>OZ035876.1:58970502-60170502 GCA_964034865.1 Eristalis intricaria
AGGGAGAAAGGGTATATCTGGCGATGTTCGGTGCCTTCCCCGGTTTTTGATCCATCTGTGTAAGACAGATTTAGAACCATAATAATTCATTAATGCTTCTTTCGGAGATCTGGCCCAGTCATCCAATAAAGGGATTACCTAGAGCACGTTGCCTTGCTCTTGCAATCGCTGGATATGAGCACAGGAAGTGAGTCAAGGTTTCCTGCTCTGCGGTGTCTTTGCAGCTATAGCTGCTCTGTCTGTCCCAGTGCTACGGCCTCTTTAGAAGATTGCTTGCACGTACAGTTGGTTAACTAAGACCGTCATAGGTTAGCCATATTGAAGAAGTATGATGTAATTTGTACCTTAATTGTAGACGAGCTATGGAGCTCGGCTCCCTGTTTGACCAATTCAACGGCTTTCTCATTACCGAAGATGTGACTGTGTCGTGCAACCCAAATTAGGGTTACTTTGAGTATTTCGGTGTCAAAAACAAGCTGCATCCGACATTCCTGAACAAGTTTTAAGATTATGCTGAAACAAGCAACCTCCTTGATGGCCGCTTGACTATCAACGAAAATTTCTATAGCTCCCATTTTCCTCGTATTTGGATGGACAGTTGATAAGACGGTTGATCACTTAGTGAACGGAAAATGAGAGCGAATGGTGCTCATCCAGATCCCGCATTCATTGGAAGTTAGGGTGACGGGTGAAAGTCACGTGTCCTCGATATTTGAGAAAGTATCTTCTCATGTCATCATCTGAAAATCGATTACGTCCTGGATATTTCGGAAGCAGCATCAGCTTCGCGATTTCTTGGAATGTCACAGTGTCCCGCAAACCACATGAGATAGATGTAAGAGTACTCAGCCACCTTATAAAGAGACATGTGCGAGTTGTCAGAAGTTCAGAAACCTAGTAGCCGCTTGTCTATCAGAACTTATGATGATTTCCTTTCAATCTGACATTATCCTTAAAACTGCCCAGATCGCTAAAGCTTTCCCCTGATATACCCCTGAAATGGATAAAAAAAATCCCTTACTTTGACCCCTCTACGCTGTGCGGCACTACTCCGCAACTTACCGTCAGTGCGCAATGTGTGGGTCTCAAGTTTCATAACAAGCTAAGCTGGAAATTCAGTAAACAGAATAGGGCTAGAAAGGCCTCTCGTGGGATATACAGCCTCGTATATCTTACTGTATTTTCAACGCGATCGTTGGACCGGCGCTTACGTACGGGGTAAAGCATTAAACAACGATGGGGCCTGCAAGGCACTTAATCTGCTGAGCACTGAAAAGCACGACGTCTGAGGCACTTAACATACTCATCCAGCTTTCGCCACTGAAACTATATGGCAAACAAGTGAGGCTTTAATCACTCCGACTGTGGTCCAAACCCACCACCGGTCACTCAACCATTTTTACCAAATACAACAACCGGCAGCCTACTACCCTAAGCTATCTTTGAGAAGAAATTGTCCACAACATTTCCTTCCAAATCGGTTTTGAGTGATAACAACCAGATGCTTCCCGTGTAGGCGATGTGGGCGTGTATTCCAAAGACAAAAATATTGCTATAATTCCTTGAAGCTACTGTAGTGTTTTCCTGGTGGTAACCATTGCGATGAGAAAGCCAATGTTCCGAACAATCTAATATCCAAAAAGGATGTGACCATCTGTTCGGACAGTCAATTAAGTCCTTGGACAGTGTCATATTCAATTCAATAATAACAATTATAATGTGCGTGGCACGACAGTCCGAGACGGACCTGGCCCTAGCTCCTACATCAACCACTCGTATTGTGCGTCTGCCTATTGTTCTTTCACGAGTGAAAGGGACCTACAGTTTAATGCCGACTCCGAACGGCCAAGTTTGAGAAGCTTTTTCTAGACAGGAGTTCTCTTTCAGCATTGTCAGTAACTCGAAAGAGGTGGAGCCGTGAAATATGAAAGGTGGTAAGTACGGGTATCGAAACTGGCGCCCTCTGCGTAGTAGTCGACGCACTTACCTACTACGCCACAGCGACCACATAGCAATTCAAACACGCTCGCCTCATGAAAAACTTGATATTCAATTCAAAAACATCAATTAATTGCAGGCTGTCTCTTTTAATATACAGCTCATATGGGTGCCAGGACATTATGCCATCCCGGTAATTCCAAAACCGATGAAGTCACAAGATGAGGCACAACCTCTTTCACCTCCCTCTCATTCATCTTTTATGTCGATCGCTACAGCCTACCATCTTTTTGAGATACCACTCACAAGGGGCTATAAGGTACCACCTACTCTAAAACGAAGGAGATACGGCAAGCAGTAAATTTTAAACCAGCGCCATGCTTTATTTTATGCTTGGTAAGCCGACATTCAATAAGTAGCCTCATCGGCGTCATTTCTAACCAAACACTGTGCAATTGACTTTCACAGCCGCCGGAAAGGTGCCTCATACACATTACAGAAGCTGCACGGATGAAGAGGATGAAGAAACCACAAGTCACCTTCTCTGCCCGTGATCTAGCGAGTCGTAGGCACTTACATGAAGGGACCTACTATTTCAACAAACTAAACGAGTTAAAAAAACAGGGTACCATAAGCCAACACTACCGCTTTGTCAAAAGGACCGAGTGGTATAGTAATACTCCTGCATTGGCTGGAGTATGACTGCCTTCTGTAGTCAGCCACTAATATCTAACCTTACCCAAGCTACTCCGCAGTGGTTCGATAATCGAAAAGATAATTAGAAATTTATGTCCTTCGAGAGACGTGCGCAGCCATGCCTTCGCCCTTCGCCGATCCATATGCAAAGAATCCCAGAGGACCGCCCAGCATCTGGTCATCAGACGTTGAATCTGCTGGAGGTGATAGAATGCCCCGAAAGGAGTTGCTAGACACTATCTGATTAATTCTACCGATGGTATGTTTGGCTATACATTTCAACCCAAACTGCATGCCATCTGTCGTTCAATATTGGGCCTGTCGCAGTTTGTGGACGCAGACCAAGAGGTCTGGAGGTTTTAATTCAGGCGCCCAATCAACGATTAGAGTAGTCAGGGTCTCTGAGTCTCCTATTCCTCTTCATCAGCACAGCGTCAGGATTTGTAGTACTTGCATGAGTACTTGCATATTTTGAGCACCAAGACCAAAGTGCACTTGATTCTTTCCGATCATATAGCATACTGTTGCCAACAAGAACCCGATTGACACTAAGACTTCAGCTCGACCGTGAGCATTGCCGTAGACGACTCGAGGATGAGCTATGGAATCGTTCCGCATGTACTTAGGGAGCCTAAGCAGCTAGCGAGCTCTCAGACTATTCTCAGTACTCCTCGCTATGAGAGAAGCTAGCTGTAAAATTAAGTCAATCAGAAACCTCATGGGGAGACAGGAATGGCTAGGCAGGTGGGTTCATTGCTGAGGAGGTTCTCTTCGTCCCTCGACGGCAACATCGTCCATAATGAAAGCTAAGTTTTCTATCATTGATCTGGATATCAGCCGCAATTTCACTCACGCTCCACTCACTTTCGATGGTCAGTTGGACTGGAACTGGAAAGATCTAAATCCTGGCGCAACTGTTCGACATCTAGGAAGACATGACCCACCTAGAACTTTGTTACAGGAAATTAACTTCTAGGCAGTCGTATACCCGATTTAATGGCGAAGAGAATCCACATCTGGTAAAGCAGAGGACCAAGAATACATCCCTGCGGTATTCCATCTGTTATAGTTCGGAATACGTGATAGTTCAACGTCGTCAATGATTGAAGCTGACATAATCGACCTCCTGCCGGATTAAACTAGCTTTCCGTCTAAATCCTGTCTTAGTCAAAATGTAGTCGCCATCATATACCACCTGTTTGGCCATTTCCTATTAATTTTAGAAAGTCTACACATCTGGGGAATTCCGCCCGAAGAATCACACACATTCCGCTGTCGTGGCGTATGCTGGCAACTTCAAAACCGTTCCCAAATTATTGATAGACCTCACTATGGTGGCGAGAAACGACTGGATGATGAATTGCCGAAGCAATTAAGTGGATTCGATAGAATCCGCTTACCCGATACATGACACCATCGAACGAGGAAATCAAGTTCTCTGATAACCTAATGATGATTTACATATGCTTTCGATTCTGTTTTACTGCCGGCTGCTTGTAATTCGATGTAAAGATGTTGGAAGTACCGGTTATCTGACGCGAGTGGGATCGACTCGAGTGTGATGTGACGACAGAGCGCAGCTCTTATTTGCATGGTGTCATGATTTAATTATTTTTATGGACCAACGGATACATTGGCAACTTGTAACCGCAAATTTTGCATTTGAGTGAGAGAATGATTTAGACGGTCTTTCCATTCGATCGAGTTGTGCAAGTGACCATTTTCGACCATCAGTTGTTTATGAGACGGTGTTTGCCTGGAGGGCTGCATTGATTGATTGAGGGTGCTGCGGAGTTATGGAAATCCGATACAAAGCGGCAGTCATTGGAAAAGTACCAAGAGAGAAATACCAAAAAGAACTTAAATAGTAGCTACAGAGTAATCTCTACCAGGGCCAGTGAAGACTGTCTTTTTGGAAGCTACCTATCTGCTTCTCCAATTTTTGAGAAAGTAATTTTAATCATAACATTTTGGACAAGAACTTATTTTTAAAATGCAGCCTGCTGTCAGATGTAGCCAGATTTTAAGAATATTCGTTGAAAACTCTAACTACCCTTGTGAGTGGTTCATGCCTTTCGTATTCCGTATTATGAAACGTGTCACATAATAACTGTCGAGTACGGAGGGGCCTAATGGGCAAATAAAATTGAAGTAATGACAAAAGATAAGCACATTTTATATGATAAGATAAACATCCCTAAACAACATTACGTCATAAGCAATACGGCTAGTCTTTAGAGATTTTAAAACAAGCTACGGATGAGAATTCCATTGCATTTTAGAAAATATGAATTTCGTAAATCTTTTTTGAACTTTTTCAATGCGCTCAGAATATGTGACAAAATTAGGATTCCATACAACCACCGCATATTCAAGAATGGCCCTGACGATAGACAAGTACAGGGATAACAGGCCGACTGCTGAGTTAGCTTTAGATAACGTGAACGAGTGAAAAAGATGTGTCAAGCATTACTCCTAGGTCTTTAACGCTTTCCACATCAGAAAGAATAACCGATCCAATGGAGTAGTTAAATTTAATGGAAAAGCCTGATTTAGAGAATAAAATTGAAAATTTAGAGTTAGACCTTTATTATTACACCATTCCGATACATTATCTATATCAGATTGAAGTAATAAGCAGTCATTTAGGTCTTCATGTAATCATGTAATAAGCGAATAGTAACGCAGTAAGGGCACGAATAATGTCGTTGATGGAAATTATAAAAAGTAAGGGACCTAAATGACTCCCCTGCGGAACTCCTGAGGTGCATGTCATATTATTGGACAAATAATTATCAATTTTCACTCTCAGTGAGCGATTATTACGAAACGATGAAGCCCAACGGAGGAACTCCGATTGAAATCCAAAGATTTCAAGCTTTTTTTAACGATGAGCGGTTAACAGAACCAAACGCTTTATTAAAATCCGTATAAATTTGGTGGGTTTATTTCACTGGGTCGCCGTGGCGTAGTGGGTTAGTGCGTCGACTCCTGCGCCGAGGGTGCCAGGTTCGATACCCGAATTTACCACCTTTTATATTTTCACGGCTCCACTTCTTTCGAGTCACTGACAATGCTCAAAGAGTATTCCTGTCTAGAAAAAGCTTCTCAAACTTGGCCGTTCGGAGTCGGCATTAAACTGTAGGTCCCTTCCACTCGTGAAAGAAAAATAGGCACACGCACAATACGAGTGGTTGCTGTAGGAGCTAGGCCCAGGTCCGCCTCGGACTGTAGCGCCACCTACATTATTATTATAAATTGCATCAACTTGCTTGTTTTTTTTTTAAATTTCATTTATTATGAAAGATGAGTAAATTGACAGATTAGTAGACGTTGAGCGATCAGATATACCCGTGTTGAGCATCCGAGATGCGTTCTTTAATTATGAAGTCTAGTTTTCTCTTCACCATTCATCAAAAAATTTAGCTTGAATTTCAGAAACAAGGGAGGACGTCTCGTCGCATGACCATCGTTTGGTGGCCCAAGACCCTCCAACAGAGAACGTCAAAAAAGCTGCAGAAGTTATAACTTATGTTCATTGCATGTCTTACCACAACAGCTCTAGAAGCAACAACCTTGCTAAGAAGGAGGACAGCTGATCAGACCAGACATACGATCAAACTGCATCTCGATGATAAGTACCAACCAGACCACTTAACCAGTCTCGTCAGGATACTCAACTCAATCCCTAAAAGAGACATGTTTTGTGCAATGCTAGATGTTATCGTAAGTGACAGGTCGAGCCCGAGGCGAGGTACACACTTGGAGCCCCTTTCATAAGGGTGGCCTTTCAATGCGTGTCACAAATGTGTGAAATTTGTTAGTGAGAATTTGACCAAAGGTACTCCAACTCCAACCCTAGACCCCAGGAATCTATTATAGTTCATAGACGGATCAAAAATGAACTTTGGAGCTTGGACTCGGAGTACTTGGACTCAGCACAAGGTGCAGCACACGATGTTTAAGCATGCCATTGCGCAGAAACCAGTTTGGGTTTTTTTCTTTTCGTTTTGTTTTTTCCTGAAGCGTCATCATCTGGAATCAATGACTGAATTAAATATTCTCTTCTTTAGTTGGCGCAACATGCTGCCATGAATTTGAGCCTATCTTCTCCAGTAGCTAATCGTGTTGTGCATGCTTTTGTTCTCTCATACAGTTTTCCTGCCCATGCTCCAACTCTTTAAATTGTAGTGTGTGTAGCAAGGAACGCTCCTGGGTTCTCCTTACAACCGTATTTGTATAACATCTCATCTCATCTCATCTCATCTCTGCCCTTGACCATGACAAAGGACGCAAGATACATTTATAAACCAATCGAAACTCCACTATCGACTCTAGCTCATCAGGAGTTATGGCCAGCCAGAACCAGGCGCCATGTGACCAACCCATCGAAGCATAGCTCTCTCCATTCGAAGAAGTAGTTCACATCGTGTTTCACCCCCCATAGGTGAACAACTCCCTTAACGGAGCGAAGAAATCTCATTTCGTCGGCGATCACATTCTTTCCGTACGAAGGACTTGAAACATAACCGTGTTCTACATTCATCCTGAATGGTGTTTGAAAACTAAAATGAATAAATAAAATTCTGTCCCAGCAACACCCGCAAATATCAAGTTTCAGTCAAGCTCTTGAGCCTGTATGTGGTGTCAGTGTCAACGTCTCCCTAGCCAACGGAGGGTTGGGCCTGATGGTTATTCCGATGTCTCAGTTCTTGCCACAAATGCGGTTAAATAAGTAACTCGGAGACATCAGCTTACGCGAGAGATTCCAAATTGAAACCAGTTCTCACGATGATGGTGATGATTTCTTAATTTATGCCGTAGACCAGTTTTCGGGAAGGAGGTGCATCGTTTTATTGTCAGACGACGGCAATAAATCTCCGAAATGGCTTCCGTCTCGTCGATTTAATGTAAATGAAGAAAGCAATCGCTGAAATCAAAGCGAGGTGAGCTTACTGACGAGACGTTTCTTATCAGGCTTTCTTCTGCATTTAAAATGTTTCACTTTCTTTGAAGTTACTTGGCAGACGATGGATTATGCAACACAAGGAAAGGTATGGTGCAGAGAATGTTTGGCGATTTGAAGACAATTTGTACCGAAGTTGGTGGCTTTCCTGGGTGAACCAACACAATGCAATATCTGTCGCTTTGAAAGCAAGAGTGACTTTGGGAGAGACGCAAGTTACGCAGGTTTAAATTGAAGATGACCATGGACTTCAGATGCTTGCGGTTTTTATCTATATATTTTATGTATCAAGTGGATAAGTGACACTGTTCACAGAGACGAGCTATACAACGCCATGTCAAGTTTTGGCATTCCTGTCAAACTCGTCAGGTTGTGCAGGGTGACGATGGAGATTCCTTGCTGCTCCACAAAGGTCGTTTACGAACTCACGGATACCTTCAATGTCAAAAAAGGTCGTAGACAAGGCGACGCGCTGTCATGCGTCTTCTTTAACATCATCCTGGAGAAGATGGTGCAAGACTCACAAGCCAACACTAGATGCACGATCTTCCAGAAGTCCGTAATACTCTTAGCGTAAGCGGATGTCATTGAACTGCTTGCCACAACGCAGGGAACCGTCAATTAAGCGTTTGCTGATAATCAGACAGAAGCGGTTTAAATGAGTCTAGCTGTGAATGACGGAAAAACGAAGTAGACGCTGTCATCAAGAAAGTGCATGCAACATCGATGTCTTGGCAGTCAAGACAAACCACTTCGATCTAGTCAAGGACTTCGTCTACTTCGTCTACCTCGGCCCCGCAGTAAATAGTACGAACAACATCAACAGCGAGATCAAACGCAGAGTAACACTTGTCAACCCCGGTTTCTATGTGCTCAAGAGGCAATTCATTAAAAGAGCCATCTCTCGAGGGACCTTGATGACCCCAGTCCTGCTCTATGGCACGGAGGCATAGAAAGTCTGAAAAGGGGATGAGGATGTTATTGGCCTCTCGACAAGAACCTAGTCAGGCGTCCACGGATCCAACGCCTAAGGTCATGTAGAGCTTGGACTCCGAAACCGGTGGGACAACGCAACAGAGGAGGCCTGCGTTTAAGGTAGCGTACCCAGGTGGAGAAGTGCGACAATGGAGGCAGCCAGCAAGAGGTCATGATGGCTGGAGAGGCTTGTTGGTTGCGGTCCAGGTCAACCCCTGGTTGCGCAAAAAAAAAGAAGAAGAAGAGAAGCATGAGATTTGTGTAGAGAACCTTCAAGGAGCCGAGGCAAAGAATGCTTGAAAATCAAGAGAAGAAGAAAAGAAGAGGAGTAGAGGCAGTAGACGATATATATATATATTCTCCAACCAACTTCAAGAAAACACTCTCCAACCAATTCGAAGAATTGACAAACATTGTCCCTTTGACCGGATATAGCCCAACAACCTCAGTTTGCACACCAATCAAGCCAATCACGAAGGCTAGACACATTCACATTAAGAAACAATGTGTTTTATAGACTTTAGCGTTTACCTTAGACTTTCCCGGAGAGGCTTATAAGAGATATACCCCTGGAACAATATCTTCTGCCCCCCCAATTTGAAAAGAGGGACAATCACCCCAGCAGCAACGCCTTCCCATCCCACCCTTAATGCCACGAAGGAGTCATAAAAGCCCCTATTTACAAACTGCTTTTCATCCTTAGATGTCCATGAAATCTAGATCTAGAGGTCGAATGCAGGATGAGGGATGAAAAGTGCGGCTTTATACTTCCAACCACCTTTTCACTCTGTGATGGTAGTCGAGAAGGCTTCGGAGTATGTCAAGCCAATCTACAGCTGTTTTCTAGATTTGGCAAAGGCAACGAGTTCCAGCAACGTAAACTCTGGAGGATTCTTCAGGAGTATGGGATTGATGGTCCTCTTTTGAGGGCCGTTCTGTCTCTTTGCACAATCTGTTCCAGGTGTATTCGAGATAATGATGCTAAATCAACACCTTTAGACATCGTTGAAGGTGCCACTTGTCGCATCTCCCCTTCAGTATATACAGGGGATTCCGGTTTATTGAGAAATCGCTTTATCAGGACAGTCGCCTAATTGGGACAAATAAATTAAGCCCGAAGTGACTCAGTAAAGCGAAATCCAGGATGTTTCAGCACATGCGCATCTGCCTACGAACTCCTACTCTTGCCTCCATGTTGTGGAAACTGGGCGACTAATACCTTCGACTGCAAATGGAGTAATCACGACGTCTGGGTGGCTGCAAATGAGAGAGGGGGAGAGTGGCTCATCTCCCTTTTTTACGCGGCCAAGGAGCTCATCAACTGATAGTCCAACGACGGTGTCCACAACTCCAGTCAGCAGGACCTACGTGCTTTCCACCGTTAGGTAGGGACCTGAAATAGAGAAAGCCACGTTGTGGCATTTTCCTAGACGGAACGGTGGCGCTCACAGTCTGCAAAAGGCTACCAATACCGAATCCTTCGGGACCCTTTTGAGGGCTAAAAACTAATGGACCTATCCACCCGGTTGGAAGTTGGCTTGGGGTTAACTTCAACACGACTCCAGCAGACGGAATAAGGACAATGAATTTCGGTTCAGCACGTGAACCGTGAGCTCCTTTAATAAACCACGTGCAGTTGATGAACTCGTGGAGGTCCTTGACTGCTACAAGGCAGACGTTACCGCAAGCTAAAAGAGGATGAAAAACTGAGGAGATGTCGATCTCCTTCGGCGATTGCTACAGAGAGCGAAGGCTGCTTAGAGTCTTAAGCTTTAAGTACATTAAAGAGCGCCTCATAAATAAATTACGGAATATGAGCCTAATTTGCCCCAACGGGGGATACAAATAGGGATAGCAAAGATGACTTTTATGACATCATCAATGTCCCAGCTTAGTTGCCCCCAGAGTTGAGGGCAAGTAAGATCGTCTAGGAGATTTTAACGCTAAGCTGGGTAAAGAGGACATCTTTGCTAGAGGTAGACACAGCACACACCCGGGCTGGTGGACTTTGTCACAAGGCATAGCCTCTCTGTAGCTAGCACGTGATTCCCTTACCTCAACATCCATAAAGAAAATCTGATAAATCAACAAAAAATCAGAAAGATTACGTTGTGATCGACATCAGGAACTCCTCTACCATAGTTGATGTCAAACGTTTCCGAGGAGCCAACATTGACTCTGACTATTTCGTTGTCGTAGCCAAGGTAGAACGAGAGTAGAGTTCATTGAGTGCGTTAATGACATTCGGTTAAGAAGGTACTTTACATCGACATGAATCGAGCTCGGTGGGTACGGATCCGATGCTTAAGATGGCTGGGCCATGTAGAGTGTCCGAAGGAACCTCACACAAGTCGAAAGAACTAGGCCGACTGGAGAGGCACGTTGGGTGAGGCCCCGGTCCACCTCGGACTGAAGCGCAGCCAAGACGAGTGGGAGAGGCAAGTCATCTTATTTTTGGGAATGACTTTGTCCCAGGCGGAACTGCAGCGCGCACTCCATAGGATTGTGGCCATATGTCCTGATGCTGGGATGAAAGTTAAAGAAAGAGGTTATTTCAAGAACGTTCAAACGTCGAGTGGAGTCCCATCGAAATGACTTTAAATGTCTCGGGATATTTTTTCACCAGTTATGGAAGGAACTTCCTTTCCTGTATTTATGGTAATCAGGAAGAAAGAGTTGGTGTCAGAGCCATGTTAGCAGTTCAACCGTCCCAAGTATCACCTATGGTCAGGAAAAATGGGGACAATTTAAGACGAATACGATCGCGAATGCATTCAGGGGGGCAAACGTCGACTCTGACCATTTCCTCATAACAGCAAGATTCAGAGCTCGACTGTCCATTGTCAGAAAGCTGCACCGGCCTATAAAGAGGAGTTTTGACACTGGACGCGTGAGCACACCCGAGATTGCCAGAGCCTACGAAGAGCAACTAAGTGAGAGACTCTCCGGAATGCCCACGTCATACACCAACGCCAACGAGATATGGTTGCATTGCTGCTCGGCCATCAAAGAGGTAGCCAAAACCACGTATGACCTCCGACGAGGAACCCGTGATATGATGGCGAGTGTGAGCAGAAGAAACATGCAACTGACGAGGCATACCAAAAGGGCAGCGCAGGTGGAGTACTGGGTTTAGAAGGAGGGAGAAGAAAAGGTCTCTCGCAACCTCCCAGCTCAAGGATATGGAAGAGTCTAGGAACAATCACAAAATACGGGCCTACTACAAAAAAGCCAAAAGCCTTGCCGCTGGCTTTGGGAAAGGCACCCAGGCTTTAGGAAAGGCACCCAAGCTTTAGGAAAGGCACCCAGGCTCTTCAACTGTGAGGGTACCCTGGTTACTGACCCGCAGGGAGTAGTGGATGTGTTTAAGCAGCACTTCGAACAGCTGCTTAGCGAGCTTGACCAGGAGAGAGTGATAGGGAATCGAGAAATGCCAACTCCAGTCGATGAAGTAGTCCTCCCACCTAGCTTTGAAGAAGTCGGCACAGCCATCAAAAAGGCTGAAGAACAACAAAGCAGCAGGCTCATATGGCCTACCTCAGAGCTCTTCAAGGCCGGTGGCGATGTTCTGGTAAGGAGCATGCACCAGATCATCTGTAGAATCTGGGAGGACGAAAGCGTGCCCGATTACTGGAATATCAGCTCCATATGCCCCATCCACAAAAAAGGGCGATCCTACCTCTGGCAACGACTACAGAGGTATATCCCTGCTCAACGTCGCCTACAAGATCCTGTCCAGCGTACTGTGTGAACGTCTAAGTCGGTGCACCGCACTAATCGGCACGTACCAGAGCGGCTTCCGGCCCGGAAAAGTGACAATAGACCAAATCTTCAAACTAAGGTAAATTCTGGAAAAGACCAGCGAGTTTCAAATCGATACACACCACCTCTTTATCGAAGCCGCATACGACAGCATTAATCGCAAGGAGTTATTTGGTGCGATGGCCGAATTCGGGATCCCGGGAAAACTGATTCGGTTGTGTTGTCGATGCAGGGTGCAGTTCGGCTCAAGGACTTCCGAGCCGTTTGAAACCTGCACCGGATTTCGGCAAGGAGATGCCCTGTTGGGTGGTTTCTTCAATCTGGAGAAGATAGTGCGGCGGGCAGCTGTAAACACGGAAGGCACTATCTTCTACAAGTCAGTCCAACTGCTGGGATATTCAGACGACATCGACATCGTCGCGCCTTCCCAACGTGCTATAGTGGAAGCACTTACGGCAATTGAAGAACAGGCGAAGCAAGCTGGTCTTAACGTCAACGAGGATATTACTAAGTATATACTGTCCTGTACAAAAAAAAGGTCCGTCACAAACCACCTAGGACAAAATATCACAGTCGACAGCTACAATTTCGAGGTAGTAAAGGAGTTTGTCTCCCTCGGGGCAAACGTAAACTCCACAAACGACATCACTGTGGAGATCCGACGTAGAACGGCCTTTGGCAACCGGTGTTACTTCGGTTTGTCAAAACAACTGGCGCCAAAACACCTGACTGGAAGCACTAAGATCATGCTGTACAAAACCCTTATTTTGTCAGTAATGCTATATGGAGCCGAAAGTTGGACGCTAAGCAAATCTGCGGAACTTATTCTTGGTGCCTTCGAAAGAAACATCGGGTATATGGTCCCGTCTGTGAGGAAGGCGAATGGAATAGAAGACACAACCGCGAACTCTACGAGCTGTACCAGGATGTGGATGTAGTCCGGTTGGCAAAGATCCGACACGGCTAGATCGAGTGCATAGACAACGGTGCTCCAGCTAAATGGGTCTTCGAAAGAGAGATAAGGAAAGGAAGATCGTACCTCCGGTATTAAGACCAATTAATCGCGGATGCAAGACAGCTTGGTCTTGTTGACTGGAAGCAGCGTGCCCAGGACCGTCAAGAACGGAAAGCAGCTACCGCTGAGGCTCGGACCCTGCATGGGTCACCAGCCTGATAAGTAAGTAAGTATTGAGGTTTGTGGACTCTTGTGAATTAAAAATTCTGTGGAAGGGATTTATTCTAGAGTAGTCTCTCTAATCCAGTTTCTCTTAGGAATCTGAGAAAGAGAGATTGATCTAGTGACTTTAATTCTATCTTTAATATTTGGTGCTTGCCCAGATGTCTCTTCCCTTTGATGGCTAGTGCCTTACAAAATCCCGATACATGTTCTGGAATTTCGTTAGATGCTCCACAGAATCTGGCGAGACCACCCCCTGATACACATGGTTTCCTTATGTTACGGAAAACAGTTCCTTTATTAATTTTTTGGATACATTTTTCTTAATTTCAAATTGTCATTCAATATCTAACGTTTAGCGTAAATAGATAGTTTGTTAGTTTAGGACGAAGGACATAGCATAAGTTGTGGGTCGTCAGCCTGATATGTAAGTAAGTACGATCGCGAATGCAAGTTGACAAGATGAAATGTCTTCTTGCTTCACCGTTAAATGGTGTTAAACAAGACGTTCAGCAAGGAACTCAATGTTGAATCACTGCTTCTCCGAACGGAAAAGGCTAGCCTTCGTTGGTTTGGTCACCCAGTTTAGGGACGTCTAAGGCGTGCCATGAATGTGAGTCCATCATCTAGGTGACCCCTCGCCAGACCCAAGACGAGGTGGTTGAACCAAGTAAAAAAAAAAAAACTCGCCTGGCTTCGCTTGGGAAAATCTCGAATGAATATCCATCGAAACATCTGTCAACTGCACAAAAAGGTAAAAGTTGACCAATTCCATCCGTATTGATGGATTCCACTTGTGGACTATATCTCCCACTCAATAAGGCTTATCAGTTGTCTTTTTTTTTTTTGACAGGACGCGACGCACGCAATGAATTCTATGGGTTTGGGACTGTAGATTCGATGACGGGAACAGAACGAGTGGCCTGAAGTCTCTGGAGCGTGAGTAGCTCTCGCGACCCCTTCAGTGGATCACGCGGATCATTGAAGAAGATGAATGACAAAAGTGCGAGTAGTCCTCTCATTCCGAGGGTTCTATGAAAGACGCAACTCTTCGTCTTCAGATAGGCGCACAGCCAGATGGAAGGCAAGTGAGTTGGGGTGACTGTGAGTTGGCGTGACTGTGAGGTGGAGTGACTGTGAGTTGGAGTGACTGTGAGTTGGAGTGACTGTGAGTTGGCGTGACTGTGTATTGGGGTGACTGTGAGTTGGAGTGACTGTGAGTTGGGGTGACTGTGAGTTGGCATGACTGTGAGTTGGAGTGACTGTGAGTTGGAGTGACTGTGAGTTGGCGTGACTGTGAGTTGGGGTGACTGTGAGTTGGCGTGACTGTGAGTTGGGGTGACTGTGAGTTGGAGTGACTGTGAGTTGGCTTGACTGTGAGTTGGAGTGACTGTGAGTTGGGGTGACTGTAGAACCTCTACGATCCACTGTGTTGTGACTTGAATCGTTTTTGTGTGATCCATTAACAATTGGTGGCTAGCTTTTTATATAATAAGACTGGTTGAAGAAGTGATCCGAATGACAGCAAGAAGGACACACCAAAATAATAGACGTTCCATTTTCTGATGACGGAACCGCAATAAAAAGAACTGCATACCGAAGGAGACAACTTCCTCAAACGTTAACCTTGCCCGGCCAAGATTTATGTCCCAAAGCTGTCTTCAGCGCCAGAAAACTGCCCGAGCACAGCAGTCATTCATGGAAAATAAACCTCTTCCAAGTGTAACATTAAGCTGAATGAAATCTTCGGCCAGGTGGCTCATAACTCTCGCCTTGACTTAATCACATCGCAGTCTAACGCCAGAGCACCTCACAAATTACTACCCATTCCATGAATAGTGAGACGCTTCCCTCCAGCAGAGACCACTTAAAACCGAGCCAAGTGCTGTCTGTTGGACTACAATTTGCGAGCGTCCCCTTCACTTCCCATCTGCCGATCTACACAACAACACAGCCACCAGATACATAATCGGAGTGCCAGATTGCAGCTCATTTCTCATTTTGAAAGCGAACACTGACTCGGGGGGAGTTCACCGAAATATTTTTTGCATGTTCCCAGCGAAACACGACTTGACACGCCATCAAATTAATTGCCCAAGTGAAAGTCGGGGGACGACGCCAATGATTCGCGAAATGACTTCAAATGTATCGCAAGATGGGCACACACACACGCACACACACGATCCAATAGAAACGAATTTAGATGCTTTTCGTGTAACAACAGAAATTTATTAACAACAGTAACAACGTCTGATATTTGCTCTCAGGTACGACTCACTCACACATTCATACTAAAAAAAAATTCACACATATACAGAACTATCACATAAAGGCGTTTGCTTATGAATTGGATGCTGGTGATAGATGCTGCGTGGGTGGCTTAGTCCCAACCGCCGGATGGGGCCCATCCGCCGCCGATGCTTCCACCGCCGATGCTGCCGCCGGACGACCATCCGCCGCCGATGCTGCCACCGCCGATGCTACCGCCGGACGACCATCCACCGTGTCCGCCGCCGATGCCGCCGCCAAGGCCTCCTCCGATGCCGGAGTCAGCGCTGATGATCTTCACGATTTTGACTTGCTCGGCACCGCCGCCATAGCCGCCGCCGATGCTGCCGCCGTAGCTACCTCCGCCGATGCTGCCGCCATGGATACCGCCGCCGATGCTGCCGCCGTAGCTTCCTCCGCCGATGCTGCCACCGTATCCTCCGGATCCACCCGAAGCCCATCCGCCGCCGAGACCGCCGCCCAGGGAGGATCCTGACGACTCAGAGATGACCTTGATGATCTTCACGTCTCCTCCGCCGATGCTGCCACCGCCGTATCCACCGCCACCGCCGCTGTATCCTCCGCCGAGGGACGAACCGCCCTCGTAGCCACCGCTGCTGGCCCATCCTCCATGGCCGCCACCAATTCCGCCGCCAATTCCACCGCCAATGCCTCCGCCGATGCTGCCCTCATTGATGACCTTAATCACTTTAACGGGAGCCGATGAGATGGAGCTGCCATGGCCGCCACCGTATCCACCGCCGATGCTGCCACCGATGCTGCCACCATGGCCGCCGCCGAAGCTACCGCCATGACCGCCGCCAAAGCTGCTGCCGCCGCCGTAGCTGCTGCCGCCGCCATAGCCGCCGCCACCACCACCGTGACTCAGTCCACCGCTGCTGCCGCCAAGGAACCCGGCTGAGGCAACTGCCAATGTGGCGAATAAGCAAACAAAGACCTGCGAAAAAAGAAAACAGAACCCAGTGTTAGTCGAACGGAGTCCTTGCGGCTAATCCTTGTGCAGCGCGTCGCACCTTCATACTGCAAATAGCTGGACTTGGTTACAAATGGGACTCAGACGTTGTTAACCAATCTATGGAATGACAGTCGGAAACTGATGCCTTGGCCATGTGCGAGCCATCGTTTTATAGCAGCCGCGCCGGCTTGTGGCTGCCACTCGCATGTGCAGCGCAGCACAGTGGTGACCCACAATCGACGATGGTGCTGCTGTCGTTGTTCCTCCCCTCCTCTTTCTTTTTCGACGGCGGCCCCCTTGACGCGCAGGAGAAATGCCAGGCGAAAGAGAAAACAATAAAAGATAGTTTCGTTCCGAGATACACAAGTTTTGATTTCGTTTTCGACTCTTTTTTTTGCAGCCACCACCGCGCCGCCGCCGCCGCCACCGTGGGTCAATTAATGGATTACAAGCTCTTAGATAATCGAATGTGCTTGAGATCCGAGTATCTGTGCGGCTGGCTGTTCTTCGCGAAGAAAGTGAGGAAATTGCCGCCGAACGTCGGGGCGCGGCTGCACAGCTGGCGGGAAAGGATATCGCTTGGATTGCGGGATTTCCGCTTCTGGGTAATCGCCAACTGATCGCCGATCGGGAAGGATGCGATTTTCAAGTTGAGACCGTCCCCTTGGGTGGCATTGGTCGTTGAACTTCATCTGGCAAGTTGGCGTGTCTTATGCAAGCAGCCACTGGTGAAAGGTTCCATCTTGCGGTCACATAACAGGTCGCAGACGCGATGAGTATCTGCGGTGCGCAATCCACTTAAGGTACTTCGCTCGTTCGGGATGTGAGTGGCGTCTCGTTCTCGCTCGCTGTCTCCCGCCCGAGGGGGGTCCAACTCGTGTGGGAAGAGAGTCATCAATCATGTGTGAATGACTGCTGGGAATATGTACAGCGTGTGCGTTGTTGCGTGTTTTGTCTTGTTTGAAGAAGAGATAGCCTAATTGGTTGGCAGGGGCCCGTTGAGGAGCAGTAGGTGCTGGAGAGGTGATGCTACACAAGATGCTCGACATTTTTTCATAGCGCAAAGCAACTGAGCTTGGATCTATTCAGAACGAAGGGTTTGAAGGGTCGAGTGGACACTTGAGTTCCACAAAAGTGGACAGGTAATAACGAAGGAGCCTCAACTAGGTCGGATTAGGCCAACTAGGTCAAGATCATGTTGTGACAGTGTGTCGTTCAAGTGGTTTGTGACATGATTCTGTAACTCCCTTTGCTAAAGAAGGTGATTGTCGTCGCTGCAAATGTACAAGTTCCGAAAAAGGATCTAATGGTCCGGCTTCAAGCTTTGAGGATCCCCCCAGTGTGTTAGCACAAAGGATCGAAGTGAGCCACAACTGCTACAGTGGTGGCAATCACCCAAACCTAACCTGAACCCCCTAGTGTAGGTAACTCGAGGTCCCTTGCTGGTGGGGAACTATCCAAGGGATGAAACGGATTGAGTTTACGCCGGGTATCCCAGCCAGAAAATTCTATCGGCTAAACCAGAAGAGGTGATGCACCCTTTCTACCACTTCTTCATCCATGCAGCATCTGCAAACGTCAGTAGAGATAACTCCTAGTTCAATGGTGTGATCTCCCTGTACCGTCAGCCATCTCTTGTCACTTTATCCGGTCAATGTCTTTCGTAGCAGGAATCTCCAGTTAACGAGGACCACCTCCATTCATGTTTGTTCAGTCAGTGAATTGGTCGGGTTTATGCGTACTTGACTAGTGATTGGGATGTCTCCAATTGAGCAACAGTTTGATACAAGTTGTGAGTTTATGAAGACTCCAGATTCCAGTGGCTCATGGTCTGTAAAGGGACATTGCATTCCCTCTAAGCCATAGCCCTCGATTGGTCACGATCTATGCCTGCGAGGTGTTACATTACTCTGGCTGTCTTTTGGAAAGAAACTAATGTTGATTTGGTCCAATTCCTGCCTCCGTTTTCTCCGTGTATAGATTTCATGAGTCCCAGTTGTTCCAGGGACCTCTGCCCGGTCTTAGGGTCTTGTTGCGTGTTGTAGTCCGTCTATATGATCACGTGATCCGGGGCACATCGAAGAAGATATTCTAGCATCAACGTGTCCTTGAAGTGAGGCTAGGTTATCGTGACCATTCCTTAAATGACACACCTAAACCGAGAAATCAATAGGACCCGTCTTGGAAGGAAGGTCGCACCGGGGAAAAAATTATCCCATCTGAGTAGGGACTACATCATTGCTGGAATTAACCGGATTCATCCGATAATGAACTCAGGACGGTGCACTTTATCACTCTTTGTAGCTAGCATACATTTCCAATAGATCTTCATTCATAATGGAACGAAGAGATCACCGTACCGTAAACCATATTGAACTTAGACACTTCACTAGAATTTCCAATGCCTGAGATTCGGAATATCTAACAGTGACAAGGCAAAGTCTGAATTCGGAAATCGAGAGAGCACCGGTGTCCTACGCGCCCGTTAGGACATCTAGAATCACCAAGATCACCGAGAAGCTCTTCGCAAGTTCAGCGCTGTCTGCACAAACAATCGAAGAAGATTGGAAGCAGATGAATTGCAAGGAGAGTAGACAGGCACATGCAATGACGCTAGAAGCCTACTAAATAATCTAATAAAAGAAAAGATGATGCAGTTTATAGTAATACTATGGGTGGCGCTACAGCCCGTAGAGGGCCACGGCCTAGCTTCTCAGTGCGTGCTATTGTTCTTTCACGAGTGGATGGGACCTACAGTTTAATGCCGACTCCGAACGGCGAAGTCGAGAAGCTTTTTCTAGACAGGAGTACTCTTTGAGCATTGTCAGTGACTCGAAAGAGGTTGAGCCGTGAAATATGAAAGGTGGTAAATTTCGGGTATCGAACCTGGCACCCTCTGCGTAAGAGTCGACGCACTAACACACTACGCCACGGCGACCCAGTTTATACGAAATCAAAATATTCTCCCAAATGAACAATATGGAGTTCGGAATGCACACAGCACTTCAAACCAAGTGTTACGAATAGTTAATTATGTCAAAGAACAACGAACTCAAGGCAAGTCTACAGGCATGGTCCTGCTCGAGATAAAAAAAAAACACTTAGACTCTGTGTAGCATGATGGTCTTTAATTTAAAATTACTCGCTTCAATTTCCCTCATTATCTTTGTAAAGTAGTCCAAAGTTTCCTTGAAAATCGTTCATTTAATGTATACGATAATAGTGTGCTTTCGGAAATCACATACTTCCATGCTGGGGTTCCGCAGGGTTCCGTTCTTAGTCCTGTATTGTACTCTATATTGACTTCAGATACTCCCAATCTTCCGTTTTGCGAAATATCCGTATAACAACCCACAAATTTTCTCTCGTTCTTGAGATGAATCTATCCTATGGGCTGGAAATTCTGAGTATCTACCTTGCTAAGTGGAAAATTAAGGTGAATAGGGAAAAAATTCAAGCGATCTTTTTCACAAGAAAAAGGAAAGCTTGCCTTATTCCCCCAACCCTTTGCGGGTGGATAATTTGTGAATCGGGTGGAGCTCTCGCGTAAAGTACCTGGGAATCCATCTGAAATCAAAACTATTATATAACCAACACACAAAAGAAACGTTAAATAAAATTAACATAAAGTCTCTATTTTCACTAGAAGTAATGATTTATAAAGTCATATTTCAAGTAATAATTTTATATGGGTGCCCGGTCTGCGGTAACTGTGCGAAATGTCACATAGCAAAGTTACAAGTTCCACAAAATAAACTCTTAAAAATTATGCTAAATCTCCCGTGGCGTTACTCTACAAAATCCTTCCATTGAAGAGCGAATGTTGAATTGATCTCGGATAGTACATTAGTAATTAACACACTTAACAAAAAATTTAATGGTCGCTGCAACTGTTCCGAAAACCCTTAAGTAATACATTTATTTTAATAGACATAGTTCTGCAATACTTCCAAGCAATTTCAATAAACTTTGGTAATAAACATTCGTTTGGACTTATTTATTTGTTCTAATAGATACATATATGTACATTTTTGTTTATTTATTTATTTTTTTATTTTTTATATTTATTATATATTTATTTACTTATTTATTTATAATATAATATGGGTGGCGCTACAGTCCGAGGCGGACCTGGGCCTAGCTTCTCAGCAACCACTCGTATTGTGCGTGCTATTGTTCTTTCACGAGTGGATGGGACCTACAGTTTAATGCCAACTCCGAACGGCGAAGTCGAGAGGCTTTTTCTAGACAGGAAATACTCTTTGAGCGTGAATTATTAAAGATGGTAAATTCGGGTATCGAACCTGGCACCCTCTGCGTAGGAGTCGACGCACTAACACACTACGCCATGGCGACCCAATTATTTTTTTATTTTTTTTTTATTTATTTACTTTCTTATTTTTTTTTTTACATAATTTCCTTTTTTTTCCTCTTTTATACATTTATCTATGTATTTATTTATTAAATTCATATAGTTACTGTAAGGCATTAAATGAATTTATTTCCTGTCATATTTAAATTCATGGATACACATATAAGTACAGTCTGTTTTTTTTGTATCTTTACTAACTTAAATGAGGTTTTTTTTTATTAATCTATTTTTTCCTCAAATGTTAATTTTTACATTCATTTTATCTTTGAAAAAAATATAATCACAAATTCAGATACAATTAGGTATCAAAGATAATGTGCGGTAACTCAGACCATGTACATTTTAAAAGAATCTGAATAAATATCCATCTATCTAGAAGCCTACAAACGCTGCAACGATCAGCTAGAGTTCTGCGCACAGAGCCGAAAAGAAAGAACCCGGCTTCCCAGATAGAAAAAGTAAGACCATGAATAGCTCGCGATCAAGAAAATAGAGTGAGACTACTACAGAGTGGAAACATAATGCAATGGATATAAGGATCGGACGATGGACGGTCAGGAGAGTCCCAGTCCATACTGAACATTAGGTGGAATCTCTTCTGGAGACTATTGAATGGCGATGAGTAATCAATCCAGACATGAACCTAGAGGCCCGCGTCTATGCATCTAGCGTCCAAGCAAACTGAGCCAATTCAAGCCCAAGAACCTGTGACCCGGCGGACACAAGCTCAAGTTAGGATAGTTATAAAACTGAAGCTCGAAACAAATAAATTAATTCAGATTCTTTTAAAGAAGACAAATTCAATTATTTACACATGTTCGTTCGAATTCTTCTGTTCTAAGATAGATAGATAGATAGATAGATCTTTTATTTCGCATAATATTGATGACATAAGTATTGTTACCGCACATCTTACAGATTAGAGATATGATATTATAATATCTTTCTTCTATAATATTTTACATGTAATTATGCAAAATTATGTTTTCAAGACAATATGATTATACTTTGGAGGAAAATACGAAAAAAAAACCTCCAATGTGAAGAAAAAAAAAAACAAAAAACAAAAGTATACAAATAAGTGAACAATACAATTTTAGTAAAGAAACAAGTTTTGTAATAAGTAAAATAAATAATAAATAAATAAATAAATAAATAAGTAAATAAATAAAGAAATAAATAAAGAAAATAAATAAATAAATAAATAAATAAATAAATATAACACAGTAACATTGAATAAGCAATAGAGATTAAGTATCACTAAGAATATTAATAAGTGGGTTTTCAACAAAACTACAGCGATCTTGGAATTTTAATTTCAGTTTCTGTATCCTATCAGAAATCAATTCAAGATTCGCTTTTTTGTGTATGTCTTTAGTTGAGTGATGCCAAGGCAAGTTTAACATCATTTTAAGAAGTTTATTTTGAGATATTTGCAATCTTTTTATGTGACATTTCGCACTGTTACCCCATACTTGACATCCATATAGCATAATGGCTTGAAAAATCACCTTATAAATAATCATTTTATTTTCAAGTGAAAGTAACGATTTCCTATTAATAAATGGGTATAACATTTTTGTTGCTACCCCTACCTTTTTAATTGTTTTACTAATGTGATCATTAAAAGTTAGTTTCGGGTCTAGATTAATACCCAGGCAACGTACGGAGTTTCCCCAATTTATAGACAATCCATTTAACTGCAATTGTCTTATAGGAACAAAGCAGGGCTTTCTTTTTCGTGTAAAAAAGATAGCCTGCGTCTTTTCCTCATTCAACTTGATGTTCCATTTGCTGAAATATTTTTCCACAATTTTGATCACATTTGAGAGATTGCTCTCAATATTGAGAGCTAATTAGTGTGAAGAAAATATGGCGGTATCATCTGCAAAAATCGCAGTGTGACAACTTGGCAATTTTGGGAAGTCTGAAACATAAATATTATATAAAATTGGAGCTAGAACTGAACCCTGTGGAACACCAGAATTGAAAAAAAATAGGTCAGAAACACCACTTGGACTACGAAACGACGACGAGATAAGAAACTTTGGACAATTTTACATATATAAGGAGGCTACCGGAGGTGTATCAATTTATACAAAAGTCCATCGTGCCAGACAGTATCAAATGCTTTCTCTATGTCAAGTAGAACCATCCCAGTTGATTTGCCTATAGCACGGTTTGGCTTTATGTGATTGCAGATTCTTAATACTTGATGGGTGGAGCTGTGGTGTGCCCTAAATTCAAATTGTTCATTGGGGAATATATTGTTTTCAGAAATATGTTTTAAAATCACTTCCTTAAGAACTTTCTCAAAAAGTTTGTGTGGTCTAATGTCTAGACTACTGCCACTCCCTATCCATTGGCCAACAACAACACAGTACGATCGACGAAATGATCGGCAAAACAAGTAACAGGACGCTATTACAAACAAATAAACAAATGAAGGGTTTACTAAATTTTGGCGAAGACTCTCAGGAATACGGCGCAAACTTAGCATGTTGTCATGTGCCATGTTGCACTTGTTGCCAAAGCTAAGACGTGTTGAGAGACACAACTCGCGCAGCCAACGAGATCCTTTAAATTGAACATCCGGCCCGATATGGCACTGGCTGGAATAGCTGGTTGGTCCATGTGCATATTGGATAGTAGCGACAAACGTGAAGCTAGAGACTTTCGATTGGAGCAGGCTATATTCGTCGTGTGACACTTGGAAGAAAATGAATATATTCTGACGGCCTGTCTCATCGCGTCTCGGTTATTTCCAAGCAACTTCAAGCACCAAGCAACTAGCTAGCTTTAAGAAATAAAGCGTGCTTTTTTTGATTCTCATATCCAACAGTCCCGAAGTGAGATAAAATAACGGTTACAAAAACGACTGCAAAATTCCTCTTGATATTTTTCATTATTTCCAATCTAACCTAGCGGGACGAACGACCCGATGGCGCAGTGGTTGAGTGCCTGCCTCTGGTTAGCCGGGTCCCCGGTTCGAATCCCAGAATCCCTGGTTTTCAAATCTGGTTCAGTCACCACTTGCCGTTGGGATCAAATTAACGGCACTATCACAGGAGTGGTCAATCAGTGGCAGTGGTCTGACTGTGGGCATCACAATGGATCAACATAGTCTAAGTGTGCTGGTAAGGCTCTACCTAACCCAACCTAACCTAGCGATAGATTTCGATTGGAAAACAGGTAAAGGCAAATTTATTTGCAGTTGCAATTTATTTTATGTTCTAGGTCTACATTCAGCCGGTCAGAAGGATGAGCTGATTGAGGGACTGGAGAATGCCCTCTAGCTCCGCTCAGCAAACTGCTGCAGAACCGGTTACAAGCCTGATTAAAGACCGGTACCACACCCAGGACGGTATGAAGGCCTGGACCACTAGGAATTCAGAAAGGTTCGCCCCAAAGCCTAATCCATATCTCTGCCACCATGTCTATCACAATGCATGATTGCATGAGCCTTTTTAGAAGAAAATAAGCGGCGGATATCTAGGGCGACTGGCGACGACAGCAGACTGCAAGGAAATTTGGCAGAGCAGATAACATGTACGTTATGTAGGTGACATGATTTCAGAATTAACTTGTCACGTTCGCATCTGAGGGTAGGCGACTAAAGGTAATCGGCCTTCAGTAGATCTATGCGCTGAGTGTTGACGGTGCCGGCGTGATCGTCACAATTGGCAGGTGTCCCAAAGATCGGGAACCATACCCGCGATTTATTTCTTCGAGTCTTCCAGCACATTCCTATCGAGGGACTTAGAGGCAGGTGTCCACAAGGTCTTGCGAGAGAAAGGAGATAGGGTAGGGTAGGCTCTTGCCGAGTTTGTACTTGCAATGAAAATAATTGCTTTTGTCTCTTGAAATTGTCTCAAGATAATTATTTCACTGCTACAGAGCTTTTAACAAATTAGAGCCTACGTCAGGCAGACAAACAAGCAAACAAAAGCAGAGCCACAAGGCAAACGCATTTCCCACGAGCACCAACAATGTGTTCAAAGTTTCACGCATTGTTTCGTGTGACATAACCACGATCAGTTGCAAGCTGTCTGATTAAGCGAGAGTCACGATCAGTGACGATCGCTACAAAGCAATGATTTAGCATTTCCTCTCTTCAGCTAGTTTGTGCTGTAGATCACATCGCTTGTGAAGGAATGGACTTCGAAGAGCACCGACTGACATACGCACATTTCCCATCATCAGTGCGATTGTTTCGCACGTACACCTCGGTTTCCGCTGTGCTGTGACCCATGTGCCATGTCACGGTTGCAAAACAATGCACACAAGTCCAGAGATTCGGTTGTTTCTTTGCTGCTTAGTCTGCAGATCCATTCCCCATCCATTGTTGCATTGCAACACGACGCACAAAATACTGTCTACGGGGCACTTTAACATCGTCAAACACGACGAAATGGTCACAAGATCATCGCGATTGCTGCCAGATGAAAGCAGCCATCGTGTAGTTGCCTTCACTGTGCCGTGAGATACGCACAGCATCAGCAATCTCAATCAACTGGAATTTCGGATCGGACCACGGACGTCCATGGATTTCGTCGATCACCTCTGCTGCGGCCACCTCTTTCGGACGATCGGATAATTTATCATCAAAAATGTTTCACCGATCGCTGCACAACCGATCGTTTAGTATTCAAGCAATAACTTTCAATCTAATGAACTCACGTTAATCGATGATCGTTGGCTGTCTGACATAACCGGTTGCCAATGTGACAGCCGCCTTGTGAGGGATGAGGCTATTGAAACAAATCATAGACTCTATGTGACCCCAAGAGATGGGAACATGTGGCCAAGGTTGACTCTGTCTCGCAGTTGACTCGCAGGTTCGAACAACTTTTCAGACAGTCTTCCCTGGTCCCGTGGTCTCTTTGGGACGAATCTAAGCCAACAAGGTTCCTCCTTCTGCCGGCTGTTTGAGATCCCTCAACCGACTTGCCTTAAGACTTGAGTTCCGTAGTTTGTTCTCTTCAACAACGTCAATTCCCTACTTTCTACATTAGGGTGACCAGATAAGAATGATGTGAAAAGAAGTTCAAATAACCCAGAAAGGCCGTGAGACATGCCACACTTGATTCTGGCTCTATCTGAAGCCACATTCATACCATTATGTATGGTTTAGCACATCATTCAAATGGTCGATAATGACTCGCTGGCAGTGCTTCAAGCAGTCGACCCAATTTTTCATCTTCACAACTTTGAACGGTGCAATGTTCAAAGCTTGTCAGATCTAGTTTTGGTTGGGTTGAACTGGCTTGATACAAGACAATCTCTAAAGCGTCGTCCTTGGTCTCTTCGGAAGTTCTGAGTTCAATCTTTTTTGGAGGATAAGATTCAACCACGAACTGTACGGGCTGTACAGCGACATGAGTCTCATCAAGCGTCTTCGGATCCAACGCTTATGATGGTTAGGCCATGTGGAACGTATGGACAACTTAGTTCTGGCCCGACTTCGACCCCGTGGGACAACGTAACAGATGACGCCCGCGTTTAAGGTGGCGCACCCAGGTGGAGAAGGACCTCAACCATCTTGGCGTGCGAAACTGAAGGCAGCTAGCTGGAGAGGCTTGTTGGTTGAGGCCCAGGTCCACGCCGGACTGTGGCGCCAAATAAATAAGACGAAGACGGGCTCCATGCCATGCATCTATGGCAAAGTTGTTGATTGCTCTAAATTTGGCGAGATGCCAGCAAGGATCCTTGTTAATGCACATGACAAGTTGACGTACAGCGCCCTCTGGATAGCCTTTGCAGCAACCGCTGGGAGGTGAACCAATGTATGAAACGGCCTCTTGTCAAGGGGTTTAAACCAGGACCAGGTCCTCCAAGTTCGGACGCATACAAAGCGCGGCGCAAAGAAGGACGAGGGCTGCTTCTTGCACTTCTTCTTCTTCTCCTGGTGCCGCTAAAGTCCGGGGTGAACCTGGGCCTCAACCAGTAAGCCTCTCTAGCCGGCACGATTTTCCAACTGCGTACACCAAGTTGATTGAGGTCCTTCTCCACCTGTGTGCGCCACCGTGGGCGTCCTCTGTTGCGTTGTCCCACTGGTTCGCAGTCGAAGACTCTTCGGGCTGGATGAGTGTTGTCCATGCGCTCTACATAGCTCAGCCATCTTGGACGTTGAATCCGTAGGCGCCTGACTAGTCTCATGCCGCTGTCCAGCCCGTACAGTTCGTGGTTGAATCTTCTCCTCCAGAAACCGTTAAAGCAAACAGGACCAAAGATCGCACGCAGAGCTTTTCTCTCGAAGAGACCAAGGACTTCCTCATCCGCTTTTGAGATTGTCCATGCCTCAGCGACGTACAGCAGCACTGGGATGATCAAGGTCTTGTATAAAGTCAGTTTGGTCCTTCGAGTGATGGCTCTGGTACGCACAACACGAGTGGTAGGTCGCGCCAGTCTATAGCGCGACTATTATTACTGATTGACAGTCAAAGGGCTATATGAGCAATGCTGCCCCGAAGAGCTTAATGTTATTTTTGTGCATCACACGTAGACTTTATGCTGGGTTCCAAGTAATAAGGACATAACCGGCAATGAGGTAGTTGATGAACATGCCAGAAAAGGAGCCGAAACCGACACATCCCTGGCAATCACATGGTTTAATCCACCTCTGTCAGATATTAAGAGGAAAGTGGACTGAAAAATCATGGAGCTAGCTTATGAAAGGTGGAACTCTCTAAGAAATTGTGAGACCTCCCGGAAGCTATGGTGAAAGTTAAACAGGCCAAGGCCGACAAGCTCCTTCAATGCATCAAAAGGCTACTGCGGATAGTAGTCGGAGCGCTAACTGGTCATAATCATCAGAGACACCATGCACACAAAATGGGTTCCACCCACGACACCACCACAGCCTGCGAGGACGAAGAGGAAATTGAGGATAATCCTCACTATCTTTGTCGGTGACCCAGTCTTTGCCTATTGAGGCGTAGAATTCTTCTGCCAGAATCTCCAGGAATGTCTATTTTCAGATTCGTCAGGATGTCTGGATGGACTTGACTAACACAACGAAATCGGAGGGAAGGACGCGAGTAGGAACTGGGAGGTTAATCATCCCCCATGGGCACCACAATCGGTCCAGCTGGACTTAAGTGATCGTCTCTCTCGCTCTCTCTCTCGCTCTCGCTCTCTCTCTCTCGCTCTCTCTCTCGCTCTCTCTCTCTTTCTGTCTCTCGCTCTCTCTCTCTTTCTGTCTCTCGCTCTCTTTATCGCTCTCTCTCTCTCTCGCTCTCTTTATCGCTCTCTCTCTCTCTCTCTCTCTCTCTCTCTCTCTCTCTCTCTCCCTCTCTTTCTCTCTCTCTCCCTACCCACCCACCCTGGATAAGGTTTACCCTGGATGCACAAGTTCATGCCCGCTATCGGATGTAAAGTTAATATTAACAATAATAAATGGTGTGGCGCTATAGCCTATAGAGAGCCAGTGCCTACAGCGACTACTGAGGTGTTAAAAATGTTAAGAGTCTGGAAACATTTTTTTGGCAAAGTCTTAAGATATTATCACGCTGTTCAAGGAAAGGATCCCGTCTTATGTACGAGCTTACACAGGGCCAAGCTTAACAAGCTCATGTCAAGCTTGAGACAATGCCTTTGACCATGTGGGACGACTGCTACAGGGTCAAAGGAGGTGATTCACTTGTTGAAATGGTTTAATTGGCATTAATGTGGCATCTAATGGTCTAGGGGCCTCTTATTTCAATAATCTGGGCGAACTAAATAGAGTCTGAAGAAGCCAGCGTAACAGCTTTGCCATGAGAGCCAATTGGTTCCAAGCTTAGGAGTAGTCAATCTGCGTGGTATCACAACGCTATATTGGCGCAGGTGTAGTTGCCCTCTGCAATCAGCCACTCTTACCTAACCTAACCCACACTGACAAGGAAGAATCGACCAATCGCTCACCACCTGGGACAATAGAAGCATTAAACGAGTTTGTCTACCTCGGGGCGAACGTGAACTCCTCAAATGACAGCTTAGCAGAGATCCGACGTAGAATCGCCAATTGGCAACGGTTGCTGGTCCGGTTTGTCGACACAACTCATCAATCGAACGACCAAAGTTGTGTTCTACAAGATTCTTGTTTTCCCATTCGTGCTACAGCTGGGCGGTAAACAAAATACCAGAAATGACTCATCTTCTCTGCGTAGCGCTACAGTCCGAAGGTGGACTGGGACCTCAACCGAAAGGCCTTTCCACTTAATGCGGTGCTGAGATTCTCCACTTGGGTGTGCCAGCTTGCACACGTTGCGACCACAGGTCCGGAGTTGAATAATGTCCGAAAATCGGTTTCAATTCAGATTAACTGCGATACCGGCTCCAGCCCCAGCCCCTGCTCTGCTTCCATTTTCTCCTGATTTTCTCTTTATCGTCAAAGTGGTCGCAGAGTTAATCACGTGAACCATTGTGCGGCTCCACAAGTGCCATGATTGCTAAACACCTCTTCGTCATCCGCCAGCTGTGCCCACATCCTGCAGTACACTCCCTCAAACTGAGCGCACTTCAAAGTCGAACAGCCAGCGGCTCATTAATTGAAACGTTCCCCAACGCAACTCCGTCCGTCGTTGCGAAGCAGTGCACTTGAACAGATTCAGGGCATGAACAGATCTTGCCGCCACACATTTTCCGAGCGGCAACAAGCCATTGTCAATATTGGCAATCATCGCCTCCAGTCATCGCATGCACCGTACGCTATAGTCCCGCCGCCCCTTCCAATGCACACACGGTGCGCGTGGAAGAGCCGCCATAAATCATCGGTCTCATCGCCTAAATACGAGTCCGTTCTTAATAACACATTTGCATTTAATGAATCGAATACATTAACCCTAGCCACTCCAGCGCCAGCGAGGCAGCCAAAAACAAAAGAAACAACACGCCAAGCCGCGCGTTGCAACAGGTTTCTCGTGAACACAATTTTCTGCTTATAGCATCTTTATGGCATAACCACCGTTAATAATGTCACAGTATTAGGTCTTTAGTTTGTTTTATTTCTTGATTTACTTATAATCGCTCGCGTTGGGTAACGCGCTAACTGCTCGGTGCTCGGCTGTTACTTACGTCTCGCATGTCGTTGCATGTTCTCGCTTTCAGCGGGGCACTCGAACATTCGGGTGTGCACTCGAAAATGGCTCATTTGATGTGATGATTGCACTGCTCGGTGTTGTCATTGGCTTTGTGTTCCCCCGCCCGGGGGAAGAGGTGTGTGTTTGCTTGTGAAACTGGTTTGCGAAAAGCGGCGCACACACCGAGCACAGTTCGCACCTCAACTCTTTCGTTTGAGAGAGAACACACACGGCCAGCGGCGATAGCCGCTTCCTGATTCCGTATCGCTTTCGGTTGAAGATAAACACAACAAAAAAAAACAACGCTGTTGAATAATCACTGAATACATCAGAGTGTCAGAGTGTTAGCTGGGATTTAACACACAAAACAAAGAAAAACCAAAAATTTGCATCAAATCCAGTCTTCAGAGTTTGGTTGTTTTTTTTTTATTTATTTCTGTCCAAACCTTTGAGTGGACGATCGGCTTTATATAACCCGTTGTTGAGTTAAAGGCTGTCAAAGCTAAAGAGTAGAAAGGTCATTAAGTTGAGAAATCGCCGCAAAATTGTTTGCCTCTGGCCTGGACAGTGCCTGGTCGTCGTTGTGATGGCTTCGGTTCTGTTGCAAGAGACTGTTGAAAACCAGCTGCCAATGCGATGATAACTAGGTGGCAACACGCCTTTATGGAACTATGACCTTCTGCGTCTCATTTTTTGCAAGGTTCTCTTTCAATTCTGTTTGTAAACAGATCTTGGACTGGTTTCGGTTGGGGTTGAAGTGGTTCTTGGTGGAGATGTGTGAGTTATGGAGCCGGTGAATGAATAACGTAGCTTCTCCTCTTTGTAATGACATCTCGTAAATATTATGCGACTGAGCTGGAATATCAAAGCTTTGATGTGGCGGCAGATACAGTCTGGCAGTGACATCCCCCGATTGACATCGTTGCGTGAGCTCATGTCAGTTTACAGAAGACGGCGGATGAGCTAATCAGGTTTGGTTTTAGGTCGCTGGTTAGACGTGGTAGGGCCAAGTCTCACTTAGATCCAGTTGGACCCATTGTGATGCCCATAGGGGGATGTAACCTTTCCGCTATTCAAGAGCCAGAACTTCGGCTATCAATAACCCCGATAGACGGAAGATCTATTGTTATTAGATAGATAGCCAGCCGGCCAAATGGGCTCTGGAAACACCATCGATCCACTCTGAGAAGGTAAGACTCTGACGTCTATCTCTGAGGGAGAAAGCGGACCGATGCTGGGTCCCTGAGAACATGGGTATTCCGGCCAACAAAAGAGCCGACGAATTACCAAGAAGGGGGGCGAGTCTACCACAGGCGCAAAATCAGGAGACACCTGACCCCCCAATGAGATCGATAAAAACAATGCTATTAACAGACGCTAATTGCTAATCAATACTAATCGTAGATGGGCGGAACTGGACACCTTTAGCTCATCGAAAACCATGTGACCTACACTCGATCCATTAAAAACTAAATCCCTCCTAGAATTGGATAGGAGAAACATCACTGGCCACTACCTAATTGGCAACCAAGCCAGAAGACTTGGTGCACCCTACAACGACTTCTGCAGAAGCTGCAGGGATGAGGAGGACGAGGAAACCGTGTCACACTACCTCGGAACCTGTCCAGCCCTTGCAGAGACCAGAAGAAAATATATGGGTAGCGACTTCCTCAAAGGTCTTGAGGATCTAGCAACTACCAACATAAAGGACATCCTCAAGTTCATTAAAAAAAAAAACCAACTGGTTATAGGTATAACTACACACACCAAAAGAGACAAGTGAGAGAGAGTGTAGTAGCCAACGAAGTGGCGGGAAAAGCCGACTAGTGACAGTACAACGGACCTTAAAGGCCTACGTGAGGCAAATACCTATGAGGGCCTTGCCAGTCAGATTTAGCCACCTGCCTACCTAACCTTTCCGATCCTACTCGAGTACTGCAGGTGGTGTTGTGCCTCTAGAGCCTGACGAACCTGTGACAAAGAGGTTAGTGGGCCAACGAAGTGGCGGGAAAAGCCGACTAGTGACAGTACAACGGACCTTTAAGGTCTAAGTGAGGCAAATGCCCATGAGGGCCTTGCCAGTCAGATTTAGCTACCTGCCTACCTAACCTTTCCGGTCCTACTCAAGTACTGCAGGTGATGTTGTGCCTGTTGAGCATGATGAACCTGCAAATAGACGTCAGTGAGATTTCTGCTATTTCTAGGAGATCATGGAAGAAGAATTCTCCGCCTCAATAGGCAAAGACTGGGGCAACGACAAGGATAGTGAGGAGTATCCTCAATTTCCTCTTCGTCCTCGCAGGCTCGGGTGGTGTCGTGGGTGGGAGTATCCTCAATTTCCTCTTCGTCCTCGCAGGCTCGGGGGGTGTCGTGGGTGGATCCCATTTTGTGTGCATGGTGTCTCTGATGATTATGACCAGTTATGGCTCCGCCTACCATCCGCAGTAGCCTTTTGATGCATTGAAGGACCTTGTCGGCCCTTGCACTGTTTAACTTTGACCATAGCATCCGGGAGGCCTCAAAATTGCTTAGAGAGTTCCACCTTTCTTTAGAAATGATTTCATCGTCCACTTTTTTCTTGAAGTCTGCAAAAGCTGGATCAAAACATGGGATTACCTAGGATGGGTCATTTTCGCCCCTTTTCTGGCAATTTCAGAAGTCATTCCTGTCTTTTGGAAGTAGAACAAGGTGTTCCGCAGGGTTCAATACTGGGTCCGATTCTCTGCTGCATGTTCATCAATGATTTACCTTCCGCGTGTAGGCATTGCTCAGTGCACTGGTACGCTGATGATGTTCAATTGCATCTGGCCAAAACTTTTCCAAATCTTGATGAACTCGCGACTCTTATGAACAACGACTTAAAAGATATTTACGATTGGTCAAGTGTAAGCGGACTGCAACTTAATCCAATTAAGTCACTGCTAGTACCTATTTCCAAACTGAAGCTTGATCTGGACCATATCCCCGAACTGTATCTTGGTTCCTATAAAATTAAAACCGTTGAGAAAACAACGAGTGTTGGATTTGTAATAAACAAAGATCTATCTGGATATGATCTTATCCATATGATTGTTGGTCGCATCTATGGCTGCCTCCGTAAAGCCCAGTGCTTATTACATTCCGCAAGGTACACGCAAAGACCTTGTACCTGCCCTAATACTGCCTTTCATAAGATACGGTCATAGTGACTCGCTCTTCATGCACAAGTTACAGGTGGCTTTTAATGATGCAGTTCGACATACTTGTGGCATTCGCAGATATGAGCATATCTCTGCTTGTGCCAGAGACTTACTGGTGTGCAGTCTCCAAGAATATTCCACAAATTGACTCTCAGTCGTAGTCCGGATTATTTGTTCAACTGGCTTAATTTTACTCACTCAAATTGGTCAATTAATCTAATAACTTGTCGCAATAACTTTTTAAATTCATCGCGTTTATTTTCCATTCATACTGCTAGACTATGGAACTCTTTTCCTTCTGATATTGAATCGATATCGAATCAGAAAGTTTTTAAAAGTGCAATCATCCCTTATTTGTCCACACTCCCATGAAATCATCCCCAAAATCCTATAGTTTTTAAGAAAAATCTGTAAAAATTCTAAATTGATCTTTTAAATTTGAAGTTAAATACTAAGTACTAAAAAAGATGGTAATCTTAATGTACCTAATCTTAATTAACCTTTTATTTAGATAAATATCCAAAAATTCATCTGCTACCTCGTTGCTTGTTATGTCACTATGGCATGGAACCCAGCATAGTAATCGTGTGACGCGTACCAAGAACCTTGGTCCTCCCAATCTTGGTCTTTATTGCTTCAACGGTCGCTCGACTGTCAATTCGGATGATCATATCAGGCGGTGGTACTTCCAACAATGATAAGATGGCTTACACTAAAATTGCTTAGGTTGTTGGACTGTCACCGATAACAATTAATCCAACATCGCCGTGCCGTATTGGAAGCTTTCACTGCGATTAAAGCACAGGGGATACGAGACGGTGGCAGCAATTGGGTTCAGAACCCTCTGAATCGAAATACCAAAATTCTGTCAATCCTGCTATATGGAACTGAAAGATGGGTGATAAGCAAGAGCCTTCGAAAGGAAAGTTCTGCTTCGGTTACATGGTCTATAATTTTTTATACGCATGTACATACATAATAAACTGTTACAGTATGCTTACATCACATGATAAATCTGATTGTGGAGTGGATGGTATACCATCCATTATTCTTAAATACTGTGCTGACTCACTCTGCTGTCCTCTTCTACAGATTTTCAATCTGTCATTATCTGAAGGTATTTTTCTAGATAATTGGAAAGAATCATTCTTAGTTCCCATTCACAAATCGGGCTCTAAAAATAATGTGGAAATCTATAGAGGAATTTGCAAACTCTCGGCAATTCCAAAATTATTTGAATGTATAGTCAAGAATAAGACTGAATTCTTAATCAAAGAGCACATATCGGAAGCGCAGCACGGTTTTATATCTGGACGATCGACTTCTACTAACCTATCAATTTATTCTTCTTTCGTGATCAATGAGATTGTAAACAAGAAACAGGTTGATGCAATTTACACTGATTTCAGTAAAGCTTTTGATTCCGTCAACCACTCGCTTTTAATAGACAAACTCAAAGCGTTTGGGTTCCATTCCAATTTTCTTAATTGGATATCTTCCTTCGTCCAAAACAGAACCCTAAGAGTTAAAATTGGTAATTCCTTATCAAAGCTAATTCAATGTTGGTCGGGTGTACCGCAAGGTAGTCACTTTGGCCCTTTATTATTTATAATATTCATTAACGATATTACTCTCTCAGTTAAACACAGTAGATGTTTGCTATATGCTGACGACATGAAAATATTCAAAACAATTCGAAACGTTAATGACTGTATCATGCTTCAATCAGATATAAACAGCATCTTTGATTGGTGTGTAAATAATGAACTTGGTCTTAACTTAAGTGAATGCAATTATATCTCTTTTACGAAATCAGCTTTTCAAATCCAATTTAATTATTCAATTGGTAATTCATATCTTTCGCCTGTAAGCAGTGTCAAAGATTTGGGTGTTATGTTTAACTCCCCATTTTCATTTCAAAATCATATCTCTCATATTTTAGCAAAAGCCAACTCAGCAGTCGGCTTCGTCAAACGTAATACTAAAGGATTTACTGATCCATTTGCCTCATTAGCACTGTATATTTTCCTAGTCCGACCTTTCCTTGAATATGCGGTCGTAGTCTGAAACCCGGCTTTCAGCACTTTTTCCGAACGTATTGAAAAAGTTCAAAAGCGTTTCACCAAGTACATCTTCTTTAATGCACTGGATTTTTCACCCCAGCTACAAAGCTAGATGCCAACTGCTTGGTATAAAGTCTCTACCAACTAGACGCACTATCCACGATGTTATATTTGTCAGGGATATACTCTGCAATCATATAAAATGTTCATGTCTCTTATCTGAGATTCAATTTCATATGCCTTTAAGGTCACTCCGTACTTGGGATTTTTTATTTGAAAGGTTTCATAGCACAGACTATGGTAAGAACGAACCATTAACAAGAATAATTCGTGTTTTTAACGAACATTCACAACATTTGGACCTGTCCCATACTAGACAGCACTTTAAAAGTAACCTTTTAAGCCTTTTTACTTTTTAAAATGTATTGAGTTCTGAAATAAAGTATTAACTTATCATTAAATATTGTACAATTTTAAACACTTCACAAAATCTGTTAATACATATGTAATTTGTAGATTTTAGATTAATAAATAAATAAATTCCTCCTCTCCATGAAAAAATCATCGATCTACACTGTGAAGCAAAACTGTTAATAACTTCCATGTATCATAGTTTGTTCATTAGTCAAATATAATATATAATATGGGTGGCAGTCCGAAGCGGCCCTGGGCCTAGCTTCTAAGCAACCACTCTCGTTGTGCGTGCTATTGCTCTTTCGTGAGTGGTAGGGACCTACAGTTTAATGCCGACTCCGAACGGCGAAGTTGAGACACTTTTTCTAGACAGGAATTCTCTTTGAGCATTGTCAGTGACTCGAAAGAGGTGGAGCCGTGATATATCAGAGGTGGTAAAATTCGGGTATCGAACCTGGCACCCTCTGTGTAGGAGTCGACGCACTAACCCACTGCGCCATAGTCTCTGAATAAAGTGCGGTGAATTAAGACGGTTCTGGTTTTTTCCTATTTTACTAAGCGTTTGTGGTTTGTCCCAACAGGGTGCTACCTGCGAGAATGTTGAATGGAGCAGCAGTCCACAAGCTCCTGAAGGCCTTCACAGGGTCAGTCACATCGGCCGCAGGGATACCAATGCTCCAGCTAAGATGGTGTCGGCAGCCGAGATTGTCTTGATCACTAAATGCAGAGTGTGCGGACACCTATCGGCCGCTGAGCTGAGAAGGAAGTTGGATGGGTACAAGCTGGTAGGGCAGCTTGACTCTGACTCGAATGAATATCGACTGCAAGCAACGACTACGACAACCCAACAGAGGGAGCCTGTGTTCAAGGTGGCAGACACATGTGAAGAAGGACCTTGGTTGAGATCCAGAATCTCCTCTGACCGTAGAGGCACAGAAACGTGCCTGACAAGTTCGCATGTTCCACACTCACCTTGAATGCGTCTCCATCCAGGAGAAGTATACGTTGATCTGCCGCAACTAATTCCATGAATTTCATGTCCGCCTGCTTGTCGATGACGAGTACACTCTTGAGATTACACTTCGCCCAGGGAACGGCTTGCGGACTTTATCATCTTCGCCAGCTTATCACTCAGCGGTGGTCAGGGAAACGGAACGAGAAACAAGTATTTGCTCCTCTGCTTCAGATCCTCTTTTCGGCGTCACTTTCCTGGCGCAGTCGACTTGTCAAACAGGAATTATAGCGTCGTTCTCATGCGAAGTGTGCACCCGTGGACATATGATCCCACATTTCTAATGTGTTCGTCGTGTGCCAACAGATAGAGACCACCAATCAATGCGGTGTCAATAACTTTACATATTAAAGCAGGAGGAAGGGTTTTTCTCTCGAACTTGTTTTGTTCTTGTTTATGACATAATTTCGTATCGCTGCGAGGTGTGAACCGGTTAGAAGGCTGCTTCAGATCACGTTTGTTTCTATTCTAGGAAAACAAACAAACAAGGTTTTATTTCACTCAATCCTGAAACCAAGGCCTGTTAGCGTATGCAAAAAAATTGACGTAGTCCCAGAGAGTATAATCGAAAAGTTTCAAGGCGCATGATTGCGGCGGCCTATTTGTATACGGTTGCTGTGCTATGAAACAGTCGTTAAGTTTCTCCTTGACTACTTCGAGCGATGCCTTGCTTATATGGCCAACGACGCTGCGTCGTGTTTTTGACACAGCTTCAATGTACAAACGCCTTAGTTAATGGGTAAAGGGAAAGAGCATTCTTACAGGATTCCAAACTGGGCTTAGAAAGGGATACCCCACAATAGACCAAATATTTCCACTTTCCAAAGTTGCTAAAAGATATAAGGTTAAACACAAGAAATTTTGGGTCTATTTTATCGATTCTCGTGCGGCGTTTGACACCAGACCCCACGAAGTACTCTAAAGTCGTCTTATTACAAATTGCACAAAATTGGTATACCGATTAACTAAAAATAGCCGTATTTTGAGAGGGTGGAGTCTAGGGTGGAGATCTAACTTCCAAAGAACTCAAGACACCTGAGGGGGTTAAACAAGGCTTTTTACAAAGGATATAACTGAGAGGGATAAATGTGTGGGCAGGTGACATTGTATTCCTGGGTGAGTCTGTGAACGGCGAAAGGTGGAAATGTAATGGAGCAGTCGTTGAGATCGTGCGCATGGACAAACACATATCTGGTTATGCTAGTGTCATAAAACTTAGATGTAAGCATATACCTTGAAGAAAACTTATCAGTTGATAAACGAGATAAGTCATCGATCGAGGATCGTTGCATTAGAAACAATTACAGGTTGCATAGTGCGAAACAAAGGGTGTTTCATTTAATTGCGGAATCAGTCCTACTTTAAGGGGCTCGGGCGTGGGTTTACAGTCTGCATAATTCTGTTCCTTCCGTACTTTTTAACTTGAACTAAAGACTTGGTTACCAATGGATGAGGTACTCGCTCAAGAATGAAAAACCGGGTGATTCATTCATTTTGGCTTTCAAGTTGAGAGTGCAATGAATATGGTACTCGAAAAATTATCAATGTCTCGAAACCGGTTTCAACACATTCATTGCAGACCTTAAGTCGATAAGAGGAGTTTCGTTTCCTTGGTGTTTGCAAATGATATTTTAAAATAAGAAGAAACATTAAGCATTTTGAATGGAGAGAGAGAGAGAGAGAGAGAGAGAGAGAGAGGGTGTGAAGATTTATATAACTACACCGTAGCTGCACTGCGGGATTTCAAAGCGTTGATATGGCGTCTCATGCAGGCACAAGCGTCTGCACTTAGCATCTATCAGCGAACTCCTACTCTCACCTCCACGTGGTGAAATTTGGGAGCCGAGCACCTTCGATCGAAGATGGGGTAACCAACCCCCGTGGGACGTCGTTGGCGGCTGCAGGCGAGAGAGGGGGGAGAGTATGCCTGTACCAGGGCTCATCTCTCTTTATGGATAGCGGCGGAGGAGCTGGAAACTGTCTGGCCAACGGCGGCATCCGAAATTCCAGTCGGAAGGAGTTATCTGGTGCTGCAGTCCTTCTAGAGCTACTTCGACAATTTCGGAGAACAGGTCTAGAAGGTTATTTCAAGGCCAGGTCGGGGCCTTGGAATTGAGATGGCGTCGGAAGATCCCTATAGTTTTAGGGACAACGGCGGCGCTCATAGCCTCAGCAAGGTTACCGACACCGGATAAGCCCTAACCCTCCGCCCGAGGGTTAAAGAATAGGGCCTGGCCTTCCCAGTTGGGGGTTGTGCGTGGGGTTAACTCCCTCGGATACGGACGGAATTAATGTTGACGGTTTCGGTTCTTAGGTCCCTTAACAGACCACGTGCAGTCGAAGAACTCGCGGAGGCCCTGGACTGCTACAAAGTAGACGTTACCGCAATCCAGGAAGTACGGTGGAATGGGCCGGGCAAGAAGAGGATGAGAAACCGCGACAACAGGGAGAGACGCTTATTTGGATGTGGATTTGTTGTTAGAGGAAGACTTAGGCAAAAAGTCTTAAGCTTTGTCTTGAAAAGCGAACGCCTCATAACAATCAGCATCAAGGCTAAATTCGGGAACTTCATCAACTGATTTGCGCCCACGCCCCGATAGAGGACAAAGATGACACAAGCAAGGCTGACTTCTATGATCTCCTAGAAAGGACTTACGATCAGTGCCCCAGCTTCGACACCAAGATCGTTCTAGGAGATTTCAACGCAAAGCTGGGTAAGGAAGACGACTTTGTCAAAGTCACGGGGTTACACAGCATGCACGACACCACATCCGATAACGGACTCAGGCTGGTAGACTTTGTCACGGGACGTAATCTCTATGTAGCGAGCACGCGGTTCCCACACCTCAACATCCATAAAGGGACCTGGCGGTCCCCGGATCAGTCAACCGTCAGATTCTTGATGTCCGAACGTTCCGAGAACGACTCGGAACATTTCCTTGTTGTAGCCAAGGTAAGAAGTCGGATATCAAGAGATCAACGGAGTCGAGAAAGGACACCACGGTTTGACGTCGGAAAGCTACAATCGCAACGGACTGCTAGAATCTTTGCCGATCGAGTCTCCCAGAATCTCTCTCTAAGTTCGTCGCCACTTGCGCAAACAATCAAAGAAGATTGGAGGCGTTGTCAAGAAGCCATCAAAGATGCTGCCACTGATGTGCTGGGTTTTACGGCACCACCTAGAAAAAACCCACGGTTTGACAACGAGTGTAGGCTGGCACATGCAGCGAAGCTGGAAGCCTACAAAGCAACGCTGCAACGAACAACGAGAGCTGTTCGTGAGCTCTACGAACAGAGACGAAGGGAAGAGACCCGGCTTCTCAGGAGAAAGAAGAAAGAGCACGAGAAGCACGCGATCGAGGAGATGGAGAGGTGCTACGGTAGGAACGATGTCCGAAAGTTTTACGAGAGGGTGAAACAATTATCCAGTGGATATAAGGTGCAGACAGAAGCCTGCCGGGACGAGAATGGACAACTAGTAGTAGAGTCCCAGTCGATACTGTGAATTTGGAAGAACCATTTCTGCAGACTGCTAAACGGCGATGATGACACCAAGACCGCTGTCAGGCAGAATGTCCCACTCAATATGGACGATGATCGACGAGAATTCCGTCCCCCCGACCTAGACGAAGTCAAGATAGCGATATCGAGACTAAAGTCGAATAAAGCTGCTGGTGCAGACGGACTGTCTGCGGAACTGTTTAAGGCAGCTGGAGATGAGCTGAGCATGTACCTTACCAGATGCACTAACTCATCTGTAAGATATGGTCGGAGGAAAGCATGCCCGACGAGTGGAACCTCAGTATTGTTTGCCCGATTCAGAAGATAGGAGACCCCTTCAACTGCGCCAACTATCGAGGGATAAGTCTCCTCAACATCGCCTATAAGATCCTCTCTGCCGTTTTGTGTGAGCGCCTGAAACCATTCGTCAACAACCTGATAGATCCTTATCAGTGTGGCTTCAGGCCAGGAAAGTCCACCATCGACCAAATCTTCACATTACGACAGATCCTGGAAAAGACCCAAGAAATGCAAATCCACACCCACCACCTATTCGTCGATTTCAAGGCCGCATATGACAGCGTGCATAGGGACGAGCTATACAACGCCATGTCTAGTCTTGACATTCCTGCTAAACTCATCCGGAGGTACAGGATGAAGATGGAGAACTCTCGCTGCTCCATCAAGGTCGGTATCGGACTCACCGAGAGCTTGAGCAACGTCAAAAAAGGTTTCAGACAAGGCGACGCGACAGTCAGGCGTCTTCGGATCCAACGCCTAAGATGGCTAGGCCATGTAGAGCGTATGGACAACTCAGCTCCGGCCCGGAGAGTCTTCGACTCCGAACCAGTGGGACAACGCAACAGAGGACGCCTCCGTTTAAGGTTTCGCACCCAGGTGGAGAAGTACCTCAACCAACTTGGCGTGCGACACTGGAGACAGCTAGCCAGAGACCGTGCTAGCTGGAGAGGCTTGGTGGTTGATTTATTAATTCGGTTGTCAACCTGGCAGTCTTGCAGCCCATAAGAATTAAGATGCATTGAAAACTTGTGGCCGAACACTAGTGTTTTTTTTTTTGCACTCCAAATCGGCAATTTAGCTTAGTGCTTCTTGATGAATTGGCAAACCTCGCTGAATATTTCACCAATAATCGTGAATTTCGTTCCAATTGCACACATTTATTAATGCACACATTTATAATTACGGCAAGTCTTCTAATAATTACATAAATATTCAACATCTTCGCTTAGCAACCGGTTTATCGAATCTAGGACAATGCGGATCCACTGCTTCTTTGATAAATTGTGTTTGCTTTTAGGTGCTGCTGGAGTCTGAGCTTGCGATACCAGTGAATTGAGGAAGTTTTCGGACAAGTGTGTGCATTCGACAATAAGTCATAAGATGTCCGAAATCAAGGTTAAATCGATGGGAGGGCCATTCTTCACTGAACATCTTTAAAATATGCAACAAATCGCATGTATTTGCATCTGATTGCAGAGACTTGCTCCATTCTTTCAAAGCATAATGCACAGGCAGGGTGTCTGGTCAGCTCATCTGTGAGACATTAAACGCGGAAAGCGGGCCGAAGAGGAGAATCTCAGTATCCGGTCCCAGACGCCGAAGACAGGAGACTCCTTTGACTGCGCCAAATATCGGGTGCGTTACCAAGACGGATAAGACCATCTCTTCCGTTTTGTGTGAACACCTAAGGCCATGGTTTGTTTGTACGCCAGCCCTCCCTCAGTCTCAACAAAGTAACAGCGAATGGCAGTGAGGTCGTAATGACTGCTCGCAAACATAACAGCCTTCCTCTCCATGAAGCCAAATCGATCGGGAGCCCGCGGAATACAAATCCTCTCAGCGACCTGCGATCTGCAATGCTGAGCAGACAGACGGGCTTTCCCACCATCCGCAACGCGGCTCCACGGATGCCCACGATTTGTTACAAGCCCTCTATTGGCACGCATCACAAATGGAGAAACCACGGCAAAACAGTCCCTCGTGGGCCTCTCAGGTGAGCAATCATTGCCAGGCATTGTGCGAGCTAAGTACCACATCGCATGCCAATCTTTTCTCTCGACAGAGCGCCCAGGGTGACGAAACAATCACCTCACCTCAGACGTCCGCCTCATTGTCATGTGTTTCACTTTCGACCGCCGCGCCGCCACTCAACGTAGTGAGTCACCCTCATCTAGTCCACGCATCAATCTTGTCCGCTGCGGCAAACGCGAAACGTATCCGCCATACAAATGGAGCCGCCTGACGGCGCGCCGGCCATCCCGGGTTATGCCATCCGGAGGCAGCCGGTCTAACAGGTATCGCTGCGAATGGAATAACTTAAATCAATTCGTTCGAACGGCTCCGATTGCGGCCCCATCCATCCATCCCGCAGATCGCGTTTGATTCACTTGAATGTGCGGCTGATTGGCGGCCGATATGACTAATCGGCCGGAATGATCGGACCGGTTGTTGCGGTCTTCGAGTGTGGCAGGGAATCCTAAGCAGATTAGCCGTACTTTCGTTTTCCGTTCACTCTCCTTGTTGCCTTCGTCAGCTGTGTTCAGGAGAAAGTGGCCGGCGAATTGGATCCCTTCGCCCAGGCCAACGGGCACGTCCTTCTGATGTCGGTTGCCATGTCCAGTGAACTGATTTATGCGGCCAAGGCGTTGCGTCATGCCCCCGCAGAGAATCGCTAAGAAGGACCCGTTCCTCGCGAGGGGACAACAGCTGAGGACGGTTACATGAGCAATGGACTGCCGCCGCTGCAGTTCCTTAAGTGGATTGGGTACATCGGCTTGCGTAACCCGGCGGATGGCCCATTCCAGAGTCGATGCTGGGCGACGACGGTGAAAGGAGGACGGTGACCCATTTCGCGAATCGGCAATTTATGTATGGAAGGCAAGCAATTGGCTGTGTGGCCAATTGGCGGCTCAACGAGGTGGGAATGGTCGTACTCGCGTCGATGGTGGGATTACGGCAGCCCCAGGGATGCATACGTTGCGACTGAACGACATTCCAATTTGCGTCTGCACATACACGTGTTCGAGTTTGGATGACTTCCTGCTTTGCGTCATGCATGGATGGGGGCGAGGTGGCGTGTGAAAAATAAGTGCAGTGAATGGCAATTAATTCTTACGCTGGTTGAGGCGTAAGTCGCGTAAGTTGCCGCCGTGGGAGCTTAGAAAGGCGGTTGACATCGGTTTAATGGGACCAAGGATTGTATTGCCTTTTCTCACGCGGGTTTTTGTGTGGATTCATGCCATGAGGGAAATGGCCAAACAGGGTTTTGCTGGGTTTCCTTTCAGACATTTGAGGAAGCAAGTACAGGAGCGCTTTTTATGTTCCATTCCGATGTGGTTATGCGGCGCGCAATTTAACAGTCGAAGAGAGTGATTGGTAGCAATTTATAATAAGGCACCTAACTTCACGACAGTGCGAAACAAATAGCCGCTATTGAGTCACCGAAAACCTTCAGTTGATACACCAAAGAATAAATAACTTTGTGGAGTCAATAGGAACCACAACCTATAACTTCGTTCGTCGTTAAAGCCTTCGACATAGCTTCCATGAGGCTTCTGGAGGCAATAACGAGACAGTCGCTTATGTTGATCCTTGGAGCGCGTGGGTAAACTCTTCTTCTTCTTCTGGTGGTGCTATAGTCCGGGGTGGACCTGGGCCTTAACCAACAAGCCTCTCCCGCTGGCACGATCTTTGGCCAGCTGTCTCCAACTGCGCACACCAAGTTGATTGGGGTCCTTCTCCACCTGGGTGCGCCATCGGTTCCGTGGGCGTCCTTTGTTGCGTTGTCCCACTGGTTCGGAGTAGAAGACTCTTCGGGCTGGAGCAGTGTTGTCCATGCGCTCTACATGGCCCAGCCATCTCAGGCGTTGTATCCGTAGACGCCTGACTAGGCTTATTCCGCTGTACAGCCCGTTCGTGGTTGAATCTTTTTCTTCAATAAATAGCAACGCAGACAGGACCAAGGATTGAACGCAGAACTTTTCTCTCGCAAGGACCAAGTGCTTCATCATCCGCTATTTAGATTGTCCATGCCTCCGCACCATAGAGCAGAACGGGGGATGATCAAGGTGTTATATAATGTTAGCTTGGTCCTTCGAGAGAGGACTCTGTTACTCAATCGCCTCTTGAGCCCAAAGAAACAGCGATTGGCAAGAGTAATTCTGCGTTGAATCTCGGTACTGGTGTTGTTTGTACTGTTTACTTGCTAGACGAGGTAGACGAAGTCCTTCACTGGGTGGGTAAACTCCATTGTGCACAAATTACAGCGCATGCGGTTGCAGAATGCGATGCCATTAAAACAGAGAGCTCACGCTTCTTTAAAGAGGTTGTGGTTGTTGAATCTAGGTGGGAGGAAACCAAAGAGCAATGTTAGTTGGTGCTTCAAGTGATTGGTCCAATTTTGGCAAAGGTCTGGACGCAGCCAATAAAATTGTCCTTGCGTTGTTTGTATGGCTTGTAGCGTCGCCTTGTTGGTAACACAGAGCGGATGTATCGATCTAGTTGAGCTCAGAAAGGCGCTCTATAGCACAGAGTGTGGTGTTGTTTTTAATACTACACTGGAGGACTCAGACTCAAAAGCTGGTCAATTGCCGGAGCACCGAAAGCGGAAGCACTGTACAGTGTCGTCGACTTCTCCGCAGGCGTCGCAGTGTTGGGAACGACTGGATGGCACAGTTAGTTGAGTGCCTGCCTTGGCTAGGGGGGTCCCAGTTCGAATCCCAGTGAAAGCAAAGTTAATATCCTTTTATCTGGTTTTCAAATCTGATCCAGTCACCATTTGTCTGTGGGATCAAATTAACGGCTCTATCAATTGAGTGGTCAATCTGTAGTCCTAGCCTGACTGTGGGTATGACAATACACAAAATTCAACTATCAGCCCCTCACCTAACCTAAGCTGACACGATCAACGTGGCCAGAGCTCTACAACAGCAAAACAAAGAAGCTCCTGGCATTGGACCGCAACTCAATCCGTGTGCTAGTCGGAGTGATCACAGGGCACTGCCCCGTCGGAGGAATGCTCCGAAAATGGAATGCGGCATCCAGAGATCTCTGCCGGAGCTGCGGTGAGAGACCGAAACGATCCAACATCTGCTTTGCAACTGCCCAACTCCTAGCCCTTTGCCTCAGCGAAGCTCCGGCGCCTAGCTTCGCTGGGCCAAAGATTCTTCGCAGAGACTGCGGACCTAGCGAATGCGGATATGTCGGATCTTATAAGATTTGTAAGAGCACAGGGTGGCTTAAGCCATCACGTGACACACGATAGGCTTATTCAGAATGTGGGATGAAGGGCTTCACAATTGGCGCTAAGCCCTCCGAGTGGAAGTGATGTTCTACCATCACACTCCCCTTCCTTAACCTAAACTAACCTAACCTCAAGATTTTTACCGCTAGAACGCCGGTAAGTCGTCAGTTCTGTCAAGAGATAACAAGAATGCCGCGGGTTTCTAACCATGCCTGCGCTAGTCGCCCCGCATCCTAGAGTGTCATGCCATCTCCGGTTTTGCTCTCGAGAGGCCCAGCCATCGACGTAAGCCCTAACCAAGGATGCAAGTAGTCCGAGCGCAGGTTCAGCTCGTGAGAGAGTCTCCTCTGATACTTGCCTAGCAAGTTCATCGTTTGGTCTTAGAGAATATTGACTACCGACCATATTCAGAGAAGACTTGCATTCTTGAACTGACCTGGAAGTGGCTAAAGTTTTAATCAAGACCATTTGCAGCCCCTTCTATCTGTTCCTCATAATATAGTTCGTGGGCATTGGGCTCGCAGAGGTTTCCGCAAACTTACCTAACGAAGTCTAGAGTCTATTGTTGTCGTTCTTCAAGAAGGCACCACCGACTGATTCTTCATTGGCAAAGAAGCCGTCCTTGTAGGTTCAACTACACTTCTCTTCTGCCTCAGATTTTGGCCAGTGCCATTCCTGAATGCAGGGAGAGTCGACCTTGTATGTGCATCGTAGCTGAACTAGTGCCCGTGCATCAGATGGTCAAAGGGGTCAAACGAAATGCGGTGCTCAAGATCATCGGAGCTCCTGTGCGAGTTGTAATGAAGACTTCTTTTAAGACGGAATATGGCCTTGAGAATGAACAAAATTGTAGATTCATATGTTCATCAAGAGCACAGCCAGGCCTACTAGGGAAGGCTCCTACTCAACCAGGAAAGACCGTTCTTCGAAGCTTAGTGATAGCAGCAGTTACATATCCACGCGAAAGCATATTCCAATAAACGACCGATGTATGGGAAAGAAGAAAGCCTTATCATAGCCCTTATTTTGAGATAAAGCGCCTTGGCGATTTTTGATTCGATGGGTATTTTTCCAGAGCAGTTTTCTCTCTAGAATAACTCTCAGATATTTTGCCTTTTATAGGAGAAATGTGTCGACGTTAGTTTCAGTTGTTGCCCACCACTAACGGCAACGGTGTCTCCTTCTTCAATCCGAAATAGGTCCAATGATACCGCCATGCCACCCCCCAAAAATGGTCAATCTTTGTGGGCTTGTGAACTTTGAACACTTTTGGATTGTGTTTAATGACGTTTTCTATTTTCTACCCTCGAAATCTGTGCTGATGCATTCCCAATGGAACCCAGTTAACTACTGAAATTGCTGCTGCACACTCCACAGTGTTTGATTAAGTGATACGAGTTTGAAGGATTGATTGAAATAAAACCTTGTTTGTTTGTTTTCCTAGAATAGAAACAAACGTGATCTGAAGCAGCCTTCTAACCGGTTCACACCTCGCAGCGATACGAAATTATGTCATAAACAAGAACAAAACAAGTTCGAGAGAAAAACCCTTCCTCCTGCTTTAATATGCAAAGTTATTGACACCGCATTGATTGGTATTCTCTATCTGTTGGCACACGACGAACACATTAGAAATGTGGGATCATATGTCCACGGGTGCACACTTCGCATGAGAACGACGCTATAATTCCTGTTTGACAAGTTGACTGCGCCAGGAAAGTGACGCCGAAAAGAGGATCTGAAGCAAAGGAGCAAATACTTGTTTCTCTTTCCGTTTCCCTGACCTGAGTGATAAGCTGACGAAGATGATAAAATCCGCAAGCCGTTCCCTAGGCGAAGTGTAATCTCAAGAGTGTACTCGTCATCGACAGGCAGGCGGACATGAAATTCATGGAATTAGTTGCAGCTGATCAACGTACACTTCTCCTGGATGGAGATCAAAGTGAGTGTGGAACATTCGAACTTGTCAGGCACGTTTATGTGCCTCTACGGTCAGAGGAGATTCTGGATCTCAACCAAGGTCCTTCTTCGCATGTGTCTGCCACCTTGAACACAGGCTCCCTCTGTTGTGTTGTCGTAGTCGTTGCTTGCAGTCGATATTCATTCGAGTCAGAGTCAAGTTACCCTACCAGCTTGTACCCATCCAACTTCCTTCTCAGCCCAGCGACCGATAGGTGTCCGCACACTCTGCATTTAGACAATCTTTGCTGCTGACACCATCTTAGCTGGAGCATTGGTATCCCTGCGGCCGATGTTACCGACCCTGTGAAGGCCTTCAGGAGCCTTCAGGATTACACAAACAGCTTAGCACTGCTCATAGAGTGGTGGTCCATTCAACTTTCTCGCAGGGAAAGGGACCGAAGCAGAACTTTTCCGTCGAAGGCTCTAAGCATCAGCTCATCAACCAGCTTTCAGCTGGCATAGGATTAGAGGCATTATTTTAATACTTCGATTCAGGAGCTTTAAGCCCAGTTGCTTAGAAAATCAGAAGAGGCAGCGGTGGCCAAGGACGGTTCTGTATCGAATATCCATCCACTAGGTTGTTGAGGAGCTCATCCTGAGATAGGCAGACTTCTTTACTTGAATATATTGTTATTTTCGCTCGTGACATATTATTTTTGCAGGTGTTTGAACAATTCTTGATTGGTAGTTCTGTCCCCATTGACACATGTTCTTCAATCCTTAAGAAAGCGTCCACTAGGGTGCGACGATGTCGATGTGATCTACTCACAGCAGCTAGCTACACTGTCTTCTGCAGTAACAGATTGAAGAAATCACACGACAGCGGATATCCTTGTGAAAATTCGGCTCAAATGCAATGAGTGCAAGTCAGGTTGGGAGGTTCTGAACTGATCTGATCTGCAGGCGTCATAACCGCGATCCCGAGTTCGGCCATCGCATCGAATGGGCCTTTGCGATGAATACTTTCGTATGCGGCCTTAAAGTCGATGAAAAGCTGGTGCGTATCGATGTCAGTCTTCTCCAGGACTTGCCTAAGAGTAAATACTTGGTCTATAATCAATTTGCTGGCACGGAAGCCAATCAGTGCGGTACAAGACGACTTCAGACGTTCACAAAGCACGGCGACGTTGAGCGGGGATATTCCGCTATAGTTGTTGCATGAGGTAGGATCACCTTTTCTGTGGATGGGGCACATGGAGCTGATATTCCAGCCGTCGGGCTGGCTTTCGTATTACTTCTGTTGGTTAACCATCTGAGCCAGAGGCTTTGGTCTGCTTCAGCAGTTCGAAGGTCATGTCGACTCAAGTCCTCAAGTCTATATGAAGGGACCACTTTATAGACTGGAGTTGGGATTTCTGGATTCTGTATCACCCTCTCCTGGTTAAGCTCCTGAAGCAGATGTTGAAAGCTGCCGTTGAAATGCGTTCATTATTCCTAATGGATACAAAATAAAGTTGTACATGTCGGGAAGTAGAAATGTCGAAGTGGGCATTTGGCAAATATTTCAGAACAAGGGACAAAGGATCCTCTGGCGAATACGTAACTTTTCTCTATCGATTAAAAAAATACCACTTCTGTAGACTGTTAACGGACGATGTGGATGCAGCTATCGTTGTCAAGCATCGTACTTGGCCATCTCGTTAAGAGATAGGCGGCAAAATAAGGGTAGTCTTAGAGTTGAAAGTGACAGAGTCCAGACATTTGATTGGTACTTGGCTATCGGAACAGATGCCGATGTCTGTGTTTGATATTTCATAGTTTTTTAGACAAGACAGAGCATTCTTAATCGCTATACTTTCAACATGAAAGACGCTACAGTGATATGGTAATCGTACTGAACTGGACTTATTCTTAAGAAAATTTCTTGTATGCATAGAAACACTCAATGAATAGAAAATTACGTGAAAAGAGAAAGCTGGATGATCATATCCTTGGAATAGACATCAGCCCCCACACCCGCTTCCATCTTCGATCGATCTGTGAAAATTCGCTGTGGACCATCCAGCGTCTGGGGATCAGACTTCCAGTAAGACCTAGGTGTTATGCTGGTTGAGAAGTTTTTCTCGAAGAGGAGTTTGCGTAGGATCGTTGAATGTCCAGACCGAAGCGATCTTAATCTGATCGCCGTACTAGCTGCTGTCTGTCTGCCAATTAGTTCTATCGGTGGCAGGTTAAGGAGTATATTCAGTGCTTCGGAGGAGGTAGCCTTGAACGCTCCGCTAATGCATACGCACGCCATCCTCTGCACTCTCTCGAGTGGTGTCAAGTTTTCATCCAATTGGGACACCCTACAGTAGCATAGGTCTGACTACTGATATAAATAGTTAGTGGACCATGCTTAGTTGTAGTCGCCATTTCCATCCTAGGGCCCTTTTGCAGCAGTAGAGACCCGTGGAGGCCTTCTTGACACGTTCCTGGATATTGAGCTTCCAGCTTAGCTTCGTGTCTAACAGAAGGCCTAAGAATTTTGTGCTATCATGAAACTTTAGAGGAGTCCCACAAAATAAAAAGGTCGATCGCAGTTAGGGATTATGCACTTCCTAGGGAAGAGGACTAGGTTAGGTAGGGGGCTGCTAGTGAAGTCAGTAGTATTGGTCCATTGTGATAGCCATAGTCGGACAACTACCGCTGATTGACTACTCCAGTGATAGTGACGTTAATTTGATCCCAACGGCAAATGGTGACTGGACCAGATTTGAAAACCAGATACCCTGGGATTCGAACCGGAGATGCCGCTAACCAGGGGCAGGCACTCTACCAACTGGGCCATCCAGTCGTCTGAAGCCAGCTTTCGGTTGCGCATTCCATATGTTCATACTCACCATCATACCAGGGCTTTTCTTGCCGGCAATGGAAGGGAGCCTGAAGTTCTTTCAGCTACGTCTTAGATGACTGACTGGCAATTCTAGAGAAACTTTATAGTCCGAAGTTCAACTTCAATTCGACAAAAAAAAGCAGCAAACCATCTTGCTTTTCTATCTGTAGCTCCCCAACATTTTTCCTTGCAGTTACAATTCTTGGATTCAAGCTTAGACCCTGTTCTCCACCAGAACCCGGGAGTACTTCGCGACATCATGCGAATAGATTCGACAATCTTTTCGTTGCCAAAATTCTATTAATGGCCTTCTGCTGTTTAGTGGCTTGACATGTTAATGGCTCACAGACTTGAGTCATATTTCGTAGATGTCCATGAGCTTGACCCTTCTATTGACAACAAGCCAGCTTCTCCTAGCTGGAACTATGATGTCACCATCATCTTCGTGGTCCACTGCTTTTCTTGCAACCCCTAGTCTGTCCCCCAAAGTTAGGAAGACTATCTGTGCGAATGATCACAAGACGCATCAATTCCCGAATAAAATCGATGGCCAAAGTACGGACACACCTCAAATCGGATCCAGGTTGTCGACCTAAAACCACCCCACCATTCCAATCCCCCCCATCAGAACAAAACTCCAACTCAGACCAACGCACACCCACTCTCCAGCTTTAATGAACCACACAAAAACTACAAGATTGAATTCCAAGACTATCCGTTGCACTTCTTGAACGTACAGTTGCTGCAATTGGACAGGAACGGAGTCAACAGCTCCATCGGCAGTGGAAAGATGATGGTGGAGTTCTTCTCCGCCGAGATGCTGCTCAACGTTTGAAGGTACCTCAGCTGAAAGACGAACAAGTGTCAATGGAAGGCCTAGAATACGAGCGCTTGTACTCACCTGCAATGCAGAGGGACTCTCGCAAATGATATCTGACGCCTCCTTCAGTGCCCGCGACGACTTCATCTCTCCCTCGGCGGCGATAACCTTGGCCCTGGCCTCTCGTGCTGCCTCAGCCTCGGCAGCCATCGCCCTCTGCAGAGCTGTTGGAAGCGACACGTCTTTGCTGAAATGAAAGTCATGTAAAGCACCTCTCTGGACGCCTCCTTGACGGGACTCACATTTCAACCCTCTCCACTTTGACGCCCCACGGGTCGGTGGCTTCGTCCAGTGACACTTGCATGGTGTGCGATATGGTTTCCCTTTCGGTCAGCAGCTCGGAGAGGTTGCGCGTTCCCAGGACGTTCCGCAGGGTTGTCGCCGCTAAGAGGCGCGTTGAGTGACTGTAGTTGGACACTTGAATGACCGCCTTCAGGGGATCGCTGATTCTGTAGTAGACCACTGCGTCGACGGTCACGGTGACTGAGTCCTTCGAGAGGACCTCCTGTGGGGGTACATCGAAAGAGACGGTCCGCAGGTCTACCTTGCAGTAGTCATCGACGCAGGGCAGGACGAAGAATACCCCGGGTCCTCGAGCGCCGCCACTCCTGAAAGAGAGAGAGAGAGGAAATATTTGAGATTCAGGGAGAGGGGGCATAGAGTGACGATCACCTCAGACGTCCCATTCGGAAGATGACGGCCCTTTCGAACTCCGAGACCACCTTGAAGCAGACGAATATTGAGACGGGAAATGTCAGGAACATGATGACCAACGAAACGATTATCGCGATTGCTTCCACGCAGTTCATCTCATCGTTTTCAGCTGAAAAGGGAAGACCAGAAAAAAGAGGTCAGGCAAATGTTGACATCTGTAAATTGTAACAGTCTCAGTCGAAAGTTGGTTACGAGACGATTCATTTTGGAGTGGAACGTATTTACCTCACCTTCAGAGACGAAAGTTGAACTGTGAGTTTCCTTTCAGGGGAGCAGCAGGGAGGACTTTTAAATGTACTGATAATTCGCAATCAATACTGATTGAAGGAACTTTTCCTTTGTTGTTGTTTTTTTTTGCGTGGAAAGGTGGAAACCTTGCAATGGGCACTAATGGCGGGACGTCCATTGGTAGTGCCAGATTCTCACTGACTAAAACCATCTCCAATGCAATTCTTCCGTTTATTCTAAAGGCTCCGGCACGTAGAATACTTTACATGCGCGAGCGTCAGCAATACTTTGACAGATACATAAAATACAAGTGTTCTTATGGGAGGCGACACATAGACCAACGCGCGACGGATATAGTTCCTCAACTTTTAACTTTTCTCTCTCCTTCAGCGTTGACAATCCTCCCATTGTGACATTTCAAGAGAATTCGAATTTTATGATAAACTTTGGCAGTTGGTTCTCATTGAAGCAACGTTCAAAATAGATAAAGATATAAATGAATGTTTATAATTAAGTATTTATATAAAAATAGATATTTTAACTGTGCATAAAAAAGGAAAACAACTTGAATTTTCAATTCAAACTTGAAACTGTCAAATGAAATCAGCTGTGCGTTGAAGCATTCATTGTGTCATCGCCTTGCGTCAGATATGTCACAAAGTACAAAGTACTACATGTTGGCAACCCTACCCGTAGATCTGTCCTCCAGTCACCTGATGTTTGTTTGTCTTATTTGTTGACATTTCATGTGCCACGTGGTCCCCTCTCCTATCGTCCACGTGTCACCTGATTATGTCTCCGCCTACTAATCACCCGATCTCTCCTTTGTCTCGAGGCGTCACTAACCCATCGCCTGATCTTTTGTTTGACTTACATGTTTAATGTCACCTGATCCTTTGTTTGTTCTATTTATGTAATGGCACGTGACCCATTTCTACTTGTGTATAAAAGGAGGACAGTTGGTGGAGAGCGAGTCAGTTTTAGTGAAAACTGTTAAAGTGTACAAAATAAAACCTAATTAAGAACAAAATCGCTGTTTTATTGAGTCTACAACTCGTGCACGTATACTCTGACGCTACGCATGTGAAGTATTCTATGAGCCGCATCCTTAAGTATTACTTGGCGAGGGACGGATTCGAGTTTTTTTTTCCAGTTACAATACACCTCGATTTTTCCAAGCCGTTTCGTCAGAGAAACCTATAGTGGAGGCTTCCCTGGACACTTGAGTTGTACACAATACCATTGACAACATGACACACACTAACATACCCATGCAAATGTGAATACCTAAGATCTCATATGGATGAGGAATGCAACGAAGACTAGGACTCCACTAACATGTAGATTGCATTGAACAGTCGTTCTGGAAATTACCATAAGGTCTGATTTGTGCACGCTAACCTTCATCCCAGAATCAGCACATACGTCCACAAACTTATCGAGTGCGCGCTGGAGTTCCGTCTGTGAAGATGTGAGGATAACTAAGTATTATGGTGGAAATATAGCTACCACGGGTAAACCAACGACCGTACCCTTTCGTGATGCAAAGACGATTGCCAATGCATGTCCTCTCTGATTCACCCGATCGTTGGCCACCCTCTCTTTCACTCAAGAGGGTAGTTTATGTTGATTTTTTTTTTTGTTACATTTTTATTCCTCGTGCAATATCGCTCAACATAAGTCATCTGTAAAATGAAGATGACTTACCCTCAACTCTCCCAATGTGAAACATTCCTCGCCTCGGCCGCGTTGCAACATTCAGTCCATAAACAATGAAAGGTAGAGGTGACACGACGCACCCTTGGCGAAGTCCAACGGACACGGTGAAAGGTTTTGATTTAGCACCGTTAACTCGAATACAGAGACTGAATGGCACTCAAAAGAGGACCCTCAAATCCCATATTCCTGCAGAACACTCCAGAGTTTATCCGAGGAACTCGGTTAAAACAGTAGATGGGCTTGGCATACCCCCAAGCCTTCTCAAGTAACATTCCAAGAGTGAAAAGGCACACTGTTCATGTCCCATACGCTCGACCATAACTCTAGAACGCGCTTCCAAAACCGTAGCGTAGACTTTCGCGAGGAGACTGTAGTTGGAGCAGTATCTTTTGTCCCCCTTCTTAAAAAGAGGGACAATCACCCCACTTTGCCAACGCGTTACCAGGCCACCTAAATAACACGAGACAGCCATAAAACTCCCTCTTTACCCATTGCCTAAAGTATTTCTGGTTTGAACTTCGAAAATTCCCGTTATTTACATGGGCAATTAAATGCCGCTCACTCCAGAGTTAGATAGCCAAAAAATCAGTTTGTTTACAAACACAAAAATTTATCTATCCGCTCGGATTGTTTTTTTTTTTTTTTTTGCGAGGTCAGGTGAAAATCTTTGGAGCACTATGGGGACCGTTCCCACTTAGCGAAAGGGATTTTACCCAGTAAACAGTAAAAACACCTCCCTTCAAATAAAATATATTACCACTACACACTACACACAGTTTTACACTTAGCCAGTAGTTTTACTTTCTTGGTTTAGACGCATTTGACAAGAGATTCCCCATTGAGAGTTCCTGCTTACACCGCAGCTAAGTGCGGGATGAATTCACCGTGCTAGGTTAAGGGATTTAGTCCTTTGAAGACGGCGAAGAGAGTTTCTTTCGTCGAGAATTGGAAGGACAGCAGAGTTTATGTGCTCTTCCATGCGATGCGGTAACTTCATCTTGGACGATGGCCCTTAGCACTTTATTTTCAAAAGTTTAAAATATGTTTCTGTTCCTTTCTTTGGTACAACCCCATAGTTATATAACTACCTACCTCCAGACGGGTTTTAGGACTTGCTTGTATATAAGCAATTTGTTGTCATTACTTAGCCTGGAATATTTTCCAATAAGCCAGTACATGTCTTTGTATCTTAATTGGAGCTCCATTGACGTGCTCCTTCCACTTAAGCTTTACATCGAGAGTCATTCCGAGGTATTTCGCTTCATTGCCGAAGGGTATTTGAACATTATTTATAAGAACGGGCAAGTTATTCACGTTCTTATTCGTAAAATTTATATGAACGCGTTTAGCCTCGTTAAGCTCAATTCGCTGAGTGTTCGTCCATTCGTGTATCCGGTCTAAAGCACATTCCAATTTTCTAGTTTATTTTTCCACCGTTTGGCAGTTACCAAAATGGGGGTGTAGTCAGTGCCTACGTCCTTTGGTATATCGCTGCTATACAATATGTAAAGGAGGGGACCAAGAAGACTCCCTTGGGGTACTCCAGCTTGTATAGATTTAAATAGGGAGTATTCTTTCGCATATTTCACATGGAAGATTCTATCCGCTAATAAGTTCGAAAAAATTGTGCAAAGTCTTCTCGGGAGGAATTGTTGAAGCTTGTGTTTCAAGCCTTCGTGCCAAACCTTCCCAAAAGCTTGACAAACATTGAGAAATACTGCTGAGCAGACTTGCTTTTGTTCAAACGACTTTTCTATGACATCAGTTATGCGATGTACTTGGTCAATAGTTGAATGCTTGCTTCTAAAACCGAACTGGTGGCTAGGAATAAGTCTTCTTTCTTCTACAACCGGCCTTAAACGTCTAAGAAATATTCGTTCGAACACCTTAGACATTCTCGGAAGAAGTGAAATCGGTCTTTAAGACATTTTGTCTGTTGGGGGCTTACCCGGTTTCGACACCATTATTATTTCCGCTACTTTCCTCTGACTAGGGACGTATTCTAATCTGAAGGCGGCGTTAATAATGTAGGGACACATAAGAAGCGCTTTCTGAGGTAATGCTTTCAGAACTTCTCCTGTGATTAAATCATAACCAGGAGCTTTCTTGGGTTTGAGTTTTTTCAATTCTTCCTTAAGTTCTGTCAAAGTAGCATTTCTTATAGAAAAATTGTCATTGTTTGAGTCTAAACCGTAGGAGTATACAGGAAGTGTTTGTCCATCGCGGGATTTAAACGTTGCTTCCAAATGATCTGCGAAGAGATCTGCTTTCTCTCTATCTTCTTTGGCCCACTCGTGTTGGTTTTGCCGAATTGGGGCCGCATGATGGTAGGGGGTTCTCTTAAACTGTTGGTGGCTGCTTTCCAGAGTGTGTAGTTGTTATCCTTTTTCTCTGACAAGCCTGTTAAATAGGCAATAAGATTATTATTTTTAAACGACTTAATTTTCGCTTTCAGGAGGTTAGACAGTTGGTTGATGAGTGTTTTATGCTGCGGCACACGGGTCTGCTGCCATTTCTTTTCTTTTCCGCTAGCATTAAGATCAAAAAGTTAATAAATTAGAAAAATTAAACAACAAATAAACAAAATGTACTTATTTTCTTAATACACGCCGGGTTCCAATAAAATTAGTCATCTAGTCAAGCAGTGAGCAACACACACGAGGGTCAACCTCCATTAAAAGTCTGGTTCACTCTGCAAGCACCTGTCACCATCCCTCATCAACCGATGGCCCACATCTGAAGTCATAAGTAATCACTCGATCCATTTCCCTTTTAATTGTCCACCCGAGTGGATCCCATCATCCCATCATCACCATCAATTCGAAAAAAATCAACGCGCTCCCAGGAAACAACAATAAAGCGCCCCAGCCCATTTATCATCCCCCTCCAACAGCACACAGCCGCACCGAGAGCGTGCGTGCGTGAGACTGATCCCAGCCACCTGATGACGTGCTAGTAAATAACGCACTGCGAGGCGTGCGCGTCTGTGTCAGGTCTAAGCCGCAATCAAGCAACCTCGCCCAGATGAAAGACCCCGACTTCGAATAAACATGTCATTTCCAATGCTCACCGCCGCGTCTCTCTGATGTTATCGCACCGAAAATCCACCCAAACTCCATTGTTTTTTTGTTTTTATCGCATCTTATTGGGGCTGCTTTTTTCCCACAAATCACGTCCGTAGATCTAGTGCAGCCGCGGGTGGAGAGACCGTCGGCTAACACCACTTGGCGGTGATTTATAAGGATCTCAGGGGCTTATCCGCGCTCCAGGCACGAGCAGGCACGAAATGTGTCCGACAAGAGCAAGCAGCCAGATTGCCTCAAAACAGATGCCCAAGCCTAAAAATACCCGGCAGCACATCTGCGAGGTGTGCGAACGCCTGCCGGATGAGTTATTAAAAAAAATATTTACTCGCGCAAGTTCATTAAAAGTTCACAAAGTCCAGCCGAGTCCGGACTCCGGATGCTAATTATGAATTCGACCGATCATTCCGTGTGTCTGTAAGTGTTCGCACCTCGCCACGTCCACCCGCAGCATGAGTTGCCCGCCCTCGACCGCGCCATCACGCCATCGATCCCATTTCGTTCGATCTTGCGCTAAATTTAGGCCAAGTTGATGGTGATTGGCGATAAAACTGATCGTCGGCTTTTCCGCTCGATTTAACGTGCGTTCGGCGAACAGCGGCCAGCGCTCCCCTTGATGTGCGCGCCGAATGCACGCGAAATTGGCGCAGTTTGTCGGTGTTTTGCTGCCCATTTTCATGGATCGTTATTGATCTACAAATGGGCTCGCATTAAATTACAAGCAATGCACATGACGCGACGCATAAACGAGGCGCTTTAGCCATTGAATTCGATTTCATTTGATGTTCAGCGGACGGCCGATTTGTAATGACCATCATCAAATTTGCAAATTGCGTGTTGCTCCAAGAGTTATGGGGTGATTGACGGAGCAGATACCGAGACAGGCGGCGATGGGCGCACGGGGGCGGAATGACAGGGCATTTCGGATTCCATGGGCAGCAGTCATCAGTCTTCGGAATGGCTACAGGTGCACGCGATGCGTGCTTGGAGCGAGTGCCTCTTGCAGGCACTCCTACAACTCCAGCAGAGGACGAAGCAAGCGGTGGCCCGGAGTTTCCAGACTGGTTTCGCGCTTAATTGATTTTTATATCAGTTTAGATGTGGGTCATTAAAGAGGAACTGTTTTAAGATCTTCGCGCAGATGATGGCAGGAATGTAGTCGCTGCTGGAGATGTACTCGTGGAACTAGTTTTCTTTTTGATGAGTGTGACAATTCAAGCATCTAGTTTTGATCCTGACCTTTCGGTATTTCAATTTATTCACTCGTTGTGCTGCGATGGTAAGTGGTGAGATGCACAGGGATGTGGACGTGGTCTAAATGGAAAAGATGCGGTTAAATTGGATTGATGACCATGATGGAGCACTCTATCGGCGAAGAGAATCTCCCAATAATCTGGTTTTTAATTGCAAACAAGCAAAATTGTAGACAATTTCCATTTGAGTTGATGGGTCAATCAATGCCATTTGCATTTTGTGAGATGGAGATATGGTCAAACCGGTCCATCCGGAAATGTTGGCCGGATTCTGGTCAGAAGATCATATTCTTTGGCTTAGCGGATATGTCAACAAACAAACTTGATGCTACTGTTGAGAATACAATCCACACTTGTTCTACTCAATCGTGTCATCACAAGAATTGTCTGCTGACATGACCGCATTACCGGGCCTTATTTTTTCGAAGAAGACACCGGCTACCGCCAATGGTCTTAAGCTCAATCTTTGTGGATTTATCGATGCTTGATCGAATACTTGTGCGTTGTGTTCTCTGCAATAACGGCAATTCTTCATGTTGAGCCAAAACTGGCCCTTGTCCGAAAACATAATTTTTTGGCCGGATCTCCGCCTAACATTTCTAGCGCCTAATTATCGAGCTCACGGCGCTGTCTGCGCAAATCCAACCGAAAAATAAGCCGGGTATGCTCTTTGTACATGTCCAATACAACGAATCGATTGTTGTCACGTGATTTCTACAATTTGGTACTGGAGAGGATAGTGTGGCGTGCAGCTGTAAACACGGAATGCACAATCTTCTACAAGTCAGTCCAACTGTTCGGATATTCACGTGACATCGACATGGTCGCGCGTTCCCAACGTGCCGTAGTGGAAACATTTACGGCAATTGAAGAAGAGGCGAAGCGAGCTGGTCTTAAGGTCAATGAGGATAAAACTAAGTATATGCTGTCGACCAAAATACGATCGGCGAACTAGGACAAAATAGTACAATCGACCGCTATAATTTCGAGGTAGTAAAAGAGTTTATCGACCTCGGGGCAACCGTAAACTCCACAAACGATATCACTGTGGACATCCGACGTAGAACCCTTCCTTTAGTAACCGATGCTACTTCGGTTTGTCAAAACAACTGGCGTCAAAACTCCTGACTGGAAGCACTAAGATCATGCTCTGCAAAACCCTTATTTTGCCAATCTTGCTATATGGAGCCGAAAGTTGGACGCTAAGCAAATCTGCGGAACTTATTCTTGGTGCCTTCGAAAGAAACATCGGGTATATGGTCCCGTCTGCGAGGAAGGCGAATGGAATAGAAGACACAACCGCGAACTCTACGAGCTGTACCAGGATGTGGATGTAGTCCGGAAGGCAAAGATCCGACAGGGGTCTTTAACTGAGTATTTATTCCAACTACCATCTATGGCCACTCGTGAAAGAACAATAGCACGCACAACGCGAGTGGTTGCTGAGAAGCTAGGCCCAGGTCCGCCTCGGACTGTCGCGCCATCAATATTATATATTATATCATCTATGGTCATGACATTTGAGTAATGACCGAAAGAATAAGATCGCGAATACAAGCTGATGAGATGAGATTTCTTCGTGCTGTTGTAGGAATTACTCGCCGGGATAGGGTGAGAAACACGACAATGCGCTAGGAACTCAACGTTGAGCAGCTGCTTCTTCGACGGAAAAGAGGTATGCTTCGTTGGTTTGGTCACGTAGCAAGAATGTGCCCACCATCACGGATTTTGAATGTCATTCCGGATTTTGATTCAGGACGAGATAGATTGGTCTATCTATCTCTCTTGATTGCGCTTGATCATAACAACCGATCAGTTAGAGCCGATGGCGGAGGGAGTAGGATTGACTGCCCATGTGACCCCTTCAGTGAATTATCCTGGCCACCGAATTTGAAATTTGACATCTTCAAACTACAGCGCCTTTAGATTAGAACATGTCCCTAGTCAGTGGAAAGTAGCGGAAATAATAATGGTGTCGAAACCGGGTAAGCCCCCAACAGACAAAATGTCTTAAAGACCGATTTCACTTCTTCCGAGAATGTCTAAGGTGTTCGAACGAATATTTCTTAGACGTTTAAGCCCGGTTGTAGAAGAAAGGCGACTTATTCCTAACCACCAGTTCGGTTTTAGAAGCAAGCATTCAACTATTGACCAAGTACATCGCATAACTGATGTCATAGAGAAGTCGTTTGAACAAAAGCAAGTCTGCTCAGCTGTATTTCTCGATGTTTCTCAAGCCTTTGACAAGGTTTGGCACGAAGGCTTGAAACACAAGCTTCAAACATTCCTACCGAGAAAACTTTGCACAATTTTTTCGATATATATCGGATAGAATCGTCCATGAGAAATGTTGTATACTCCCTATTTAAATCTATACAAGCTGGAATACCAGAAGGATGTGTTGTTGGTCCCCTCCTTTACTTATTGTATAGCAGCGATATACCGCAGGACGTAGGCACATTTGCTGACGACACCGCCATTTTGGTAACTGCCAAAATGGTCGAAGAATAAACTAGAAAATTGGAATGTGCTTTAGACCGGATACACGAATGGACGAACACTCAGCGAATTGAGCTTAACGAAGCTAAACCCGTTCATATAAATTGTACTAATAAGAACGTGAATAACCGTTTTTATAAATAATGTTCAAATACCCTTCGGCAATGAAGCGAAATACCTCGGAAAGACTCTCGATGTATAGCTTAAGTGGAAGGAGCACGTCAAAAAGAAACGTGAGGAGCTCCAATTAAGATACAAAGACATGTACTGGCTTATTGGAAAATATTCCAAGTTAAGTACTGACAACAAATTGCTTATATACAAGCAAGTCCTAAAACCCGTCTGGAGGTAGGTAGTTATATAACTATGGGATTGTACCAAAGAATGGAACAGAAACATATTTTAAACTTTCAAAAATAAAGTGTTAAGGGCCATCGTCAACGTACCCTGGGATATACGAAACAACGATATCCACAGAGATCTTGGAATTTCATCAGTCCAAGATGAAGTTACCGCATCGCATGGAAGAGCACATAAACTCTGCTGTCCTTCCAATTCGACAACGAAAGAAACTCTCTTCGCCGTCTTCAAAGGACTAATACCCTTGACCTAGCACGATGAATTCAACCCGCGCTTAGCTGCGGTGTTAGCAAGAACTCTCAATGGAGTATCTCTTGCCAAATGCGTCTAAACCAAGAAAGTAAAACTACTGGATAAGTGTAAAACTCAGTTGTAGTGGAAATATATTTATTTGAAGGGAGGTGCTTTTACTGGGTAAAAATCCCTTTCTCTATGTGTGTGGTAGTGGTCCCCATAGTATCTTTTGAAGATGTTCACCTACCCTCGCAAAAAAAAAAAAACTACAGCGGGTAACGCCATCCCAAATGAATGAGAAATTTAATCACGGTGTTAGTTAACACTGGTGGAAAACTCAGTAGCTTCCGCCTGCGTCACAAGGTCTCATCAATAGCTTTAACGACGCCACATCGTTGCATTTGTTGCTCACAGTGATGACTCGTAGTCAATGACAACGTCTAGTCAATGGCTACAGGAAACCCCGCGAAGAAAGTAGTCCACCCAGAAGTTTGAACAGTTTGCTTGTTCATCTCTACGCACTCTACGTAAACAGGTGCCTGACTTGATGTCCAATTGCATAGAATTGGTGCGAACTTCACAGTCCATGCAGATCCATGACTATTCCAACCTCATTTTGTATTAAAAAAGTGGGCGACTTCTTCGATGTTTGTCGTTGTATACACAATATTGCACAAATTGTAAAAAATTTTAAGATCCCTGTTTTCACACTCCTACTGTAGTTATTTTTCCCTTGCTCGAGTTACCACTTTTCATACTAGTCACCAACAAAAGTTGTTCACCATCACCTCCCTCATCTCTGGGGCACCACTGTGCCCTGCCTAGCCCGAAAAGCTCAGGAATTTTAAATTCCATGCAGCAACATCCAAACATTTCTATCAGCTCAAATTTTGTATGTGTTTCCAAAGTTAGCTGCACTTATCGCTGCCCACGCTTGCGTCCGGCATTCTTCCATTTAGTCAATGCCCGTCCAGACCAAGGGAATGCACCAGACTACATCCCAGACCAGACAGATTCTCGTAAACATCGACTTTAAATTTAGACATCTCCTCGTGTAAATACACAAGGCGATCTCCGCCACGCCGCACACACGCCCTCGCGTTTGAAACAAACGCCAAACAAGATTCTGTTTGACACCGCCCATCACGGCACTTCCAGTCCAACTAACAACCAATAGCTTGGAAAATGTTTGTTTATTTGTAAAGAGCGAAAGAATTATTAATTTCGATGTCAAAAGAGCCCTCGTCGTCGCTGATGCTGTCGTGACTGTTCGCCGGGATAACTTTAAAATGTTTTCGAGGCAATCAATTAATCTTCTGAAATCAGCTTCGGATGGGCGGTTTTCGTCGTATTTCATTTCGGATTCGAGGCTATGCCTCATTTCTGACACGATGTACGACGATGACTGATGGTGACTTACACGCACAACTGTTGTGCTCAATAAATGTTGAGTCAACTTTTCTGCTTGGATTCAGGTGACAGCATGAATCTTCGTTTGAGTGATGCTGACATGGCCAGATGATGACATTTATTTGATTTGATGGGAGTGTATGATGGAAGGGACTGTGAAGGACTATCCACGTGATGGACACAGACAACAGACACACAGAAAATGGTGGGCAATGTTGACAAGATGACAAAACTGGGTGGGCAAGCGCCTCATCACTCATTCAGTCTGATCACAGCAAAGAAATCCGAAGTTATGACTCAAATCAAAAGGGTTTTCCTTCCGAAGTTGAGGAAATAAAAATGATGCTTGTAAGTGCTGTAGAATCTCCAATTACACAAGGAAACTGTCCAAGACCCTCTCAGTCGGGCAGAATAGAGAAGGTTAGGTTGAAGTGGCTGACACACACTAAGGCAAAGCATTGGCCCCTTGTGTTACCAAGCGGATCTATTATTCTTGTTGTTGGGAGTTGTTGCACGGTGACCTTTAGATTTATTGTGATAAGTTTGCTCTCTTGCGAGTTCCCCTCACATACAGTTCTTTTCAGAGATGTATTGAGATTTATGGACTCTTGTGAATAATAAATCCTGTGGAAGAGATTTATTCTAGAGTAGTCTCTCCAAACCAGTTCCTGAATCTTAGAATGAGGGCTGATTCGACTGACTTAAATTCTTCCTCTGATATTAGGCGTTTGCCCGATCCAGAAGAAAGGAGACCCCTTCAACTGCGCCAACTACCGCGGGATAAGTCTCCTCAACATCGCCCATAAGATCCTCTCTGCCGTTTTGTGTGAGTGCCTGAAAACATTAGTCGACAACATGACAAGTTCTTATCAGTGCGGTTTCAGACCAGGGAAGTCCACCATCGACCAAATCTTCACATTACGGCAGATCCTGGAAAAAACCCAAGAAATGCAGATCGACACCCACCACCTATTCGTCGATTTCAACAGCGTGCATAGGGACGAGCTATACAACGCCATGTCTAGTTTTGACATTCCAGCTAAACTCATCCGGTTGTACAGGATGACTATGGAGAACTCTCGCTGCTCCATCAAGGTCGGTAACGAACTCACCGAGACCTGTAATGTCAAAAAAGGATTTAGACAAGGCGACGCGCTGTCATGTGACTTCTTTAACATCATCCTGGAGAAGATCGTGCAAGACTCGCACGCCAACACTAGAGGCACGATCTTCCAGAAGTCCATACAACTGTTAGCATACGCGGATGACATTGACGTGATTGGCAGAACACAGCGAGCCGTCAATGAAGCGTTTGCTGGTATTGAAGCGGAGGCGGCTAAAATGGGTCTAGCGGTGAATGAGGGCAAAAAGAAATAAATGCTGTCATCAAGAAAGGACGCACAAGATCGACGTCTTTGACAGAGCGTCACAATGGGCAGCTATAACTTCCAGGTAGTCAAGGACTTCGTCTTCCTCGGTTCGCAAGTGAACAGTACGAACAACGCCAGTACCGACATTAAACGTAGAATAATTGCCAATCGCTGTTTCTATGGGCTCAACGGGCAATTGACTACCAGAGCCATCACTCGAAGGACCAAGCTGACGTTATACAAGACGTTGATCATCCCAGTCCTGCTGTACGGCGCGGAGGCATGGACAATCTCAAAAGCGGATGAGAAAGTCCTTGGTCTCTTCGAAAGAAAAGTTCTGCGTTCAATCGTTGGTCCTGTCTGCGTTGATGGTTATTGGAGAAGAAGATTCAACCACGAACTGTACGGGCTGTACAGCGACATGAGTCTAGTCAGGCGTCTTCGGATACAACGCCTGAGATGCCTGGGCCATGTAGAGCGCATGGACAACAGTGCTCCAGCCCGAAGAGTCTTCGACTCCGAACCAGTGGGACGACGCAATAGAGGACGCCCACGGAGCCGATGGCGCACCCAGGTGGAGAAGGACCTCAATCAGCTTGGAAACAGCTGGCTAAAGATCGTACCGGCTAGAGAGTCTTACTGGTTGAGGCCCAGGTCCACCGCGGACTGTAGCGCTACCAGAAGAAGATATTAGGCGCTTGACAAGATGTCTCTTCCCTTTGTGGGCTAGTGCTTAACATAACCCCAGTACAGTTCTGGAATTTCGTTAGAAGCTCCACCTAATCTGGCGAGACCTTCTTCCGGTACTCCTAGTTTCCTAAGTTGCTCCCTGAGTCAGCAATGTCCTGTTAGAAAGCCAGTTGCTCATTTTGATACATGCCACAAAGCTCCTCCGGTTATATTTACACAAGACTTGCCTGCCCTGCTTTATGCTATGAGCGCTGTTCCAGTTTTCTGTCTAGTTCCTTTTGTCCAGATCCCTGAATTCCTCTCTGTGGACATGTTCACCTACAGCGCAGAATGGTTCGAAGCATGTGAAAGCTTCTGATGCTTCTTTCGTTTTCAGGGAGTCTGCCATTTCATTGCCTTCTACCCCCCAATAGTCAGGTATCCTGTAGAGATTTACTTTGCTTCCCCTGCTCAACTCATTAAGCTTCTGTAGACGTTCCGCATGTTGCGTACTTACAACTAACCCGGAATTTGGTTAATATTGTCTAATAATTGCCTGACAACAAGCTAGTGGCAAGCCTTAGGTTAGGTTATGTAGGGGCGCTGCTAGTGAAGTCACCAGCACACTTAGACCATGTTGGTCCATTGTGATACCCCTAGTCAGACTACAACCACTGATTGACTACTCCATCGATAGTGTCGTTAATTTGATCCCAACGGCAAATGTGACTGGACCAGATTTGAAAACCAGATACAAGCGTATTAACTTTGCTTTCACTGGGATTCGAACCGGGGACCCCGCTAACCAGGGGCAGGCACTCTACCAACTGCGCCATCCAGTCGTTCAATGGCAAGCCTTACTTAATATTTTGACAGCCAGATGTCTTTGGTAACTTTGACAGCTACTGAAACATAAAAATTGGATAATCAATCATTGCTATCTGATCACCGCTTGTATAGTGAACACCCCTTAAGTCGAGTTGTCACGGGATACCACAATTTATTCGAGTTAGAGAGAGTTCGACTCAGGGAGGGTCCACAGTATTTTTATTTTTTTCTTTGATGGTGATCAGTCATCACCTAATGGATACAAAATAAAGTTGTACATGTCGGGAAGTAGAAATGTCGAAGTGGCCATTTGGTAAATATTTCAGAACAAGGGACAAAGGATCCTCTGGCGAATACGTAACATTTCTCTATCGATTAAAAAAATACCACTTCCGTAGACTGTTAATGGGCGATGTGGATGCAGCTATCGTTGCCAGGCATCGTACTTAGCCATCTCGTTAAGAGATAGGCGGCAAAATAAGGGTAGTCTTAGGGTTGAAAGTGACAGAGTCCAGACATTTGATCGGTACCTGGCTGTCGGAACAGATGCCGATGTCTGTGTTTGATATTTAATAGTTTTTTAGACAAGACAGAGCATTCTTAATCGCTATACTTTCAACATGAAAGACGCTACAGTGATATGGTAATCGTACTGAACTGGACTTATTCTTAAGAAAATTTCTTGTATGCATAGAAACACTCAATGAATAGAAAATTACGTGAAAAGAGAAAGCTGGATGATCATATCCTTGGAATAGACATCAGCCCCCACACCCGCTTCCATCTTCGATCGATCTGTGAAAATTCGCTGTGGACCATCCAGCGTCTGGGGATCAGACTTCCAGTAAGACCTAGGTGTTATGCTGGTTGAGAAGTTTTTCTCGAAGAGGAGTTTGCGTAGGATCGTTGAATGTCCAGACCGAAGCGATCTTAATCTGATCGCCGTACTATCTGATGTCTGTCTGCCAATTAGGTCTATCGGTGGCAGGTTGAGGAGTATATTCAGTGCTTCGGAGGAGGTAGCCTTGAACGCTCCGCTAATGCATACGCACGCCATCCTCTGCACTCTCTCGAGTGGTGTCAAGTTTTCATCCAATTGGGACACCCTACAGTAGCATAGGTCTGACTACTGATATAAATAGTTAGTGGACCATGCTTAGTTGTAGTCGCCATTTCCATCCTAGGGCCCTTTTGCAGCAGTAGAGACCCGTGGAGGCCTTCTTGACACGTTCCTGGATATTGAGCTTCCAGCTTAGCTTCGTGTCTAACAGAGGGGTTAAGAATCTTGTGCTGTCATGAAACTTTAGAGGGGTCCCATAAAATAAAAAGGGCCAACGAAGTTAGGGATAATGTACTTCCTAGGGAAGAGGACTAGGTTAGGTAGGGGGGCTGCAAGTACATTCACCAACACACTTAGATCATGTTGGCTCATTGTGATCCCCCAGTCAAACTACTACCACTGATCGACCACTCCAGTGTTAGTGCCTTTAATTTGATCCCAACTGCCCATGGCTCCTCCTCTTTGGAGTCAGTTACAATGTTCAATGATTGTTCCTCTCTAGAAAAAGATCTTCTCAAACTTGACCGTTCGGAGTTGGCATAAAACTGTAGCTCCCTTCTACTCGTACATATTTTCTAAGATAGACAAGCCGTTCTTTGAGACTTTGAGTCGGGGATTACCAGAAAATACTAAATACAATGTTTATTTTTTTAGAAAATACTAAAAAAAATGGCAGAACAAAACACACTAAAACTGATTTGGGCGACAGGACATGAAAGAGACGGACAGAGAAAGATTCAAAATGATAATCAGAACGTCCATAACAGGAAAAGATTTTCAAGACATCCCATGTAGGGGAGTTGTCAAATTTCTGATGGCAACTCCTAAGGACTCCGGCACAATGAATACTTTGCATCCGTGAGCGTCAGCAATACTCTGACGGATAAATAAAATACATGGTTCTTATGGGAGATGTCAATTAGACCAACGCTGACGCTCACGCGACGGGTATATGCAGTTACTCAACTTTTAACTTTTCTCTCTTCTTCAGCGTTGACAATCCTCATATTGTGACATTTCAAGAGAATTAGATAAAGTTTGGGAGTTGGTCCTCGTTGAAGCAAAAATATAAATGAATGTTTACAATTGAGTATTTACATACATGGGTCGCCCTGACGTAGTGGGTTAGTGCGTCGACTCCTACGCAGAGGGTGCCAGGTTCCATACCCGAATTTACCACCTTTCATATTCCACGGCTCCACCTCTTTCGAGTCACTGACAATGCTCAAAGAGTATTTCCTGTCTAGAAAAAGCTTCTCGACTTCGCCGTTCGGAGTCGGCATTAAACCGTAGGTCCCTTCCACTCGTGAGAGAACAATAGCACGCACAACACGAGTGGTTGCTGAGAAGCTAGTCCCAGGTCCATAACAATAACATAATTTAATTGTGCATAAATAAGCAAAACAACTTGAATTTTCAACACTGTCAAATGAAATCAGTTGTGCGTTGTAGTATTCATTGTGTCAACCAGAAATGAAGTATTACAGAGATAGCCGACTTCACAGCTGATTGCGCCCTAGTCCATCGACGAAATTAAGTGCCTTTTTGACGGATATTCATGAATTTTTGACGGTTATTCACAAATTAACGTAAATGCCGTCCTCTGATTGGTCATTTTGCTTTATGAACACGTTATAAAAAACAGTTGTCAAAAATCTTAAGGGGAAAGAGACGTAGAAGTCGAGCATCTCTGTAATACTTCATTTCTGGTGTCAACCCCTTGCGTCAGATACTTCAGCGTGTACGTATGCTCTGACGCTACGTAAGTAAAGTATTTTATGGGCCAAAGTCCTAGACCAAAATAAACGGGTACAATAGATCTTTATGGTCGCAGTACCAGTGTCCGCTCTGACATCCCATGTTCATCACTTAAATTCAACTCTACTCTTGGGAGCACACAACACGAGGCTGGTTGCTGTGGAAGTTAGGCCGTGGACTTCAACGGGCTGTAGCGCCACCCAAATTAATCTTATATCGTTATTATCCTTCTTCACCCTTCAGCAACAAAAAAAAACCCCACATTTCCCATCAATCTGTTAAAACGATTATTTGATGGTCTCCAGAGTGACAGGACGCGAACCGAAAAATAACCAGTCTGAACAGACCGCAGAATGCTCTGAAGGCTTGTTTCATTTGTCGCATCAAATGTCAACACACACATTGCCCTCAGACGACTGCTGTATCAGCTGGTGCTCAACTCACACGTCCAACCTTCCACTCCATTAACATAATAACCTTGTTTTGAAACATCTCAACAGGTACGCAAACACCCTCTTAGGGACTCATTAAAATTTAATTGCACGATATCCCAATTCACTCGTTTGGAAATTATCGATCAAATTTGCCAAATACCCACGAAGACATACTGTATGTGCGCCAAGCGATTTGTTTTACTGTTAATTGGATTGCATGACGTAACCGCCGCGCCGGCCGACAAGCGATCTTTCTCCGAATTCATCGATAGCACTCATCAATATCAATAAGGCGATAACAGGCCTAAAGTGCTTAATGGACTGCTGGGGCACATAAACTGAAAACGCTGATGGCGAAGACAAGGCTCCTAACTCCGGGTCGACGTGCGTGAAGGTGTGTTTGTTTTTAAAAAAACAAGAAAATATGACACTTATCGTAAACAACTGAGTGAACGAAGGCCTTCATTACGGTGGAGGGACGCATTAGAGCCCAAAGGTGATGTAGTTTTATGGTCCGACGAAATTTATTCGATTTTCCAAATCACTCTGAACGTGAGTTGTGGTGCAGTAACTGCATTTCTAAAAATAGGATTCAGGCCTGACGCTGCACGTGCGGGGGATTATTTTGGAAGCAGTGTTCCTCTTGGGTTTTTATTACACAAACAAATCACAAATTGAACCATTTAGCGAAAATCATGTGGATCGTGATCGAGTTCTCAAACTGTTTCGCAAATTATAGTTGGACAGGCATTAAGACACAAGCCCATAGAATCCGTTGCGTGAGCTGCGTTCTGTCAACAAATTGACAACTCATGAGGCCTTATGAATGGGAGAGAGACAGCAGATTCAGCTCACAAGTGGAATCCATCACGATGGATGTAAATGGAGAGACAGCAGATTCAGCCCACAAGTGGGCCCACAATGGATGGAAATGGAGAGACAGCAGATTCAGCCCACAAGTGGGCCCACGATAAATGGAAATGCAGAGACAGCAGACTCCGCCCACAAGTGGGCCCACGATGGATGGAAATGCAGAGACAGCAGACTCATCCCACAAGTGGAATCCATCACGATGGATGGAAATAGAGAGACAACAGATTCAGCCCACAAGTGGAATCCATCACGATGGATGGAAATGCAGAGACAGTAGACTCAGCCCACAAGTGGAATCCATCACGATGGATGGAAATGGAGAGACAGCAGATTCAGCCCACAAGTGGGCCCACGATAAATGGAAATGCAGAGACAGCAGACTCCGCCCATAAGTGGGCCCACGATGGATGGAAATGCAGAGACAGCAGACTCAGCCCACAAGTGGAATCCATCACGATGGATGGAAATAGAGAGACAACAGATTCAGCCCACAAGTGGAATCCATCACGATGGATGGAAATGGAGAGACAGCAGATTCAGCCCACAAGTGGGCCCACGATAAATGGAAATGCAGAGACAGCAGACTCCGCCCATAAGTGGGCCCACGATGGATGGAAATGCAGAGACAGCAGACTCAGCCCACAAGTGGAATCCATCACGATGGATGGAAATAGAGAGACAACAGATTCAGCCCACAAGTGGAATCCATCACGATGGATGGAAATGGAGAGACAGCAGATTCAGCCCACAAGTGGGCCCACGATAAATGGAAATGCAGAGACAGCAGACTCCGCCCACAAGTGGGCCCACGATGGATGGAAATGCAGAGACAGCAGACTCATCCCATAAGTGGAATCCATCACGATGGATGGAAATAGAGAGACAACAGATTCAGCCCACAAGTGGAATCCATCACGATGGATGGAAATGCAGAGACAGTAGACTCAGCCCACAAGTGGAATCCATCACGATGGATGGAAATGGAGAGACAGCAGATTCAGCCCACAAGTGGGCCCACGATGGATGGAAATGGAGAGACAGCAGATTCAGCCCACAAGTGGGCCCACGATAAATGGAAATGCAGAGACAGCAGACTCCGCCCATAAGTGGGCCCACGATGGATGGAAATGCAGTGACAGCAGACTCAGCCCACAAGTGGAATCCATCACGATGGATGGAAATGGTAAATTTTTAACTTTCTCTGCGGTTAAGTTACGACATTCTGTTCGTGGGTACAGTTTACTGTCTGATGTCAATCGAATTTCGGAACGAAACCCGTAATTTCTGGCTGTTAAGAAGATCCAAGCATTCCACGTGGAATATTAACTTTTCAGTCAGGCGTTGTGAGGTTATTTCTGCTTTCATCAACAAAAATGAAAATCTGTCGCAACAGTGGATACCCACGAGAGTACTTAAAAGCTCTCCCCATGTGATGGAAGAACAGCTAAAAGGATCTCTAAAATGGTCTCAATGAAAATTCGGATAAACAAAGTGTATGTGCTTAGGAGTGAAAGGCGCTTGTTGGCTCGACAAAGCCAAAGACCACCATCGTACCCTTAACAAGAAAAACTGGAACGACTAAGTCCAATAGGTCTGACAACCGATCGTCGCTTTAAAGAGCTTTGCTGGAGTAGTCCGTTTCTCGATGTTAGGCTCCCGTGCGAGTAGACGCTGGTGTTGTTTGACGACTCAATACGTAATAGTCGCTTTGGTGATTTGCAGAAGAGACCAATGGACTTTAGGACAGAGTTTCTCTGCAATGATGAATTGAATTTGAATATGATGGGAGAGTCATAATAACTGTTGAGCTCCTTTGTAGGAAAGACTGATTTCAGAGTTGGTGGCGTAACAGCTTATGGTATGCCAGAGGTGATTGAACAATGACCGAAAGTTCTCGTCTGGTATCTCATCATCATCATCTTCTGACCCGCATGATCCACTAAAGGGGTCGCGGGGGTAAACCATTCACGAGAGTTCTCCAGGAAACTAGATCCTCCGCCAGCGACTCTAACTCATCAGGGGTTAAGCCCAAACTTATGAACTTGGTTTGGACCATCTCATCCTGGGTCTGCCAAGTGGTCGCCTACCTGATGGAATTGCATTCAGGGCCCGCCTCAGAAGTCGTGGTAGGGGCGCGCAACAGGTTTGGGGTGTATGAATTTATTTTCAGCCCAAATCTGGCTAACGAAGCGCAACCCCCCATGATAATGAAAAGAAGAAGATTGGCCTCGGTTATTGCCTGCCCTGGTGTGCCAGGCCTGAATGGTGACAGTATGCGAGCTACTGGTGGCCGGACTGTCCCACTCGGCAGACGTTCGGCCTTATCCCGAAGGAACTACGAGCAACCCGTCATTGGCCTCGTGAGGCCATCAGGATCAAACGCCAACGGACAACGGCATCGACTTAGCTGCTATCTCTCTGTTCTCAAATTTCTTCACATTTTTTGTCAAATTCAGCTACTTGTCCATGGAGCGAGTTTACTTCAGCCCGGTGTTCCTCCATGCCCTCAGCCTTGCACTTGCAAGGCTATATATTTTTTCCACGAGTTCTATGCGGTTTATGATGTCATTGCGAAGGCTATCCACCTCCGCAGGAATACGAATGACAATATCCTACGTCAGTGTGGTGAGTCTTTTGCCCAAATCTGTTAGTGATGGAGATTGTATGCAAGCAGTTTCACTAGAAAATCTCTTTAGAGATGGTGTCAAACTCTGTTTCAGAGTTTGCTTGGGAGTGGAGAGAGACACTTTCGGTAGAGCACTGGTGGAACGTGTTTTTTCCTGCCATCGTGCGCACAGAAATACTTCGCGACTTATAGTTATACGTTATTATTGCTGGACGAGAGAAAAACACGTCTATACACTGTACATCTTTAATAATCTCAATAAATGAAGTTAAATATTTGAAATAATTACGGACACCAAACTCATCTGTTGTGTCGAAGCTTGACGGACAAATCCTGGGGATGGAGTCTGAGCATCCTAGATTGGATGTATATAACTATAGTACCCACAATTATCTTGATTGCAATAGCATGGACTATAAAAACCAACCCGATCAGCGCGTGAGACACACTCAACAAATTTCAAAAGGTTGGCATGCCTCTGTGTCGCAGCGGCCATGAGAACTTGCCCAACAGCTGTCATCGAGGTGCTATAGGAGCTGAATCCCCTTTACGTAGTGGTCGCAAAATGTCAAAATAAAAAAAATCACGAGCATGGCAAAAGACGCGACAGGAAAAGGCATAGATCATCCGCCATTCCGAAGGATAATGTGATTAGGCAATGCAATTTCCAAACGGAGTTACACATCCACGAGGTGGAAGCAACCACACAAATGAAGCGATCGCCAGGATCAAGGATGGGATGGAATTCTCCGAACTAGAACTAGCTGCCCATTAGACTGAGGCTGTCTTAATAACCACCCGAAAGACTGTGGAATACGCTGACTTCCGGGTTGGTTCCCAGATAATTCGATCGAAGGAGTCCCTAAAATACCTAGGGGTAATGCTCGACAACCGACTGAACTTTAAAACTCACATCGAGTACTGCAACAAAAAAGCAGTAAGAATGCAGGCAGCGCTCTCCGGAATGCTGCCCAACATTTGAGGACCTGGATATGCGAGAAGGATCCTGCTTTCCACAGTGGTAAGCTCAATCCTTCTTTGCGCTGCACCAGTTTGGGCGGGGGCCTTGGCGACAACGGAAGCAGCAAGGAAGCTCTCTGTAACATACAGGCTCTGCGTGATAAAAGCAATCAGTGGTTTCCAAACAATTTCGTACGAAGCATGCGAGTATGGCCCCGATCGACATTCTCGCCACCGACATGCAAATGATCTACCAACGGAGAACTGCAAATCAAGCGGAGGCTAGCGCAAGAAGTCTGAAGAATGAAGAAAGGGCAACATCAATGGCATTGTGGCAAGCCAGGTGGGACACCACAACCAAAGGCAGATGGACGCATAAATTGATACCCAGAATAGAAGCCTAGACAACGAGAGCTCACGGGAACTGCAACTACCGCCTCACTTAGTTCTTGTCGAGCCATGGGGCTTACCGCAAATACCTCCACAGATTCGGTCACGATAACTCACCCACTTGTACAGAATACGCGGGCGAAGATGAAGACGCAGAGCACGCAATATTTCATCGCAGACGCTTTGCCGTGGCGAGAGGAAGTCTACCAACCCCCGAACACCATATGATGGAGTCAGCTGACAAATGGCTGGTGACATGTTCCTTTATAACGAACGAAAGAGAAAGGAAAGCCGAATTGGCAAATATAGATCACATAGCGTGATGCTTATCTGCCCCGCGAACGGCAGTTCCGCGGGGAGAGTGGTAGAAGTGTGCAGAGGTGTGGTTCAGGACGTAGGCGCGACAAAAACGGAGAATAATATCCCGTGAATCGTTCATGCTGGTAGCACGGGTTACCAGTATCTTGAAGAAGATTCCACATCCATTGGCGCAAACCATAAAAAGAACAAAGCACGAGAATGAGCGCAACGCATATGCCGAACCATTTCGTTAAAATTTGACACTAGCTCAGGTTTCTTCATGAGCTTTATATTTGTGTCTTGTGGTAAGTAAAATTTAACGAAACTTAACGAAACTAACCGAAGACGTTACTATGGTTGAATGGTCACAGTCTGCCATTTCTGTACATTCGCTCGATTGCTTAAAAGTAGACTTAAGTGATTGGGCTTCCAATTGAACTACTAAACTCAAGCGTCAGTCATCTCAATTATAATATAATATTGGTGGCGCGACAGTCCGAGTGGGATCTTGGCCCAGCAACCACTCGTGTTGTGCGTCCTATTGTTCTTTCACGAGGGGAAGGAACCTACAGTTTTATGCCGACTCCGAACGGAGAAGTTGAGCTGTTTTTTCTAGACAGGAATACTCCTTGAGCACTGTCAGTGACTCGAGAGGGGTGGTCAAATTCGGGTATCGAAACTGCGTAGGAGTCAACGCACTTACCCACTACGCCACGCCTACCCAACTGAGGACAGCAGGCAGTTAATTTTCAACTCATTCACAGCTAAACCTATTTAAGCCACTTTAGACGGACTAAATGCTAGCAATGGTGGCAAGGTCCACTAAGTCTCTGCTCCGCAATAAATCTTCCTCTCCATGCCCACAATAATGGTTAAGTCAATTGGAGACCCGTCCAACAAACTGACCCGATACTTAACTTTGACATGATGGCCGAGTCGGATCTTGGCCCAGCTTCTCAGCAACCACTCGTGTTGTGCGTCCTATTGTTCTTTCACGAGGGGAAGGGACCTACAGTTTTATGCCGACTCCAAACGGCGAAGTTGAGATGTTTTTTCTAGACAGGAATACTCCTTGAGCATTGTCAGTGTCTCGAACGGGGTGGATATCGTGAATTATGAAAGTTGGTAGATTGGGGATTCGAACCTGGCAACGTCTGCTCAAGAGCCGACGCACTAGCCCTCAATTACACCAACTTATTTTCAGTGTAGGGGTCTACCTTATCCGCGTGGCCCTACGAGTGTGACTGGTCTTTGCAGTTGGCCTAAGTCACATTAGTGAGAGACTAATCAGATGTTTACTCCGTCGATTCATTTCTGATTCGAACCCCAACCCGTAGGCGGCCATTATCTTCACTTTTTGAATACAAATCCAAAATTAGTCTCACGTCAGTTAGTCACTCTTAATCTCGGTACATTCACAGAATTCGATTGGAGAGCAGTGGATCGCTTCATTTTTTCACAGTATTTTCCAAGTTCTTTTCGAAAAATTCATTTATTCATTTGGAGCACATTTTAAAAAAACGCACAGTTTCCAAAAAAACCAACAAAATTGCGTCTGAATTCCATTCCACGGTCCAAAATGTTCGACAAACATGACCAAAATTTCAGCCAAAATTTGCGAAAAAAAAATCCACATCACACTACTCACAGGTTTTCAGCCCTTGATAGACCTGGTGAACCGGCGGCGGTGGCACTGGAATCGACTGAACAATCCGCTCCTGATACATGTTCACATGATGGTCATGCGATATCGATCTTCCGGTACGATGCTGATGACTGCCCATGTTCATGCCACACTTCGAAACTACCGTCGGAATGATTTTTCAAAAACAAATTTTTCACTTCACGTCCAAGCACCCCGATACTAGCCGCAGAACTGAACGACAGACGCGATCGCGTTTTCCTGGACGAGTGCACACACAGCATTTTCCAGAGCCGAACGCGAGAGAGCAACAGCATCTCGATCGGTTTGAAGAATTTATATCGTTTGTCTTTTTTTCCGATTAGATTTTATTTTCGGTTTTGAGATTTGCATAGAACAGATACCATTCTCTCGACTCGGTGGCACGGTGGTGCGGTGATGTAAACACCAGCATGCTTATGCTTCAGGCCGACGAAGGAGGAAGCCTCTGCGGTGCGGCGTGCTCAGCAGTCGCAGTTCTTTATAGTTTCCCATTTGTTTACCAGTCGTGTAAACAAACAGATCTACAGCATCGCCGAAAGGATGAGTAGCTTAGTTTGTTTGCGGATGTATTTATTGGCGAGCGGTGGCCTTTCTTCCTGAGAGTATCGAATTTGGATGAGGTGTGGAATCGCTTCTGGTTAGGTTTTCATTGGCCACATAATGTTCTAGTTGTGTTTTCTTTTTTGTTTTCCTCGGTTTTTGTTTTAATTACGAGTATAAACAGAACTACAGGCAAACTGCGATTCAGTGGGATGGTGTGTGAAATGTGATTTTGTGGAACAATTGAATTTATTGGGAAATGTGGTTGATAAGATTTACGAAACAGAGGTTCAGCGTTGCAACAGATTGATCAAGCCACAATGTAGGGGATATTGCACAGATGTTCAACCTAAAGAACTGTTGGAGCAAATAACATTACAGCAACAAACATTTTCTAAAGTGACCATTGCGGTACTTAAAATTTATTCTGCCTCACTCCTTCACTCTTTACGCTCCTGAATTCACCAGCACACTTAGTGGCCTAAGTCAATTGTGATACCCACAGTCCGACTACCACCACTATTCCCAACGGCAGATGAAGACTGGACCAGATTTGGAAACCAGATAAAAGCGCATTAACTTCTCTGGAATTCGAACCAATGGCAAACACAACTAACTGCGCCATCCAGTCGTCTTAAGAGGCAGGGTAGTGTTCGGACCGGTATCCCTATAGGAGGCACTCCAAGGGACTAAGAAAATGTGAACCATATTGACCTGTCGTCATTTTACTACAGTACCCCCTGGCATTTTTTATTACCTCATTTCCGAACCAAAATTCTGGGTCGCCGTAGCGTAGTGGGTAAGTTCGTCGACTCCAGGTCGCCAGGTTCGATACCCGAATTTACCGCCTATCATTATTCACGGCTCCACCTCTTTCGAGTCACTGACAATGCTCAAAGAGTATTCCTGTCTAGAAAAAGCTTCTCAAACTTGGCCGTTCGGAGTCGGCATTAAACTGTAGGTCCCTTCCACGCGTGAGAGAACAATAGCACGCACAACACAAGTGGTTGCTGAGAAGCTAGGCCCTGGTCCACCTCGGACTGTCGCGCCACCCAAATTATTATTATTATAATGTCTGAAGTAGTGAAATACACCTGAAATTCGCACATAACATACATTATTCCATATTACGTCCTACTAATAGAGCAACATTTCCAAGGCGCTTTCTTTGCGTAATGCACGGGAAGAGTTCATAGAAATTGGTTTCCGTTTAAAGCAATAAGTTAATTAAATGATATAAACAATTTCTTATAATTAATTCAAGCAATAAACGCAACCAACATAACAAAGCAAATGGAATATTGTGCTACATTGGAGGATATGTACATACATTAATTTGTATGAATGAGTGAATTTTCAGCCGATTACACTGCACTGAATATGTTTGAATTCGCATGTCGCAGTCGATACTGAGAATTTGGAAGAACCACTTCTGCAGACTGCTAAACGGCGATGATGACACCAATACCGCTGTCTGGCAGAATGTCCCACTCAATATGGACGATGATCGACGAGAATTCCGTCCCCCCGACCTAGACGAAGTCAAGATAGCGATATCGAGACTAAAGTCGAATAAAGCTGCTGGTGCAAACGGACTGTCTGCGGAACTGTTTAAGGCAGCTGGAGATGAGCTGGTAAGGTACATGCACCAACTCATCTGTAAGATATGGTGGGAGGAGAGCATGCCCGACGACTGGAACCTCAGTATCTTTTGCCCGACCCACAAGAAAGGAGACCCCTTCAACTGCGCCAACTACCGAGGGATAAGTCTCCTGAACATCGCCTACAAGATCTTCTCTGCCGTTTTGTGTACTCGCCTGAAGCCGTTTATAAATAACCTGATAAGTCCATTCAGGCCAGAGAAGTCCACCATCCACCAGATTTTCACACTTCGGCAGATCCTGGAAAAGACCCAAGAAATGCAAATCGACACCCACCACCTTTTTGTCGATTTCAAGGCCGCATATGACACCGTGCATAGGCTATACAACGCCATGTCTAGTTTTGACATTCCTGCCAAACTCGTCAGGTTGTGCAGGATGACGATGGAGAACTCTCGCTGCTCCATCAAGGTCGGTAACGAACTCACCGAGACCTTCAATGTCAAAAAAGGATTTAGACAAGGCGACGCGCTGTCATGTGATGTGATTTCTTTAACATCATCCTGGAGAAGATCGTGCAAGACTCACACGCCAACACTAGAAGCACGATCTTCCAGAAGTCCGTACAACTGCTAGCCTACGCGGACACATTGACGTGATTGGCAGAACACAGCGAGCCGTCAATGAAGCGTTTGCTGGTATTGAAGCGGAGGCGGCCAAAATGGGTCTAGCGGTGAATGAGGGCAAAACGAAGTATATGCTGTCATCAAGAAAGGACACACAACATCGACGTCTTGGACAGACCGTCACAATGGGCAGCTGTAACTTCAAGATAGTCACGGGCTTCGTCTACCTCGGCTCCGCAGTAAACAGGACAAACAACATCAGTACCGAGATCAAACGCAGAGTAACTCTTGCCAACCGCTGTTTCTATGGGCTCAAGAGGCAATTGAGTCGTAGAGCCATCTCTCGAAGGACCAAGCTGACCCTATACAAGACCTTGATCATCCCAGTCCTGCTGTACGGCGCGGAGGCATGGACAATCTCAAAAGCGGATGAGGAAGTCCTTGGTCTCTTCGGGAGAAAATTTCTGCGTGTGATTTTCGATCCTGTTTGAGTTGACGGTTTCTGGAGGAAAATATTCAACCACGAAATGTACTGCGACATGAGTCTAGTCAGGCGTCTTCGGATCCAACGCCTAAGATGGCTAGGCCATGTAGAGCGTATGGACAACTCAGCTCCGGCCCGGAGAGTCTTCGACTCCGAACCCGTGGGACAACGCAACAGAGGACGCCCGCGTTTAAGGTGGCGCACCCAGGTGGAGAAGGACCTCAACCAACTTGGCGTGCGACACTGGAGACAGCTAGCCAGAGACCGTGGTAGCTGGAAAGGCTTGGTGGTTGAGGCCCAGCTCCACCCCGGACTGTAGCGCCAAATGAAGAAGAAGAATTTAGCATCAAAGATTACACCCCAGGTCTTTAATCTCTCCTAGGCGATTAAGTCTGTGATCATTTATGAAATATTCAGTTTTAATCCATTGTGTTTACACCATTCCACTAGTGAGTGGATAGGCAATTGAAACTTAAACTATACAATCTAAAGTCGTCTACGAATGTTAAAATACTACAGTAAGTGAAATGTGAAATGTGAACATTTCATTTGTTTTATGAACAAAAGAAATAGTAAATGCCCGAAATGGCTACCATGAGTAAAATCTCCCTTCTGGAGCGCAAATTAAACACGCTTTGAATTTTATTTTAAGTTTTATTACAGGCTATCCTCTGAAGCTGTCTTAATCACAATTCACAGAATTGTTTCATTTTCCATTTCCCACACAAGACAAACACACACGACACCAATAATTGTTTTACAACAGAAATATATTTTCCTCAGCCACATTGCACCTTAAAAGAGATTCATTTACAAACTCCTGAAAACGTTTTGACCCACAAACTACGATTTCCTTCCGCGGACTTTCCACTTTCTTCATCTCCAGTGCGATTTGTTCCGCAGTCAGACGGTGAGGGAATATCTGCTCTCTGTACCTCAACCGTTTTCTAAAGTGTTCGCACTCTCCGCCATCGTATTCACCGCACTTCTGCTGGGACAGATATATGGCACCTGTAAAATTCCAAAACGAATTAAAATCACTCAGCTTTTCTCTTAAGATGATGTGATCCAAGTCCTGAAAGCACGAGACGTAAAAAACTCTTGTCATGTCGTCATCATCCTCCAGAACCTGCTCCACAATCGGAATGCTTGGAGCTATGGCAACACCATGCGAGAATACGATCAACACTCGTCCCGGTTCTGCGCTTGACTCATGTATGTAGCTTCCAATTGGTCCGCGGAACTCCACTTCGTCATTCAGACTCAAGGACTGAATGTATTTTGTCATTTTTCCATTCGGCCTCAAATTCACCAGGATTTCAAATTCAAATGCCGTCACATCCGTCCGCAGTGGTGAGTACGGACGTGTGAAGGTTTTGCGCACTCCATTTTTCACCGCATCAGGGTCTGGCGCTCGCATCATTAAGTGGTGACCCGGTGGACAGTAGAGTACATAGTCCGTCAGCTGATTGTTGTCAACAATGGTGAATTTCAATTGGATTACGTGCTCCAGTAGGTGGACTTTTTGAATTAATTTATACTTGCGATAGATCTGAAGGACATTTGTCTTGTTCGATAGATCAATTTTACTAAGTCCAGTGGACACTGGCTTCGCGTCGAGAATACAATTTGCACAACCATTTCCACAGCAATCACTTTCGTCTACTCCTGGGGTACTTGACATTTTGACACATAATTTTGATGACATTTCTGAGAGGGTTAGATCTGTTCGAATTGGAAGTGTGGAAGTGTGACTATGTGAAACCGTTTGGATTATTGGCAGAGGGCGGCAGCGCCTAACAAAATGACGGAGGCAAAAGACTAGTGCTGCTCCAACTTAGACCAGGCTAGTATTTAGATGGGGTCAGATGAAGTTGTAATCTTGTCGACAGAAGAAGAACACACGACGACCAAATGGCGACTGAGTATTGATCTACTCCACAGTCTTCAACAGACACTTCCACCATCTCGACTTCAACAAGGAACAATAAACAGTTTACCTAGGTTAACAATCACCCCTTAGGCAGACAAGACAAAGGGCAAACGAATGTGTTGGAAGTGTCTTCACTCGCAAGTGTAAAATAAAATTACGCGTTGTAAGAGTTGCACACAATTAATTTCCAATCAGACAATCTTTCAACACAACTTAGGGTCTGTTTCTACCGATAGATGTCGCAAGAATAGCTTAAGAGATTATCACTGACAATCAACTGTCATTTGTAGTTGGTTTCTCTGTTGCATTGCATTTATACAACTTTTTTTTTCATTTAAGAACACTAAAGATTTTACAAAAAGTGTTCAGCAAATTTTTTTCACACGATATTTTATCACCAGATAATCCACACAAAGATGCTCCACTAAGTTATAGCAATGAATTTACAGTCATTATTCCGGGACTTCAATCCCAGGTGAGATGCAACAAAACAAATTCGCTGCATTATTTTGCAATCCGTTCCTAATCCCACCGTTCTCCTTTGTGCTCAGCAAATTCATAGTTCACTGCAGTCTCTTCACATTCATTACGTTGTTCTGTTTGCGACTGGATGGCTATATCGGTAAGTGGCATCAAATCAAATCCATCTGAAGGCAATTAATCGTCATTTGTGCCGTTGGTAGATTGGCCGTACTGGGCAATATTCACTCCGCTCTGGATATGGAAGGGCATAGCGGCACTAGGCGCCACAATTGGTGCCATCGTTTGGTGTCGATATCCTCATTACAGGTAAGCAATCTAACTAACATGATGTCTGTGTTTTGGCCGATTGATTAACTTTTCTGATTTCAGATTAGAGGGCGATTCGTACACACAATTCAAGGCGATGCTGATCTCGCTGTCACTGCACCTGATCCTGCTGATGTTCGAGCTGCTGGCGTGTGATAAACTGACATCAGGTCGACACATCTGGGTGTTGGTGTTTATTCCTTTGATTTTTGGCAGCGTCGCCAGTGTGGGAGCATGCGTCTGGGCGGTGAAGCATGACAGATCGTTTGAGCTTGAGCTATTCTTGGCTGTGAATGCACTGCAGTTTGTTTCATTGCCGCTCAAGTTGGATGGATTCGTCTACTGGAGCTGGGAAGTGGTGTTCGTTCCAATGTGGATCGTAGTTTGCTTGAGTTTAGTTAGTGAGTAGCAACTCAGTCGGTCTGTGTGATCTTGTCTTTAATGGATTTCCTTTAAGGTGTCTTGTATAACGTAATTTTCTGTGGAATCATGATGCGAACTCCTGAGATACCACTGCAACAGAAGAAAGCCGCTTTGAACTCAGCAATCGGCAATGCGTGCACAGTTCTGCCACTACTTTGCTTCCAAGTAAGTTACGCTGTTGGGTAATTGAGTTCAAATTTTGCTGTCCCATCGGAGACAACTAGGGGCTAGACCACATTTCCAATAAAAAGTCAACTGCCTTCCTTCTAGTTTCCTAACCATTTTGTGGCCATGTAGCCCTACTGGGTATATGCATTTTACTGAGCAGGGAGGTTATGTGTGTTCCTGAGAATTTGAATGAGCTAAAGCCAGAGCTGACTCGTCAGCCACGATGATGAAACCGGCTGACGTCAGTTGCTCCGCAGTTATCCCCAGAAAAAGGCCTACTGTTTGGTGACATCGATTGAAGATAGCTTCTTTCTCCCACATCCCATAAAGAGTTTGGCGAGTACGGTTTTTGTTCGAGTCTCTGGTGCACGACACGGTTCGTTTTTTTTTTTGATGATGTGGTGAAGAGTTGCTCATATACGAACGAGATCGCCTTATACACATCCTCTGTGAAGAATTGAAGTGCTTTTTTCAATCAGTCACTAGAATTGGAAACAAGGCAAATAATAGGAATCAGTAGTGTTGTGTCTCTCAATGAGAATAGACCACCATTGCCTTGACCATGACATAAAATCTGCGTTCTGCAAAGCCGGGTGCTGGACTTTGTCTCTTTGTGAAACCGTGTGTTTCCTACACCGATACCGAATACAGAGCATTTATCGGCCAGATTATCGCGCTACGGTCCGAGGTGGACCTAGCAATCAATCAACAACCCTCTGCAACTAGCATGATCTTTCGCTGGTCTCCAGTTTCACCCGCCCTGTTGGTTAGAGTCCTCCACCTGGGTGCGCCACTTTATTCGCGGGCATCCTTTGGGACCAAAGTTAAAACGCTTTTATCTTAATCTCCATCTTAATGTGACTTCGTACAAGAGAATGTAGACTGAATAGTGTGTCATCCAACACGTAAGACTACTGAAGAAATAACCAGAAATTTAATGAGTTTCAAAGAGAGGAGTTAGTGGAAACTAAATTAGGAGCTTCTTCTCGCAGTCTTTCCTAGCAGACATAGCCATTTACCTGATCAAGCCCAGGAACTATCTCTTTGAAGGAAAACGTTCACTACTCTCTAAATCGAACAAATTATTGTGTCCCGTGACAATTAGACTTTGGGGTCCGCTGTATATTCAGAGATTTGCCTTTCAATCTCCTCCACATTTTCTTTTCCGAGCCCTTTCAACTCCATAGTGGGTGCGTGCGTCTACTCATATGCGGAGAGTCTAGGACCCCGACACGGACGATTTTCGTAGTCCACATCCCCATCTCTATCGGTGTAATAAAATGGTCTCAAACTTCGTTGATCTGCATTGGCATACTGTAGAACTTGAGAACTTCACTTCTCAAGAAATAATAGCGCGCTCAGCACGAGTGGTTGCTCTAAGAGCACACGTCTCGTACCGTCAGATTGTTACCCCATACCTAACCTTTCTTGTTTATTTCATTTCAGGTTATAATTGCCGACAAACTCGAAGGCGGTCTCAAATTCCCCTACATTGTGATCTTCAGTCCACTTCTGGTGGCCATATTTACGCTCATCATTCTCAGTTTCAGCGCAAAGGGTGGCAACAAATGGTGGTTTGGCATTCGTAAAAGTTTCAGTCAATTCCTACTCTCGGCCATGCCATTCCTACAAGAATACGGCAACATATCGTATCACACCGACAACGGCGGCCAATCAGTACCCCTCGACTCGACCACCGTCCACCTTAGCGAGTACGAAAAGCACGACAAAAAGAGTAAAAAAGGCCTCAAGAACGACAGTATGAAACCTGTCGTACCCATCATTAGTATTGATTTACCTGATTAGACTAGACTCCAAACAATGTTTCGCCTCTCTTAAGATGTCACATGCAATAACCACACTCACTCACATCCACACACATCCACACACCCACACACACTGCTTCCGACAAACGAAGAGACAAATAAATCTTAAAAAAAAAATACGTTCAAATGTTGTACTCTAACAAATGCATTTTCCATTGCACAAAAGTAAACTCTTTCTCCATTTCATACCAAAAAAAAAAGCACCCATCCTACCAACCCACCATCCTTCGTCCACTCGCGTTCCTCCACATTCCTAGAACGAGAAGAGATTTTCAACTTCCGCATAGATTCGAGGCCACATCCATCTCGTCATGCATAGACGTGAGAGAGAGTGTAGAGATCCATCTCCAGTCGACGTGTTATCTAATGAATTTTTAATTAGACTGCAATGTTACTAGGGAACGAGAGATGTCACCCCGGGACTCACTGATTAACAAATGTTTCTGTAAATGTTTCTGTCATGTATTCGTTTCGTTTTTCTAAGTTGTTTAACATTTTATTTGATAAGTTTGATTGATTGCCTCTAGTTTAACTGTACAAACTGGTAAGAATAAATATTTATGTATGTTTATGCAAAGGCCGGTGTTATATATTTTTGGCATCGCTATCTACCTCGTCCGTTTGTGTGTGGATGATGATGAAGGTAGGTGAAGACCTAACCGAGACCTTGGATGTCAAGGTATCCTGCGACATCTTCAACATCATACTTGAAAGATTTGTTCAAAACTGGCAAGCCAAGACCAGAGGAACAATCTTTCCGAAGTCCGTCCAACTGTTCAACTTTCCAAGCATACGAGGATGACATTGACGTGATTGGCAGAACACAGCGAGCCGTCAACGAGGGCAAAACGAAGTATATGCTGTCATCGAGAAAGAACACACAACATAGACGTCTTGGACAGAGCGTCACAATGGGCAGCTATAACTTCGAGGTAGTCAAGGACTTCGAGATCAAACGCAGAGTAACTCTTGCCAATCGCTGTTTCTATGGGCTCAAGAGGCAATTGAGTAGTAGAGTCCTCTCTCGAAGGACCAAGCTGACTTTATACAAGACCTTGATCATCCCAGTCCTGCTGTACGGCGCGGAGGCATGGGCAATCTCAAAAGCGGATGAGGAAGTCCTTGGTCTCTTCTAGAGAAAAGCTCTGCGTGTGATCTTTGGTCCTGTTTGAGTTGACGGTTTCTGGAGGAAAATATTCAACCACGAAATGAACAGCGACATGAGTCTAGTGAGGCGTCTTCGGATCCAACGCCAAAGATGGCTAGGCCATGTAGAGCATCTGGACAACTCAGCTCTGGCCCGAAGAGTTTTCGAATCCGAACCAGTGGGACAACGTAACAGAGGACGCCTCCGTTTAAGGTGGCGCACCCAGATGAAGAAGGACCTCAACCAACTTGGCGACGCTGGAGACAACTAGCTAGAGACCGTGTTAGTTGGAGAGGCATGTTGTTTTATGGCCAGGACCACCCCGGACTATAGCGCCAAATAAAGAAAAAGAAGAAGAAGGTCTGTAAATATTTTCCATGAATAGTGCATGTGTTGATGAAACCGAAAGTCTTCCCATCCTGAGTGTGTATCAATACACCATTTAGTTGAAATTCAGGTTTCTTCAATCGATGCAGGACATCCTCTCTTTGATTTAGAACGGGTACATCCACCCTTAGCTTGAGGTCAAAGTTTATATTTGGTTTAGTGCCCTAAGTTCAAGAGTCTAGATCGATTTTTACAAAGTGAGGCTATTTCAATAGATGCTGAAGAGAAGCACCCAATTGCATGAATTCATCAGCAATACCGGTCTTGTCAGTAATCTTTAACCATCTACCCACAATCTCAAAACTCAGACTTATTGGTTAATTCATTGTATTCACATTAAACTAGTAGCCACAAATCACAAGAAAAAGAAAAGGAGTAGAATACAGACCGAGGAGAAGACAGAGCACAAGCATTTTGCGTTGCGGTATCGCCTTAAGGATGGCGATCGTTTCAAAGTCCAAACCAAACAATGTTGATGATTGGTCACTCTTCTTAAATGCAATAATATCTTCTTAGGCATCTTTGTCCAAAAGTAACCGGGTGTCGTCGACGTGATTGGTTTGGTAAGGTACGGACTTAGGGGTAAGATGGACACTTGTGGGTATTCATAATTCCATTTGCACGCATAAATTATGCAATACAAAATAATTGAAGCATATCAATGTTCGATAAATGGAGATCTGCGTGCATTTGCATTACGGGTGAACTTCGCTCCACACCTTCAGCCGCCATGGAAACAATGCTACAGCTGCTTCCCATGGACATTTACGGGAATCAAGGCTGCGATCAGGTTGAGGGAATGCAACCGCTGTAGCAAATTGCAGTCAGTTTAGGTCACATGGAAATAATCAAGAATGCGAACATCAAAAAGCATACAGATTATATCGCATCCGTCGTAGAGTTTGAATTTGGGCATGAAAGACTCATCCAAAATAGAGAAGACTGTGCATCAGACGTAGTCAGAGAAGCTACCCATCTGGAAGTATAAACAGACGGATCCTAAAACGGAAGCAGGCACTGGACTAGGAGTAGGAGTTTCTGTATCGACTAGGAGAGTCCCGCCGATTGTCCAACCACTGTAGTATATTCCAGGCAGAAGTAAAAGCTATCCAAGAGGCTGCGCGATTACTTTCAATGAACCCGATGCACGGGCTATCTACCGTTATATACATAGACAGTCAGGCGGCCATCAAGGCTCCGGATACACCATCAATTAAATCGAAGATGGTAAAACTTTGCCGTCTATCTCTTACGTCTAACCTTACCCTATGCTTGGTACATGGGCATAGTGGTATTCCAGGCAACGAAAGGGTCGACGAGCTAGTTAGAACTGGGGTGGGACTACCACTGGCAAATAATCAGGACACCGCATATCCCTCCCCCCAAGTAATAAACACTTTGTTACTTACAGATGCCATCAACGCCGCCAATCGGAGGTGGATGGAATTAGATACCTGCATGACTTCAAGGCTAATATGGTCTTCAATAAATCCCAAAAAACAAGCACACTCCTAAGTCCAAACAGATGGGAAATCAGCAATGTAGTTGGCATTATAACTGGTCCCCTACAATGAGTAAGAAGAAACCACACTTCACTACCTGCCCAGCACTGCCCAGCACTTGCAAGGACAAGGAAAATATTCCTTATTTCCTATTCATTCAATAGCCTTGAGGAAATGTCTGGCATTAAAATTCTGGAGATAGCAAAATTTATAAAATATTCTAATTGGCTGTAACCCAGCAAGGGAGTGCATCCTCCAGGATATGCCACAAGCATACCAGTAGGTATCTTCAGGTGTTTTATTAAGTTAATACCCAAGAGGAGTGCCGGTTCCTCTTTAAACTGCCGATTAGTGATATCACAATGGATCCAATCAGGATCTAAGTGGGCCAGAACTGCTTCAGTTGTGGGAATCACATTAACCTAACCTAACCTAACCTACCTTTTAGTAACTTACCAGATCATCTTTAAGACAGAATTCAATTCCTCTATTTATTGCCCTCTCCTAGAAGCTCCCTAGCCACTGTGACGTCTTCCAGGCAGAAACCACTGCAATAAAAGTGGAGTGTCCTGGAAGAAGAACAATGTAATATCAAAAAAGGCATCTGTTCAGAAGGCCAGACCGTAATTAAGTAAATTAATTGTCATGTTCAACTCAAAAATGTCCCTTTTTTCGTTTCTTAACGAGTACACTGAGCATACACCTCAAATGTATCATGTCTATGGAGATCCACGCTCTATACGGATCCACACTACAGCCTAACTTTTTAAGAGACAATTATAACAGCCAACCACAAACAGCCAGAAGGACTTACAAAGGAAGTATAGGCCGAGGTAACAGAAGCTGCCTGAATTTTGTGTGTTTTTATTTTCAGTCCAAGTCTGTTTGAATCGCAAGCGCGGTAGGCTCTCTCAGAGCTGCAACGAAAGCAGAACAAACAGCAAGTTAGCTTTCACTGGTAAGGTTGCAAATTCAATACAAGTTGCAATACCGACAGTTTCGTCTTCGTCACACAACTGACAATTACCACAGTTACCTATTGCCAGCAGTTCACGGACGCAGATCTAGGACTGTCCGATTGTGACTTGCAATACGACGCTGAGAAGAATGACGAGGATGATGGCGATGATACATAGGTGATGCAGATCGACCTGTGGTGCTATCACTGCCACTGAAAAACCGTATCAGAAATAAAGTATTACACAGATGGCCCACAGCTAATTGCCTCTTAGTCCATCCACGAATTTGAGTGCCTTTTGACAGATTCATGCATTTTTGACGTTTATATTGTTGACGAAATAACGTGGATGCGGTGCTCCGATTGGTCAATTTGGTTTGAGAAAACGACAAAAAAAACGAAACAGCTGGCAACAATTTTAAGGGCAAGAGAATACTTCTTATCTCATCCGTACTATGGCCTTGTTTCCTGGGAAACGACGACAAGCCCACCGTCCCTCCCTGTGCCCTGTGTGCGGAGCCCTGTGTCCTATCGATGAAAATGAAGGAGTGGTAGTACCAGGACTTGTATCCAACACTTTCACTGTGGGTTCTCATGGCGAAGTTGGTTGATACGTCGGCTCCAATGCAGAGGTTGCCAGGTTTAACCCACCTTTTTTAAATCGCTGACAATGCTCAAATAGTATACCTGTCTAAAGAAGCCTTCTCGGAAGTTAACGTTCCAATAAAACTGTAGGAACAATAGCACGCCAAGGGGATACCAAGGCGGCGCTCATGTTATTTCGTCAAAAATGCATGAATCTGTCAAAAAGGCACTCAAATTCGTGGATGGACTAGGAGGCAATTAGCTGTGATGTGGGCCATCTCTGTACTACTTTATTTCTGGTACGGTTTTTCGATGGCAGTGACGGCACCACAGGTCGATCTGCATAATCTTTATCATCGTCGTCGTCCTCGTTATCCTTCTCGGCGTCGTGTTGCAAGTAGCTGTTGCTGTAGGATCTAGGCCCAAGACCGCCTCGAACTGTCGCGCAACCCAAGCAAATCCGAATAAAGTCCTAAATCGGAAGCGATGTGACTGAAATAAGTTTAACTGACCCCATTAATTCATCCGCCTTCGCAAAATGCCTTTAGGGACTGTCTTGAATGTCGTTCCGGATCTGAGCCTTCGAATTGATTTGAGACTTAAAAAGCGAGTCTTTCTTGTGACAGTATACGAGATGACCTCCCCAACGTATCCAAGGTTAGGTAAAGTTAGGTAGGAGGGCTGCTAGTGCATTCACCAGCACACTAAGACCATATTGGTCAGACTGCTACCACTGATTGACTACTCCAGTAATAGTGCCGTTAATTTGATCCCAACGGCAAATGGTGACTGGGCCAGATGTTACTGGAATTCGAACCGGGGACCACGCTAACCAGGGACAGGCACTCTACCAACTGCGCCATCCAGCCGTCAACGTATCCAAAGTATATTCAAAAATGTCATTCAACGCCCATCAAGATCCATCGACCAAAAATACATCCCCAGACATCATTCCTTTTAATTGCCAGCTCTTTATATCAACACCCGAACGCAAACAAACTGCGTCAATTGACTCAACCTTAAATGTACAAGTCCGTCAAACGGATCTAGAGAAGTCGTCTCAATGCAAGTAGCGGTCTTCTCAAACGCGCGTGCCGCTGCACGTCGCCCAGAAGCCTTCGATTCATGGATAGTAAGGCAGCGCAAAATTGGATCCGCGAGTCTAATTTTGCTCACACAAGTGAGGAATCACGTTAAATCAACCTGATGTGCAAAGCTGATGACAGCGAGATATCGTTCAACCCGGTCACATAAAGAGGAACGGCAATTACTGCCGCACCGATTGCCAAGTAGGACACAGTCAGTCGTCCTGTACCTGAAGGAACTGTTAAGTAAATTGAATTGACAAGCCAACACTCCATTACCGACGGATGAGAATATCCACTCAAAGTTCAACCACAGACTTAAAGTTTCCAACACCTGACAGAACGAGAATCCATTACGTCCCTTTTTTGTGACAGAACATACAAGTAACAGCATCATCAGTCCAAGCACCTTCCACCTCCACCCAAACATTTAATTAAACCCATCAAACCCGGGACACCGACAAAGAGGCGCACATCCCGGCGGACCACTTCTCTCAGCAACACCGCTTTCCACTCAACTGATAGGCGAAATTAAAAGTCAAACTACCCCTTTCGTGTCAAGGACAAAAAGTGAGACCGATTTGACCACAACAAAAGCCCCATTCCACCGACCCATCCGGCCGCTCCAGAAACAACACTTTCCCACACAGACACCCCCACCCCGCCCTGGTGGGGGCAGCGTGCCATACATCAGCCGACACCGACGCCACAATGCCCAAGTGCAAGCTATTGAAGTGCAAACCGCTGAAATGGAACTGTATCCCTGTTTCAAGGATTTATCTCTTCAGAATTTCCGCTTTCACACCTTGTGCCTGCTCCAGTCCGCTGTGCGCTTGTGTGCTCGGCGCGGCGTCCAAGTGGGTGTGTGGCGCTTTTTTCCACACCCTACTAGCGAAACTAACTAGCGCAATGTCACTAGCATCCTCTTCATCCAGGCTCCGTCCCTCGTCCGTTCGCCAACCGGGAGGGGCGCGTCACTCAAATAAAAATAAAACGGACTTCATTATTTGCTCTCTCTCTTGTTCGGAAAAAGAATACATACCTCCGTTCGAAGCAGACGACACTGGGATGTTCCTTTGAGCGAGTACACCGCTCTTGGTCCGAATGGCGGGGGTGGTTGCTCTTTGTTTTGCCACTCGGCACTCGGAACTCGGAGAGAAGGTTGTGCGAGAGGTAAACACTAATTGCAACGATCCGGCTTTTGTTTACACCTCATTTGGAAGAACCTGGAAGTGGTTGTGTTGTGTACATGCGTCGACGAAAGCTCTCGCATTCCCGATGAACTCGCGCCGAAGGAAAGTGAGATTTTCTTGCGAAAGTTTGTGTGTGCGTTTTTAAGTGATGCCACTGTTGGATTTAAGGAATAAATTATTGCGATTGAACGAAATACGCAAGTTGCGGTGTGGTAAAGCTCATCGATGGGAAAGAGTCCATCAAAAAGAGAGGTTAAGGAATATTGCGTAATAAGTTAAATTCCCTGATTCCTTAAAAGCCTCTCCTCTCTCGTCAACAAATCTCTTTAGGAGCGGCTCCCGTGAGCTGAAAACTGTCTTACGGCTTACGTCAAATACCACCACTAGATGGACACACAATCGTTGACAATCCAGTCTTTGTCTACCAATCCTGGCAGCTATGTACGTTCGGGATAAGATGGGGCCTAGTTTCATAAGGACGATCTTGAGAGGCTGGAGATGTGTGTCCACTAAGGTGGTAATCGGCAGCGGAAAAACTCCCTAGACAGGATCAACGGTAACATAAACAGTGTACTCGGAAGAAAATAAGGATCGAAAACTCTTCCCTTTTGCCGATGGGGGTTTCTAATGGGTACAAACGTTCCGCTCCGGAAAGTCTTAAATTCCAACACTGAGGGACAACGCGGTAAACGAAGACCTCGCCACCAGTAGCTTGCACTGGGAAAGGGTCTCACTCAGCTGGCGATTCGAAACTGGAGGCGATTAGCACAAGCAGAAGATCGTTTGGCAGAAGCTTTAAACAGCATATTTTAAAGTTGCATTTTTGTTGGTTAGATCATTTTGTTCTGCTCCCATCAAGTATATGGTAAAGCATTTTATTGTGGCTTCTAATTTCACTTTGGGTTGCATATCAATAACGTCCATTTCCGCACTATCATCGGAAAATTCTTCTTCTTGGGGTTATACGTTTTGTTGGATTTTCGGAAGATCTATTGAGAGATATGGCATCTCTGCCCACTGCATCTTAATTGACCGATCGACCTATACCTCTTGCGGATAATTTTGGTACCTTGTATGCTTCATGGATTCTAAGCTGTCAGAACTGGGATAGGAATTTACGTACAAATGGTGAAATGTAGTGGGAAATTTAAAAAATTAAAAAAAATATTAAATAATTATATTTTATTCTAATAATTGTACTAATGCCGAGTTAAAATGCAGAAGTTTTGATTTAAGCTGTTGTCAAGTGTCTATTTGTAATAGTTTTTGAGGAATGCTGCTTTGAAAAGTGTAAACAAAGAACCAGTTTGACATGAAATTGTTGTTGTTTTATCATTCTTCAATACAATATACACTGAATGGTCAACAATATTAAGCGTTATTTTGTCCTAGTTTGTTAAGCAAATTAATTTAAACTTATTCCGTGCAGTTTAATCTGCTGAAAATTCACTCATTCATACAAATGAATGTTACATACATACATATCCTCCAATGTAGCACAATATTCCATTTGCTTTGTTATGTTGGTTGCGTTTATGGCTTGAATTAATTATAAGAAATTGTTTGTATCATATAATTAACTTATTGCTTTAAACGGAAACCAATTTCTGAACTCTTCACATGCATTACACAGAGAAAGCGCCTTGGAATTCTTGCTATATTAGTAGGACGTATTGTGGAATAATGTATGTTATGTGCGAATTTCAGGTGTATTTCACTACTTCAGACATTATAATAATAATAATATGGGTGACGCGACAGTCCGAGGTGGACCTGGGCCTAGCTTCTCTGCAACCACTTGTATTGTGCGTGCTATTGTTCTCTCACGCGTGGAAGGGACCTACAGTTTAATGTCGACTCCGAACGGCCAAGTTAAAGAAGCTTTTTCTAGACAGGAAAATACTCTTTGAGCATTTTCAGTGACTCGAAAGAGGTGGAGCCGTGAATAATGATAGGCGGTAAATTCGGGTATCGAACCTGGCGACCTGGAGTCGACGCACTTACCCACTACGCTACGGCGACCCACTTCAGACATTGTTCTATTATAATACAATGAATATGCAGTAAATCAACACTTAATATTATTCACTATTCACATAAAGATAAAATGCACAATGAATAGTAACTGGTACATAAGTGGTTTGTTTACATTTTTCATTATGCGATTCCAAGAAAAATATCACGTCCAAGCACTAATAACAAAACTGGCACACTTTTTCCCGGTATTCCACCATTAATATTATTCAAACTCAATTATTTTATATTAGTTTTAACAAATATAGATCTGCACCGAATTTTAAATTCCCATACAAATTGCTTCGAGCGAATAAGCTGACGGAATTCGGGTAACAAAAATAAAGTAACAAAAAAATGGAAAAGACACTAAGTTTGGCAACAGATCGTTCAAATAGCAGGCTAATATCAAATCATAGGTAGTTTGCAAATACTTGCGAGATTAACAAAGATTAACAATGTTTGAAACCAAAAAAATAACAAATTCATACTTAAATATATTAAAAGTATTAACAGCTATGTATACATTAAATATAAAGTGCATACATTTGTTTATTTATTTTATTTTTATTATTCATTTACTGTTATTTATTTATTTATTTATTTATTTTTATTTTTTTTATTAAATAAAGGGTTTTTGTTGTCCTTTCCCTTTGCTTGTAATAATTATTTAAAATTACACTTGTTTTTTGAGATGTTTTTCAGTAGAAAGATAAAATATTACATTCCACAATATATCAAATCTCTGAATTGTACTTTCTGCGGTTGCTCACTTTGTAAACTTATGAATGAAATAAACATGATGATGATTTGGAAGCGCATAGACTAAAGACAAAATCAGACTTTCTCAGCATCTGCATAACTCAGCTCTTTCAAGTAAGTAAATTTAAGGTGGAACCACGAAGGACACGAATCACACCATAGGGTGATTTTTTAAATCATCATCCTCAACATCACTTATGGGTTCATGAAAACAATTCTTACAAACTTGTTTATCTTTCGAGCCTGCTGTTGAAGTTTGTCTGGGCACGTTCCTCCTTTTACTTTCACTGATATGAATATTTTTTCAACTTTGGACCATTTAATACATATAGCTTATGTTTTGAATAACTTTGCCCAATCATTAAAGTGTTATTTTTCAAACAAATTAAAGCAAAAACTTACATTTTTATAAACATCCATTCCATTTGATTTCGTCGCTCTTTATTCAATAAAATGTCCCCCAATCTTGTCAAAATATAGCACTTGGAGACCTGGTTTAGGCCAACTGGTTTAGATATAATAGGTGGGCTTCTATTGGATCTAGGGATTCCGTAGGTTGCAGCGGATTTACTAATGCCCAAAGTGTTATTTCTTATGTCAAGAAGAGCCAGGGCCACTTTTTCTTTATCAGGATTCTTATTTGATCTGCTTGTCACTTTTGATTCCCGGGATTTTCGACCTAGGATTCATTCCTCCGTTTGATCACTTTCCATTTTTGTGTTTCTAAAGGTAACTCAAATTGCAGTACATTAGATTAGACAAATAGAGCGATATCAATACAAATAGTATTCAGCGGCCGAGCACTTGATTCGTAATTTCAGTATTCGGCCGGCAGTGCGCATACAATTTAAGCACCTGGCCGAACACTAGAATTTCTGGTTAACGATGAAATCAACGTAGTACATAAATAAACTTTCAATATTTCACGTCAATGGATAAATTTATGGAAGTAAGACAGCGCAATCATCACTCGCTAGAAAAACGACGATAAGACATCTATTGTGATATCCACCGGAATTACGAGAATTAGTAAGAGAGAAACGTAAAGCTCGTAAGAAATGGCAGCAGACCCGTGCGCCGCAGCATAAAACACCACTCAACCAACTGTCTAATATACTGAAAGCAAAAATCCTATTTAACAGGCTTATCAGCGAAAAAAGATAGCGACTACTCACTCTGGAAAGCAACCACCAACAGTTTAAGAGAACCCCCACCATCACGCGGCGCCAATTCGGCAAAACCAACACGTGCGGGCCAAAGAAGATAAAGAGAAACCCGATCTCTTCGCAGATCATTTGGAAGCAACGTTTAAATCCCGCGATGGACAAACACTTCCTGCATACTCCTACGGTTCAGACTCAAACAATGACAATTTTTCTATAAGAAATGCTACTTTCACAGAACTTAAGGAAGTATTGAAAAAACTCAAGCCCAAGAAAGCTCCTGGTTATGATTTAGTCATAGGAGAAGTTCTGAAAGAATTACATCAGAAAGCGCTTCTTATGTGTCTCTACATTATTAACGCCGCCTTCAGATTAGAATACGTCCCTAGTCAGAGGAAAGTAGCGGAAATAATAATGGTGTCGAAACCGGGTAAACCCCCAACAGACAAAAAGTCTTATAGACCGATTTCACTTCTTCCGACAATGTCTAAGGTGTTCGAAAGAATATTACTTAGACGTTTAAGCCCGGTTGTAGAAGAAAGACGACTTATTCCTAACCACCAGTTCGGTTTTAGAAGCAAGCATTCCACTTTTGACCAAGTACATCGCATAACTGATGTCATAGAAAAGTCGTTTGAACAAAAGCAAGTCTGCTCAGCTGTATTTTTTGATGTTTCTCAAGCTTTTGGGAAGGTTTGGCACGAAGGCTTGAAACACAAGCTTCAACAATTCCTCCCGAGAAGACTTTGCACAATTTTATCGAACTATCTATCAGATAGAATCGTCCGTGAGAAATGTGGGATACTCCCTATTTAAATCTATACAAGCTGGAGTACCACAAGGAAGTGTTCTTGGTCCCCTCCTTTACATATTGTATAGCAGCGATTTAACGCGGGACGTAGACACATTTGCTGACGACACCGCCATTTTGGTAACTGCCAATCGGTGGAAGAATAAACTAGAAAATTGGAATGTGCTTTAGACCGGATACACGAATGGACGAACACTCAGCGAATTGAGCTTAACGAAGCTAAATCCGTTCATATAAATTTTACGAATAAGAACGTGAATAACTTGCCTGTTTTTATAAATAATGTTCAAATACCCTTCGGTAATGAAGCGAAATGCCTCGGAAAGACTCTAGATGTAAAGCTTAAGTGGAAGGAGCACGTCAAAAAGAAACGCGAGGAGCTCCAATTAAGATAGATAAAACAAAACTAGATCAATTTAAGCTAAAGTGCATTTTTTTGGTGCTCGGCCATCAACGGACGACGACTGAAAATCGTATTAAATCGAGTGCTAGTAGTAGCCTCCCATTACTTTCACTGATATGAACTTTTTTTCAACTTTAGACCGCTTAATACATATAGCTTATGTTTTGAATAACTTTGCCCAATCATTAAAGTGTTATTTTTCAAACAAATTAAAGCAAAAACTTACATATAAACACGCACCACTAATAAAAAATAAGCAATCGCAACTTTCTTTCACTTTCGCAAATGCGTCCTGAATGTTGTGTATCTACCAGCAATATTATTGAATTTGTGGGTAAATGAGTAGAACATGTTGATGTTTGTATGTCACATTTGAAAAATGTCTGACAGGGTGTAAGTGGCCGACCACTAGAGAGGGCAAACATTTGATCCTGAATTAAAAGCAAAGGAACACAGTATTTTTCCTCCCATTGATCAGGAGTTCTGATAAATTTTTTCCAACGTTCAGTGATAGTAGTCGCTTTTAACTTTTTCCATGAAACAAAGGAGCGACGAATAGTATTTCGTGAATAAAAGTCAAAACGTCACTCCAATTCGTAGATAGGCAAGCGGACACTCAGCTGTGAAGTTAGCCTTCTCTAAAGTGCCTCATTTGAATACGGAACTATGTCTAGACGGTCCCAACACGTTCTGCTTAAGCTCTCCACCATATTTTTCGTTCATCAAAAGCGTTCAGTTCATTGACTAGTTTTGGATTAAAAAAAAAATATTTTATTAGACAAGAGTGGGATCTCTTCGGAAAAATTCAATTTCGCCCGATTTCCGGTTCCAACCAACAAACCTCCCCACCTTGCACCTGGCAACCCTGAAGATGAACATAGATCTTAAGAGATTCTATCTCATCACCAAAATGAATCGTAAATCATTCTCCATCGCAGCGCATGAACTCGGTCGCTAGGCAACCCAACCACCCCACCCCATCCCATCAGCCATCCCCATTATTCCACGACAATCATAAACACACTCCCGGTTCATTCATATCAGCGCCCCCCATCGTGCTTTTAAGGGTTGAAGCGCTGGAAGCGCATACACAAAATCCACTGGAACCACTGCTCAATGAATGGAATCACTACGGGCAACGTCGATGCGAAGTGAAAACCAAAGGAAAGCAAAAAAAAAAAATTCCGCCACAACCGTGTCCCACAGAGTATCTGCTTCTCGCTCTCTGCGACCCCACGACTTGATGAATCTGAATCCTCTCCCAACAAACTATCAAAACATTCCAGTGTCTGCTGATGGTTACGTTCAGGCGTAGTATCTGTATCACTGTTCAGTGGATACATTTCAAATTGCTGGAGATTTAGTCAAAGAAAAAAAAAATAAGCGAAAAGCGCCCGGCAAGCACGACAGACACATTCCAAGAGAGACAGAGAAGGGAGCGCGAAACGTACTTGCTCGTACTCATATTCTAGGACGCTTTTTCTACATCGGCCGCCGACGACGCTGCCAAAGCGAAACACTATTCCTCGGGCGAGTGTTGTCGCAGAAGGGTCGTCGCCAGAGTGGAACACGTTCGTTCCAAGCCGCAATCGCAATTGTATCTGACACCAGACTGTGTTTTCTTTTTTCGTTTGCAAATTTATTATTTTTTTAATTTTGCCTGCTCACCCCACCCCTCATCAAAACCGCGCGAGAGAGCATCGTGAATTGTGAATAGCCCCGGATTGGATGTGTGATTGATTCTGAAGTGAGCTCTAGTACGGCGAAACGTAGTAAAGCTTCCCATCCCTTCGAACGGCTCCCCATTCAACCCCCCGACGGTTCGGGCCTTGCGTTGTGTTTGTGTTCGTTTTTTTTTTTTTTGTTTTTTCGATTCCGGGAGTTTTCGCGAAAATCGAGGGGGAAACAAAACCAAAAAAAAGTCGTCCACGTCGTCATCATCTTGGTCGTTGGCACGCAAAAATTGTCGGTGACGTCGCAGATATTGCGCCCCAGCGTGCGTGAATGTGTGCGCTCTCGCCCCACTCGCACCACCCCTCGGGGATGATAACAATTGTGATGAAAATTTGTGTCGTCGCGCGCTAGTTGAACGGAGCGAAGTTTCGAATGCATAAGGAAGTGTGTCCAATCAGTTCATTTAGTACCACATCGTGTTCATTTTATTGAGAGAAACAAATCTAGTGAGATAAACAAAGCCACAGACAGACATACAGACTGTGCAGAAGTGCCCGCGGGACATTGCGATGGATAGCTCTCCGGATCTGTCGTTGAAACTGCGTCGCGGGTCGAGTGATTCGCGCGACTCGTTCTACATGGATTTCGCTCAAGGAATTGACTCTGACATTGAGGAGGTGGACACCACGGTCATTGCACGACCGCCAGCGCCCCCACCGCCGCCGCCGCAGACTCTGCCGGCTGTGACAACGCAAGCAGAACAAAAGCCAGGCTCTAGCACATCGGCTGCCCACTCAATGGCAGCGGCGAAGCCAACAGTCTCGGCGTCGTCAACGTCGTCGTTACACCACCCACAGTTGCCACAGCTTCCTGAAGTGCCAGCGGGTCACTACAGATCGGGCCCGTCCGATGCTGACTTGCAAACCGACACCGAGGGGGACGACGAGGACGACGACGACGATGGCGACGATGATGATGCAGATCGAGCAGTGATGCCGCCACCATTGCCCCCACTGCCGCCGAACATGCACTATGTCCTTGATTCCGAGGCGACAACGCCGAGCTCGTCGTCACCCTCACCGCCGCCAACCCCGCCACCATGTGCACCACTATCCATAGTTCCTCCACCGCCGCCGCCGCTGCCGCCGCTGCCGCCATTGCCAATGTCGCCGGCAGGCACTCCGCCTCCGATGCCGCTGATGATACATCAAGAGCAGCCACTTCCGCCAGGTGGCATTAGCGGTGACATTAGCAGTGGCAACGGTCCAACTACACCATCACTGGAACACGCGAACGTCGACAACGACGACGACGATGACGACGGCGACGATGAGGAAGACGAAGCAGAGCCCCATCCACAGTCCCATTATCGTCCTGTTGCCGACACCGACGACTACGAGCCGTCACCCAACCCAGACGAAGACGACGACGAAGCCGACGATGAGGCAGACGACGAGGCGCACGGTCCCGTGAATGGCCTGCAAGACTACCCACCGCAACCGGAAGAGTGCAACAACGACGACTCGTCAACCACAATCACCACCCCGGCGAGCAATGGATTCTCAGGCTCTCTGGGCCTGACCCCGGCCGCCAGCAGCAACATCACGATGGCAACGGACTTAACCGGCATCGATTCGGAGCCAGTAATTGTCGTGCCAACCCATCCGCACCGAACGATGCCGATACCAGTGCCGGGGCCGACTGTTCCCAAATCGGCGCCCCACCTCATCCAGCCGAAGTCGCTCTCGCTGCGCGAAAGGTAAGTAGCTGCCAAGTCAAGATTTAAGTATCATTTATCATTGACAGCCGGTTCGGTGAACCCTCGTGCTCGTCGGCCGTCTAATTGGTGCAACGGAACGTGAAAATCCAGAGCCAGAGCGAGAGCCACGGACAAACATTGACTGAGTCCTTGCGCTCGCCTCTCGGCGCTCCACGTTCGGCCATCAATTATGCACGCGGGTGTACTGTACTGCGAGTAACCCAGTGGCAGCCGGCCGGCCGGCTGGGAGTAGTTCATTTGAATATCCTTCCCCCGCTCGATGGTCCTTGCGCGGGAAGTGGGTAAATGCGGTTATCTACTTTATTTGCACTGAAATGACCTAAATTGCGGAAGTACGTTGATAGCGCCGAGACCGAGGGGCATATCAAAGAACCACGCTTCCGGGAGGCAGCTAGGCCAGGCCTTCGGGGCTGTGCTGTGGATAAACTTAACTCTCAGGCTGGGGAGGGAGGGGCAAAGAACTTTGATTCGCTGGGGGATCTTTTGGGAATTGAAGTAAGTGTCCGTTGGAAATGCTAATTCTGGAGGGATGCGGTCTCTCGCAGCCTACCGAGCTGAATGAGATGTTTGTTCGACATACTCTATGAATTTGTAAGACAAATAGAGAAAAGATACCGCGGAGGAGGGGTGCACATGAAGTCAGGGCTTCGTGTAACGAGCTTTGAAAGCCATTCACCCGATGGTCCCGCTGCAGCTAAGGGATGCTTAGGATGTCTATCTTATTAGGGATAAATGTGCAAGTCCTTATCTGTCATGACAACCGAGACTGGGTGGGTGGAAAATTAGTTCCGATCTGAGGTTTCGCTTGTGATGACAGAGAGACAATCTTCCTGTGTGTGTTTCACACTGTTGGCCACTAGCACTGACTTCGTGAAGTAATAACTTTCCAAGATGCTTGATCTGACATTTGGAGAATCAAGTTGTAACCATCCGACGGGCAGAGTTCCGATCGGTTTATAAAGGTGACCGAGAGGGGAGACATTAGGTTAGATTCGAGTGGCTGACTACATAAAAATGTTAGCCACACTTAGGCCAAAGTAGGCCCGTTGTGTTACCACAAATATCCTAATCCGCGAACCATCTGAAGCTTTTAAAATAAAAAAAAATTAAATATTTATTTATCTGGGATTGTATGCGTATGGACGGCATCGAAAAAACCTTCTCTTTGAAAAATTCCCAAAATGGAAAAATGAAAGACGCGTGCTGCAATTCGGCATTGGCCAAGGAAGTGCCACATTTTTATTGTCAGGAAATAGACAGAGCCAGACACATGTTGCAAATAAAAGGTATTCTGTTTGAAGGCAAAAATGCATTCATTACGGCGAACAGCGATATAACACATAAGACGTAGAGGAGCATAAGTATAATTAAAAATAATCTGTTACACATGACTCCAGAGCGGACTTTTTTGTTTTGTTGTTTAAAACAATCTTTAATGGAATTTAAACCCATTGTACGTATATAATCATTTATTGTATCATTTTTTGCGAATGTAGGTGAAAATCCTCAAAAGACACTATGGGGACCGTTCCCGCTTAGCGAAAGGGATCTAAAAACACCTCCCTTCAAATAAAATATATTTCCACTACAACTGAGTCTTACACTTATCTAGCAATTTCACTTTCTTGGTTTAGACGCATTTGGCAGACGCATTTGGCAAGAGATACTCCATTGAGAGCTCTTGCTAACACCGCAGCTAAGCGCGGGTTGAATTCACCGTGCTAGGTCAAGGGGTTTAGTCCTTTGAAGACGGCGTCTAGAATTGGAAGGACACCAGAGTTTATGTGCTTCTTCTTACGAGAAAAATTCGTAATGTATAAGCAATCTGTTGTCAGTACTTAGCTTGGAATATTTTCCAATCAGCCAGTACATGTCTTTGTATCTTAATTGGAGCTCCTCACGTTTCTTTTTGACGTGCTCCTTCCACTTAAGCTTTACATCGAGAGTCATTCCGAGGTATTTCGCTCCATTGCCGAAGGGCATTTGAACATTATTTATAAAAACGGGCAAGTTATTCACGTTCTTATACGTAAAATTTATATGAACGGATTTAGCTTCGTTAAGCTCAATTCGCTGAGTGTTCGTCCATTTGTGTATCCGGTCTAAAGCACATTGCAATTTTCTAGGCGATCGACGTCAGGCACTCCTCCAGCATTCTTGATGTCCGAACGTTTCGAGGAGCCAACATCGACTCGGACCATTTCCTTGTTGTAGCCAAGGTAAGAACTCGGATATCAAGAGATCAACGGAGTCGAGAAAGGACACAACGGCTAGACGTCGGAACGCTACAATCGCAACGGACTGCTAGAATCTTTGCCGGTCGAGTCTCCCGGAATCTCTCTCTAAGTTCGTCGCCACCTGCGCAAACGGAGGCGGCCAAAATGGCTTTAGCGGTGAACGAGGACAAAACGAAATATATGCTGTCATCAAGAAAAGACGCACAACATCGACGACTTGGCCAAAACGTCACCATAGCCAGCTATAACTTCGAGGTAGTGAAGGACTTCGTCTACCTCGGCTCGCAAGTGAACAGTACGAACAACACCAGTACCGAGATGAAACGCAGAATTACAATTGCCAATCGCTGTTTCTTTGGGCTCATGAGGCAATTGAGTAGTAGAGTCCTCTCTGGAAGGACTAAGCTAACATTATATAACACCTTGATCGTCCTAGTCCTGGTCTATGGTGCGGAGGCATGGACAATCTAAGAAGCGGATGAGGAAGCAGTTGGACTCTTCGAGAGAAAAGTTCTGCTTGAAGAAGAAGATTCAACAACGAACTGTGCGGGCTGTACAGCGGCATGAGCCTAGTCAGGCGTCTACGGCTTCAACGTCTAGGATGACTGGGCCATGTAGAGCGCATAGACAACACTGCTCCAGCCCGAAGAGTCTTCGACTCCGAACAAGTGGGACAACGCAACTGAGGACGCCCGCGTTTAAGGTGGCCTACCCAGGTGGAGAAGAAGAGGAGATACTCTGGCGAATGTGGAATAATGTTTAATTATTTTTAATTCAAGATTGTTGTTTAGATAGGGGATTCGTGAACGTATGGCTAAAATCATCTGTCTGTACAATACACATTGTTCCAGTTCCATCTGCTACTCGACATACCACTATGCACAGAGAGCCAACATTTACATTCAGAACTCTTTTCTTAACTCATCAGCTGAAAAGTTAAAACATAAAGCTGCTCACGAGCATACAGAGACGTGCATGCTTAGATGTGACAGGGGCAATTTCGACCACCCCCACAGCGGGTCTAGAGGTGCTACTGGATCCTTTTCCACTTGACCTCTCTATACACAGATGACTACAGGGATGCAAAGGGAGCCATAAGGATCATCCAATCCAAAAGGTGGCACCCCAGCCGCTATGGTCATGCATGTATTCTAGACAGACTTCAGATAGAACTAGTAGAAAGCGACTACTCTCTCACCACCCTTGACTTCGCAATGCCCTTCAATAAATATTTCCCTACAAGGGACGATGAAATGGATTATTCTGAGACCACACGGCGTATGTGGAATATTCTGAGACCACACGGCCTATGGGGAATATTCTGAGACCGCACGGCGTATGTGGAATATTCTGAGACCACACGGGGTATGTGGAATATTCTGAGACCGCACGGCGTATGTGGAATATTCTGAGAACGCACGGCGCATGTGGAATATTCTGAGACCACACGGCCTATGGGGAATATTCTGAGACCACACGGCGTATGTGGATTATTCTGAGACCACACGGCGTATGTGGAATATTCTGAGACCACACGGCGTATGTGGAATATTCTGAGACCACACGGCGTATGTGGAATATTCTGAGACCACACGGCGTATGTGGATTATTCTGAGACCACACGGCGTATGTGGAATATTCTGAGACCACACGGCCTATGGAGAACATTCCGAGACCACACGGCGTATGTGGAATATTCTGAGACCACACGGCGTATGTGGAATATTCTGAGACCACACGGCGTATGTGGAATATTCTGAGAACACATGGCGTATGTGGAATATTCTGGGAACACACGGCGTATGTGGAATATTCTGAGACCACACGGCGTATGTGGAATATTCTGGGAACACACGGCGTATGTGGAATATTCTGAGACCACACGGCGTATGTGGAATATTCTGAGACCACACGGCGTATGTGGAATATTCTGAGACCACACGGCGTATGTGGATTATTCTGAGACCACACGGCGTATGTGGAATATTCTGAGACCACACGGCGTATGTGGAATATTCTGAGACCACACGGCGTATGTGGAATATTCTGAGACCACACGGCGTATGTGGATTATTCTGAGACCACACGGCGTATGTGGAATATTCTGAGACCACACGGCGTATGTGGAATATTCTGAGACCACACGGCGTATGTGGAATATTCTGGGAACACACGGCGTATGTGGAATATTCTGAGACCACACGGCGTATGTGGAATATTCTGAGACCACACGGCGTATGTGGAATATTCTGAGACCACACGGCGTATGTGGATTATTCTGAGACCACACGGCGTATGTGGATTATTCTGAGACCACACGGCGTATGTGGAATATTCTGAGACCACACGGGGTATGTGGATTATTCTGAGACCACACGGCGTATGTGGAATATTCTGAGACCACACGGCGTATGTGGAATATTCTGAGACCACACGGCGTATGTGGAATATTCTGAGAACACATGGCGTATGTGGAATATTCTGGGAACACACGGCGTATGTGGAATATTCTGAGACCACACGGCGTATGTGGAATATTCTGAGAACACATGGCGTATGTGGAATATTCTGGGAACACACGGCGTATGTGGAATATTCTGAGACCACACGGCGTATGTGGAATATTCTGGGAACACACGGCGTATGTGGAATATTCTGAGACCACACGGCGTATGTGGAATATTCTGGGAACACACGGCGTATGCGGAATATTCTGAGACCACACGGCGTATGTGGAATATTCTGAGACCACACGGCGTATGTGGAATATACTGAGACCACACGGCGTATGTGGAATATTCTGAGACCACACGGCGTATCTGGAATATTCTGAGACCACACGGCGTATGTGGAATATTCTGAGACCACACGGCCTATGGGGAATATTCTGAGACCACACGGCGTATATGGAATATTCTGAGACCACACGGCGTATGTGGAATATACTGAGACCACACGGCGTATGTGGAATATTCTGAGACCACACGGCGTATGTGGATTATTCTGAAACCACACGGCGTATGTGGAATATTCTGAGACCACACGGCGTATGTGGAATAATCTGAGACCACACGGCGTATGTGGAATATTCTGAGACCACACGGCGTATGTGGATTATTCTGAGACCACACGGCGTATGTGGAATATTCTGAGACCACACGGCGTATGTGGAATATTCTGAGACCACACGGCGTATGTTGATTATTCTGAGACCACACGGCGTATGTGGAATATTCTGAGACCACACGGCGTATGTGGAATATTCTGAGACCACACGGCGTATGTGGAATATTCTGAGACCACATGGCGTATGTGGAATATTCTGAGACCACACGGCGTATGTGGAATATTCTGAGACCACACGGCGTATGTGGAATATTCTGAGACCACACGGCGTATGTGGAATATTCTGAGACCACACGGCCTATGGGGAATATTCTGAGACCACACGGCGTATGTGGAATATTCTGAGACCACACGGCCTATGGGGAATATTCTGAGACCACACAGCGTATGTGGAATATTCTGAGACCACACGGCGTATGTGGAATATACTGAGACCACACGGCGTATGTGGAATAATCTGAGACCACACGGCGTATGTGGAATATTCTGAGACCACACGGCGTATGTGGAATATACTGAGACCACACGGCGTATGTGGAATATTCTGAGACCACACGGCGTATCTGGAATATTCTGAGACCACACGGCGTATGTGGAATATTCTGAGACCACACGGCCTATGGGGAATATTCTGAGACCACACGGCGTATATGGAATATTCTGAGACCACACGGCGTATGTGGAATATACTGAGACCACACGGCGTATGTGGAATATTCTGAGACCACACGGCGTATGTGGATTATTCTGAAACCACACGGCGTATGTGGAATATTCTGAGACCACACGGCGTATGTGGAATAATCTGAGACCACACGGCGTATGTGGAATATTCTGAGACCACACGGCGTATGTGGATTATTCTGAGACCACACGGCGTATGTGGAATATTCTGAGACCACACGGCGTATGTGGAATATTCTGAGACCACACGGCGTATGTTGATTATTCTGAGACCACACGGCGTATGTGGAATATTCTGAGACCACACGGCGTATGTGGAATATTCTGAGACCACACGGCGTATGTGGAATATTCTGAGACCACATGGCGTATGTGGAATATTCTGAGACCACACGGCGTATGTGGAATATTCTGAGACCACACGGCGTATGTGGAATATTCTGAGACCACACGGCGTATGTGGAATATTCTGAGACCACACGGCCTATGGGGAATATTCTGAGACCACACGGCGTATGTGGAATATTCTGAGACCACACGGCGTATGTGGAATATTCTGAGACCACATGGCGTATGTGGAATATTCTGAGACCAAACGGCGTATTTGGAATATTCTGAGACCACACGCAAATATGCAAAAGTACCCAAAAATGGAGATGTCCTGAAAATCGCTCCAACGCATCGGATTCTGTTAAAACACACACGAACACATCTCCAAAGGTGTTTAGATGGCTTAGGTAGGTCTAGCAGGGCCGATGAACCCATCACTGACTCGAATTCCATCCACGTCTATATGGACGGGTCAGAGATGGAAAATGGCACAGGCGCGAGCATCCTCTCCGAATTGTTAAACATGCACTGCTCTATCAGACTGCCTGATTACGGCAGTGTTTTTCAAGCGGGAGTCCTTGCGGTCAAGGAAGCGGTCAAATTGATATGATTGTTGGAAATACCACCAGCTGATATTACCTTCTTAATTGACAGTCAAGCGGGCATAAAAGCATTTCAGCTTTTGAAATCGAGTCCAAGCTAGTCGCAAACTGTCGCGAAGGGCTCAAGGTTCTTGGCACACAGCATTCGATCACCCTGTGCTGAATCCCAGGTTATAGGGATATAACCGGAAACGAGGTAGCAGATGAACTTGCCAGGAAAGGGGCCGAATCTGAACCATCCCAGGCAATCCCGAGGCTTCCCTCACCTCTGTCTGACATCAAGAGAAAGGTGGACAGCAAAATCATTGAGCTGGTTAATGAAAGGTGGGGTTCCTTCTCCACCAGTGAGACCACTCGGACGATATGGCCTAGGTTTAACAGCGCAAGAACCGATTCCCTCCTCCAATGCAGCAGGAAACTGCTGAGGACGATGATCGCAGCTATTACTGGTCATAACCATCTGAGGGACTGCGGGACATTTGATGGGACTTACCAATGACACCATTTGTAGAGGCTGTGGGGACGAAGAGGAGCTTGAGGATACATCCCACTATCTTTGTCAAAGAACCCTGGGAGAATTTTTCTTCCATGACCTCCATGATATATCAGATTCCCACTAAAATCTCTTTATAAGGATCTCTGGATGGCTAGAAGGAGGACCACACCTTGGAGCTTTCCTCAAGACTTTTCATCATAACACCGACGAGTAAGAAGACATGAAGGTTTACCCCACGGGTATCACAATAAGTCCATAGGCGCGGCCCCACCGCGTCAACCCATGAACCTAACCTAACCTATCTCATCATCATCATCTTCCGACCCGCATGATCCATTGAAGGGATGGAGGAGGGAACCAGGCACCTGGATCCTTCTGGACTGGACAACTAGATCCTTCGGCATCGACTCTAACTCATGAGGAGTTATGGCCAAGTGCAACCAGGTGAGTTTTGGGCCTTGGTGCAACCACTTTGTCCCTGGATCTTCATGCGAATTTGTTTGAATTGTGGTGCCACCCATCAGACTACTACAGTATTTGTCTTGCTCACAAAAAATGTCCAAGAGTTCGTTGGAACACATCTAAATAGCGGACCGTTTCACTGGAATTCACACGCAATCGCTCAGTGATACGCGTGGTCTTCTCGGACACAACCTGTTGGAAATCAGTCCTCCCTCCGTCATCAGAAGACAAGTGGCCCTTCGTGTCCATTCCACGCAAGCAATTAAATTGCCTCCGGATTGACAACACGCAAAGCGCTTCTTGCTCACCAACCCTTGGCCAATTGTGTCCCCCCCCCCACTGTCCAGCTGGCAGCCCGTTCGAATGTATCATTTGCTGTGCAGGAAGTTGGGGATTACTTTGCATTCATCATGACTTGTCGTCGTAAAGACAAAATTCTCCTTTTCTCCTTGGGCTTCTAGATAAGGCATGTTTTTGCAGCCCATTAAAGATACACTTTCGCCTTGAAATGGAAACAAAAGACGAAGAAGAGTGCCACTTAAGATATCCCCTCCGGAGCAAGAGCTCCTTTGTTCTTGCAACTTTCACATCGACCGAGTGGTTGAATAGACAAGTACACCGCGTAGCAGAGGAGAAAAATTACTCCAGTCCCACACCTGGCGTCCGTTCGTTCAGACATCATACGGACTGCCCGTAATCGCATTTGACTCAGTCGCAACTGAAAGCCAACTCCATTGCGTGGTGACCTTAGATCAAGGCCGGAGCCGGACAGACGTGGAAATGCGGAATAAAAACAAATAATCCCGCAGTCGCGCGGCCATCCTCTACGGCTCTCAGGCGTGCATTTGACACCTTCGCAACAGCCATCAGAAATTCCTTCCACTTGGGGGCGTCCACCCTCGACGAGGCACGGTTTCATGTTTGTGCAACCCCTCGCGTCGCAATAAAACACGAAAGGGAAAGTCATTTCCACCGTTAATCCGTATTCCTTCCTCTTGTTAGCCGCCCACACCACGCTTGTTACTAGGACTCGCATACAAGCGAGAAGACCTGTTCGACAGAGAAACTCTACACCGCGGGTGACCCCCGCTCCCCAGCGCCGGTGTGCCTTTCGTGTGACGCACCTGATTGAAGTGGAGTACTAGGTCCCCCTTGCAGAGCCGGATAATGACGGAACATCATCGCCATCTGGCAGCGGCAACTGATTTCACCTCCTGCCTGTGGCTGCGTCAGTTCGGTGGCGCGGCGTCACCGCTGAAATAAATTTCCTCGAGCAGGCAGTCATAATTCAGGCCTCGCCCTGGGGTGGCTGGCTCATAAATAATTTCCGAATTAGTTTGCTTTTCTTTGTTATCGCTGCGCGTTCATTTCATTTTGGCGCGAGTTGGTTGGCTGTCAACAGATTGTCTCTTGCCGTGGCTCTGTTCGTTTTGAGGTTCTGTGCCCGCCATCCTCGGCGAGAGAGACTTTTAAATTAAATTCCTCTCGCTAATGGTCGTTAAAAGTTGCGTGATCTGGAAAATTAGTTTGAAATTTTCAGAACCTTGACAACCGGGTGGCGGCCCCTTGGTCGCCGGGCATTAAATCGCTCTGGCGTTGATTACTTTTGATTTTCACCCCCGTCCCGTGCCAGAAACTCCTGGAGGGGCATTTAATCGGCGATGTACAGTAATTACAACGAAGACGTTGCTGCCGTCCTGCGTGCCTGGATGAGACGATGTGTTCACCCCTTTTTTTTGGAGGAATTCATTATCTGTGCTCAGTGGAAGGAACCTAAAGGAATGGCACGCAAATCAAAAGGTCCTACGCACGGAGTGTATCGTCGTTAGGATGAAGAGTTTTGAAAGGCAATGAACCCCATGCACACACCGCCCGAAGGCACACCGGCAAATATTCATGAAGCGGCAGCAAACGAAAGCAGAAGTTTGAGAAGAGCGCCCCCGCCCTGGGGTTAATTGGCTCTGAAGCTGATTAGGGTTACATCGATGTGGTACGAATTGAGTTGAGGCTGCTAAGCAATCAGCATCTACTCGAGGGAATGAGTGGAAACAGGAAGGAAAGTGGTTGGTTCAGTCCTCATGAAGTTGGCGCTGCCTTTGAAGGCGTAGTCAACCACAAGTCGACGAACAAAGTGAATTATCTTTGAATTTCTCTCATTTCTCAAGCATGACAGAATTTATAGGGATTTCCAGAGACTGTGTACCAATCATGTGTGCAATGGTCGAGGACTTGGATGGTTGGAAGTTCTGGTCTTGCTCGCTTAAAGGCTCACGATTTATAAACAAAAATAGTTCAACGAATGTTTGAACCGAAATAAAGTGTGTATGTGCCTTCAATTTTGAGGTTAGGTGTTTCTAATCATAGTAATTTGGAAATTACTTATGACCCAGCCATGGCTGTTTGCTCAAGGAAATTTATTTCAACGGTGAAGCCGCTAGGACGCCCATATAAATCCTCGATAGGAAATCAGTTGCCGCTTCGATGGTGCTCGTCATTATCTCTCTATGCATCCAGTCCAGTAGTAAAATCAACTAGTTGGGAACATAAGCGTCTGAGTAAAATCTCTCTTAACAAGAAGGACATCCTAGATCCACTTAAAATCATTGTCACACATGCCTCAAACCTCTTCCCGTTGTATTGGCCTGCTTCATGTCATGAGCGTTGTTACAGGTATCTGTCCGGTTCCTTCGTTCTAGTCCTCGGAATTCTTTCCCGTGGACATGGTTCCCTATAGCGCCAAATAGTTCGGGGCCTATAAAAGGTTCCGAGGTACCATCGAGGCAGGGAATCGACCCTTTCATTGCATTCTATCCCTATATGGAAAGTTATCCAGCAGAGTTCTACTCTAGTACTCCCGCTAAGCTTCTGAAGCCATAGTTCATAGTTTCTCTTTATTGCAGCATAAATAACATATTTCTCTGCACAATTAGCAGAGATTTGGTTATTGGAACCTCACTTCTGACAATCTATATACTTCTTAAAAATATGTAATAGTTCTTTAATTATCAATCAGTGGAAAAGTTGATGAAAAACATCTTCACAAGTTAGACTTCACAAAGACATAAGGGGGTGGTGGTATTGTGCTTGATTTCAAGTCACATTCAACTCACAATTTAACAATTTAAATATTCAAATCGAAATTTTTATCAGTTACAATTAAATACTACTATTGTATATTTACAATCACTTACTTTTATAAAAGGAAGTTAAGATTTGATGTATATATGTATCTGACAAAAAATCTCAGAATCTACCCAACGGATTCGAGTGCAGTTTTCTCTTATAGCTTCATAATTCTTCTGCGGAGTTTTTTTTTTATACCAAATATTAAGTTTTTTTCAACATAAACCCTTTAAATAAACATGATAAGCACAACGACTCGACTCAACTGGATGAATCGATAGGGATTTTTTAGCTGGCATACGTTCGACGCTTGATAAAACTTATTGGCGATCAATGAACGACACGCGTCAAAAGCAGATTCACAAGTATTAGAGGCGAAATATTGCTACGACGGGTAAACCAACGACCGTACCCTTTCGCGATCCAAAGACGATTGCCGATTCATGTCCTCTCTGGTTCACCAGATTGTTGGCTACCATCTCGTTCACTCAAGAAGGTAGTTTATATAAGCTGTTTTTTTTTTGCAAGCGTATATATGCCTAATTTTGAAGTGCACAAAAAAAACGATCATCGGCACTTAATAATTCATCATACAATCTTGGCAGCACCGACGACATTTATGACATTTGCTAAGCAGTCAGGGGTGTAGTCTTGGAAGGTGATGGTTGATCTTCGATGTTCACAATCTTCGTTTTGTGACTGTGTAGCGTGACCATCACTTTAAAAGCAAAAATACTTAAGAATCATAAAATAAAAAAAATGTTCATCAAATGAAAAGAATTGTTTACGATCCCTAAATGGTATGTATAGCAGAGACACTCTGGGTATACCAAAAATTGCATACTTATGGATGCCGAAAAAATTAAAAATTATCTAATACATCAACCACACCTGCGGATGTAAGCCACATACAGCAACCTTAACAATGAATGAATAAATTCAGGAATGAATACACAGTTTGTTTTTATCCGCGCTTATGATGAGCAACCTAAGCGGATATGGGATTCGTTGTTAGTGTATTTTACATGCAAATTGAAAGTTAAGCGTATATACGCTTGCAAAAAAACACAGCTGTTGATGGTTGAGTCGATTGAGGAGAGGGATAATTTTTATTCCTCGCGCAATATCGCTCAACACAAGGCAACCCCGGAATTTAATGATCTGAATGCATTTTTGCTTTGAGCAGGGGAATGGTTGAATTCTAAACCAAAAGCTAAAGAAGGTCAGCCCAAAGTGTGACCAAAAAAAATTGGACTGGCACTGTCGGAGGAAAGAGTTAAAGTCATAGTGAGAGGATCAATAGGGGTAGCGTCCGCCAGGACGGCAAATATATCACATCATCCGTTTTAGCTTTGAACTTAAGCATAACAAGAGTAGGAAGAGGACTTGCTCAATCAGTTTTGTGTCCACGTTAATCATCAGCAGTAGATGTCGCAAATACTCTTTGAGCATTGTCAGTGACTCGAAAGAGGTGGAGCCGTGAAAGATGAAAGGTGGTAAATTCGGGTATCGAACCTGGCACCCTCTGCGGAGGCGACCCAAAGTTGGTATAGTTCCTGTAAATATTGATCAGAGCGCATCTGTCTATGGCAGAGAGTCTGCTTAAAAGATGCTGGTGCGTTTCCATAGTGCCTTGTCGGGAGTCCAAATATCCTGTTCCTTCATCGGGTCTTGATCCATCTGTACACCATTTTAGCTAGTTGCTGTTCAGTCTGTGGACTTCGAATTCAATGTTTCAGTCCTTTTTGGTGCCGGTTAGTCCTGATATCTGAGAAGTATACAGAACCTCATGCAAACTTAGCTCCGTGGAGAACGAGCAGTCTTAATTGATTGGACAAACTGAAGAGGTAGTAAGTGAGGACCACTCTATCACCTTCGCTGGGCGAACTATAACGGAAGGCCCTGGAGAGTCCATTGACTTTAAACTGTCGACTAATGAAGGCTTTCAAAAAGAGTGCAGCAAAAGTGAACAAATCCCGAGAAAAAAAGTCTCGCTTCTGCAAAACCATCAACCAGCATTTGATTTCACCTCAAAATGCAGTCTTAACAGGCCACTTGTAAGCTTCAGCACTTCAAGATAGGCGGCAAACACCCCCAGTCCCAGGGAACGTTTGCTTTTATGGCTCGTTTCGCCAGCCCACGCCTCCTTAGTCACTAAACGAAAATAATTGGCATACTTTCCATTCCGGCTGCGAACTGACGGAGAACGAGGAAAAGGAATAAATGATTTTTATGCGGCTCGAGCACTTGAAAGGATTACGTTCGACGGCAGACGGAGTTCATTCACATTCACTTGTCAGGTAACCCATTTGCAGGACTTCTACGGACCTGTGGGCCACTTGAAGTGCGGCAGTCATGCACCTGGCCGGACCTGTAAACAGCCGGGCGACCCAATTTCTGCCAATTGTGCGGTCAACACTTTTCATTAAGTGCCCCGCGCGCCACCCCCACCATAGTCGCGAGGTGATGTGTGTTTGTTTTCCTTTTCTGCCCCAAGTGCAGTGGCGGCAGTAAACCGAATCCGATGGGAAATCTATTTTATTACCAGCTCCCTTCGAGCAAGGCTCTCGCACGTCGCTACCTGGCGAGCGAGAGGAGGGTAACAACCTTTCACGTATTGATTCCATTCAGAACGAGAGCGCGCGTAAAAAAAAAACACAGCCACCCCATGCCCCATCGTCCGTGGCATTTGACTGCATCCGCTTTGTGGCGCGCTGAGGAGTCGGTGCGGGGGCGGGGGCCGCTGGAGCTGATGCTGGATAAAATAGGGAAAAACAACATTTACACAAAATTTATGTGAGGACGTGATGTTTTTCAAGAGCCGTGAATGTATTTTTTACGAGAGGGTATGCACTTGAATTCAGCTTCTGTGTTTTTTTTACCCTGCTGCTGCTCTGCTCGAGCCCTGAGTCCTGAATTGGAAGTGCACACACATGCTGCCGGTGTGCCTGATGGGAGGCCGATGGAAGGATATCTGAATCGTTCACCGACCGACATCTGGCGCGGCGGGCGAGCTGGTGATGAACTAAGTTCGTTTACTTCTTGTGATCCTGCAATGCAGATGAAGGGGAGAAAAGCCGAACAAAACCGTGCAAAGCGGGCGCGGAAGGCACCAGGGGCTGCGTTGAGGTGAGTCCTTTTGCGAGGTGTTTCTGTTTATGAGACATTGAAGGATCCTTGAGGGGATTAGTTGGGTTAGGTTCTTGCTCTTGTTCGCGAGTTTGCTTTTCGCTTTCGCTTTGCTGCGCGCCCGCTGGGCGTGGCAGTTGCACTAATTGAAGTGTCTAAGATTTACATCGGGGATTTCCTGGCCACCTCGCGCGGTTCACTGCATGCAATCGCTGATGTTGTCATGGCTTCGGCGGGAGCTAAAGCTCTGCACGGCGTGACCTAAATGGTATTTTAACGGTCTGCCGGAGAGAGAGAGAGAGGGGACGCCTTTATGTCCTTCTGCTTTGAAATAATTAATTGCAGTGCCAACAAGTGGATTGTATGGATTTGAGAAGTCGTTAATCATTTCATTTAATGAGGATAGCGGAGACGTTGCCAGCAGCTGTTTGCAAGGCCATTGAGCGGAAATGGGTGTAGCTTGTTTGACTAATGGCAAACTCAAACCGGAAGCAATCTGTGGAGGGTGTGCTCCTTCACCGAGTGGGACTCGTTGATTCCGCGGAAGCGGTTTTTTCGTGTTGACAAATGAGCATGGCGTATCATCGCCAAATGGAGGCATCAGCAAGGTTTGTTGGTTCAGCCTGGTGTTCAGACTATTTTTTCAAGGCAAGTTCTCGGCAGACTTCCAATATAAGCATCTTGGTTACTACAAGACCCATGCGACCTCTATAGCAGGAGCCGAATTTCCTTCTGCAAGCTTATCTGTTGTCCTCCGCTTCCGACTAAGCATTCTTAGGCATTACCGTCGCTTCCTAAAAATACTTAGTCGGGGATGGAATCCGGAAATGTCAAGGACTTCTGAACAAAAAATGATTCCTATATAAGGACCCATATCTCGGCCTCAGCTTTGTTTTGAGTTTAGGACAAATTAACCTTGAAATTGATAAAAGAGTTGAAGGAAGTTGCAGCAAATGTTTTCTGTGCTGTAACTTGAAAGTATATATGTCGGGACGCACAGGGACAACTCGTAGTAGATTCGCAGTCGATACTGAGACTCTGGAAAGATCATTTCATTAGACTGTCAAACGGCGAGAAAGACTCCAACACCGCTGTCAAGCAAAAGGTTCCACTCAACGCTGAGTTTCAAATTGACGATGATCGACGAGAATTCCGTCCCCCCGACCTAGACGAAGTCGAGATAACGATATCGAGACTAAAGTCGAATAAAGCTGCTGGTGCAGACGGACTGTCTGCGGAACTGTTTAAGGCAGCTGGAGATGAGCTGGTTAGGTACATGCACCAACTCATCTGTAAGATATGGTGGGAGGAAAGCATGCCCGACGAGTGGAACCTCAGTATTGTTTGCCCGATCCACAAGAAAGGAGAACCCTTCAACTGCGCCAACTACCGAGGGATAAGTCTCCTTAACATCGCCCATAAGATCCTCTCTGCCGTTTTGTGTGAGCGCCTGAAACCATTCGTCAACAACCTGATAGGTCCTTATCAGTGAAGTTTCAGGCCGAGGAAGTCCACCATCGACCAAATCTTCACATTACGGCAGATCCTGGAAAAGACCCAAGAAATGTAGATCGACACCCACCACCTATTCGTCGATTTCAAGGCCGCATAAGACAGCGTGCATAGGGACGAGCTATAAAACGCCATGTCTTGCTTTGGCATTCCTGCCAAACTCGTCAGGTTGTGCAGGATGACGATGGAGAATTCTCGCTGCTCCATCAAGGTCGGTAACGAACTCACCGAGACCTTCAATGTCAGGATTTAGACAAGGCGACGCGCTGTCATGTCATTTCTTTAACATCATCCTGGAAAAGATCGTGCAAGACTCACACGCCAACACTAGAGGCACGATCTTCCAGAAGTCCGTACAACTGCTAGCATACGCGGATAACATTGACGTGATTGGCAGAACACAGCGAGCCGTCAATGAGGCGTTTGCTGGCATTGAGGCAGAGGCGGCCAAAATGGGTTTAGCGGTGAACGAGGGCAAAACGAAATATATGCTGTCATCAAGAAAAGACGCACAACATCGACGACTTGGCCAAAACGTCACCATAGGCGCAAGTGATCAGTACGAACAACACAAGAACCGAGTTCAAATGCAGAGTAACTCTTGCCAACCGCTGTTTCTATGGGCCCAAGAGGCAATTGAGTAGTAGAGCCATCTCTCGAAGGACCAAGCTAACATTATATAACACCTTGATCATGTCTTGCTCCCTGTCTTGCTCTATGGTGCGAAGGCATGGACAATCTCAAAAGCGAATGAAGAAGCACATGGTCTGTGCGAGAGAAAAGTTCTGCGTTCAGTCTTTGGTCCCGTCTGCGTTGATGATGAATATTTAAAAGGGAAACATGCTGAACAAAACTGTCTGTACTCGGTCCTGGACCGTATCTGTGAAGGTAGATGACTCCACAGGTGTACAGCTTGAATGAAGAAATGCCCGCGCCATGTTAGACATGTATGAACAAATGGTTGCAAAGCGATATTACGACTCAATCGACAAAAAGCAATTTTTTGTAAAGACTGTTAGGATGTTTACTGTGAATGATTTTGAAGAGTAGGATACATGTTCTAAGCTTCAAAGATGCCTCCAATTCACATCCAAGGAGAATACGACGTTATTCCGAGACATGATCAAATCTTCGGAGGTTGAAGTATTAGCGTGCGTATTGAACAGCGAATTGAATTTAGCCAAGCGTTCACGAATCCCCCACGTAAACAACAATCTTGGATTAAGAAAATTAGAAAAAATTAAAAAATATTCCACATACGCCAGAGAATTTCTTCTTCTCATACGGTGGATAAAAAATATAAATATTCCACATACGCCAGAGTATTTTATTAGTTTGGCGTATGGCGTATGTGGAATATTTTTTCTTGATAAACCGGAGGAGCAGAAAAAATACTCTGGCGTATGTGGAATATTTTTTTGATAAACTGAAAGATCTGAAAAAATACTCTGGGGTATGTGGAATATTTTTTTTTGTTTTAATAATGAGAAGAAGAAATTCTCTGGCGTATGTGGAATATTTTTTAATTTTTGCTAATTTTTTAAATTCAAGATTGTTGTGTAGGTGGGGACTCGTGAACGCCTGCCTAGAGTCATTTTATAAGTTCAAAAAATGTCATACTGATTTTTATTTATTTATTTATTAATCTACAAGTTACTTACGTACTAACAGATTTTGAACTATTATTCATGAGAAAGTAATTTTAATCATATTATAATGAACAAGAACATAAAAAGTAAATAGGCTTAATAATTCATTTATAAAATGCAGCCTGCTATCGGATATATCCAGATTTTGTGAACATTTTCTGAAAACTCTTACTACCCTTGTGAGTGGTTCATGCCTTCCGTATTCCGTATTATGAAACGTTTCAAATAATAACTGACGAGTACGGAGTGGCCTAATGGGCAAATAAAATTGAAGTAATGACAAAAGATATGTGCATTTTATATGATATGACATATATATGACAAAACATCCCTAACAAACGTCCAGTCTTTAGAGATTTTAAACCAAGCAATAGACACCTTTCCATATAGTTCGGATGAAGATTCCATTGCGTTTTAGAAAATATGAATTTCGTAAATCTTTTTTCAACTTTTTCAATGCGCTCAGAATATGTGTCAAAATTAGGACTCCATACAACCACAGCATATCCAGGAATGGGTCTGACCATAGAGACGTGCAGGGACAACAGGGCGAATGGATCAGTGAATTTTATGAAGCCGACTGCTGAGTTGGCTTTAGATAACGTATGATTTATATGTGTGTTAGGTGAAAAAGATTTGTTAATTACGTTCCCTTGTTAGCTTCTCACGAAATTGTTTTGAAATGTTCTCCCCATCCTCAGTCCATGAAATTCGTAAGCCGCGCACTTCGACGTGTACTACCATCTTGTTGATTACAAAGCTCTTCTACTTTAAGTTAAGCAAGCCAACAAAGAGAACCATACCATAACCATTGGTGGCTACAAAGATGTCTTCATAGAAGAGTTTCCATTTCAGTCTGTTATGTAGTAGGATTGAAACAAAGTATCTTCTTAATTTTCAGTGTCACCATTTACCTACTACCAACTGTGAGAACAGAAATCGATTGTTAGTTCATACTTCTATTAGCTTTAAGTTGAATTTATCGGCCCTTTTCCTTACAACCTCTGACGTGTGAGCATCTTAATAAAGATAACATTTGAGTAAGATATAACCAGTGTTTAATTTGTAACAATTTGGCGATTAGGATCCACGAAATACGTGTGACGAAAAAAATACTAATTAGTGACAAAAGCTGTGTTTTTTTTGCAAGCCTAAGAAAAGAATCGTTTACGAAACCTAAGCGGAATGTATAGCAGCGACACTCTGGGTATACCAAAAATTGCATACTTATGGATGTCAAAATAAATTGAAATGAAAATGATCTAATACATCAACCACACCTGCAGATGTAAGCCAGATACAGCAACCTAAACAATGAATGAATAAATTTAGGAATGAACACACAGAAAATAATGTTTGGAAGCATTGTTTTTATCCGGGCTTATTCCTTAAGCGGCGATAAATATGATGAGTAAGTTCAGCGGATATAGAATTCGTTGTAAGTGTAGTTTACATGCAAATCGAAATTTAAGCGTATATACGCTTGCAAAAAAACCCAGCTAAAATGTCGTGTTTAATAGGCAATATTGAACCTTTTGTTTCCGGCAGCAATTTCAAGGCATACGAAGATCGGACTCAACAATTTTTTATAGTAAATGACATCCAAAAAGAGGCGAAAACGCCGCTATTCATTACTATAGTTGTGGCAGAAATTTATGAAATTCTCATGTCACTTACCGTACCGAAAATGCCTAGGGAAAAATCGTTCACAGATTTATTGAAATTGTTGCTTGAAATCATTTTTCTCCAAAGGAAAATAAATGGGCAGAGCGCTATAAATTCAATAAAATTAACAAGAAGATGGGGAATCGTTGACTGATTTTATTGTCAGCATCAAGTCAGCAGCGCAAACGTGTAGATTCGGAGATTTCTTAGAGGATATTAAAGATGAGCGGCTAGCAAAATACAAAGCTCTTATTCTGGATGAAGCGCTAGCAGATTGGATTTATCGTGGGGGTTAAGAGTGACAAAATTCAAGATATGCTTCTGCGCGATGACTCATTATCTTTTGAGAGCGTGTGTCAGCAAGCGTTGAACGTGGAGGCTTCGCAAAATGCATCACGTGCCATACAACCAATGTCACAAAATGCAACATACAAACAACAAAACAAAGCCTTTTTACAACAAAAAAAAATTCAAATGTACGTCAAAACAAAACACCACGTTCTACGCCTACGAATTCAAGTTCACAAAAAATAAGTTCCAGTTGTTTGAGTGATAACGTCAAGCAGAATGGTTTTCGTTGTGGCAGCAGTCAGCACAAAGAGTTCCGGTGTGCGGCAAAAGACTGGCAGTGTTTTGCGTGTAATAGAAGGGGCATATAGCCATCGTTTTAGAATAAATGCGAAATCCGTAAATAGCGTGAGCATTTGCAACAAGTCTGAAGAGGTCACGATAAGGGCAAGTGGACAGCTACTTTCCATGGAGATTGAAATAACGTCTTTAACAAGCGAAGAAGAATATATTGATAAGTTCAAACATTGCAGTCCACTTTCCCCAATTTATTGATATAGACTATAATTGAGGATGAAAGTCCTGTATACATGAGCAAACTTTCGCAAACTCTGTCATTTCATTCGATTGGATTTTTTTGAAGCATTGAATCGCTTCTGTCTTATTTTCTCCTGAAAATCAGCGTTCGTCGATCTTGGGTCTTCTCCTCCTTTTCATTCTTGCCGGCTCTGTAAAGATAATAGGATGGGACACCCTATCAGTGCAAAATTGGCCAAAGCCTCTTGACCTTATTGAGATAATCGTCCGTAGAGTGCTCTCTACACTAAAAAATTGTTATTTTAAATGGAGCCTCGGGCTACCTCTGACTGTAAACTGGATATACAGTGGGTGTCATTAATATTCAGTTTTTTACTCGAATGTGTGAAAAATTGCAGTTACAGGTTGAAACCAAATGGTTTTCAACCCCATCTTTACCTGCTCGGTAAGTTCCTTAATTTTCTTCGAGATAAGCATTTTTTTGAGTTAAAAAACTCTTGCCATTACCACAAGATATTGAGTTTACACGAAAAACTATAAAAAATGACCTTCATTAATATTCGGTCTTACATCTATTTTATTTAATTTACATAATAAGATAGATAGATAGATAGTTCTTTATTGCGCATAAAACATTTACAAGGCTCTAGTACCACACGTTTTACAATTTAGAGATATGATAACTAGTATCTTACGTCTGTAAAATTATAATATAACAAGAAAAAAATAAGTCAATCCTGCTTACATATTGAGGAAGTACTTACATAATAAAAATTAAAATAATCACAAAAAAAGAAAATTATTAATATTTTGTCCCTTATATCCCTATTATCCTTTATTCTCCAAGACTTGGAATAATCGCTTTGGCATGTAAGCTATAATTTTTTTTATATATTCCGGACCACGGAGTGGGTCGCCGTGGCGTAGTGGGTAAGTACGTCGACTCGTACGCACTGGGTGCCAGGTTCGATACCCGAATTTACCACCTTTTATAATTCACGGCTCCACCTCTTTCGAGTCACTGACAATGCTCAAAGAGTATTCCTGTCTAGAAAAAGCTTCTGAACTTCGCCTTTCGGAGTCGGCATTAAACCGTAGGTCCCTTCCACTCGTGAAAGAACAATAGCACGCACAACACGAGTGGTTGCTGAGAAGCTAGGCCCAGGTCCGCCTCGGATTGTAGCGCCACCCATGCACAACACGAGTGGTTGCTGAGAAGCTAGGCCCAGGTCCCCCTCGGATTGTAGCGCAACCCATATTATTATTATTATTATTATTCCGGACATATTTTAGTCCATTCTTCCTGCAACCTAACCTTCAGAGCGTTTACGGAAGAAACAGGGTTCTCCCGCACTCGCCGATCCAATTCGGTCCACAAATTTTCGATGGGGTTGAGATCAGGTGATTGAGCAGGTATTGCTATAACTTTGGGACAGTTGTATAGGATCATTATCATGATAAAATTTGAAAGACCCGGAACTTTCCATTTTTTCAGCGTTTTCATTCAAATTTTCTCTCAGAATCCTCAAATAATGCTCCTTATTCATGATCTCATCTATACAGACCGAATTGCCCACGCCTTTAGCCGATATGCACGTCCCCCGTGCTTCACCGTTGCCTTCAAATGATTTCTTTTTAGCTCTTAATTCTTCTTGCGCCACACCATAACCCTTCCATCAGACCCGAAAAGGTTGAACTTGCTCTCATCTGCGAAAATTACATCTTCCCACCACTGGACTGGATCTTTTTCTTTGTAATCTTTAGCAAAGTTGCGCAAGTTGATAAAGGACTTTTTCCTAGCTACTCGACCGTTGAACCCTTCTGAGTTGATAGTTCTGCGAACCGTAGATTTAGCAACACGCTTTCCGCATTCAACCAACAGTTGACATACCATTTTAGGTGCACTAAGACGGCTGTTATCTTTAATTGGTTTTATTATTATGCGTTCTTCACGCTGTGTCAATTTCTTGGGCTGCCCTTTTTGCTTCTTGTATTCGATACGGCCTTCGTCTCTGAAGCGTCTTATGATGTCACCGACTGCATTAGGCTCCATTTTCAAATTTTCCGCAATTTCATTGTAAGTTTCTCCTTTTAAATGGTGGCTAAACACGAACTCGCGTTTTTCCAACGAAGTGTTCTTTCCTTTGCGGCCCATCTTATTTCTTTATGAACTTGTGGACGATTTTTAACAGGCTATTACCAAATAATGTTGTTAGAATGATCATTTCAAACAGACATACAAATCTGAGCGTAGGGTTCCAGATAGAAATGCAAGTTAAGAAACCAAACATTAATGACACCCACTGTACATAATTGACCACTCGTCTTAACGAGGTCCAAGAAAACAGCAACAATGAGTGCAACTTAAAATGCAAATCGCTGTCGAAATCAATGCCGGCGTGTGTACAGGGAAATCCAGTGAAAAAGGATTGGTTTCAAAAGCCAATGTGGTACGGGCCGACTCCCCCTTGACCATAGTCGAGAGCAGAAATCTGTGCAGCACAAACTAACTAGACAGTAAGCCGCGTCCGTGATGTCCACAAGTAAGCACTCATTCACTCGGCACATCTTCCAACGAGCACTTGATGAATGACCTGCGTTTACGACTGTGTACGCACAACTCTGCTCGGCGCTTCGACTTCGATGCCTGAAAGCTCCAAAAGGGTCTACACGCCTGCCTACTATCGACCCGATAAATGTGAAAAAAAGAAAACACCCTTCCATCTGAGGGTCGTCGGCAATTCCACCCAGAAGCCATTAGGAAGCTCGTATATTCCATCTGCGAGCACTTCTATTCGCCCGTTCGTCCCTCCAACTTTGCCCATATCATTCGAGAGTAAACAAATAAATATCCTCAGCAATGACTGAAAAATTAAAACTGCCTTCCCATCCCCCACCCCCACCCCTGTTCGCCAGTCGGGCCCGCAAACAAACAAGGACTTTTGGGAAAGAAAGAAAATCAGGTCACTGGCGTATCCAGGCACATCCCAACGACCATTAACGGATTCCTCGGCTCGGCAATTCATTGTGATTTACTAAAGTAAACTTCTCCCAGCAAACGACAGCAAAACGAAACGAGCCCAAGCACACTATTCATGCGTCGGCAACACACCACAAGAACATAGAATAAAGGATCAATGCCACATAAGCTGCGAAATAAACACGAAATTCGTAGAGCAAGCCGCTCAGCGCTCCTCGTTACGTCTTCATGTGAAATTGTCCTTTCAATTGGCATAGTGATGTGCCAGCAATCACACGCACACACGTTCGTGTGTGTTGCTGTATGTGAGCGACCAGCAAGGATGTGTGTCTGAGCAATTTACTTTTGGTTGATGGCGTAGTTTCTCGTTGCTCCACCACCCCCGGAGCCTGTCCTTATCTCCATTTAAATTGTTTTCTTTCCTTCTTCCTTCTCCTCCGAGGAGTGGGAGTGTTTCGCCCCCCCCCCACCCACACCCCCTTGCAGACGTATGATGTGCGAGACCCGTGCGGATGGCTTTAACTTGCGTCTCAGATTGTCTATTACTTTTCCGGTTGGAGCGACGAATTGTGAAGGGGATGACGAATTAAGAAACCGAACGACTGAACGAACGGAAGGGCCCAACGAGGCAGAATCAACTGGCGCATGATGGAATTTCGCTGGAGCAACGACGACGACGACGGTTCGGATACCTTTGGGGGTTGTTTACTCTTGTTGTTGCTGGCAACGGGCCGTGGGTCGAGAGGGGCGCGGGGATGCGCCTTCGGCATTCACACAAAAACAAGTTTACCTCAATGCTCGTTCACGGCGCGCCATCTTATTTATTTCTCAATGGAATTGCGCCGAGGAATGGAAGGGATACGGACCCGCTAAAACGGAACGGACGGGAACGCTTCACATTACAAGAGGCGAACACGAGATTGAATTTGTATGCTGGTCTCGAACGTCGCGGTGGTGGCGACGACGGCGACGACTGCGAATAAATTACATTTCTTCGCAATCACACACTCACACACACAGGTAGAACAAGGGAGCGACGCTCAAGTTGGTGGTTCGGCGAATGTACCTTCGGGGAGGGTTGTGTTTCTCGTTAAAGAGGTGTGATGCTATAATTAGATTCGATTCGACGCAAGCATGTCGGGACGAGTGAATGTGATGTTTAAGAGTTTCACCAGTCGAGAGTGTAAATGAAGGTGCCCTACATACCAGCTTGACATATCCACAAATGTGTGTATCCACCGAGGGGGGTAAGGGAGGAAAGATTGGCCGAGGGTGCCAACAGCTAGGAAAGGGGGATGTCTTGTGTCTTAAAGAAATCAAGTCGAATGTTCTGTTGATGAGCTGGGGGTACAGCTCGGCGAATTAAAGTAGAGAGACGGTGTTATGAGGACACGGGTAAAGCTATACTCAACTGTGCCTTTTCCAAGGCCTTTGGTTATTGATTGTTGGGAAGAGTGAAAGAAGTTGTGACAAAGTGTGCTTATGGTCCCTCACAGTTGGACGGAACCTAGAGTTTTATGCGAACGGCAAGATTTGATAATTTTATTCCAGAATTTTTAGTGACTAAAGGAAATTGGAGCCGTGGATTAATAAAGTTACTTGTTACTTTTGCATGCCACAGATGCACCGTATAGTTCGGCTCGAGGACTTCTGAGCCGTTTGAAAAGTGCACCAGATTTCGGCAAGGAGATGCGCTGTCGTGTTTCGGTACTGGGGAAGATGTACTGGAAGTACCTGCTACAAGTCACTCCAAATGTTGGGATACGCAGATGACATTGTCGGGCGTTCCCAACGTGCCGAAGAGAAAGCATTTGCGACGATTGAGGAGCAAGCGAAACGAGCTGGTCTTGTGGTAAATGTAAACAGATTTTCAAATTGACGCTACGCTTAGAGAATTATGATGACAGCCGCTTCAAAAGATCTATTGACCATCCATACAATACCAGACGACGAGTTCGAGGTATGAACCTAACACCACTGTCACGGTCTCTGGCTAGCTGTCTCCAGTGTCACACGCCAAGTTGGCTGAAGTCCTTTTCCACCTGGGTGCGCCACGTTAAACGGAGGCGTCCTCTCGTACGTTGTCCCACGGGCTTGGAGTCGAAGATAATTCGGGCCGGAGCTGAGTTGTCCATCCGCTCTACATGGCCCAGCCATCTTAGGCGTTGGATCCGAAGACGCCTGACTAGACTCATGTCGCTGTACAGTGCGGGGTGAATCTTCCCCTCCAAAAACGTGACGCTCTGTCTTGGACTTCGATGTTGTTTGTCCAACATATACTTCGTTTTGCCCCCATTCACCGCTAGACCCATTTTAGCCGCTTCCGCCTCAATACCAGCAAACGCCTCTCATCGCCTCAATCACGTCAATGTCGTCCGCGTATGCTAACAGTTGTACGGACTTCTGGAATATCGTGCCTCTAGTGTTGGCGTGTGAGTCTTTCACGATCTTCTCCAGGATGATGTTAAAGAAGTCACATGACAGCACGTCGCCTTGTCTAAAACGTTTTTTGACATTGAAGGTCTCGGTGAGTTCGTTTTTTTTTTTTTTGAGAGAAGAAAAACTAATTAGAAACATTGTAAATAATGAGCAAATATTTTTTTCATTGGTACCAAACTGACCTTACGCACAAGAAAACTGCACCGGTACCTTACCGTTATCTGACAGCTGCCTTTTTGTTATCTTTTTGCTTTCTGTATGGAAAGGGTCCACCCGAGATCATTTCACAAAACAAACCCGTATCAGTAAGATCTAGGGTAATATTCTATGATAAAAATTAATTAGAAACATTGGGGTTATATTGAAACAATTGTGTAATATTACGGTAATTCTTTTGCTTTAGTATATTTGTTATGTTGAGTTACTTTACCTTCGTTATTTAGCAAATATCATTGAACATAATGGGCAAAAATAAGAGTTGTACACCAGACATAAGAAGGCTTATAATTCAGAAATACAGTCAGGAAAACGCTTTCATGGATTCTGTCGCTAAGGACTTGATGTGTTCCAAAAAAAAATGGTGTATGGGGCAGTTAAGGTTTTTACAAGCACAGGCAGTACGGAGAACCCCGAAAGAAAGAAATCTGCAAGAAAGATAACTGTCAGAGAGGACAGACTGATTTGCCGGCTGAGTAAGGCAAAACATTTTTTCACCAGTAAGGATATTCACTCAGCCATTTCGAGTCAATTGACTTCTCAGATTACACCAAGAATCATCCGGAACAGATTACTGGTGGCGCATAGCGCGCAAAAAGACGCAAGTTTCGACAAAAAATCGCCGAGGAGCATTTCAAAAGACCATTCTCAAAAAAAAAAAAATACTCTGGAGCGACGAATCCAAATTTAACAATTAACGGATCTGATGGCAAGATTTACTTAAGGCGACCTGTAAACAAAGAACTCGGTCCTAAGTACACCATCAAAACATATGTATGGAAAATAATCTTAATTATAAATTATTAATAAAAAAAATATTATTTTGCAATCTTCTGTAGATAAGCCCCTGTTTATTATGAAATAACATAAATAAATAAAAAATAAATTAAATAAAGAATGAGAATAAGACGAAATATATGCTGTCGAGCAAAAAACGATCCGGCGAATACCACCTAGGGCAGAACATCACAATCGACAGCTACAATTTTGTGGCAGTAAAGGAGTTCGTCTACCTTCAAGACAGACGTGAACTCCACGAATGACATCAGAAGAATCACCCTTGGCAACCGAGGCTACTTCGGTTTGTCGAAACAGCTGGGCTCAAAACTCCTTACACGAAGGACCAAGATCATGCCCTTATTTCGCCAGTCCTGCTGTATGGAGCCGAAAGCTGGACGCTAAGCAAAACTGCAGAACTGATTCTTGTGCCTTCGAAAGAAGGATATATGATCCCGTCTGCGAGGAAGGCGAATGGAGGAGAAGACACAACAGCGCACTGTCCCAGGATGTGGATGTAGTCCGGAAGGCAAAAAACCATCGACTGCACTCGCTCGGCCACATCGAGCGCATGGCCAACAATGCTCCAGCTAAGAGGGTCTTCGAATCTGGGCCTCCTGGTTCGAGAAGGAGGGGAAAACCGAATCTCCGGTATAAAGACCAACTAATCGCTGAGCCAAGACAGCTTGGTCTTGATGACTGGAAGCAGCGTGCCCAAGTCCATCAGCAATAGAAAGCAGCCATTGATCAGGCTGGGTCCTGGTGATTGCCACCACTGTAGCAGTTGTGGCCCACTTAAATCCTGGTTGGATCCCTTGTGCTATCGCTACCCGTTGCTTTCCAATGGCTCCTTTTAAAAAGCGACTACACTATCGAAAATGAAATGAATCTAGAGAGTGTCTAATGGTATTCTAGGGGCCTAGATAGCCAGACAAGTCCACTCCAGTGCTGATTTACAGCCAATTAGTGTCCCTGATAAACATGGCTAAGTTTTGTATCTTTAAGTGTGACATTTCCTCTAGGTTTCTGAGAAAGTAGTTGCCTAGTATGTCTTTTCTAATTTTTGCAAGGGATGGACAAGTGCCGAGGAGATGAAGTGTATTTTCTTCCTCCTCCTCCTCTCTGCAGCTTCTGCAGTAGTCGTTGTGGGGGCCCATTTTCCTGGCATGGATACCGAGAAGACAGTGGCCGGTGATGTTGCCCACTACGTGCCTTATTACAGTCACGTTTAGTATTTGTTTTGTTTGGATTTAGTGAGGACCAAATAAGCCTCGAAGTCCTACATGTATCTAATTCCATCCATCTGATCTCCATCTGATTAGCGGACTCGACGGCATCTGTAAGTAAGATGGTGTTTCTTACTTGGATATGGTTTGTCCTGATTATTTGCCAGTGGCAGTTCCACCCTTATTCTTGCTAACTCGTCGGCCCTTTCGTTGCCTGGAAAACCACTATGCATAGGTACCCAGCATAGACGGCAAAAAGATACACGGCAAAGTTTTACCATCTTCGATTTAATTGATGGTGTATCCAGAGCATTTATGGGCACCTAGCTATCTATGTAAATGGCAATAGATAGCCCGTCTATCGGGTTCATCGGCAGTAAGCGGCCAGCCTCTTGGATAGCTTCAACTTCTGCCTGGAAACCACACAATGGTTGGGCAGTCGAAGAAACGGGGAAAAGGATATGTCCGGCGATATCGCAAATACTCCTAGTGCGGTGTCCTCGTCTGTTATTGAGCCATCAGTGTAGATCTCCAGGTAGCCTGGTTTTCTTACCAGATCTTTTTCCCATTCATCTCTGCCTGGGATAAGTGTTTTGAACCCAAACTTGAAGTCTAAAGCGGGTGTTGTGTAATCTGTACGCGTTGGTAGTCTTGCAGTAAGTAAGCAACTTGTTACTTAAGCATCGCCCATAAATCAAATCAGAAAATTAAATAAATCCAGAAGACTTCAAATAGAAACAGACAGCGGAGGGACACACCAAATCTACAAAGGTTCCCCTTTTGATGACGACAACTTTAAAGTACGTTCTCGTTTCCTTGATCCTCCTCTCGAAACCACAGGAAAAACTTTCATCAGATGGAAATCGGAAACGCAACACTTCTGAAAGCAAGCAAAGTTCTGAAAGTTACAGAATACGTGTCCCATCTCAGCGCCAAGTTCGCTTCACTAATGGATAACTGATAACCCAGCCGTTCCCTCCCGCCGCGTGTCAATTATCGCTTCTGATTGCATTTCCCGATAAAATACTTTACTACTTTGATAAATTGGTTATATTCCAATACAGAGAGAGAGAGAGAGAGAGAGAGAGAGAGAGGTGACTCCCCCACTGCCAACTGAATTCAATTTCGCCCTCAGATAATCGATTATGCTCAGACATTTGCTGTAATTTTGTGTTCATTAGGAGATATCACAATCAAGAATCATGTCTTCCACGGACGAGGAGGTTTCAGATGCAGACGACCCGTCCATCGCCGGCAGACATGGATTTACTGTCTTGATGTGTGCCGCAGGTGTGTTCCGAACTGAAGTCGAAGTCGTTGCCCACAAGGCTGCAGACATCCCACGGGTGGGACGTTTCAATTTCATCACACAATTTGCAAGTGTCAAAGATGGGATTGAGATTGATTGGCAAGTGTCCTCCCATCAGAGGGGCGTTTGGGCTGCACGTCGTATTCGTTTACGATTGGGATAGTTTATGGTTGGAATTAAACGAACTGAGACCACAGACGGAGATGTGCAAGGTGAAAGGAATTTGATTTAATGATCGCTCCGTTTCGTTGCTTAATATGTTCAAGAGAATAACGTAGGGCTTTGTACTTTACATGCACACTTTAAGAACGAGAGCCGCATTTATTTGGTTTTACTCGATGATTGCTTAATGTTTCAATGTCGAACTTCGAACTGCACTTCAGACACAAGAGAGAGAGAGAGAGAGAGGGATAGAGAGAAAGACAGAGATAGAGAGAGAGAGAGACATCTCCATTTAACAATAAGAAACGTACCCCGTTGACAAAGTTTTTTTTTCCCACGACGGGAATCAAACCATTTCCATGATATCTCTATTCAACAAGGTATCCATAGGTAGGTAGATAGGTAAATTGGGTGCACTGTCGGCGTACTGGCCGCGGCTCAGTTACACCATCGCGTTGGGTCCATTGTGCCCATGTTCTACCGTGAGACCCACTATAGTACTAACACCAGCCAGACTCATGTGTGAATCCTATGAGGTTCTTCCAAACCAACAGTACCTAGGTCTTCTAGATCCGAGAAGAATTATTTTCCTGGAAAATACCTACTTTTCATTTCTAGGTCTGGGCATCCGCAGAGCAGAAGTTGGACAGATGCTGAATCTTCCCCGTCTCAGCAGCTTCTACAAAAATCATTCTGCGGTATGTTCAGTCGCATTGCACGTCCACCAATGGCGCAGTGTCCGGTAAGGACTCCTATCAGCGTACTTACGTCTCTGCGACTTGAATCAATCAATGATGTTGATCTCTTCTTGTTCAGCTTCGGCCATAGGGCCCTTGCTGTGGCTGCAGTGTTCAAACTGAGCCAGTGAGTACTAGCTCTTTCCAGCGCTTTTTCCTTACGAAAACGAGTGGCTAATGCCGGAACGAGATTGCCAGGGATTCTCCCAGCACCGGGACAGTCCACCCTTTCATTACCTTAGATTCAAGTATGTCCCGGTACCCAAAAGAGGGTGACCGCAATCCCCAAGCACGTCTCGTTGACGCTTTGTCTGTACAGTCTAATCAGCTTCGATTTTAGAACGTTCGATGGCTTTTGTTGTCTATCAGAAAAGATGGCGAACGATTAGACAGTAACGTTTTGGTCTTTAAGCGCGAGTGCAGCCTCATGTATGACGGACACCTTGAAAAACCCTGCAGTCGTTCCTTAGTGCCAGGGATTTTTCGCGGATTTTTCATAGATCTCTATGAGCCATCGGTATATAAGGCGATCTCCCCCTCTAGTGCCGCCACACGCTCCTTCCATTGTTCCCGGTCACCCGGAAATCGTCGATAGAACGTCTTTTCCGGAGCCAAAGTTGGGAAGAGGGAATCGGTTTCTCCTATGTTCTGCGCCAAACTTTTTAGTATGAGAGCGTGGCCGTATGTTTCCTCCTTTGAAAATCACGCCTTTCTAAGCATCTGGGCCAAGAAGAGTGCCCTGGCACTGCAGAATAAGATAAGAGCAGAGAGAAAGAGTGCGACCTCAATGAATTCACCATACATTCTAATGCCCACAGTCAGACTACTACCACTGATTCACCACTCCAGTGATAGTCCCGTTAATTTGATCCCAACGGCACATGGTGACTGAACCAGATTTGAAAACCAGATAAAAGCGTATTAACTTTGCTTTCACTGGAATTCGAACCTGGGACCCCGCTAACTAGGGCCAAGCACTTAACCAACTGCGCCATCTAGTCACTTAAGCGCTGCCCATATAAATTTAAGGATCTCTTTCGAACGCAATGCTTCAAGTACTCTACGACAGTTGTTCGATTGGAATCTCAAATGTTCCCGCAATGAAATCGGTTTTTTTTGCTGTGACTGCAACAATCCCGTTGCAATGCAACCACGATAGAACTATTGTGGCTCTTTTGTTGATCTAGGGCTTTAGAGCTACCTGAAAAGGTTTGATAATGTCTCTAGATGGAATGTCCCGATAATTTGCTTGTGTTAAGATTCTTCTTTTTGTTATTTTGTACCTGTTTGATGTCAAATTTGGACACTCGACGAGTAGGTGTTCCATCCAGTGTCCTTTGATTGTCCGCAGTGTCCACAGTTTGCTGAGTTGCTGTGCCCCATTTTGAGCTGGAGATATGCAGGAGGCTTCATGTCTTATTCTAACTCTACCTAAGCTACCTAACCTAAACGTTGTTAAGGTGTAAGCCTCTCCGTAATGAAATTGTTGCTAACCAAGCAGGTTTGATTTTAATACGTAAGGTGTCAAGGATCAAAAGACACTCATTAGGGCTGTCCGCCTAGAGAATATTCTTCAATGACTTCAAGAGAAACTTAGTTTTTCCAAGAGGTAATTGTGTATCTTGATGATTTGGGAGTGTTAACCTTCAATAATTTGATAAAATATAATATAATAATAATAATAATAATAATTACAATAATAACAGTGGCGCTAAAGCTTGTAAGGGCCTAGCTTCAACAGCAACCACTTGTGTTGTACGTTCTATTTATTTCTCACCTTTGGAGCTTGTGTAAGATTTTGCTAGATAGATAACAAGCAATTGAAACAAAATCGCCTTAGTATGATGTATCATCCCTGAGTATGACCAGTGAAAGGCAAACAATAAAAAAGTGTTAGTAACAACTACCCAGTCTCTGTGCATAAAAAGGGACAACCAATTATTCATCAAATGTCGAAAATAGAAAAAGTAAATGGAAGGAAAAATGAAGATGAATTTCAGTTGTAAGAGCGAAACAATAAATATGCAGCTGTGTTACTGAACTCAGTTCAAGGAAAGAAACTCACATTGAACTGAAGTTTAAACCAAAAGTGGAGTTTAAACTTGCCCTGTTAAACTGGGCTTTAGGAAAACAGAATACGAAATATTTATTCATGTAAGACAAAGCAAAAAAAAAGAAATGTTTTTGCTTATAAGAAACAAAAAACTAAATTGCTTCCAGCCGGATTCAAACGCACAACCTGTAGAATCGCGAGCAACGTACCAACCCATTTCACCAACGAACCACATTAGTTTCAAGGGTTTTTCTTGGACCACATTCGGTATATTATCCATGAATGGCGTTTGTGCCTCTAGAACCGGAAAACTTGTTAGGCCTAAAGGCTATAAAGGTTTTCGCCCAGTTTCAGAATACAATTTACTTAATTGTGTTTAGGGTGTAGTGTGTGACGTGACATTACGTCACTAGCTTTGGTTCGTCCGACGCTAGTGGTGTTCGTAGGTCTGTGCTTCTAGCGCTCGCTCGGATCGTTGGAACTCGGTTCGAATCCTTTCAGGTGGTGCTTCTTTTTTTCGTTTGTTCCAAGTTCCTCCAATTATGGTTCCATGACCGTGAAGTGGCTGAAGAGGCAAATTGGGGATTTGCGGCATGAAGTTGTGGAGACCCGCAACTCTCCAAAGTACAGCCATTGCAGAGGTAGCATCCACTTCAGTCGCATTCTGACTTAGTGGATGGAACGTGGTGTATCGATATCAAAACTGTACACAATTTGACAGTCATCGCATCTTAGGTGTAGAACGACTAAAGGAAGGTAGGGAAGATTTCTCGTCTGCTGGCGAAAGAGTGTATTTAATTTTGGACTTACGGATTGTATTTGGCTTACAGTGATTCCCACATATTCGTGTTGCATTGACGAGGCAGTTGGACGGCTAGAGGAGTATTCGCGCCCCACCCGGTCATTAAGACAACATCCTAGCGGAAAATTTCCGAGGGAGAAGTACCAAGAACATGACACACCCGTCAAGTAGTGCAAGAACCCCGCATGAGATCTCGGATTAGCACCTTAATTAATAGACCTGAGGTAAATTTAGTCTAAGTCTAGTGTATCGATCCTTCTATGAGGTTATTACCGACTAACGGTCGGTAATGCTGATTCTATTCAACTAGAAGAAACGAGAGTTACCATTAGTCCAGAAAAAGACAACAATTTCTTTTCTTTTTCTTTTGTTTGGTTTCTTGTATACCTTATTTTCTTTTTGTACATTCTTCTTTTTTTTGAGTTAGTTTAAGCAAAAATTGTATAAGTCAGTAGTATAAGTGGAATTAAATAAAATTGTGAAGTAAATTAAAAAGTGGACTGCCATCTTAGTGTCGCGGTTCAAAAGGTGGTGTATCGTGCGGGAGGTCAATCGCGTGGCGCCCATATACAAATATTTGACCATCAACAAGACCACGGCCTTTCTCCACGGCTGGTCAGGCACCCTCCCTCCCGGTGTAACAAACTTTCCTTCCTTGATATGTGTGTCAACACAACACTTAGTTGGAACGATCACAAATGGTCGCCAAAAATGCTGCGAAATGCTTAGGTTTCCTTAATCGATGCAAGAAATATTTCTCCCCCCCTGATTTGGCTTTAATTCATAGGGTGTACATCCGTCCCAAGCTTGAGTACAACGCTCATATTTACTTTGGTGCCCCCGAGACCACCCTTCATCTACTAGAATTGAATCCAAAAGCGAGCGCTTAAACTTATAGGAGACAATAATATCGCAAGAGTCATTAGACTCGCTTGAACATCGACGTACCCTTCTCTTCCGTGTTTTCTCGCTATTTCAACAAACGAAGATTAAGTGAGCTAGCCAACTGCATTCCTCCTCTCCATGAATTCATCCGCAATACCCGTTACGCTTGGAATGCCCATCAGTATACCCTCAAGCCTACTTTCGGACGCACAGTAAAATTCAAAAACTCGTTCTGAGGCGCACGGCACGAATATGGAATGCTCTTCCCAACCTAATATTTCCCCCAGACTACAACCCGCAGATATATAAGACCAATGTGCACAGGTACCTCCTCTCCCTTTCTCTCTATGCCTTCGGCCCGTGCAGTGTCTTTACCCCGGACACATAAGGGTATTAGCAATCCCTTGAGCACGCGCAAATTATTAAAAAAAGACTCTGTGACATACATACATAGTTAGATACTCACATACATAGAGCTTTTTATTCGATATTCGTGTCACAGTTCTACAAGACTTTTCCAAATCCTTTGACAGCGCTGCCCAATCTTAGCTTCTGACGAAAATGAAAAATAACTTAAATAATTTTCATTCTTCCATTAAAATGATGGGCCTGTCAAATAGTGTGTGGACGGTTGTCACTCTAATCCTAACGTTATTCAAGCCGGGGTTCCCCAAGGTTCCGTACTAGAACCTCTCTCTTTACCAATAACACTCCAGATATTTTTGAATTGGACTTTCATGTCTAATTTGCTTAATGGAAGACTGTTTTGAAAGACTGAACGAAGATCAGGTTCCTCAGATTCCGATATTCAGCGCACTATCTGCATAAAAAAACACTCATATGTTCTGTGTTTCCCGACCTAGATTCTGACTGTAAACATAGGTTGTTTTTAACCAATGCCTTGTTTTATTTATAATGTTCCTCGATAATACAATGCGTCCAGCATGGGAGTTGATATGCTCATAGTCGATATGAGAACTTTCTTAAAACTCTTTAAATTGTATTGGTGAACTCCGTCAAAGGATCAATTTTTAATTTGAATTGGAAATCGTTTCGAAAATATGCATACTTCCAAGAGACGAATGGCTTTATAGTATTATTAATGTATTCTAAATAAATAAATCAATCTGTCAGATTGCAAGCTGTCAATGTGGTTCTTGTTCAGTAGACTGTCGTCCTTTCTGTAAATTTAGAAATTAAATTCGAACACGATGGTTTGGTGCGTGTAAACATTTATTCATGAACACAGCTATGTACACTCACTCATGTTAAATCCCTCCCCAAAGCTCAACCCTCTTTCTTATCCCTTTTTTTTTGCCTCAAAAAGAAGCGCCAACAAAGAGCTCGTCAAAATTCATGAATTCTTCAACAACCTTCGTGCAACTGGCACCCACCTCCCGCCCACACAATCTCCTCCTCCTCGCCACCCAACATATGCTTAGCATAACCCGTCAAATCGTCTGCGTGTCGCTTTTGACGCTCGTTTACATAGAGATGAAAAATTTCAATATTTCCGAGCACAAAATCAATACAATCACCCTGTGTACCGCTAAATTGAACCATTTCCGGTGCAGTATCTGTCTGCGGGCTGATCCCACAGCTCCGACGGAACTCATTAACGACAGAGCCAAGACCAAGACGATTGAGCATTCAAAATGAAGTCCTATAGCGAATTATTGATTTCTCCTTCCCGCGACGAGGACGACGACAATGACGACGACTAGAACCTCTTGAAACGAAATCACGAATCACGTGTGCAGTGACAGCAGCAGACGAACTTCAATTAGAAGCGGAAAACGATTCGCCAAACTTCCAGCAGTTATTTACGATTAATTCGATGCACTTCTTGACGTAGCCCTCGCTCAGATGGAGGGTGTTCTATTTTTAGAGCACCTGCTGCTGTAACCGCATCATTGAGTACCATAATGAATGATCTCTTAATCAAGAGCAAACGCAGATGGACAGCGGCCCACTGACATAACACACAGCAATCAGCCAGCGCAACTAGAGTCACCGCACGGAGTCCAATTTGCGCGACGACCAATGGACGCGATGAACGAACAACTGTGTGTCGCAAGGGGGATGACAAGACCGAATTTCATAACTTTCAATTAATCCCCTAGGGGGTTTCTGTAAATTTCCAGGGCACCCTCCCGTCATGGTTTTGACATGCACATGTCATGTTTGTGCGGAGCACCTACCGCGTGACAAGGTGGGCTTGACACTTCCACATGAGGCTACTGGCTGCTGGCTGTGGTGGTCCCTTGTGAATGTGCCCCTATTCGGTGGCTGTTTGCGTGGAGAACATTCGTACTCGCCGCGCTGACGAGTGAGTCTCACAACCGTTGGCGGTAGTGGTCAATTTAGGGAGGTCTTCCGGCTCGTTTTGAGGCCGATCAGCTGATCCACGAATGGAGGGGCATTACGTGTGGGGGCAGACAAATTTGTTGCAGTTGAACCTTGACTTTGTTTCCACATGGACTGGCTGCAGAGCTGTGCAATAAGTGAATGATTAATTAATGTGTCGACAATTAAAAGAGATTTTCTCGAATCGCGCAGAGAAACTGTGGAATGCAGGCCGATTAACGAATTAAGTGTGACACCAACAAACGGGTAATTTATGGAGTGTTAGAAATGCAGAGTGCAACCGGCACATTGAAGTGATTATTCGGCGGGACAGTTGGTCGCAGCATTGCCACAATAATATGCGACGCCAGTGACAGGGTACATTGACCTTTTTTTTGAGTTATAAACCGTGTGGACCTGATCTGACAGACTGGCAAGCGATTCACCAGAAATGGATTCCAAACAGATAAGAGGGTGGGTATAGCCAGACGGCTTCTTAAAGCACCTCAATGTCACCACTGTCATCCCGATCATTGCCATATTTTCGGTGAAGACCATCGAGCTGTCTAAGGAGGGCATGTCGTGTTTTAATAAGAGGGCATTTCTTATGTTCCAGGTTCAACTCCAACTCCATGCGAGTTCGTCCGGATAGGCCATCAAATTTATCATCCACATTTTCAATACCATAATCATAACTTCGACACATCCTGAGCTTTGGATCATACGGACTAAAGCCCCCGCCGACCTCCTTCTGACAGAACCCCCTGGAACAGCTCTTGGGATTACTTCAAGGGGGGCTGTAATCCTGTACCCTTTTGGGCTCACCTGCTTTGTCGAAGTTTTTCTTCTTCTCTTTTCTTTCTCCTGAGAACATGTTCCACAAAATAGTCAATTCTTCCCCAATTTCGATCTTTCGTCTGCATTTTGTCAACTATGTATTTTTTTTTAACTTTTCTGGGTTGAAGGCTGGTCCAGGACTATGCGTTGAGCTTCCCATCTTCTGCGTGCAAACACCGTGTGACGTACGTCGACTGTTGGGGAATTGCAGTATTGGCAGGCTGGGCTATCCGCTTAGTCGATCCGATGTAGAGAGGCGTTGAAATGTACGTGTCCGTTAGAGAACTGGGTGACAAAGTAGTTGACCTCATCGCGCTTCCACTCGTTCCACTCTACCACGTTTCTTATCAGCTTCTCTGTCGACCTTCTTCTGCTCAACAATCTCCAGCGCTCTTGCCACTTTGGCATCGCTTGACACTCTGCTTGGTCGAATCCGATTTCCGCCTTGTTGTCGTGGACGTAATTCCTTCCAGGATATCGATGGGAATGACTCCCGTGACTACAAGGGTGGCTGGTTCCGACACCGTTCGATAAGAGGTAGCCACGCGTCTTTGCACTGCTTCCGGTTCTTTTCTTGTCGTCTCCCAGATCTCTCTTCCGTATATGAGAATGGGATGGGCTATCGACATTAATAGCCTGAGCTAGCTGAACTCAAGTGTTTAAGGAACACAACCTCTGAAATTCTATGCAATTGGGTTTCCGAAAAAGGACATAGTTGTGTAACAGCCAAGTTTAAAGTAACCGCCGACGTAATAGAGACTGTTGACGAAGATAAAACAACCTTACTAGCCTCACTTGACTTTCCGAAAGCCTTCGAAAGTGTTAGGTTAGGTTGAAGTGGCTGACTGATATGCGGAGGGACAGTAGCCACACTTTGCCCAGCATAGGCCCATTGTGTTAGCACGCGGATCTAAGGATACCTAGCTAGGCAGATGGTTGACCTGCTTAGTTCAGCCAGGCTCTGAAAATAGTAGGCTCCCAGAAGTCTAAATCTGCGGGAATAGCACTGCATCCGGTAAATAGCACTGCAGCTGCATAGCAAGTGATCAATCCTTTCTACCTCATCCTCTACTCTGCCGTTGCCGCAGAAATCATCATAAGGCAGACCCGGTCTTGAGGCGGGAGTTCCGATGGCCTGTTGAACTCCGATGAGAGATCTGAGAATAGGCCTGCTTAATCTGACCAAACTAAGCGAGTCTATAGAATCGATCATAAGCCAGAGTTAATTGGTGATGAGACAGCCTGTGCCTGATGTTCATCTGCGGTTTGTTTTAACAAGATAGGCATGAAGGGAGGGTCCTTCTTAGCGAGTTCGTCCGCTTCGCAATTCTCTGGAATGCAACAGTGTCCCGGCACCCACATAGAATGAATGCTAAAATGCTTGACCAAGTCGTCAAGAGATAGGCTGCATTTAAGGGAAGTCTTGAGAAGATTTGAAAGTGACAGAGTCCAGAGATTTGATCGCAGCTTGGCTATCGGAACAGATGACGTGCTTAATATTACATTGTTTTTTTAGCCAAGACAGAGCTTCCTTAATCGCCATAGTCTTAGCCTGAAAGACGCTGCAGTGATTAGTATGAGAAAGCTGGATGTAGTGTAGTAGTCGTAGAGAAAGCTGGATGTTCTCCAGGGGTCCGGGATGGACCTGGGCCTCAACCAACAAACCTCTCTAGCTAGTACGGTCTCTGGCTAGCTGTCTCCAGTGTCGCACGCCAAGTTGGTTGAGCTCCTTCTCCACGTGGGTGCGCCACCTTAAACGCTGGCGTCCTCTGTTGCGTTGTCCCACGGGTTCGGAGTCGAAGACTCTCCGGGCCGGAGCTGAGTTGTCCATACGCTCTACATGGCCCAGCCATCTTAATCGTTGGATCCGAAGATGCCTGACTAGACTCATGTCGCTGTACAGTTCGTGGTTGAATCTTCTCCTCCAAGAACCGTCAACGCAAACAGGACCAAAAATCCCACGCAGAGCTTTTCTCTCGAAGATACCAAGGACTTCTTCATCCGCTTTTGAGATTGTCCATGCCTCCTCCTCCGCCGTACAGCAGGACAGGGATGATCAAGGTCTTGTATAAAGTCAGCTTGGTCCTTCGAGAGATGGCTCTACTACTCAATGGTCTCTTGAGCCCATAGAAACAGCGATTGGCAAGAGTTACTCTGCGTTTGATCTCGGTACTGATGTTGTTTGTACTGTTTACTGCGGAGCCGAGGTAGACGAAGTCCTTGACTACCTCGAAGTTATAGCTGCCCATTGTGACGCTGTGTCCAAGACGTCGATGTTGTGTGTCCTTTCTTGATGACAGATCTAAGCCCATTTTAGCCTCTTCCTCATCAATGCCAGCAAACGCCTCATTGACGGTTCGCTGTCTTCTGCCAATCACGTCAATGTCGTCCTAACAGTTGTTTGGACTTCTGGAAGATCGTGCCTCAAGTGTTGGCGTGTGAGTCTTGCACGATATTCTCCAGGATGATGTTAAAGAAATGGCTGTTCAGATCCTTGGAATAGACGCCTGCCGCCACACCCGCATCCTTCTTCGATCCATCTGTGAACAGGCGTAGTGGACCATCCAGTGTGTATTGTGTTCAGACTCCCAGTAAGAGCTGGATGGAATTGGGTACGATTAGAACGTGATGGCAGTCTCAAGAGTCGCCTAATCAAGCCTCGGAAGGGTATATGCAACATTTAGCATAATGAGGGAATGACTGTCTCAAGAGCCGCCTAGTCAGGCCTCGGAGGCGTATACGTAACATTTGGCATTAGAAGGGGATGCCAGTCTGACGTCCTTTTACTTGATACTCCCACCCATGAACAATGTGATGGTTTGGTTGTCATGGAAATGGTAAAACATTGCCAGGAGGAGTCCAGTAATATGGACTTGGCACCAGGTGCCCTCCTTGGTTTGGCTGTAGATAAGCGATTGAAGATCACCAATTGCTTCCCATTCCCAAAGAGCAGTGATGAATGTGTATCAATTGTCCATGATGCCTTGCCTGCTTCGGGTTAACGTCGATCATTTCCACGTTCACTGGTATCAAAGTTCTGATGTTGGTAAGTTTTTGTCCTTGCCTTATACACAGAAACCGGCACATAATGCCATGTACAAGGAAAGTGAATTCACTGTGGATGCTTTGTGTCAGCTTAAGGTCGGCTACGAGAGCCTCTTCGTTAAAATGCCGATCATTATTAAGAATTACCCTGGTAACTTGCATCATGATGAGTGAAATAGCTGAGTTGGTTCCGGAGGTCCAGGGATACAACTTCCTGGACTTGGGCACTGCATCCGTTGGGAAAACCTTATGCGTTGCTTAATTGATCGCGTCGATGAGCTGTACCGGGAATCGATGAAGTACAACAAATATCAGCAGGAAACGGAAACACACCGTGCTTTGCCTAAGCAAGCTCCTGAAAACGGAGCTCGTATCGCTAAGAGACAGTACCCATTGCCAGAAAAAGATGTGATCAAGCAATTCCGTACTCTACCAGTGCCAATTCGATAGAACGCCAAAATTACTGAGGGACAACATATATATATCCACAGCATGTATTCCTGTTCTGTTCTCAGCCTTTAGCTAATTTAAGAGACGGCAAGAGTCCAAGGACTTCAAGTAAGTTTAATAACAACCGTGTTTTTGTAATTGAAGAAAGGAACAAATATAAACAGTCGATTCCAATATAAAGAATATCAAGGGTCGTCTAGACAAGACTCGGAAGCGTATACGTAACTCTTGGCATTCGGGGAGGATGGCAGTCTCAAGAAGTTGCGGAGGCGTATACGTAACATTGGTCATTCCTAGAGTTCGCAACAGACAGCGTCAAACAAGTTGCAGATTGTACAACGAATTGCTTGCCTTTAAATAACAGCTGCTACCCGCACCTGCCCCACAACAGCTCTTGGATTTGGGTATTCTAGGCGAGTTAACTCTTCTACCAATCTTCGTTAGGGAGATAGTTACAAAGTATGCCATCAAGCTGCAGCTAGCGATTAATAAGGCACTTGAGTATACTCAACTCAATTTTTAAAAGGGACAATGCCGAGTATTATGCTCAAGCAACTTTGTCTATCGGGAGTCTTTTTAAAGGTGAAATATTGGATCGTGAAAACTGGACCCATGGTTTTTTCCCAGAAGTCTGGTATGGTTGAAAGACGTATCAAAGATGGACTCTGGAGTTGGACTGGAGTTATGACCCAACACGTACCGAGTGCTAGTCCTACCGTGTTCCAAACTGAATTCCACGCGACTGAATTCCGATCTCCTCAAAGTTATTAAGGTTTGAATTTCAATCCTCTCAGATAGTTAGCCAACACTTGAAGCACAATCGGTCAACCGAATAGACTCCATAATGGTCAAATGTTGATCAGTTAGATCCCTGGAAACAAGGGGCCAGCAGGCAACCAATCTTCACGAGCTCGCAAGGGCTGGCTCGAAATCTGCGTTCATAGGTCCCGAACCATATTGTAATGTCAATTGGACAGCAGCTACAACGCTGATTAACGAATGGGAAAACGAATGAACTTCGCCTAGACCAGTCGACCAACGTGATGGCCTTAGGCAATCCGATTGAAAACGAGGAACGTGTCAACGTCAGCTCTCTCTCCCAAACAAGTCAATCGTCAAAATATTCACACAAAGGAGTCCGTTTTTTAATGTCGTTTTACATTACTCTCATTTCATGTTACCGCCTATTTTCTTCCCAACCTCGGCGACACCAGTCGGAAGAGTGCCAGACCAACAAAGGCCGTAGTTCTTTTTCTTTATTTTCTGATGTGGGCGCCACGCGATGGCCCTTTCCATCTCAACTCCCCAGCCTTGCGAATTGATACACAAAATTGGGGGCCTTGGTGGCTTTGTTGACTTTGAGCTTATGAATGGTTACGCCGACTTCATCAGTAAAAGGTGGAGGGACTACTTCGTCAACTGGAGACTGAGATCTCGAGTTGACTCTATACAATCGAACATTAGCCTTGTACCTATTTTGGTTCGAGTATCCTCTAAACATTATTCTGTGCCGTGTGCTGCTTCAATATACCATTCCCAACGGTCAGGTAACAAGATAAAGTAGGTTTTTTTTGTATGTGGTTCGGTTTCGTTCACTGACTTCCACTGACTCCTTTAAATTCTTGAGCTGAGAGGTTACAGCGGACCGTAACATTAGACGTCGATCTTGTCGGTTGTTCACTCTTGTGATAATACTGCTTGGTAGGGTAGGTTGTCTAGATTTGTTTCCATTACCTCTGTAATATCGGCAATGAAACTATAAATTGTTGACGCTTACGCGCAGCGCAGTCATACGGGGGAGCCTCTTTAGTTTTACGGCGGGATGGCATTCTTAAAAGTGGCCTAGTCCAGCCTTCGAGCCGTATACGAGCTGCCTAGTCAAGCCTCGTAGGCGTGTACGTAACAATTAGCATAATGAAGGGATGGCTGTCTCAAGAGCCGCCTAGTCCAGCCTCGGAAGGGTATACGCAACATTTAGCATAATAAAGGGATGGCTGTCTCAAGAGCCGCCTAGTCAAGCCTTGGAAAGGTATACGCAACATGAAGGGATGGCTGTCTCAAGAGCCGCCTAGTCAAGCCTCGGAAGGGTATACGCAACATTTAGCATAATGAAGGGATGGCTGTCTCAAGAGCCGCCTAGTCAAGCCTCGTAGGCGTATACGTAACATTAAGCATTAAAACACGATGATAGTCTCAACAGTCGTCCAGTCGTCCGTTTATAAGTTCCGAACCGTATTGTAAAGACGAACCCTTCGTTTGTCCAAGGCTTCTCGATCTTCACATGTGCCTCCACGCTCAATACAAGCTGTTGAACCGAAGAAGGTGCGTACGCTGCTGCTATTACCAAATTCCCCCTTTACAGCCACGCCAACTGCTTTCAAGACAAAAGTGTGCTTACTGCTGCTCTATTTAAGTCCTTGACTTCTCTTAAATTATCTCTCTGCAAACGGGTGGGTGTCTTGTAATGGCAGACATTTAACCCACTTGCTTCAATTGGACTGATACCTGTTTTTCATGTAATTTTTCCACAACACCGGAGAAGTCATTAATGTGGTTTGGCACTGACTGACCGTCTAACATTTTTGCATGCACCAATTGTTCAAACAGATTGACCATGCGAGTAGTCCCTTTCAGCCAATGCTCCTTTCGAACTTTTCGCATGATTTACTTGAATTAACTCCGATGTCTTAACACTAAGCAAAATTGCTGCAAGGGCTTTCGCGTCCGCGGCGTACGTCGACGCAGATAGGGGTGGAAATTCAGGTGATGACGAGATCCTATACCGGTTTTGTTTTCACTTTTGGTGGTGGAGCTTTTTCTTGGGAATCGAAGAAGCAGTCATCGCTGGCTGCCAGTAGCACAGAGGCTTGTAAAGGAGGACTTTATTTACGAAACTTTGTATTAGAAATAGGCTTGTTTTCTACCTAGCTCCTTAGGTGCTCAGCATTTGGTTAAGAATCCGGTACATTATCCAAGAAGCGAACTCATTGATACACGTTATCACTTTATCCGAGAGTTGTGTGAGAGCGGCGCTATTGACCTGAAACACCTCTGCTCTGGCGGACATCTTAACGAAGAACTAATTTAAGATGAAGCATCTGAAGTTAACATCCATGTTGTGCATCCCCGTTAAACAATCTATTGGATAGGAACACATGCATTGTGGGGGAGTGTTGTAAAACTTTTCTGCACTGCTGTAACTTGAAGCACATCAATGCAAGTGTTCCCCGTCACAGCTCTTATATTTTATTCAAGAGATCGTATTCATTTTCTTTTGCACATTCTGCATTTAACCAGCAATCATCTATATGGCTGCCTTTCATTTTGTAACATAGCACCAGCTCAGCATTGCGTTTCAGGCTCTTGAACTTTGAACAAACCCTCTTGACACTCATCGAGCCCGCGAGCTCATCAAAATCAGTTGACATTCCGTGCTCATCTAAATCGCCCCCAAACTGCAGCCGCCATCATCTAAGCGAGCGTTTACCTGCAAAAAAGTTCACCGCCCTCGCAATCACCCAAAGTAATGGGAAACCTACATTTCTTCGCATGCGAGAGCGATTTCTGGCATCGCACCGATGACGGCCAGCCCAACAATAACGCCTCCCTCGTCATCATTGTTTCGCAACCGCCGCAAGGGTCTTGGGAGTTATCTCCTCTCCTTGAACTAGGCCAGCACTCTATGCAGGCAACAATAAACGCAGAATAAGTCCCACAAAGAGTTACACTAATCCGACAGGTTACACGGTGCTCCTGCAGTCTACCGCCCGCCCGCCCATCACCAGGCACCAGTGAAAGGGAGAGCTAGAGGAAGAGGATGAACGACAGAATAATTTTCAAAACTGTGCCGTGTGATAAATGGGAGCAGTAGTGCAATTGCAGATGGATTCAGTGTAATCGCTCTCAATGTACGAGGTATACACTAGGTATCCGTGCGAACCACTGTGTGTCGGAGCAGGTCCTTTGTTGGCAATGCAAAGCCTGTGTGCATCGGGGCTAGGCCGAACAATGCCGACAGGGCGGGGGGAGGGTGTCCCGCATGAAAATGTCTCGCGATCATTGTCTTCGTTTAAATGAGGTCTTTGTTTAAGTCTGACGCGGTTGGGGGTGGGTGGAGGTGGGGGTGATGATGGCAAATTTGACTGCAGGTGTTCGAACCGTGGTATCGGGAACAAAGTCGAGAGTTACGACTGCAAATGGGTCCTTGGATAAAGTTCGACACGCCATATGCACATACTCACGTTCAGGTTGTGACTTTTGTGACGCAAGTGTGTGACTTTTGCACAAGTTGCTTACAAGACACACACCAGATAGGGTACAGAAAGATAATTTAAGGGAAGACAAGGGTTTGAATGGAGGAACAGTAAGCAAACTTTTGTCTTGAGTGCAGTTGGCGTGACTGTAAAGGGGGGGATTTGGTAATTGCAGCAGCATACGCACCTTCTTCGGTTCAACTGCTTGCATTGTGCGTGGAGGGACAGGTGAATAATGAGAAGCCTTGGACAAATGAAAGGTTCGTTGAAATTTGAATACTCCATGTCAAACAGTGAAATGGAGGGACTTGTGTGCCGTGAACTATAGTCCCTGGGGGAAGCATACGAAAGCCACAAGAGGCATTAGGTGCCTCCCTTTTCCACTTCCAATTCCACAACCTTTCCTGGAGTCTTGTGCATCATCTGCCTTGGTTATCAAATATCTGCAGTCCCCAACGACTGAAGAGGTCCACTGGTGATTACGTATTGAGAAGTGGAACCAATCACTGAGCTGCATCACTGCCTGATATTTCCAACCTTTGACAGGGTTTGGCATCAAGATCTTTCTTGTCGAAAATGCGTGCGAGGTATCGATGAATCTTGTCGAAAGAAATTGCCAGTCGGATCTCTGATATTTACCATATAAATACTGGTGAACCACAAGGGTCTGTTCTTTGTCCGACACTTTTTCTTATTTTTAAAAATGATCTCCTGTCTGTTACCTCTAATTCAATTGTCTCATGCGCTGATTACAGAGCCCTCAGCTCTAGATATTCGTTCTAAGACTCACGACCCCGCTCTTCGGTCGTTGAATTGTATCGGCAGCATCTGTTAAGTGCATTGAATTTCGATATTGACAGCACAATTAACTGTGATAAAACGAATGAGTACAATTCAACTTTGTCTGCTGTCACTTAAGCGAATGAGTAAAATTCAACCCTGTCTGGTGTCACTTAAGCGAACCCTTGAGTTACTGTCCATTACTGTGCATCCTTCGTATGTGTATTGGTCACATATTCGAGATCGTCAAAAACCGTGTGAAAGCCAAGGTTTCCTAAATCGAAGAAAGAAATATTTCACGCCCTCTGATTTGGCTTCAATTTAGAAGTGGTAAAACCCTTCACATGCGGCACATATCTAGACCGCTATGATCTTTGTCATCATCATCATCTTCTGACCTGCAGGATTTACTTCAACGAAGCAAAGGGGATCTAGAACTGTACTTTCAGGAGTTGCACCCCAAATGTCTACACAGGCGGAAGTGGAGATACCCACAAGTCCCAGTCTGGCAGGCAGCGTATTAGAGTGGATACCATTAGAAAGGAGGCGGGATTTGTAAGCTCAAGCTTGAATGGTCAACTTTGACCCTAGTGCAGGTTCATGCACAATATCTATAGTACGAGTACTCTGCATTCCTGGATGAAGTTGATGCTGCCCATAATAGGGCACCGTTGATGGATTCCTATATCCTGATGGGTGACTTCAATCCTCACGTGGGTGTGGATATTACGGATACTTTGTCAAAACGTTGCTCAAGCGAGTTCACCTACTGCACTCCTTCCCTCCACAAATTCACCCGGAATACTCGTCTGGCAGGAATGCCCATCAGTTTATCCTTGAGCCTACTTTCAGGCGCACAGTTAAATTTAGAGAATCGTTCTTCAGCCGCAATGTACGAATATTAAATGCTCTTCCTAGCCCAATATTTCCCACCAACAACAATTCGCAGTTATTTAAGACCAATTTGCACAGGTACCTCCTATCCCTTTCTTCCTCCATACCTTCATCTCATGCTGTGTCTTGGCTGCGGACACTTATTCGTGATCCCTTGAAGGAGCGCAAATTATAAAAAATAAAAAACCAATGATGATCATACTCTGGCCACCCTAGGTGTCAACATTGTTGTGCAGCGTGGTTGTCTGAGGGTACCCATCCCGTCCACACCCATTTCTAAAGAAATGTTCAATGGGACTTTATGCGCTTGATGTCATCTTCAATCTGACTGCCTGTGTTTTTTTTTCTGTCAAATATCAGCTAACACTGCTATATTCGACTTCACAACTTCTTACTGGTCTATGTCTCATAAAGACGCTGTTAGCCGTCGACCTGGTTTTGGAAGAACCATTTTAGACCTGAACTCCGAATACTTCGGAGCTGATCTAAAATTTGTGCGCACCAGGTAGTCTCTGTTAACTGGATCTCCTCTGGATGTCACCGTTCGGAAATCTGTCGATCCGCCATCGGACTAACTCTTGTCTTCTCTCGTTGACAACTGTCAACGACTTTCCACATAGTAGGTTGAGTACCCAATCTTCAGTTTTTCGGGGCTGGTTGGTTGACAGAGATGCCTGTGTCTGCATGAGACGCCATAACTCAATCCATACTCTCGAATCCGAAACTGTGGGACAACACAACAGACGACAGACAAATGGAGAAGGACCTCAACCACTCAATTGTGAAACTGGAGGCAGCTAGCCAGAGAAGGCGTTCGCTTGAGAAGCAGAAGGAAGAACGACCCTACCGTCGTGGCTCACTTAGACCAACGTGCTGGTTCCGATGTGCCCTTAATAGGGGATGTGTTTCTATCTTGAAATCGTCATTATTCCTAAAATAACCCAGACCCACATATTAATCCCAGGTGGGGTTTTCAGTTCAACCACATTTAATAACTGCCTTCTTCTCGTTGCTAGGGCTGAACAGGTCACAGAGCAGAAGTTGAACTGACTTTAGGCAGGAAATTTTGACTCTCTGAGCGACGTGGGGTGTGCCTGGCTCAAGGAAAGGTGCTGAATCATTACAATTGCCGCAGAAAGCGATGTAGAGAATGCCACCTTGCTCCGCGATTCCCTATCAACCAGTGCACCAGCTTAGGTTCAAGGCTTAGGTCTCAATGTTTATGGCCACTTTTTCCTTGTTGTTGGGCATCTTGCCACGCTGGCCCATCTGAAGTTTGCTGTCTGAAGGAAGGGCGTAGAGATTTCAGCCTTGACTGACTCTAGGGAGATGTGCACCTGTGAAGGGTATATCCCTGTCTAACCAGTTCATCGACCTTCTCATTTCCTGCGACGTCACTGTGATCCTGAACCCGGATTAGGGACATTTTGAGCTGGCCTTCTAACAATCCTAGCTCAACCTGGCATTCCCGACGTCGATTTGAATGTGAAGCAGCAGAGCCATTAACGTGGCTTTCAACGCTAATCCAGCAATATGGCAGACTGATGACATGACATGACTTGATGACAAACTTCCCCCTCCGTTCTTCCGGGGATAAGAGCGTTAATGTCGTTTAATAAATTGAGCCTCTTAAAGTTGATACGAGATCAAGGCTGGTGCTATGACCACTGTCCCAGATCGAAGAACTGTCACAGCAGCTCCAGTGCCGGCTGCGCTCCGTATGTCTCCTTGGCTGGCATCTTCATGTCGTCCACGAAGATGAGGGCAGCCTGCCTTCTCGCCGGCTCAAAGATGCCGCGTATCAGTTTGTAGAGCTACAAGACGTAGTTTAATTGGGGCTCCTTCTTTTCGGGGCGTACTTACCTTGGACGTGATGAGGTCCTGCGTCTGATTCGCCATCGTCATGACTGTGAACATGATGAACGTTGACATGTACCGCTCGGGATCCAGTTTGTTCATAAGCATGTTCTGGATGTACGCGCTCTTTCCGGTCCCGGTTGGAAACAAAAGCAGGAACTTCTTCTCGTGCTGGAATCGTCAATTAGATTTCAATCCTCGCCACGCATGAACTCAATACTCAGGATGTTCTTGTTCAACAAGTGCATGTACCTCCCAACCATTTGGATTTGAACTCCGGACGGGGACTCGCCCGCATCCATCTTCTTGACCAACTCGATCGAAGCCTCCCACGAGCCCTTCTGCTTGTACACGTATACGTAGTCCACTAGAAGGCCCTTAGCGGGTGCGACCATCAGAAGGTTTTGCAGTTCAACACTCTGACTCTAGTTGATTGTGGCACTCCTTGACTATAACCTAGCCTGATGTTAGAGACATGAGTGCAACTTGAACATCGACTCAAAAATATGCACTCTATCTTATGCTTGGGTTTCAGCCTGATTAGGGACATAATGCATATTACAGGGGTACTAGGGTATTTGACCTTCACCCGAGCTTAGATACACCAAAATGTCAGACGAAGCATTTCCCATTCTCAATATGCTGACACCCACAGCCACAACTCTCTTGGTCTGATCGTGGTTTGTGGGACTGTGTTTTGGATATTGTATATTGATCTTCAGAGCATCCAAGGGTGACAAACTGAGAATTTTCGTGATCTCTTGTCCCCAAAGAAATGACAAAAATGACAACCCAGTTTGAATTAGAGCCTCCGATGGGCACGGGCTTATATGATCACGTTAAATACATGTGATTAGCACCCACGTGAAATTATTCATAGCACGTATTCCTGGATTTAACTTCACGGCAACCTCAAACGTGAATCTATGATTTTTTTCACGTGAATCTAATTACACGTGAATTTTTATTTTTTTTTTTTTCACGTGAGTTTACGAATTTCCATTTTCATTCAAAGTACATAATATCCATAGGCCACATCTGAACTCTATCTTAGAGTGATTTTGTCTGTAGTATCCATCTCCAAACCCGTCCATTGAACAGACAAGTACGTGATCACGTACCTCACGTAACACGTAGACGAAGGATTTTCACATAATCGCGTAAATGAATTAAACGCAAAATTGAGGATGCACTTTTGATCACATGATCTTGATGTGACACAGACGCGCGTGTCACGTGATCACGTGCTCGTTCTCGAAATCGGCCTAACTCTCAAATGCCCTTTCTGAAGATATACAAAAATGTGCTCAATTTCCATACCCCCTCTTTCACGAAGACCGATTTGGCAAGTGTCCCTCTTGATCCTTGCTTCCTAAGACTGATGACTTCAAAAGAAAATCACCCGTAGTTCTCTGTCGAAAAGGATTCAAGGATTTGTTTCACTTCCACCTGTGTTCTAGTGCATGTCTCCTCACAAATGTGAAGCCAACGAGCAAGCCCGAGCTTGCAATTTCCATATCACCCATCACATGCAATCAATCCAGACATCATCCACTGTCCCATTGTCCTGCTCACATCTCCTCATCCACGCCCATTCCTCGCCTCGTTGCTTGTTGCCTTTGTTGCCGCCCGATGCCTTTGCTCCACTTTCAATTCATCTGCTCCTGCTGCTGCTGCTGTTCCACTCAGTTGTTGCGCGCTGAAGCCATTTAAACTCAAAGCAACAATGAAAACGACTTTTCACAAGACAGTCGTCTCATCGCACACCTTCAGGTGCAGGACATTCAGTCGGCCGTTAACCTCTTTCACTGCACAACGGCACTAGTGAAACTAAGAAAATCAAAAGGACGACACAAACTCTCTCTCTCGCTCCCTCGCTCTGCCGCCTCCAGGGGATGGGTGTCATTCTCTTGCGAGTGCGCTAGTGTGCAGTCTCATATTTTTCATTATTTAATGTGGTGACATTCTCCTCATCCTCGGCTCCTCTGCCGCCTCGTTTCGAGCGAATTCACGGTGCAGCTGTGTGTGTGCGTGTGTCCTCGAGCTATCGGAAAGTAGTAGAAAAGTGTTCCAAACTCTTTTCCATTCATCCTCTCTGATGGGTATGACGACCGACGAGCAGCGACAGTGACTGAGGGGAAGGAACGGATAAAGCATTCTTTCTAAGGACACCACCATCCCACCCTTTGGTGGTTTTTGTTGCCATTCATTACTTGGGAGCGAGGCAAGGACACCGCATTCAGTTGCTTAAGCTCCAGATTCCCTGGCGATATTGAAATTCTTTTCACGTAAAGCGAACTACACACTGTCGCTTCCAGTGAAGCCTTGAATCCCGTGAATTGTTTCATTACTCACTCCCTTCCCGGGACCTCATCAGCTCCACACTCACACACAACACACAAGGCAAAAAATAAACGAATGAAAAACAATGCACAACGAGACGAGACGAACCTCTGAACTGTTGCGAGGGACTTTTTGTCTTAAAATAAACCACTAAACTGACCAGAAATTCAATTATGTCCTTTGAATCAGCGTCTCTCTCTCGCTCGTGCTCCACTGCATCCCGCCAACGGCGACGGGCGGGCGTTCAACGAAGATAGATCGATTCAGTTACAGTGGCACAACAAATTGCAAAAAAGGATACAACCAAGATTGATGCGACTCTCTCTCTCTGTGTGTGTGTGTGAGTGTGGATGTCAAGTGGGGGTCACCAGCCAAAAAGTGTTGAGGGACCTGACACGCTGGCAGCTTAACAATTACACTTTCTAGGACGACCGAGGGTGCCGGTGACGCAGGCACCGAACAACGTATGGCTTGAATTTGGCATTCGGAACGACTGGAGTCCATGGAGTCCTCCACGTTGATAAATGCGCTCTGGGGACACCTAGAGTGGAATTTATTCTGCTTGTCACTTGAGGGGGCTTAGTCCAATGGGTGCCTGTGGAAATTGAACTGACAGGTTAAGTGGACCAACGTATGGTTGGCTAAATTGGACGAACCCTTCTCCCATGCTCTCATTTGTCAGAGAAAGTAATTAGGTGGACTGTATATTGGATGTGAAAAATGACTTTTAAGTGAGGCGCCTAATACAAAAGCACTTTCATTTAGGCACTAATTAGGGAGTGTCATCGTTTGACAACGATACCGTTGTTAATTCAATTCACCAGTCATGGCTTTCATGTTGATGTGGATTGTATTTAGAAACGTCAAAAGGGTTCTCCTAAGTTCGGAGGGGGGTTCATTGTAAAATAAGTCAGATGTAAGTGTTACCGGAGGGGTTGTGGGAAGGCTGTCATCTCCCTTGACTAGAACGTAAACAATTAGTTGGCGAATCCAAACCGAACTGACTTGGGCCATTAATCCATCAGAAATAATTCCTCATATTACAAGTGTGACCAGATTATTCTTAGCGTTACCAGATGATTTGTGAGCTCTACGAACTTAAAAGAAGGCACGAGCACCGGCTTCTCAAAAAGAAAAACAAAGAGCATGAGAAGCGCGCGATCGAGGACATGGAGAGGTGCTACGGCAGAAATGTCCGAAAGTTCTACCAACGGGTAAAACAACTATCCAATGGATACAAAATTTGGACAGAAGCCTGTCGTGACGCAGAGGGACAACTAGTAATAGGTTCGCAGTCGATACTGAGAATCTGGAAAGATCATTTTTGTAGACTGTTAGACGGCGAGGAAGACTCCAATACCGCTGTCAGGCACAATGTTCCACTCAACGCTGAGTTTCAAATTGACGATGATCGACGAGAATTCCGTCCCCCTGACCTAGACGAAGTCAAGCGATATCGAGACTCAAGTCGAATAAAGCTGCTGGTGCAGACGGACTGTCTACGGAACTGCTGGAGATGAGCTGCTAAGCTACATGCACCAACTCATCTGTAAGATATGGTGGGAGGAAAGATCGACGAGTGGAATCTCAGCATCGTTTGCCCGATCCACAAGAAAGGAGACCCCTTCAACTGCGCCAACTACTAGACTACAACTATAAGATCTTCTCCACCGTTTTGTGTGAGCGCCTGAAACCATTCGTCAACAACCTGATAGGTCCTTATCAGTGCGGTTTCAGGCCGGGGAAAGTCCACCATCGACCAAAGCTTCACAATACGGCAGATCCTGGAAAAAACCCAAGAAATACAGATCGACACACACCACCTATTCGTCGATTTCAAGGCCGCATATGACAGCGTGCATAGGGACGAGCTATACAACGCCATGTCTAGTTGTGACATTCCTGCCAAACTAGCCAGGTTGTGCAGGATGACGATGGAGAATTCTCGCTGCTCCATCAAGGTCAGTAACGAGCTCACCGAGACCTTCAATGTCAAAAAAGGTTTTGGACAAGGCTACGCGCTGTCATGTGACTTCTTTAACGTTATCCTGGAGAAGATCGTGCAAGACTCACTCGCCAACACTAGAGGCACGATCTTCCAGAAGTCCGTGCAACTGTTAGCATACGCGGATGACATTGACGTGATTGGTAGAACAAAGCGAGCCGTCAATGAAGCGTTTGCTGGCATTGAGGCGGAAGCGGCTAAAATGGGTCTAGCGGTGAATGGGGGCAAAACGAAGTATATGCTGTCATCAAGAAAGGACACACAACATCGACGTCTTGGACAGAGCGTCACAATGGGCAGCTATAACTTCGAGGTAGTCACGGGCTTTGTCTACCTCGGCGCCGCAGTGAATAGTTCAAACAACATCAGTACCGAGATCAAACACAGAGTAACTCTTGCCAACCGCTGTTTCTATGGCCTCAAGAGGCAATTGAGTAGTAGAGCCATCTCTCGAAGGACCAAGCTGACTTTATACAAGACCTTGATCATCCCAGTCCTGCTGTACGGCGGAGGAGGAGGCATGGACAATCTCAAAAGCGGATGAGGAAGTCCTTGGTCTCTTCGAGAGATAAGCTCTGCGTGCGATCTTTGGTCCTATTTGTGTTGACGGCTTCTGGAGGAGAAGATTCAACCACGAACTGTACGGGCTGTACAGCGACATGAGTCTAGTCAGGCGTTTTCGGATCCAACGCCTAAGATGGCTAGGCCATGTAGAGCGTATGGACCGAACCGGTGGGAGAACGCAACAGAGGACGCCTCCGTTTAAGGTGGCGCACCCAGGTGGAGAATGACCTCAACCAACTTGGCGTGCGACAGTGGAGACAACTAGCTAGAAAGCGTGCTAGCTGGAGAGGCTTGGTGGTTGAGGCCCAGGTCCACCCCGGACTGTAGCGGCATATGGAAGAAGGGCTTGTTTATTTGTTTATCCTCTTTTTCAGGATTCTTTGTTTCATGAATTGTAAGATATACCGTTTTGTTTGGAATTGAACGTGTAAAAATGTGGGAAAAAAATTTCAATTTACTTTAATATTTCCCTTCTTACGCTGGATTAATTGCACTTAGCACAAACATGTACTCATTTGTACACCCCACTGTACATATCGTCATCGTCGTGTATATGAGCACTTTAGACCTGGCCAAGGCACTTAGGAGCTGTAGAGACAACTTTCGGCAATGAAAAGGATACAGGGTGAGTGTGCAATGATGGTATACGAGTTAGGAGCGGCATTTGGAAGGGCCTCTTCCTAAAGACCCTGAAAAACCGATCGATGCACTTCTGCAATGGCCATCGAGCATCCTCCAATCGCCCTGATTCAAAGCTGACTTGCGTTGCGGTTGCTATACTATAGGCCACCGGGCATCGGCAGGCTTTCAAATTAATTACAAACCCCAATCGCTGATCCACGACGTCGCATCGTACATCTTATCGACAGCGCTGCAATCTGCTCGCGGCCGCCTGCTTCCACAATCAATGGCATTGGCAAGACAGAACTTCTGTTCTGCTCCCGTTCCGTCTAATTGAAACGATAAATTTACTTGTATGCATCCCTCTCGTTCCTATTAGCAAATTGCAAATGAATACCAATTACCCACTGGCCCTCTGCCTGGGACGCGTGGAGCCTCTGTGCATTATCCTGCCATCCTGCGAGGACGATTTTAATTTCATTCACTTCAGCGTTTCATCCGCTTCCACTAATTCACATTAACAAAAGGAACGTCACAAAAGAAGCAAAAAAAAATTGAAAAAAAAAAAAAAAAAAAAAACAATTTCAACAGGATTGAATAGAAAAGCACATCGAGGATGTTTCCACGCCATATCCGCACCGTAACCACGCCATCCTTGAGAGTTATCAATTCAAAATGAGTTTTCAGAGTTGTGCCACCCACAACGCGGGCCCAGAGCATGACGACGAAGGGGGAGGGCACTGCGCCTGAGATTTGGATAATAAGAGCCGACAAAAATAGATTTGTTGCAATCCGATTTCCGTTGAACGAGCGCAAAATGAACGAGGAGGAGGGGAGCAGGCAGAGGGAAAGAAAAAACTAGGTTATGCCAGCAATCAGCATAGTGGCTCAGTTGTTGTTGTTGTTGCTCCTCGCATTGAGTGCCGTCCCTTTGTGTGTATGGTGGAGTGCTGCGGCTTGACCGAATTTATACATTTTTTTTCGTCCTTCTTCTTCTTCTTCTCGTTCTGCTTTTAAATTCTGACTTTCTGTGGCTCTGGCTGTGGCGGTGGATGGGTGGGTGGTGGGAGGGTGTGGCGGGGGTGTCGTGGGTTATGTTGTCACTGTCGTCGTCGTCGTGGTGGTCAAAGATGAGCCTACATTCAGCATGAATGGGTCCCTCCGATGTAGCTTGTGGAAGGATAAGGACCTCACAGCCGTTTCGTGGGTGTGTGAAGGGGTGGGTCGGGAATTATGTTTAAAAATCGAAAAAATGGGGTGAGACCGGACATTCCACTCGTCAAAGTGATGGAAAAGGTTGAAAAGCGAATGGATACACATTCTGGGAGTCGTTGTTGGAGTTTGCTGGAGCACCCGTAGTGGCAGTCGTCGGCGAAGGGGATGGAATGGTCTTTGTTTAGTGCGCTGGCGGAGTGGGGTGGCACTTCTCTTCTTCACAAGAGAAACGCTTCATTGATTTCTGTTCTTTTTTTTTTTACGTTTTTCTTGTTTCGCTTCCTTCTCTCGTCTTTTTTTTCAGCTCCCCAGCTTTGAGAGTCTCCAGAGCAGCACTGGCAAGTGTGTTAGTATTTTCGTCCTTTTGGCGATGAAATTTACAGAATTTTTCGTATCCTTTGTGCTGCTGCTGCTCTTGCGGTTGTTGTAGCCGATATTCTTTGATTTTTGCGACGCTATTCGAGGGGAGGCGGGAGGGGGAGGAGTTCGTCCAATAACCACATTATTGTGGAAACACAGTGAGTCAGTGAACCCCCACCGAACAAAAGGGGCCCTTCTACTCACTTTTTTTCTTCCTCTTGCTCGCTGCTCCGGTTGTTGTTCGTTCCCTCCGTCGCCGAAACTGTTTGTTTTTTGATTCAGTTCAACGAAACAAAATGAGATGAAGTCGTGTAAGGAGCTTATGAAGAGGCAACGATAGAAATTAAGTGACAGCAAGTGTCCTTTTGGTTGCCGAGTGGACTGTCGATGGGATCTTCTTCTGTAATTGGATTGAATTGTACCCAATTTTCGTCGGACAATCAAAATAGAAATGTAACCATTCACTTGTGTTGAAGGGAACTCCAGAAGACATACGCTCAATTTCGGCGAAGGAACTGTTGTGAGGACGCAATCAATCGTGATTTTGGGCGCTTTCCAGTGAAGAGGCTCTCTGCTAGAGAGGGTGGTCCTGGACACACAGTGAATGCCTCTATTTAAGAGGGATTTCAGTGAAATTGGCTGTTTAATAATACAATAGGCGTTTTCTTGGGCCAGGGCCTAGCTTCTATGTGCAACTAACACACTTGTTGTGTTTGATATTGTTCCCTTAGCTGGCGGATTTTAGAATACCGAAGAGCGAAGCTTAAGAACGGCTTAACCCTCCGTCGGACACACGGGTCTGGCCAGGAACATTTCATTTTTAAGCGTTATTTACTGATATTTCTAATGAAATTTAATTCTTAAAATTTCGAAATTTTCGAGCAAAGAAAAAACTGCTTGATACCTGATGGACTAAAAAATAAAAGAAAAAAAAAATATGTTTGGAAATGTGTAAATTAAATAGGCACCGTCTTGTGCCAAAATTGTAAACGCTGTTGTTACAATAGAGGAATATCCCGATAACATATTTCACAGCCATTTCAAATACACATGCTCCCGCAGATGAAATCTGCCTGCTTTCCTGCAGCTATTTTATTTTGGCTGCGAAATCTGCCCGACGCCTCCTTTTTAGTGCGTATTGTTGCCGTTTACGAACAGAGCAAGTGACTGTCGGCTTGCGTTGGTCCGTTTTGATGTTGAGCTCACGTACACAACAACGCAGAAGCTTGTTAGCCTGACGTTTGCGAATACAGTCTCATGGACAATCTTCACTCAAAATGCACATTTAATAAGTTAAAAATATATACACCACGGGTAAACCAACGACCGTGCCCTTTCGCGATCCAAAGACCATTCACATGCATGTCCTCTCTGATTCACCCTCTCGTTGGCCACCCTCTCTTTATGTTGATGGTTCAGTCGATTGAGAAAAGGGATCATTTTTACTCCTCGTGCAATATCGCTCAACACATTGCATAGCACCCATTTTTGTGGAACATGTCAGAATTACTCAAACACGACCTCACCTACACCTCCGTCCATGTATCAGATTCCGATAACCTTCAAGCATGTTCAGAAGCGTGTAACACAAGCTCACGCGATCTGAAGTTCTCCCCTCAACAGTCTGTCTGACCTCACTTTGCTAACCTGATTTTCCTTCGCGAAACCCTTTCACACTTCGCCCTTCGCAAGTTCTCAATAAAAAATTCAAAGGATATCAACCCTTCTCACATGAACACGGTTTGCCAACTTTCCACCTCCCTCAGTAGAGACAAGCCCAATAGCACGAAAGGACGAACTTTCCAATGATAAAAAAAAAAAAAAAACTTTTTCGAACCCAACCATTTTTCAGGTCATCATTGAACACAGTGTCAGGCCAAGGGGCTGCAAGCCCCATCGAAGTTTGCCCAGAAGGTGACGTTGCTGTTTCTGTGTCACCCAGTTTCCGTGGGCGAACAAGTTCGATTGGCTCGACATTTCAATCAAAGTGTCACCTTACAATGTTTTGAAGTCTTAACAAGACTCTGACCTGGCTGCTTGTCGAGGGACACATCATCGCCTACTCTCCAGAAGGACGCCACTCACACTCCTACTCTGACTTGGCTGTTTGTTGAGGGACACATCATCGCCTCCCACTCACACTCCTACTCCCCCACCCACATCCACCTCACAGGGAGATTTTAATGACGTTCCGGCACTTTTAAGTAACAGATGGGTGCGAGGACGATGTTCCATCGCAGCGGAGGCAGAACTGAATTTATGACAAAGAATTAATGGAGTTTTTTTCTTCTACTTTCCCATCACCGTCGTCGTCGGTAGCAGCAGCCATCCGATGATGAAGAACTAGAAGAGGCAATGCCGTTGCTGCACTTGAGCGTGCTCGCACGAGCCTGTGTGCACAGGACGTCGTTGTCGTCTCCTTCGGTCGACAGGCATGATATGCTAATAGCATTTCGTTGAATGATGGTGCCTGCTGCGGGGGAGTGTAATTGTCTGAGAGAGCAATTAAAGTTATGTATCTCATTTTCCTGTTCACTAATGGATACACACGAGTTAGATGTCTCGCCTCTTATGGTGTCTTCTATTTTTTTTTTCCTTTTTCTCATGGATATCCTTGTCCAGCTAAAGCTTAAAGAGACTCACACTGTGGTTCGTTGAAGGTTTCTCGGAATATTTGCGTCCAGTCCAGGAGACGTCTGCGATGTGGAAGCAATAAAGGTGCTGTCCACTGTGGCTTGCACCACCGAAGGACGAAGATAGTCAAGACAACGCTGGCTTTCACAAAGGGTTTGATGGTGGCACAAAGGGATTTGGTGACATGAGGTAGCAAGGAAGAGACTTGATTTGCTGTAGAGACGTTATTATTCCCTTTTCGACAACCCTGTGACTTTGCACCGTTTGCCCATGCGATTGGCCCTCATTAAGTGGAAGCCTCTGCTCTTCCAGAAAGGGCTACAGGTCATCGCGAACAGAAACGTGAACCAAAACATGTTCTCATCTGCTGCTGTGTTTCAAGGACTAATAGGCGAAGACAAAGCTTTGCTATGGATTGCCTCTCTATGTGACTGGGATTAAGTAAACCGAGAACTTGGCCTTGCAGGTTCGGAGTCGGAATTATGCGCATAATACTAGTGGTTGTTGTAAAAGCTAGCCCCCGGTCCTCGACGGCCTCAGGTCCATCTCCTCTTGTATTGCCACTTTCAACACGGGCGCCATCTGTTGCATTGAACAACGAAGTCCAAGCTGAAGACACTTCCAGTCGAAGGCAAGATGTCTAGGTGCCCTACATGGACCAGCTTCTGAAACGGTTAAATTCGTAGACGCCTAATAAGTCTGCCTGTGCATCTCTCACTTTTCGTTTTTAAATCTCCTATCAGATGCTATCAACGCGGAACTATGCCCAAAGATCTCCAGGCTGAACCCTTCTCTCGAAGTAACCAAGGACTTTTTCATCGGCTGTGAATATAATGTACGCATCGGGGCCAGTGGCATGACTGCCTGACCTCTTGAACACCCAAATAGAAAGACTGCCACCAGTAGACTACCACCAGTAGTCTGCCGCAGTTTCTGACTTTCTTCCTCTTCTTCTTCTACAGTCCGGGGAGGATCTGGGCCTCAAGCAACAAACCACTCCAGCTAGCACGGTCTCTAGCTAGCTATCTCCAGTGTCGCACGCCAAGTTGGTTGAGGTCCTTCTCCACCTGGGTGCGCCATTTTAAACGCGAGCGTCCTCTGTTACGTTGTCCCTCGGGCTCCGACTCGGAGACTCTTCGGGCCCGAGCTGAGTTGTTCATACGCTCTACATGGCCCAGCCATCTTAATCGTTGGATCCGAAGACGCCTGACTAGACTCATGTCGCTGTACAGTTCGTGGTTGAATCTTCTCCTCCAAGAACCGTCAACGCAAACAGGACCAAAGATCCCACGCTGAGCTTTTCTCTAGAAGATACCAAGGACTTCTGCGTCCGCTTTTGAGATTGTCCATGCCTCCTCCTCCGCCGTACAGCAGGACAGGGATGATCAAGGTCTTGTATAAAGTCAGCTTGGTCCTTCGAGAGATGGCTCTACTACTCAATTGCCTCTTGAGCCCATAGAAACAGCGATTGGCAGAAGTTATTCGATGTTTATTCTCGGTTCTGCTGGTGTTCGGACTGTTTACTTGGGAGTCGAAGTAGACGAGGTCCTTAACTGCCTCGAAACTGTGACGTATCAAAGTCATCGATAGTGTGTGTCCTCCCAATACATCTGCTATATCCACTTTGACTACTTCCACCACAATGCAATCGGACGCCTTATTGACAGCTCGCTGGGTTCTCTCAATCACGTTAATTCCGTCCGCGTATGCGTTCGTACACAGGTGAACGGACTTCTAAAAGATCGGGCTGCCAGAGCTTGCGTGAGAGCTCTGCTCGGTCTTCGATTGAAACGATAAAACGATGAAAGTCACACGACAGCACGTCACGTCGACTAAAACCGCTCATGATACTGCAAGTCTCCATGAGTCAATTAACGACTTATGTGCAGCAGCTTTCCATCGTCACCCTACGTAGACGAGTTTGGAAGGACAGTCAAAAGCGTACTTAGCTGAGTAGTAAGACTGTCCTCTCCGGCTTTATATGCGACGAATACGACAACTACAGTAGACAACTACTGCGAGAGACAATCGTTTTTGTTCAATAGTGCAACAATTCATTGGAGTTATAAAAAATGGAATAATTAATTTAGCTTTTGAAATAAATCTTCTTTTTAAATTTGGCGCCTCTCAGGCGCATGTCTTTTCAGTGCTATCAAATAAGGTTAACCTTCTAGTGTTAAATAAGGATCCACACCATTACCGACGAAGAATTTTCGCACGAAAAACGGCCGAGAAACGTTCCATGCGAATGGGTGTCTTTCTTCTCTTGACTTTTCTGCTCCGTCTACCCAAATAAGCCCTATGAAATGACTCAATTTGGTGCACCCAGCCTCTCCAACTAATCAATTATACAACCCCACACCATTGGGAGTCCCCTTAAATTATCCCAAATTACCGCAATTAGACAACCCCCCTTGGCTGGCTAACTCAGCCGCCTCAAATCAACCCATCAAATATTTACCCAACCATTATCAAGCAGAGACCACAAATGCCTGGCCGCCATTTAGCAACACAGACACTCACCCCTAACCCACCGGTGCCGGCTGGCGCTCTTGAACTAATGCCAAAGTAGCACTTGTTGGTCAACAACCTAACCAGCTACCCGCAAATAAGTCATTTAAATTCTCCAAATGACGCTCCGCAACGGCACCATCCAGCAGCCCCATCTCATGGCGCTGCGATTAAGGACGAGCGGGAATGAATGAATGTTCCGTTTGCACTTGTGGGCCTCCTTCAAGAGCAAACGCTGCGAATCCCCCGCGACTGTACAGTTCAGCAAAGTTCAACGAAACCGGGTCAAGATGCATTGCATCCCGCCCAAAAGGATGTTTACACAACCAAGCCGAGTGGCTTTGTGTGAACTTTTCGCCGCAAATAAGCAGGAACCTAGATTTTTCTTTTGCCAACCGGAACAACACCCTCATCCCCATGCAGCCTCATTCACCCAAAAATTAAAAAAAAAAAAAAGAGAAAAGCCAGAGAGGTAGGCCAGATGCTTTCCAAGTAAAGTAGTTAATCCGGGGGCTGCATCTCATCTTCGCTTTTAATTCAGCAGCCCGGGCACAGTGCCGCTTGGCAGAGGAGGCAACAGAGGCCTCCTTTATCACGTCCAAGTGCGGTGCTATGACTCGTTGAGTTGTTATATCACTCACAACGACGACCGAGATGATATTATCATTTGGGTTCATCTAAATGGGTCATTAGACGACAACGACGACGACGGCTCAGAGGTGGCAGCTCTTTTGGTTCATGTCACTCACTGGTCGTGGACCAGGCGGGGGTTTGTTTAGATTGTTTACACTGCCACACATACACACACACACGTGGGCTCGTTTAGAGCAGAGCGATCTTAATTTCTGGTATTAACCTTGACAGAGTGTGTGCCTGGATATTGTTGCGGTGTATCTAGAACAACAAGACAAGAGGCAGTTCCACAGACTTAATTGATTTGGGGTAATGTACTTGCCTCTGAGCAGGAATGCAGGGAATGCAAATAAACACTTGACACCGGAAAAATCTTGACAGATTAAGTATCGTTTAGTTGAGGTTGGTATACACACGCACACACTCTCGTGGCCTGTCTGAGATTTATTGAAAGCTGCGTTTTATTGGACATTTATGTGACAATTCTGGTGGAATGAGACGTGAATGGGATAGTCAGTGGCTGTGGAGAAGGGCCGCCGCTTTGATTAATGCGGTTGAATTGCAGGGAGTTCATTATGGTCGGAGGGTGGAATGTGCGTTGTTTGAGATGTGCTGTTGGCACCAGGCTTATGATTGTCCATCACTATTTATCATGTGACTTTAGTGGTGAGGATGTGAAGGTGATGTCGGCCATCTGAAAAGCGAGCGGAATTGTAACGAGAGGTATTTTGTGGATCTTATTATTTGGTTTTTAAGGAAAGTCTTTGCAAAGGGAAGACTGTTAAATCGACTGGCGCTAAGGTCCGGGCTGGACCTGGGTCTGAGTCGACATGTCTCTTAATGCTGCAGTCAAACAAGCCAAACAGTCATTGGTCTCGGACAGACTACCAATCGACTTAAAACACGAATTCGCGTCTTTATGTTTTAGCTCATGGCTGTACGAGGGATTCAGCTAATTTGTGCGATGAACGTTCCCTTGAGCATCATTATACCAGAATTTATTTCAGCAGTGCTCATAGAGTCTTCAAAGTCGATGACAATTGAACTAAGACTTACCTTGGCTACGCAACAACGCCTTTCCGCCTGTCCAGATCAGAAATCATATCATTTTTAGTGATCTGCAGTGATCAGACCCATCGTCTTTTATGGCGTAACAGTATGGTGGCCCATACTCAACGTCGACGAACACCTAAACATGCTAAGGAAGGTACAAAGACAAGCCTGCATCTGCAAAAGTGAAGCCTTGAGAACGACTCCCACCGATGCACTAGGAACCATACTAAGCCTTCCCCCACTAGATATTCTTGGAAAACAGATAGCAACTGTGCAATCAGATTGAAAGCACGCTCCCGGAAATGCCAGAATCCTAATAGAACAAGGACTTGCCTCTACTAATCTGGATCACATTTCACCTGTTAACTTCTCCGAGAAAAACTTCAAAAGCCAAATTCCGGAAAGAGACCTGTGGTATGGCGGCAGTATACCATTGGGTAACGCCATACACCGTACGGATCCAAAACGGAAGAAGGAGAAGGTAGTGGAATTTTCTCTGAACATCTACCTAATCACTGCAGCGTTTTCCAAGCGGAAATAATGGCGATCAGCGAAGCCCTGTCCTGACTGAGGTGGAACGTGATATCCGCCCGTGAGCCAGCAATCAAATCCCGAACATCGTTCTCTATCAACTCAAAAATAGTCATAAGCTGTCGCACACCTCTTGACGAGATATCCGAACAGTTTCGAATTCGCCTGTGTTGGGTCGCGACAATATGGGAAACTGCGAAGCTGTCAAGCTCGCAAAAATCGCCACAAAACTGCCAGATGGCGGATCCTTCTGTAACTTGGGTACTCCTCTAGCTTCCTTTAAGTTGCAACTCACGAACCAAAGCATCCTAGAAGTCAATGCCAGATGGAACAAAGGCAATATAATAATAATATGAGTGGATGACAGTTCGAGGCGGACCTGGGCCTAGCTTCTTAGCAACCATTCGTGTTGTGCGTGCTATTGTTCTTTTACGTGGGTAAGGGACTTACAGTTTAATGCCGGCTCAGAACGGCGAAGTTGAGAAGCTTTTTCTAGACAGGAATACTCTTTGAGCATTGTCAGTGACTCGAAAGAGGTGGAACAGAGGCAATACATGCTAAATTACCTTTTCTGTCTATCTGTTAGTCTGATATCCTTAAAAATACCTAAAGTTAGCACAGCAGTGGGTATAATCATTCATTTTATGATTACACGCGGAAAGACCAAGATTATTTTCTAACGATTTCTGCAACAGTTGCCGAGACGCGGAAGAAGAGCAAAGTGTACAACACCTTCTCTGCAACTGCCCTGCACGTGCCTCAGCTGGGAAAGCTACTCTAGGCTCCTACATCTTCGATAATCTGAGCAAACTGAGAGCCACCAGTCAAATCGCTATTAGACTTCAATCACAGATCTGGCTGGCTGTCGTAATAACCACGCCGACCTTTATTTTTAGACAAGCCCACGTGGCAGTACAACAGGCCTACTTTTGCCTAAGTACATCTAAGCCACTTACTACCTACCTTCTTGGTGATCTATATAGCATCAAGCCGGAGATAAAGGACACTCAAACAAAGATGTTAAAAGCGTTGTCTATGCTAAACTGGTCAGACTACTACCACAGATTGACTACTTCAGTCATACTTCACACTTCAGTTGGCTAGCTCACTTGAGCATCGTTTGTTGAAATAACGATAAAACACGCACAAAGAAGAGACGGTGCGTCGATGTTCGAGCGGGTCTAATGACTGTGCGATATTGTCGTCTCCTATAAGTTTTATCGCTCGCTTTTGGATTCTATCAAGTAGGTGCAGTGTGGTCTTGGGGGCACCAGACCAGATATGAGCGTTGTACTCAAGCTTGGGGCGGATGTACGCCTTATAAATTAAAGCCAAATCAGAAGGGGTGAAATATTTCTTGCATCGATTAAGAAAACCTAAACATTTCGCAGCATTTTTGGCGACCTCAAATATGTGATCGTTCGAACTAAGTGTTGTGTTGATACATATACCAAGGATGGAAAGTTTTCCGGTTTCATCGACACAAGCGCCATTCATGGATAATGGCTGATTATCAAGCGTTCCCTTGAGTGACAGCAGACAGCATTGAGTTTTTGAAGCATTGGATTACCTTTCTATTGTTTTTTCCCCAGTTAATTATGCTGTCAAGATCGGAATTCAATGTGCTTAACATACGCTGCCGTTCCAATTCTACGGCCGAAGGGGGGGGGTCGTGAGCATAATTCCTCTTCTTTATTTTTGGCTCAATGGATTTGTCAATAACCAAAAAGTGCGCGCACAAAAATGAACTGTTTGGTGCGGCTTGCATGCCGGCGGCGTTAATGGGCCATAGTTTTTCGTCCACGATACCGATCGTCACGTTACTGTGAATGGTCAGCGTTATGGCTGACCATTGTCAGTATCCAAGTCAATGGAAAATGGCTAATATCACTCCGATACCAAAGAATAATTGCCCTTAAAGTCCCTCTGACCTTGGACCAATCAGCACGCTTTGTTTTTTAGCGAAAGCATTTGAAAAGATACTTTTTTTTTATATAATTTGCGCGTGCTCAAGGGATTGCTAATACCCTTATGTGTCCGGGGTCAAGACACAGCACGGGCCGAAGGTATGGAGGGGGGAACGGAGAGGAGGTACCTGTGCACATTGGTCTTAAATATCTGCGGGTTGTAGTCTGTGGGAAATATTTGGCTGGGAAGAGCATTCCATATTCTGTCCCTGAATTTTACTGTCCGTCCGAAAGTAGGCTTGAGGTTATACTGATGGCATTCCATGCGAGACGGGTATTGCGGATGATTTCATGGAGAGGAGAAATGCAGTTGGCTGGCTCACTTGAGCATCGTTTGTTGAAATAACGGTAAAACACTTGCTAAACAAATATAGCTATATCTCAGTGCAAATAATTTGTTATCGAATCGTTGTGAACCTGCGGTCATGGTAGTAACAAGCGATCTTCGATCATCATTTGATGCCGATGATATAGGGGTCTTATTATTGCTTGACTTCTCAAAGGCTTTCGATAGTGTTATTCATTCGGTACTCCTCACGAAGTTAAAAACCTATTTCAATTGTTCCTCGCCCACACTGAAATTATTGCAAGTTTACCTACATGACCGCATTAAAATTTTAATTACCGAAATCGGAAAGTCCTCCTCATTTCTAACAAACATAGGGATGCCCCAAGGCTCTGTTTTGGGCCCACTTTTATTCTCGTTATTTATCAACGATCTACCACAAGTGATTTGAAATTGCAAAATTTATTTGTATGCTGACGACTTTTGATGTTGGATTGTGTTGATTTAGTGGTGATCAAAATCTTAATAGTACAGAATTGTGCTCATCGCAGAATAAACTCAAACTTACTAACACACCGCTAAAGCCACTAGTGTTATCTGCTCAAGGACCACTTTTGACCTACACAACATTCAGGCAATAACTGCGAATACTGATATAATACCTTTGGAGCGTAATGTAAAATATCTTGGGTGCCAAATTAATTCTTCATTAACCTGTTGTAATGCTATAACAGGCACTATCAAAAAAATGTATACTAGCTTGAGACACCTCCGACACTCCGCTCAAGTTTTAAATAGGTCTATAAAACTGCGTCTTTTTAAAAGTTTAATTGTGCCATTCTTCACACATAAGTGCTCCGTTTAACCTCGTCTTGACTATGAATGTAAAAGAAGATTAAATGTCACCTTTAGTGACTGTATCCGTTTTATTTATATTGTTCCTAGGTATTGAAGGGTGTTACATCTAAACGCTGGTGTCTTAGGTTTAAATTTGCATGCATTTCTAAGCTTTCGTAATATTTTGAAAATACACAAAATTATTCACCGGATCTGTCCATATTACCTTCATAACATGTTGACAGTTGCACGTTCAACTCGTGGCATCAGTTTAATTTTACCACAGTTTTTTTTGTTTTAATTCATTTTTATATTTCAAATTCTAACAATCTTACGTACTAGACAAAAATGCTTAAAACTAGTTGGACGAACGGTGTTACTATTTCTAACTTACTGGCCCCAAGCGGGCGCTCTAAGCTAAACTTAATCTTATCATATATCTTTCAACTTCAAGTAATATTATATTTGTATGTGGGTCGCCGTGGCGTAATGTTAGTGCGTCGACTCCTGCGCAGAGGGTGCCAGGTTCAATATCCGAATTTACCACCTTTCATATTTTCACGGCTCCACCTCTTTCGAGTCACTGACAATGCTCAAAGAGTACTCCTGTCTAGAAAAAGCTTCCCAAATTCGCCGTTCGGAGCCGGCAATAAACTGTAGGTCCCTTCCACGCATGAGAGAACAATAGCACGCACAACACGAGTGGTTGCTGAGAAGCTAGGCCCTGGCCCTCTACGGGCTGTAGCGCCACCCATATTATTATTATTATTATTATTATTATGTGAACAAAAACGAGTTCAATGCTGAACAACTAAATATTAAGAAAAAATTTGTTTATAAAAACTTAATGCCTCTACTGTTTTCTTAAAACTTATAACTACCCTACAAACTAACGTTTAACTTAAGTTACATATATACATATGTATATACGAGTATATAGACGTATATATATATGTATGTACTTACCATGTACAGTGTGTATACACTGGTACACCCTTACGTACGTTTGTGTATACAATTTATTTATTTTTATTTTTTTTTTTTTTTAATTTTTTTTTTTAATATTTATATGTACAACTTAAAATTACCTTAATACTACCCTAAGCTATGTAAGTCCGGTCGTAGGTTACAGCTGTAAGATATGCACCAATCCACCGCAAGACAGGACCGACTACTCCCCATAAGGGGATTTGTACTACCCTTTCTACCCCGGGTCTAAAGGGTTCGACGAGAGAGTTCCCTCGCTTCCCAGCCACCAGAACTTTTGGTGCTGCATTGCAACTTCTCGAATGTCCCGCCTTGAAACCGCCGTACTGAACCGGAGGAGACCCTCCTCAGCTTGTTGTGCGACGGAACGGTCGTGGTTGAGTCGCCCATCCACAGTTGATCTGGCGACGTGGTAGATGAGCGGCACCGCATTTACGTCTTGTATCAGACTGTGCTTATCTAGATGCAGAAATGCTTCTGGGGGGACAAAGCCATTGTGCCGTACCCTTTAATGGTATTGTGAATTGGGGTAATAAGGCCCCGAGATCAAGTTATTGACCGAGTTCATCGCTCTAGCAGTATGACCTCGAATCAACTTCAATACAAAATTGTCCACTCTTATCAGGTGTGCCCTGTTGTATAAGACTTCATTGGAGTAAAATTTTCTGTACTGGGACTCTGGAGTTCGATAAAGACGAAGGCAAGCCCTAAGACAAGCCCTCTCGAACAACCGAATCTTTTCCATTAAACTTGGACTCACGTTGAACCACACGGGACAACCATAGGTGAGCATTGGCCGGATGAGGGCCATGTAGCAGATAACCTTCACCCTCGCATCGAGTTGGCTGATGTAAAACAGTATTTTTGTAAGGGCAGAAGCGCATCGGGCCCTGGCCAGAGTAGCATCTACATGTTTGTTAAAATATAGATACTGATCTAGCCAGATCCCCAGGTATCTGACTACAGTCTTTTGCGCCAGTGGTTCCCCGTGTCTTCCAACGATTGAGAACTTTTGCCAATTCATTTTCGTATCCACCGAGGCCTTATACAACGGCGTCCTGAACAGAATGGTTTCCGACTTCCGGAAGTTGAGTATCAACTTCCAGTCATCGTAACTTCTCATGAATGAATCGAAGTCACCCTGCGTGAGATTAGTGATTTCATCGATCTTTTTGCCTGATCTGTACACGATCAAGTCATCGACATACGCAATTGCGTGAGGAAGAGAACTTAACAGATCGCTCAAGTAAATGTTGAACAGGATCGGCGAATTAACATTTTTTTGCAATTTTGGATTATTTCTCCATTTTTTCTTTTGAGTGAATGGCAAGCTTATGTATATAATAGCAGAGGTAGATATTCTCCGTGAACCCCTTCGAAGGTCGTCTCCGATTTGTTCTCGAGCTACAGTTGGATTTTTATCCGAAGATTCTTTTCGAAATTGAATTTCTTCGTTCAGCCATCTTTCGTTGTCCTTTTTCATATCTTTGCACACTGCACTTACTACGTTCCCATTTCTCTGAGATTTTGCCACTCATTAGGCGCTCTAGGGATAGACACCTTCTGGTTGCAAAAAGACGAGTTCATTGGACTTCAGCCCCTACACTTGCTGTCTACCTGATCCGAATCTCAACTGATGTCAAAATCTGCCTACAATCATTGGCACGAAAATGATTGGTCACATTTCGCCCCGGTGATCATATAAAAGCTATTTCACTTCTTGCTTCCGCTGATGGCGTGATCGTTTTAAAAATGCCACGCGCCTCTGGCACCCTCGCCAGAGTCACTTTAGAAAAAAGTTGAACCTTACCCTGAAGCCCCACGAGTAGCGCAGCTCGTCGCCAGCCCCTGCGCCGCCCCCCCAGATCCCAGCAGCCAGAATGAATGCGATTTGTTTTGTTTGTTTGTCGTTGTCTGTCTACACAAGCAACAAGAAGGCGAGCAGAAGAACTCGGACAAAGTACAAGAAACATTGAAACCAACAATTTAACTGACGACGACGAATAAACGACGCCACACAATCACGCAGTCCTCTCATCACATTGTGAGCACCGCACAATTGAGTTGATTAGCCGCAGCTTCACAGGCCGCAGCAGCGAGCTCCGAGAGGAAGCGCTCGGCTTATCCGCGGACAGTGTCTGATTTGCACCAGTTGGCGCGCGTATCATGAGGCGTTTAGTTGACTAGGCGACCGAACGAAAGTGACGATAAAATTACTTGCATTTCGTCGCTAATAGTATGCATCTCTCTTTCGACCGTTGTCCGCTCACGTTTAACTTTTTTCTTTCTCTTCCAGCGCCGTGACGGACATGCCATCGCCCATTGCGACGACGATAACTGCTCCAGCATCGGCTACCCACATCAACTACTACGATGAGCACATGAAGACCCCCATCAGCAACCACCTGCACCACCACCACCACCATCAACACCATCACCAGCGGCACCACCACTCGCCGTACCAGGATCGGCACCCGTCGCCGCCACCACCGCCGCCCCAGCCCCCGTCACCGATGTCTTCCGCGAATCTCTTCCTCTCGTCCGAGACGGGCAGTCACAACTCGTCGCCGGCGAAGTCGTCGTCACGCCTGCAGTCAACCACGCACTCACACCGGGTGACCATCGATGACTCGAAACTGCCGCTGTCGGCCTCATCGACCCACCATCAGCTGGTGACAATCACAACCACCGATCCCCCGTCCGGGGGATCCTCTCAGCATCAACTGGCCAACATCTCCGATCGGCAGACGGGCCACTTGGCCCTCATGTACCACCACCATCAGCTGACGAGCTTCCCAGTGCTGCCGGCCATCAAGCGACCCTCGCATCGATTGAGTTACATCGAGCAGCGATATCCCCCAGTTAAAGCGTGAGTAGATTTAATATTGTTGACTTGTTGTTGTTGAGTTAATTTTGTGCTGAATGGCGGAGTGCTCGTTGAGGGAATTACTTCCTGACGCCAGCTAGAGCATGAGTTGTGCGACAGCCTGCAGTGCTAGATGGAGCGAGCTTTTCGTAGATGTTTACTTGGGCGGGTTGCCTTAGTCGTTGATCCAAGACTACGGCGACCAAGTTCCGTTGTTGTAGGAAGTATGCCAGACAGAAACAGGGTCAATGCATTTTAGAGTCTCGTGGCTCAATGGAATTTTGAGAGCACTTTCGTGGTCTTACTTGTGATGTGTGGGAAAGTATTCCAATTTCCGATGAAAGCTTGGTGACATTATTTATTCGAATCTCTGTCATATACATCCCCAAGGAAGAAGTCTGAAGCTAGGATCACGCAACACGCTGAGAATTAAGCTACGAATTGTTGAAAGACTCAATCGCGCAGACTCCCTATTTTTGGTATGACACTACAGTCCGGGGTCGGTCCGGCGCCTCAACCAACAGCCTCTCTAGTGGTGCGATATCTGAGTAGCTGGATTCAGTTGCACACACCAAGTTGGCTGTGAGGTGCTTCGCCACTCGTGTGCACCACTGCAGGTTAGGTTAGGTTAGAGTGGCTGACTACCTGAAAGCTGGCCACAGTTAGGCCAAAGGTAGGTCCGTTGTGTAAGCACAAAGACCTGTTAGATCCTAATCCGCCAACAATCTGGAGGTTTTGGAGCTGACTGATGAAGCTAATCTTGGTTAGTTCTGTCAAGGCAAAGAAATATAAGGCGTCCAAGTGACTAAGTCTGCGAGATGAGAGGGGATTGCAGTTAGAAAGAAGGTGTGATATGGTTTCTTCTTCCTCCTCATCTATGGAGTTTCTATAGAAATCGTTAAAGGCTATGCCTAGTCTAAGGACCTGAATTCCAATGGGACAGTGCCCGGTTATGACGCCGATGAGAGTTGGGAAATGTGGGCTGCTCATTTTGATTAGGTCGCGGGAGCGCTTTGGATTGATATTAGGCCTTAATTGCTTCGTGATGATGCAACCAGTGCCGGAGGAGCATCTACATTTGGTGTGAGTAAGCGTTTCAAGCTTTAGTAGATGTTTTGTAGGAGCGATAGTCATGGACGGCATTTCTCAGTGAGTTGAAAGAGTGTTGATGTGGTACCCTTTCGCAATTCTGTGGGAAGTCACTGTGGCCCGGCACCCACATGAGTTGAATGCTGAAATACTTGGCCATCTCGTTAAGAGACAGGTGGCAATTGTGGGACATCTTCGAATGCGACTGCACTAAGAGATTTGATCGCTGCCTCACTGTCCGAACAGATGACAATATCTGTAGCTAATACTACATTATTTTTTAGCCAAGACAGAGTTTGTGTAGATGTTGGAAATGAAAAGTTAGAAAATAAAAAACTTCGACTCCAAACATCTACTACAGCGGCAGCTTACGTATTGTCGAACGGCGAAAAAGAAAAAGAGACAGACTCGTTGCACCTGTCAAACACGAAACCTCAGTTCTGAAGCTGTCGGGCTGTTAGCGGACGAGACTCGAATTCGTTGACGTGAGACTTTTGCCTGACTGTCTCCACACTTGTTTAAGCGCTATAGTCTCCTGCCTGAAATACGCTACAGTGAGAAGGAACTCGGAGTGACAGTTGAAAATTTAGATCCTTAGAGAAGTCTCCCACAACCACTCCTTCATCCAACTTCGTTCCTCCTGTGAAAATTCGCAGAGTACCGCCCAACCACTGGTGTTCACACATCCAGTAAGATTTGTGGGCACCACTGTAGACATTGACGTCCACAGGTTCGGAGATGAAAATTGAACACAAAGATGGCGTGCAGAACTTTTCGCTCGAAAAAACCAAACACATAATTATTATCCCCTTTAGACATTGTCCATGCCTCTGGTTTTAAGCAGAAATGTGCTGCTATATATAGACTCGCCCTGGTCCTTCGACAGACATTTTCGTTAGTCTCTGGTTATTTTCTCGTCGTTGAATCGCAGCTCGACCGGTTTGTATCTCGATAACTTCTTCTTCTTCATAACAGTCCGGGCTGGACCTAGGCCTTAACCAACAAGCCTCTCTAGCTAGCTATCTCCAGTGTCACACGCCAAGTTGGTTGAGGTCCTTCTCCACCTGGGTGCGCCATTTTAAATGCGGGCCTCCTCTGTTACGTTGCCCCACGGGCTCCGACTCGAAGACTCTTCGGGCCGGAGCTGAGTTGTCCATACGCTCTACATGGCCCAGCCATCTTAATCGTTGGATCCGAAGACGCCTGACTAGACTCATGTCGCTGTACAGCCCGTACCGTTCGTGGTTGAATCTTCTCCTCCAAAAACCGTCAACGCAAACAGGACCAAAGATCGCACGCAGAGCTTTTCTCTCGAAGATACCAAGGACTTCTTCATCCGCTTTTGAGATTGTCCATGCCTCCGCGCCGTACAGCAGGACTGGGACTATCAAGGTCTTGTATAAAGTCAGCTTGGTCCTTCGAGAGATGGCTCTACTACTCAATTGCCTCTTGAGCCCATAGAAACAGTGGTTGGCAAGAGTTACTCTGCGTTTGATCTCGGTACTGATGTTGTTTGTACTATTTACTGCGGAGTCGAGGCTACCTGACTACCTCGAAGTTATAGCTGCCCATTGTGACGCTCTGTCCAAGACGTCGATGTTGTGTGTCCTTTCTTGATGACAGCATATACTTCGTTTTGCCCTCGTTCACCGCTAAACCCATTTGGCGCGCATTGCTACGCATTTTATATTTTTTTTTATATATAAACATACGCTAGAAAGAGGGGGGGGTGTACGCCCCTACATTTTGACTACTTCAGCCTTCCCTCTATCAACCAACAAAATTGCCAAGTCCCACCAGGCCGAGAACTAATAAAGTAGTCACCATGGGCACCGAAACCATTTCGATTCAATTAAAATCGAAGAAGCGACATCCCCCACAGCGACTGCGAGGCCAGTCCAGACAGAACAATGGCTGAAGATGTAACCAACAATTACCGACTGAGGCCTATCGCCTATTAATCCTGCCCCACAGTGTGGCGGCGTGGTGGCTGACTGGGAAATTAATCTCACTAGCGTCACGAGCGATGTTCGTATGTACCTTCCATCGCAGTGACATGTCCCAGAAACAAGTAGCCCAACCGCACCATAAACAAAGCACGTATGCGATGGATACGTGATTTATTCCCGGATTCCCTGTTGCTCGCCCGACACCCTGCCCCGGATCAGGGGTGAATGCATCGCCGGCATGCACTGCCAGCCGACGCATACGTAAGCAGAAGCTGCTCCGAGCTGCTGAGCAGCCAGAGTCGTGTTGCATACAACAAGTGCTGCTGCAGTCGAAAACACAGTCAGTTAGTTCATTAAAGTGTGCGCGTGCAACAACCCCGGCATCATTGTCATTCATAGTGCAAGGGTGGGGCGGCTGATGGCCAGGACTGCGTGCACTCTTGCTTTGTAGGTGGCGCGTGTAGTTGTTTGCAAGGATGACTGCTGGATTGTGCCGGCATAAGCTTTAATTACACGACACGATGTATGCTGTTGTTTGCGAAACTTTTATCCACTTTTCCCCATTCCCTGCATTCTGGATTCCACCACCTGTACCCAGGAGCCGGAGGGTGATGTTTCACTTTTCCTACTCTGTGTGGGGTGGGAGAGGGAGGGGTATTTTTCCCTTTGCCACGCACTTGTGGCAACTCTGGCAACGTTGGAGTTACAGCGAAAAGTTTCGCAATAAACTTCACGATGTGGGCGTTGGCTGGGCGGAGGGTGAGAGTGGGAGTGACAGAGAACAGAGTCAGGATTTTCCGAGGGTGATAAATATTTAAAAGTTGCAGCGCAGAAAGTTTCCTCTTACATTTGTTGTGGAGTGCAACTTTGTCGCTGTAATTTGTGTGCGAGGCACAGTGTGAGAGTAATTATGCGGGCCTCTGGTTGACAATGCACCCACTCTTCACTTGACGGTAATTTAGAAGAAAATCCCACGAGGAGGGCGCTTACCCAGCGATGGGACTAAGTTTACGATGATACAGTAATTTGCTGGAAACCTCGTTTGTCTGCGCACTTACTGTGGATCTTATCAAATTATCTCTTGTCTTGGTTCGTGGAGGGAACTCTCGCGCGTGTAGTAATGATGCGCGGAATGAACTCACCAAGAGTGAATCGTGTCAATGGTTTGTTAAGTGTACCAACTCTTAGCGGAGCTGGGACGAGGGCTTTTGGGAAGATGTAACTACTTGGGGAAGCTGGACTGTGGAGACTATGGAATGTGAAGGTTTCTGGTTGTATAAAGCCAATTGTTTTACTAAACCAGATACTTCTAGGCCCCATAAAACGTAATTCGAATGTCTCTCAGTCGATTGGCTGTAGGGTCCATAAGTTCCTTTTGACATCATCCACTGGATGGAGGATCTGACGATTGAGCCTCAACGTAAACTGTTCTTGGTCCATAGTGAGTAAGTCTAAGTCCTGCCGTTTGTGTCTTTAGTGAGACAAAAATGTCCCAGGTTTGCTTGGCGCCAGCCCCACAGTTGATTGACTTAACGAAAGAATATTGCGCTTATGTCTGAAACACAATAGTGCGTTGAGCCAGCCGACTTCATTTTACGGAGAGAGTGCGATGTTGTATCAGCTGTTCTCTCTCTAATCTGCGAGATGAAAAATATTGCCGCCTTTCTGGATACACTCATTTGAAATGACTTGTTTTCATGTTTTCATTTCTCAAATGACAGTTGACACAAAATAATCGCAATTTGAAATAAAACTCTCAATTTGGGAGAAAATCTCTCTCACAGCGCACCTCTCTGTCACAAAATATTCAACATGTTGAATAATGACGTGCGATGGACTTACGTTTTACGTTTTATTACGATCCTCTCATCTCTCTCATTTTTCACTAACTCACAAGTAACTCTGAATTGTGTGCGTTGAAAGCCAACGCCAGCGCAAACGCACTATTGCGTTTCAGGCATTAGTTACGTCGAATGCTGGGCAAAGCAAAGGATACGTTCCACCGTGGCGCCAACCTTTGGCTGCAGTTTCTCCACGTATTAGTGGACCTCCACAAGATTACGAGCATCGTGGTATATGAGGCAGTGCACTCCCGTAGTACCGTCAGCACCTTAGAGAACAAGATCTTCAAAGGTCGTCTATTTAGCTTATACGGAAAAATGTGCTTATGCTAGAAATGCCTTTTAGTGGTTTCAGGAGAGTAGTTGTGTGTGCGCTCTTTGCTTGCAAGGTATTTCGAGGAAAAGATTCAACCACTAACTGAACAGGCTCTTGAGATAAATGTGTTTAAAACAACAGCGCAGAGTCAACCAATCTAAGGACTAGGGTTAGGTTAGGTAGTTGGGCTGCTAGTGAATTCACCAGCACACTTAGACCATATTGGTCAGACTACTACCACTGATCGACCACTCCAGCGATAGTTCCGCTAATTTGATCCCAACAGCAAATGGTTACTGGACCAGATTCGAAAACCACATAAAAGCGTATTAACTTTGCTTTCACTGGGATTCGAACCGGGGACCCCGCTAACCAGGGACAGGCACTCTACCATCTGCCCACCAAGTCGTTAATCTTATGACTAAGGCATCTGGGCGAAGTACAACTTAATAAAACGAGTTTTTTTCCGAGGGTAGGTGGAAATCGACAAGTGTGAGACTTTTACTCACTAAAACCACCTCCCTGAATATTTATTAAGACTACAAATAAGCGAAGCACTTAACCAGTATTTTGGATTTCATGATTAGGGTACGGGTACTGACCGGCAGGTTACTCTCCAAGGGTCTCCAGGGGTCTAATCCTTTGAAGTCGGCGCAAGACATAAGTCTCCTCAAGGATCGAGTAAACTGCAGAGTTTGTGTACTCACGCTCTTCTAGGCTGCGCTTATGTTTATAGGTGACTGAAGGTGACTGCCCAGAGACCGCTCTGTCTTTAAAAGCTCGTTGGTTGGCATTCACCCCGGACATTATACCATTTTTGGTGAAAGCGTCCTTGCTGGAATCATAGGTTTAAGAAACGTCCCTTAAAAGCTGTAGGGGAGTTTAGTTTCATTGACCATAGCCAATCTTATCATTGATTGTGGTTCATTGAATGGAAGCCACTTTTTCTGAGGTCACTAGCTCTGGTAGTTATGGCAGGTGGTAGAAATATATATTCTTTCACCTTAGGTGGTCAGAAGCTCCTTAGAGACTTCGTGGCTCTTCAAACCTGACCTGAGTGTTTGGCCTACTTGTTTGTGCTTTGAGGGTCTAAACTCAAAGTCGCAGAATACACATACCAACATGTGATGGAGTTTAGGACGACTAAAGTTGACTACGAATGCAGTGTCCTAAATGGATGATAAAATACTTGGCCATCCTGTTGAAAGTTGAAAGTTGAAAGTGACTGAATTCCGAGATGTGATCTCTGCCTGGCTATCGGAACAGATGATGATGTCTGTACTTGCTCTTCTAGGCTGCGCTTATGTTTATAAGCAAGGTTCTTAACTTCATCTTGGAGTGGTAGTATACCTAGATCTCTGTGGATATCGTCGTTTCTGATATATAATCGTGCATTGACGATGGTTCTAAGCACCTTATTTTAAACAGTCTGTATTATGCTCATATTACTTGTTTTGGCACAACCCCAAAGTAGTAAGCCATACGTCCAAACAGGTTTTAGAACTTGCTGGTATAAATGAAACTTTTTGATGTTAAGTTTTAAAAAAAAAAAAAAATTTTTTTTTTCCATTAAATCTTAGTTCTGACAAAGTTCACTTACGACAAACTTACAATTGAATTCCCAGGAAAAAGAAACCTCGCTAGGCGATTGTCCCAGACGCGGCGCCAGCACAAATCAACTCTCCTGTTCGTGGCGGATGTTGAACGTTCACCTGATCCCCGTTGTGATGTGGGAAACGGTCGCACCTTCAATGCTCATCGTATCCCCGAGGCCTACCATGGCCTAGCTTCTCAGCAACCACTCGTGTTGTGCGTGCTATTGATCTTTCACGAGTGGAAGGGACCTACAGCTTAATGCCGACTCCGAAGGGCGAAGTTGAGAAACTTTTTCTAGACAGGAATACTCTTTGAGCATTGTCAGTGACTCGAAAGAGGTGAAGCCGTGAATTATCACAGGTGGCAAATTCGGGTTTCGAACTTGGCACCCTCTGCGTATTACTTACTAAGCCGCGGCGACCCGAGTTGTTGTTGGCAAAAGAGTTGCACAACTGGAGTCGAGTGAAAAGTAAGATCGTTGCGCTTGAGCAGGGTTTGACATAAAGCCATATTTAGTCGAAAATGCGTGGCTATGATATCGATGAATCTCAAATTACCAGAAGTACCATACCAGAATCCACCAAATTATCGCTGTCATCCCCCAAGACTCTGTTCCGACTCCGATATTCTTTCCCGATTGTTGAGCAATATTGCACGAGGAATAAAACTGATCCCTTTCCTTAATCGACTCAAGCATCAACATAAACTACCCTCTTGAGTGAAAGAGACCAACGTGGCCAACGATCGGGTGAATCAGAGAGGACATGCATTTTCGTTCGTCTTTAGATCGCGAATAGGGGAAGGTCGTTGGTTTACTCGTGGTAGCTATATTTCCAACCTAATACGATTTTTAAAATCTCCTCAATAGTACTCCTGACCTACTTCTCAACAGTACTCTCAGCTTTTCATGTTCGTGCCAAGACCGTGCACTTCCTTGGCCCGCAGAATTGGAACGGAAACGAATGTTAAGATACTTGGTTATGAGTAATTGTGTGAAAAAAAATGATTAAAAACTCAATGCTGCCTGCTGTCACTTAAGCGAACCCTCGATAATCAGCCATTATAATGGCGCTTGTATCGACGTGACCGAAAGACTTTCCAGCTGAAGGTGGATGGCCAGAGACAGCTCTGTCTTGAGAGGCTCGGTGGTTGGCATTCACCCCGGACATTAGACCATTTTTGGTGAAAGCGTCCTTGCTAGAATCATAGGTTTAAGAAACGTCCCTACCTGTCTTAAAAGCTGTAGGCGAGTTTATTTTCATTGACCATAGCCAATCTTATCATTGACTGTGGTAAATTGAATGGAAGCCACTTTTTTTGAGGTCACTAGCTCTGGTAGTTATGACAGGTGGAAGAAATATATATTCTTTCACCTTAGGTGGTCAGAAGCCCCTTAGAGACTTCGTGGCTCTTCAAACCTGTCCTGAATGTTTGGTCTACTTGTGGACGCATTGGGGGCCTAAACTCAAAGTCGTTAAATACACATACCATCATGTGATGGAGTTTAGGACGACAAAAGTGTCCCTAGTCGACTACGAATGCAGTGTCCTAAATGGATACTAAAATACTTGGCCATCCTGTTGAAAGTTGAAAGTTGAAAGTGACTGAATTCCGAGATGTGATCTCAGCCTGGCTTTCGGAACAGATGACGATGTCTATATCAAGTATAGATTACATTGTTTTTTCAGCAGGACAGAGCTTCCTCATTCGCTATGGTTTCATAAGTCACATCATTCGCATAATGCACAATGTTTAACTGGATTTTTAAGTCCTTTAATTGATTTTTTAATAAAATAATAATAAAAAATCATACATCTTTCACTTTCACAAGTTGTAATGTAAGAAACTCGCTTAACTACCTACTTCAGGTATATAACTGAATACGGATATCTGCCTCATCGTGATACTTAAGTGGGTTCGTTTAACCACATCATCCGCTTAAGTACCCAAAAAAGGAGTTAGTTATCCGGGTTTTACTGTAGATAGAAACTTAAGTTGCATTCACTCAAAATAGGTTTTAAAAAACTATCTAAATTTTGATAGGCAGAGAATGTCACACGGGGCCTCACAGGGTTGAACAACTTGGAAACGTTTCTCCGACGTGAGTGATGACTGAATTGCCAAACCAAACTAACCTTAAAACAGTTCACAAATCATTTGATTTGATTTGATTTACGATCCTTCGCCTCTAAAAAGGTATAAAAACTACATTTGTAAAAACCTCTGACAGAACCCTGTCGGCTGGACCCTTCACATCGGCACTCACCACTTCTTCGACGAGTTCCAGGCCGCTTATCACAGTGCGACCGAAGTCACGTCATCAAATCACCCAAGCAACTGCACTTATTTGGGAAACAAATGGGCAACTTTCCCGAAAGTCAAATGGCACCCACATTTCCCGAATCCCGCAGTCAATTGAACGTAAAAATATACACCCTACCCGAGGTCCTTACAGAGGATGCGAGTATTTTTTCTCCATCCCATCCCTTCATCCCCTCCCCCTCTTAAACATTGCCTAATAATCCGTTTGTTTTATCCATGGAGACGTTCAACCGACTGAATGTCCTTCAGAGAGGCACATTTTCAGCGAGAACGCTTGGCGTTGGCAACCGGAGACACGACACTTTCCTTCAAAAGTCTCACTCCTCGCAGACTCTTCCGTCCTGTGGGTGTTCATCAGTGGATCCCTTCCTTGTGCCCAAATGGGACCCCTCGAGCGAATCAATCGTTTAGTTCTTAATTTCGTGACGTTGGGTTAAAGTAGGCCCCCAACGCGTTAAACCCCTCGACCATGAGCTCGTGATGGAGGAGGACGATGATGAAAATTTTGAAATTCACCCAAAACGCTTTATCTCCTTCATTGCCGGTCGCATGTCATCCCTTATCTGTCGTGCCGTCATAAAAAAGGATTCACATTTTGCTGAGTAAAGCTATCGCTCGACATTCGCCGACATTCCTCGACATTCCTTGGCACTCCTTGTCTCCAATGGCGATCCTTTTTCTCGTTTTTCCCCGTCCCAGTGTCAAGAGCATTTTTTTGTATCCATTTGAAGCTGTTTTTTTGTATCTTAACAAGTTTTTCTTCTTTTTTTTTCTCGTGTACAGGGGGGACGCGCTGGCAACACTGTTCTCGGCACTCTACGGGAAGCTGCTGGTGGTAATGGGGATCGCCTTCCCCATGGCTGAAGTCATCTCTACATACATCCCGCCATCGTTCTATGAGGTATGTATGCACATTCGTTAATATTTAAAAGGCACCACCATCGTGCCGCCGTCAGTGCAATAATTTGCTTAAATACTTTATGAGGTTCATAAAATCAAGGCGCGTCGGCTAAGTGTTCGAGTGGGAATGAACGGTGCAGACCGAGCGTGAGAAGAGCCATTCAGGGATGATGGCAATGATCATCGTCATCATCGACAGTCAACAGAATCATAATGGACTGGTGTGTGAGCAATTAATCCAAATGGCACATGGAAACGGCCATTTGTCTGTCCAGCCGTGGGCGGTGGAGTGTGGAGTGCACGGCTCAAGCGCTGCCATATTGAACGTCATCGAGGGTCGAAGCGGCTCAGTAATCGATCTGAAACTGAGCTGGAGCGTCGCACTGGGATTATCTGGTGGCAGTTATCCGTTTCATTAGGAAGAGGAAAAGGATATGATGTGATGGCTGCTTAATCGCGAGGCGTTTGGTTAATCACCCTTTTCAGCTGTTTAATGGATGAAGTTAATTGAATTTGCCTTGCCGTCCGTTCGTTAAGACAAACAACGCGAGGAGCGATTAATCCCTGAATAGCCACGAAAATTGAGTGAGAGCGTGACTCTAACGAGACGTATCCTTTGCGAACATTTGTCTTAATTGCCTTTCAAATTAACTGCAAATGAGGTACTTCAGATACGTTTTTAATTCGGTCTGGACATAAAAGCTCGCAATTTTGAGTGCTTTCAAGTTGACACTGTCAACCGTTGGAGTCTCTACAGAGACATCTCCGTTTCTATACCGTTAAATTGGAGTCGAATTTTAATTGTAATAACCTTTTTCGATGACTTATTTACTTACAGTCAAACTTCCCTTGCGGACATCCTTCTATAAGGGACAGCTCTCTTTACAAACACTTCGTCGGCATAAAGAAATTTTTGTATTTCAACCCCTCCAGAACGGACTTACTTACTTATCAGGGTCATCGCCGTGGCTGAAGTCCATTTTTAACACCTGCTTAAGATTTAGGTACACTCCCAAATGATGGAGGAAAGCTAGGATGGTATTTATACCAAAGCGCGGGAAAGCCACACACACCGTGCACCAAAAGACTTCAGACCCATAACCCCTTCCTCTTTTCTCTTGAAAACCGTGGAGAGGATAGTGGATCTACATATCAGGGAAGGTATCAGCTTCAGATACTTATCACCGTCTCAACATGCGTATCGCAAAGGTTTCTCTATAGAAACAGTACTTCACTCACTAGTAAGCACCATAACAAATCCAATCTCAAATGATAAACAGTATTCAAAGATCAGCGTGTATCTGCATCACAGGGACATTGCGATCCACCCCCACAGCCGCCATGGAAACATATTCTTCACTTGGATGTCTATGGGAAGCTGGTATTCAACAGGGCAGCGTTAAGGCTACGGGAGTGCAACCGCTGGAGCAGTTCACATAGCTTAGGTCATACACAGATAATCAGAAATGTGAGACTACCAATGCATACAGATTCTACATCATCCGCTTTAGACTTCGAGTTTGGGTTCAAAACACTCATCCCAGATAGAGAAGATTGGGAAAAAATATCTGGTAATAAAACCAGGCTACCTGGAAATCTACAGAGACGGCTCAAAAACAAACGAAGGCACTGGACTAGGAGTATTCGTGGTATCGCCGGACATATCCTTTTCCCTGTCTCTTCGACTTGTAGCGACCATTGTTATGTATTCCAGGCAGAAGTTAAAGCTTTCCAAGAGGCTGCCCTCTTACTGTCGATGAAACCGATAGACGGGCTATCTATCGCCATTTACATAGATAGCCAGGCGCCCATAAAGGCTCTGGATACACCATCAATTAAATCGAAGATGGTACAACTTTGCCGTGTATCTTTTTGCCGTCTATGCTGGGTACCTATGCATAGTGGTTTTCCAGGCAACGAAAGGGCCGACGAGTTAGCAAGATTAAGGGTGGAACTGCCACTGGCAAATAATCAGGACAAACCATATCCAAGTAAGAAACACCATCTTACTTACAGATGCCGTCGAGTCCGCTAATCAGATGGAGATCAGATGGATGGAATTAGATACATGTAGGACTTCGAGGCTTATTTGGCCCCCTCTAAATCCAAACAAAACAAATACTCTCCTAAAACTAAACGTGACTGTAATAAGGCACGTAGTGGGCAATATCACCGGCCACTGGCTTCTCGGTATCCATGCCGGAAGAGTGGGAGCCCCCACAACGACTACTGCAGAAGCTGCAGAGACGAGGAGGAGGAAGGAAATACACTTCATCTCCTCGGCACTTGTCCAGCCCTTGCAAGAATTAGAAAAGACATACTAGGCAACTACTTTTTCAGAAACCTAGAGGAAATGTCACACTTAAAGATACAAGACATAGCCATGTTTATCAGGGAAACTAATTGGCTGTAAATCAGCACCGGAGTGGACTTGTCTGGCTATCAAGGCCACTAGAATACCATTAGACACTCTCTAGATTTATTTCATTTTCGATAGTGTAGTCGCTTTTTAAAAGGAGCCATTGGAAAGCAACGGGTAGCGATAGCACAAGGGATCCAACAAATTTAAGTGGGCCACAACTGCTACAGTGATGGCAATCGCCAGGACCTAAATTTACCTACTTATCAGGGTCCCAGCCTGAGCAATAGCTGCTTTCGTTTGCTGATGGTCCTGGCCACGCTGCTTCCAGTCATCAAGACCAAGCTGTCTTGGCTCAGCGATTATTTGGTCTTTATGCCGGAGATTCGGTCTTAATCTCCTTCTCGAACCAGCTGGCACGGATTCGAAGACCCTCTTAGCTGGAGCGTTGGGGTTCATGCGCTCGATGTGGCCGAGCCTGTGCAGTCGACGGATCTTTGCCTTCCCATACCGGCGCAGCTCGTAGAGTTCTCGGTTGTGTCTTCTCCTCCTTTCGCCTTCCTCGTAAATGGGACCATATACCCGACGTAGAATTTTTTCGAAGGCACCAAGAATCAGCTCTGCAGCTTTGCTTAGCGTCCAGCTGTCGGCGCCATACAGCAGGACTGGCAAAATAAGAGTTTTTGTAAAGCATGATCTTGATCCTTCGAGTCAGGAGTTTTGACTAACCGAAGTAACACCTGTTGCCAAAGGCCGTTCTACATCGGATCTCCGCTCGACCATCAACTCGCGAGGACGTGGAGGACGATGATGAAAATTTTGAAATTCACCCAAAACGTTTTATCTCCTCCATTGCCGGCGGCATGTCATTCCTTATCTGTCGTGCCGTCATAAAAAAGGATTCACACGTGATGGGGTTCGACAAAACTCCTTTCCTACCTCGAAATTGTAGCCGTCGATTGTGATATTTTGCCCTAGGTGGTGTGCGGCGAATCGTTTCGTACTCTACAGCATATATTTCGTCTTATCCTTACGTCTTTTCGTCTTTACCTTAAGACCAGCTCGTTTCGCATGTTCTTCAATCGCGGTAAATGCTTCCACTACGGCACATTGGGAACGCGCGACGATGTCGATGTCGTCTGCATATCCCAACATTTGGAGTGACTTGTAAAAGATATTGTCTTCCGTGTTTACAGCTGCCCGCCGCACTATCTTCTCCAGTACCAGAGAGAAGAATTCACACGACAGCGCATCCGGTGCAGGTTTTAAACAAACTTAGAAGTCTCCGAGCCAAACTGCATGGTGCATTGCGTATTTGTTAGCGTGGTGCGACACAACCGGATCTGTTTTCCCCGGGATCCCGAATTCGGCCATCGCATCGTCGTCACGACAATCCTGTTGTATACGGCTTTGAAATCGATCAAAGGCTGTGCGTATCGATTTGAAACTCGCTAGGGTCTGCCTTAGTGTCAAGATTTGGTCTATTGTCGATTTGAGGGCCGGGAGCCGCACGGGTACGTGCCGATTAGTGCGGTGCAAAACGGCTTTAGACGTACACTGGACAGGATCTTGTGGGCGACGTTGAGCAGGGTTATACCTCTTTACTTGTTGCAAGAGGTAGGATCCAGAACGGACACAATCATGATGGTCCCACTTCTGTCCGCTGTAGGGAAGTTTCACTGCATTTCATTTAAATCCTCGAATGTCAAACGACGTTAACCAAGCCTGCGCGGCATCTTGTTCAGAGTTATGGCACGCGTTTGAGCTCTCCGCAACTTATTCCTCAAGAAGGCTATTTCTCTTCAACTGTTCCGCCCCACGTTTGTCTACTTCCCCTGCAAACGTGACGCAGAACAGTTGTAGATGAATCGACCTCTTTAGGAATGATCTCGAGAGAGCTCAAATGCGTGGCAGAACTCCGAACGAGATGCCGCTCAGGCGTTGTCGTAGGCATAGGCGTTTTGCCTTCCTGGCTAAGTGTATTCCAAAGGATGGTGTACTTTGCAATGAAATTTTCCTCGCGGCGTGGAGTGTGTCCAATCCACTGTCACTTTCTCCTTCATATAATAATGAAAATTCACAAGTTCGTGGCCCCTTCTCATGTGCAGTTGATCGTGGTCCTAAGGACGTCTCTGAAGCATTGTTTTACAAAAGACTGCACCCTTCGTAGTATTAGTGCCCACTTTCCAGGTACTGTATCCTTAAAACAGCACCGATACCACGTTGGAGCGGAAAAGTCACTGCTTGCTTTTCTATATCGCGGAGAGCACGGCGAACGCTACTTTAGCCTCCCCGGTTGTCTAGCACACATCCAGAATAGCGGTTAGCCGATACCACACCTACTAAATATATGAAGCTGATAACGTTCCCGACTACCTGTCCAGCAGAGGCATGGCGTCCATATAATCCGATTCCTACCGAGTTATCTTTTGAAATTCAAGTCTTCGACAATTTATCGATACAACAAGCAACATGAATCTTAATCGTTTTTTTTTTTCATTGCTATCGATAGTGAAGTGAAGTAAGATTAAAAAAACGGTTCACACTGGCTATGATTTTCATCTGTCAAAAAATATGAAAAAGAAATTTATTTGTTCGAACTTGATGTCAAAATGAAAAAAAGTCGAAGGCGAATTTTTATAGGCAGTTATAGGCAGTAGGTTGTTGTATGTGCTTAACGTGCAAAATTCTATTTCACTATTTATAGATTTTTGTAAAAAAAAAACCACAGCTAATATGTTTCCTACACCTTCCTACACCACCTGCACATGCAAGAGACCAATTCAACGAACGCACAAGCCCATTACCCGTTGTTTTTCATTTTCCTATCGTTCTACTGCTCTACGTAAACATACGTACATGCCTCTTCTCCAACATCAACTGACACATATGACACTCAGAGCGGCAGCAAAATAAAGAATGAAAAATCCTAGTAACCCGAAAAATATAGGGTTTCACAATATCTGGCTGGTTAGAATCAGAAATGAAGTATTACAGAGATAGCAGACTTCACAACTGATTGCAACCTAGTCCATCAATGAATTTGAGGGCTTTTTTGACAGATATTCATGAATTTTTGACGGTTATTCACGAAATAACGTGAATGCCCCCCCTCTGATTGGTCAGTTTGGTTTGGGAAAAAGATATAAAAAAAGCAGTTGTGATAAATTTTAAGGGGCAAGTGTGGTAGAAGTCCGGCGTCTCTGTAATACTTCATTTCTGGTTGTAAGCTGGTTAGAAGAAATGGGTTCCCTTTCCTTAAGACTCCGGCACATAGAATGCTTTACTTGCTTAGCTTCAGAGCATACGTACACGCTGAAGTATCTGACGGAGTTGACACAATGAACACTTCAACGGACATCTGATTTAATTTGGCAGTTTCAAGTTTGAATTGAAAATTAACAGTTTTCCAGTATTTCCTGTCTAGAAAAAGCTTCTCAACTTCGCCGTTCGGAGTCGGCATTAAACTGTAGGTCTCTTTCACGCGTAAAAGAACAATAGCACGCACAACATACGTGGTTGCTGAGAAGCTGGGCCCAGGTCCATCTCGGACTGTCGCGCCACCCATATTATTATTATTAAACATTAATTTATATCCTTATCTATTTTGAACGTTGCTTCAAGGAGAAGCAACTCCCATACTTTAGCATGAGATTCGAATTTTCTTGAAATGTCACAATGAGAGGATTGTCAACGCTGAAGGAGAGGGAAAAGTTAGAAGTTGAGTAACTATTGCCTGAAACACAATAGTGCGTTGCGCCAGCCGACGACATGTTACGGAGAGAGCGCGATGACGTACTGAATTGAAAAAAATACTCAATTTAGCAGCTGTTCTCTCGCTCATCTACCAGATACAAAATATTGCCCCCTCTCGGCAATCACTTATTTGAAATGACTTGTCGTTAAACTATTTTTAATCAGCTGTTTTCATTTCTCAAATGACAGTTGACACAAAATACATCTGGAAGAAAAACTCTCTCACAGCGCACCCTTCTGTCAAAAATAAATATCCATCATGTTGAATAATGACGTGCGATGGACTACGTTTTACGTTTTATTACGATCCTCTCATCTCTCTCATTTTTCACTAACGCAGGTCGACGCTGTATTTTATACATAACCATTGAATTGTGTGCGTTGAAAGCCAACGCCAGCGCATACGCTCTATTGTGTTTCAGACCTATATCCGTCGCGAGAGCGTCAGCGTTGGTCTATGTGTCAGCTCCCATAAGAACACATGTATTTTATGTATTTGTCAAAGTATTGCCGACGCTCACGCATGTAAAGTATTCTATGTGCCGGAGCCTTTATTTTCCCTTTATCGTTCGCTGTGCTTGACTCCTTTCTGTGCACAAAAATAACTCGGTTTTCATCGACGTATTTGCTGATTTTGTATTGTTTTCTCTTAGATCTTTTCATTCTCCTTTAATTTCTGTTTGAAAAATTGCTTTTGCAAAAAAAAAAAACAAATTGCGGAAAGCGTTTGAAGGCGAAGATTTCTACCGGCTTTCCTTTTCAAATTTTCCACGCCACGCCACGGCTGTGCGGGATCGTTAATTTGGGTACGGGTGTTAGAAAAGTTAAGTGCTTTCGTTGCATTTATTTTGAGAGACTTTTTTGGCTGCATCGTGTAGTTTGTGAGCCATCTGAACCTGCGACTTTGTTATTCTTCAGCCTTTTAATGGCTGTACCGACTTCCTCAAAGCTAGGTGGGAGGACTACTTCATCGACTGGATTGGGACTCCCTCATTCCCTATCACTCTCTCCTGGTTAAGCCCGGCTAATCGGAAGTGCTGCTTTTACACATTCACTATTCCATGTGGGTCAGTAAAAAGATTACCCTAACGATTTCGAAGAGCCTGGGTGCCTTTCCTAAAGCCTATGGCCAGGATTTTGTCTTTTTAAAGGTTTGCTTGCATGAGATGCTAGGCGATGCTTCAGGCGTAAAAGGTTCTTTCCCTTCCGTCTTCTAGCACAGTATTCCTCTTGTCGTGCTCTTGTCTTCCGTTGCAGAGCCTTTTGATATGCCTCGTCGGTGGTTTTACGTGGTGGTTTCTTGCTCACCCTCGTTGGCGTTTGTGTTCGGATAGGCATACCGGAGAGTCTTCCACTAAACTTTCTCCCTGTCTAACTTCGGAGTGCTCAGGAGTCCAATGCAAGAACGTCTCGTTATTTAATGGCCCAGCTTTCTGTCATTGGACAGTCGAGCTGTGTATCGTGTTGACACGAAGTGATGCTCAGAGTTGACGCTTGCCCCCCTGAATGTTCCCACATCCAGGACACTTCAGCCATGTCTTACGTTAATGTGCACATGGTCGATTAGTTTGGCGATTCTTTTCGAGGAACCTCGTGCTGCCTACGGCCATGTTACGTGTTGTCGTAAAGTCATGGAGTCACTGGAAAGGAAGATCTCGTAGTCCATGGAATTCCATAACTTTCGCCGTTCCATACTCAACGACATACATCGCTGTTAACCACCACAAACAATAGTGGTGACAGCATGCACCCTTGAGGCACTCCACTTTGGACCGCAAGACCCTCTGCCCTGTGAGATGAGACACTTACCACTACCATATGTTCATAAGCCTTTAAAATAGCTCCGAGTTTTTCTGGAATTTTGAACATTATTCCACAAGTTGTACGCAGCACCGAACAAACAGGGTTCTACCGATCGAACGTTTAAGGTGACTAGGCTATGTAGGGCGCATGGACATCTCCATATCTCAGGAAGTTAATTAATGCAACAGAGGGGACCCAGGCTAGAAGTAGGTGGACCTGGGCCTAGCTTATCAGCAATCACTCGTGTTGTGTGTGCTATTGTGCTTTCACGAGTCGAAGGTACCTACAGTTTAATGCATACTCCGACGGCGAAGTTGAGAAGCTTTTCTAGACAGGAATACTCTTTGAGCATCGTCAGTGACTCGAAAGAGGTGGAGCTGTGAATTATAAAAATAGATAAATCCGGGATTCGAGTTCGGAGTCGTCGCACTACGCCACGGCGACCCTCCCAGGCTAAAAGTGGTACAGCCTTGATGTGAGGAGGCAGCTAGCCAGAGGTGAGAGAGCGCACCAACTAAAAAGGCTTGTAGTTTCAGTGCCATTCTGAACGGTTGCAACAAGCCTGGAGGAGGGAGGGAACTATGGCATCTGAAGGGAAGACTAGCGTCCTATCAATGGCTCTAGGAGAGGGTAACAAATCAGCGCAGAGTACAAATGAATGGACTGCGAGAAATGAGCGTCCGAACATTGAAGTTCGCCAGCGACCAGATTTAAATTCTTGTCTCTTTCAGAAACAGAATATTGCAGAGCTCTAGTAAAGAGCCACCAAAGCACCTCGACTTGTCGCCTCTATCCCCCACTATCCAGCAAAAGCCTCTCACACACAAGGCATAATTTTCCAAATGCATCCTATCACCGACAGGGAACCAAAACATTAGAGGAGACCAAGCGCTAGCTTGGCATTCACACAAGGACAGCCTCCTCCTCTTCCACGACAACCTGTGAGCTCAGATGAGCATCCTGACTTCACTAGCCATCACATCTCTGAAAAGTAGCTCAAGAAAATCATCGCCATCACATCTCACAAACATCACATAAAATAAGTGAAATAAAGTATTCACCTGACTTTGCCATTATCCAACACCCCCTCGCGCCATTACTGAGTGTGAATGTGCACCCAGCTTGACGCCGGAAATTAATCACTTGGAATCAATTTTAATCTCAGACAGCCCCCTAGTCAAATTAACCTCCCCCCAGCCGTAGTCGACCGGGTGGTTCTACGTTTAACCTCACTGTGCTCCAGCTCGGCACACAGTGCCCGCCCTCGAAAGTGGGTACTTTCGTCGCCAAGGTTGTGGGTGTTCACGTCAGTAAATCATGTGCATGCCCTGCACAGACAGTTTACTCCACCGTAGGGATGCCACCACCACCACCACGAGCGCGTGGAGGGAGCGGCTGCAGACAGACAACGTAGACTCTGGGTCGTTCGACTGGATATAACACTTTCACTTGCTCCGGGCTCATTGATGTGCACCGTGTTAGCATAGCCTTCCTCCTGCTTCGCCGCGAAAACCTGCTCAAAGTTCCTTAGCTGCGGATTTTGTGGTTCTCTCTCTGTTGTGAGTCTGCCCCCACCTCAGTCTGTTTAGTTTATGAGATGCACTACGTTTTTTTGTGAATTTTCATGAATTTGTATTTTTGTTCGTATCTTTTCAGGTGTTCTATCTGTATCTGTACATCGGCAGCATGCTGTTTCTGTTCTTCATGTACGCAACACTGCTCTGGGGCCGACCGAAAATTCCGCTGAGCATAGGTGAGTTAAGTTGGTTTATAACATTATGGGCATGGCTGGCCACGCGGACTGCCGCGGTGTGGAGCGGGTGCGGGCGATTTGCTTTTGCATTCGTGCTTCCGGACAAACAAAATGAAAGTAATTGCATTTTACACGACTCTTCTCCTGGGGGAAATTTGAAAAACCAAAACGCATACGCCATCCATGCTGGCGAGGGAATGAGCGAGTCAATGGCTACTGGTTGTCCTTTTTTTTTCGTTGTGTGTGTGTCTGTGTCTCTGCGGGGGTTCGATGCGGATGAACAGACTTCAGGTGGGGTTCAGGGTGTGAGTGAATTTAAAGTTTACGAGGCGCATTTGGACACTGATCAAATTTAAGAGGACTGCGGGATCGTTATCGTGGTTTCGCGTGTCCCTTGCGTGATGTTTGAAGTCGGTAAAGGCTTTGTGAGCGTCTCATGGACCAGTGTGTTGGTGGTTGACATGTGGAGAGCGCTGTGGCTTGTGTATTCTCAGTGGACACAACATGTGTTCTGATATCTAATATCTTAACTGGCCAGTGGACGCTAACCGTGAGAGTGTGTTGGAGATGAACTTAGTGCGAGAGAAGACTGTTGAATCCTGTCAGTAATATAATGCCAATGCAGTATGAGGTGCCATCACTACATATCACTTCGAGGAAATTTTGGATATTTATATTAGTAATGAGAAAGCCTCCAGGAACTGATAGGATTACTGCTGAGTTTCATAAGGCCTTAGCTATAAATCTATCACTCGCTTTCAACAAAATACTGGTGTCCGGTAAGATTCCCGAGCGCCCATACTCCCAATCCACAAGAAAGGAGATATAGCTGATCCATTTAACTACCGTGGAATATCCCTTCTAAACGCGCCCTACAAGCTCATTACGAACATTTTGAATGACAGACTGCCGCGCTAGATCAATAGCAAAAATCTACTCAAGGAATATTAAGCAGGTTTTCGAAGCAGTAGTAGTGCATTGGCTTACTTCAAAGCATCGTTGGGTCGTGTATTGAACAGGGAAAGAATTTGTACGCATTTTTTGTTGATTTCAAAGCCGCCTTTTATGCGATCGATCGTAAAGCATTACTCTACAAAAGCTGCGTTTTTTTGCAAGCGTATACACGCTTAATTTTCAATTTGCATGTAAAATACACTAACAACAAATCATATATCCGCTTAAGTTACTCATCATATCTATCGCCGCTTAAGGAATAAGCACGGATAAAAACAATGCTTCCAAACATTATTTTCTGTGTCTTCATTCTTGAGTTTATTCATTCATTGTTTAGGTTGCTGTATGTGGCTTACATCTGCGGGTTTGGTTGATGTATTAGATCATTTGTAATTCTTTTGGCATCCATAAGTATGCAATTTTTGATATACACAGAGTGTCTCTGCTAGACATTCCGTTTAGGTTTCGTAAACGATTCTTTTCATTTGATGAACATTTTTTTTTATTTTATAATTATTAAGTGTTTTTGCTTTTAAAGTGATGGTCACGCTACACAGTCACAAAATGGAGATTGTGACCATCACGACTCCACACCTGACTGCGAAGCAAATGTCATAAATGTCGTCGGTGCTGCCAAGATTTTATGATGAATCAGTAAGCCCCGATGGTCGTTTTTTTGTGCATTTCAAAATTAAGCGTATATACGCTTGCAAAAAAACACAGCTTATGTAGCTATATCGAGTAAATTTGAAGGGGTGCTTGAATTTGTACAACGGAACTTGATCAGCGGTTTGGAATGGAGTAGATATTTCAGATTGGTTTGAGACGAAGATGGATGCTCACTTAGCCCTGTGTTCTGCTTTGTTTATCGCTGATCTAACTGATTCCTTGTGTTCCTTGGGTGGGTCGCCGTGGCGTAGTGGGTTAGTGCGTCGACTCCTAGGCAGAGGGTATCAGGTTCGATACCCGAATTAACCACCTTTCATATTTCACGGCTCCACCTCTTGCGAGTCACTGACAATGCTCAAAGAGTATTCCTGTCTATAAAAAGCTTCTCAACTTCGCCGTTCGGAGTCGGCATTAAGCTGCAGGTCCCTTTAACGCGTGAGAGAACAATAGCACGCACAACATGAGTGGTTGCTGAGAAGCTAGACCATGGCCCTCTACGGGCTGTAGCGCCACCCATATTTTATATATTATAACTGATTCCTTGTCAGGTGGGATGGAAATGACAAGTCTTTATAAAGAGCCTTATATTTGCGGATGATGTCGTAATTTTCGCTTACTCATCTTCAACGTTGCAACGTATGATTAACCGACGCGGAGATTACTGTCAATCACAGAATTTAACGTCCAAGTTAGATAAATCAAAGGCAATAGTCTTTAAAAAGCACATAATGAAGATTGACATTATAACCATACGCTTATTGTGGTAGTTAAATTACAAATGCCTTGGAGTTACTATTACAAGTAACCTTGGTATGGAAAACCACCTAAAAGATAAGCAATCGAACCTGGGACAGAAGCTTTGCTAAGAAATTTATTACGCTGACGTGAAATACAAAGTATTCTTAACGGTGGCTGAAGCAATCATTATTCTTGCAGCGCAATCCTGGGGTGACGCCAGATACGAAACTGTAGAAAAGCTTCTAAGGTACTACATAAAGAGATTCTTTCGAGGTTTTTTCGACTCTAATTACATGCTAAATATTGAAACAGGCTTAGCACCTTTATTTGTCAAAACTTTGAAACTGCATGTGGTTTATTTAATGAAGGTGTTTAAAATGCCAAATGAAAGACTACCAAAAATGTTCGTATTATACATAATTAGGCGGAAAAACCTATTGGAGGACCTCACATCATTTTGCGAAATCCACTGCGTGTCCTAGGTGGACGAGAAATTTAGGCAGTATTACATCGCTGCTCATAGAGCAGTATATTGTCTTCTTCAGCACAATTTGTATGAGCGCATTTGTTTCAACAACACGAATTCGAAGGAACATACTTCAACTATTAGCCAATTACGAGGTGAGTTGATAAAACTCAACTATATTCCACATCGGGCGGATTTGCCGTCTGTCAGGTATTCTAAGCTCAAGGTGATCATGTATTTACTTTCTAAGAGCTCCCGTTTTGTTTTTAGTTGACTTGGACGGTGGTGCAAAAGTGTTTCATCAAAATTATCTGAGCTCATACCTAACAAAGCTTTTTTCGCACAATGGCGTCATTCATATCTTTTGAAATGCGCCGATCTTCGCTTGAACAAGATCTTCCTCATTCCGATCATGTCCACAAAACGAGCGAGGGAATTAAGATCCAACCCAAGCCACTGCAAGACTGGTCTCTGCCACTAGAATACAAGAGATTGACATCGTAGATAGAATGCATAACGGTGCCTCTTGGTGAATCCCAATTCACTGAGTCGTTGCCTACTTGAATATTAAATCCACGGACTTACGAAGTTCTGTTCAAGTCGTCATCCTTTCTTGAAGACTGTCCAAGCATTCATGAGCGAGCATGTTCCAGATCCCTATCCCTCGCTGTAAATACCTAGTTGACAGTTCATTGTGTTCGTTCATCATTTCAAGCGGTCTTTATTAGTTCACAAGACAGCACGGAAACGTACTACTTTGGCTGGAACAACATCCACGTCTTGACGCCTTAGTTAAGGGTGGCTGACAGCCTTAAAGTGTGGCCAAAAGTTGACTGATGCTAATATCACTTAGTTCTGTCAAGTCGTAGAAGTATGAGGCGTCCAGGTGATGAGAGAGCACTGCAATTGCAAAGGTGTGAAATGGTTTCTGCTTCCTCTATCTTGATGACTTACTGTGGTGGCCCCTTGCTGCCTGGGTTTCTTACCGTTTTTCTTAGTTTTTTGCCCTCTTGGCTTCCTGTCTCCATGCCGTGACTTGGGGCTTTGGCACATCAATGCCGCCTTGGACACTTCATGTTGATTTTATGTTTCCCTGCTCAACCTGATGAGTTTAGCAGACATTAAGTTCGTCTTTAAGTTCGACTCAGTACATCAAACTAAACCACACTTAATTACCTCCCATTAACAAAGTTTTCGCCACACCCCTTTGTCTACACATACTTTAAATGCCACACTTCCTATGCAGCGTGTCAACAGGAAGAAGCTTAGCCTATAAACTCTGCACACACTCGTGTGAACTCTTAATGCAAATTTGATAAGAGAGCCTGCCGCACTCGCAGTCCGCTACCACCGCCGCTGCACTTAAAAATAGATTTAATTTTGAAAAAAAATTATATATTTACTCTCTCACTCTCCTTGATGCAGGATCTCCAACAAAGTCTTCCTCGTCGAAGAAGCGCAACTCAACCAGTGCCTCATCGGAGAGCTTGGACGAATCGGATACGGAGAGCAGCAACTCGACAGACAGCAAGCCGATCCCCAGTACGATACCATCAGCGCGTCGGCCATCACTCCTGGCGCCACTGGGACGCCAGCACCACTACGGAAGCTTCTACTTGCGGATGGGCGCCGTGGGTAAGTAAACATCACCCGCAAACGCAGCGCCACTGATATTATGCAAATGCGAATGCAAATGCATGTAGAAGCCGCACTCCCCAGATAATTATCCGAAGGAGATTACTTATTCCGCCGCCTCTCGCCGCTCACTCGGCGCGTTGAATTCTAATTACGAATATGAGACCGGGGTCGCAATAGAGGAGCTTCGCGTTTTGAGAAGCACGCTTGCTTCTTGGGCACACCACACGTGACTGGGTCTTGAGATGTGGCAGCACAAGCAACGACTTGGTGCGATGAACAAGAACTCCGTGCTAATGAGTTCCGTCGTCCCTTCCGATGCAGAAGTTCTCGCGCCAGAGTCTCAGCGGCACTGTGCCCCCACTTAGGCACTCACTCTGGCCAGAGGACAAATTAGGTGTTCCACTATGTGATTATCAACTTGAACTCCATTATGGCGTCCCTTCACTTCCGGAATGGCGACGAGAACAAAGGACACACTCGCTCTGTACTGCTCGTCCTTCCCGTAATTGAATTAAAAATCTCAGTCTCTGACTGGTGCGCGCAAAAATACGACCGTCACCAGTGGAGGGGGGAGGGGGACGCGCCACGCCGGGCACAGTGAGAAACGAAATGTAAATTTGTTGCAGAAAGCTCCTCTGGGAGTGGTGCGGTAATTAATTATGTTTCCGCTTTCATACTCGGAAAGATTGGTAGTTTTTTTTTTTTTTTCTGGCCCCCCCCTTCTTGATGATTTATGAAATCAAAGGCAGGAAAGGAAGGAGGGGGCGTTGTCGGCGTCGGTCGGTTTTTCGCGAGATAAAGTTTAAAGGATCAAGTTCCTAAGTGAACACTTCGCGAGTAATAGCTTCGCGGAAAGTTCCTTCCCTTGATGCGGAACGATGATGTGGAAGGCAATCTATTCGCCTTAAAGTGCGAGTATAATGTTCTTCAACTTAAGGTGTTCCATGCCATGCAAACGGAGGAGGAATGACAATCGCTTTAGGAATTTGAAAGTTTGCAGCTCTCTGTGATTGCATTAAGCTTTGAGTCGTTTTTATCAAATTTCGTTCACCGCCTTGCGTCAACTTGGACCGTGGGTTTCGCTACAAATTAATTTTGAAGGCAATTTTTTTTTTGCGTTGAAGGGTCTCGAGGAAAGTTATCTTCGTGGGGTTTGTTTTATTTCCTGGCAATTATTCAAGGATTTAATAATTCCGTCTTGATTGTGCCGCACAGTGTGTTATTTTGCAAATCCAGCGGAACTTAATTCAAAAATCAACGTCGTCAGAATGAAAAAATGTTTGCTTTCAAGCGATAGGTATAACATCAGGTCTTAATGTTGTACAAAACAAAATTTGTATTTACCGCTGTGTGACGTTGCAAACAACAAACATTGTTAGCAAGAGAAATGTAAAACATCTGTTGCATTACGGTAGTCAAATTCATCCTGTTCGTATGAAGTAAGTAGCAACGCTATCCTTCTAATTTTTCTTTTAATTTCTGAAGCTTGTGCAACTTCAGAAAGTGATAGTAATTATCACTTGACTTGAAAGCCTTAGGCTTTCCCGATTTTTTGCGTATTGCGACTTTGCAAAGACTTTTAAAAATGTACCCAAATAAATCCACCGGGAGATAAGGTTCCACCGTGGCCATGCAAGGCGACTCTTAAAACTGCCTCCTGGGCCCGATGAAAAATGTTGCGTATACGCCACCGTGGCCATGCAAGGCATCTCTGAAGACTACCTCCTCGAACAAATGAAAAATGTTACGTATATGCCACCGTGGCCATGCAAGGCAACTCTTAAGACTGCCTCCTGGGCCCGATGAAGAATGTTGCGTCTACGCCACCGTGGCCATGCAAGGCGACTCTTAAGACTGCCTCCTGGGCCCGATGAAGAATGTTGCGTCTACGCCACCGTGGCCATGCAAGGCAACTCTTAAGACTGCAAGGCAACTCTTAAGACTGCCTCCTGGGCTCGATGAAAAATGTTGCGTATACGCCACCGTGGCCATGCAAGGCAACTCTTAAGACTGCAAGGCAACTCTTAAGACTGCCTCCTGGGCCCGATGAAGAATGTTGCGTCTACGCCACCGTGGCCATGCAAGGCGACTCTTAAGACTGCCTCCTGGGCCCGATGAGGAATGTTGCGTACACGCCACCGTGGCCATGCAAGGCGACTCTTAAGACTGCCTCCTGGACCCGATGAAGAATGTTGCGTCTACGCCACCGTGGCCATGCAAGGCATCTCTGAAGACTACCTCCTCGAACAAATGAAGAATGTTGCGTATACGCCACCGTGGCCATGGAAAGCAACTCTTAAGACTGCCTGCTGGCCCGATGAAGACTATTGCGTATACGCAACCGTGGTCACGATATCTGTCGTCTAATCGACATTTCTCATCATCGACACTGGCCCCTAAGGTTGGGCGGCGGCTGTTTTCTTCATTTTGTACCAATCTCTGTCTCGTAGAGGCTCTTAAGACTGGTCCAACAGAGTGCACTCACGCCCAGAATTTTCCACTCTGCGACGAATTGCCTTAACGCTGAAACCAAGATGACGACCGTCCTCACAACAAGATTAACTATCTTAAGAAATGAGTCTAAATTTCAATATTTTTTTTTAATTTCTGCATGTTTGGGAAGTGTTAAACGATGCATCATGAAATGGTAATGGAGAAAGGTGTGCTGTCGATATCAATGTGATCAGCGTTGCAGGGTCAAGGGTCTGTCGGCCATAACTCCATTGAATTGGATTGTGGATTCTAGACCCATTCAACTGAGTAAACTCATGATGAATCAATTATGTTCTAGTAGCTCACAAAGCTTCGGTTTCAATAGACTGGAATAAAGCTGACTAAATAGGAACAGTATGTCAAATTTTATAATTAATTAGTCCATCGTGGTCTTACAGCCTGCGGACCTATGACGATGCATCGCCTCTTTCACGGTCGATTCGTCATAAAACTAACAACTTCTTGCTAGCTGGAGCGAGGTTCCATCCCGTGACAAAGTCCACCGGTCTACGTCTGATTTCAGATGTCGTCGTGCATCTCTAGGAGACACTACCAGCTCAGCATAAGTGTTCTAGACTCTTAGAATCGTAGCTGGAGTATTAATCGTATGTGTGTTTTTTCAGAAGATCAAAGATGGCACATTCTTGCTTCTGTCATTCGTACAGGATGAAGGGTGATGGTGATGGAAACTCAGTCTGATGTTACTGAATTGATCTTTGTTGTGGATTGATACGAGGCTTCCTGAAATTTTAAGCTCTTTTGCGATTGTCTGTCTCTCTGTACATCCATAAGCACATTTCTTTCTCTGCTGCATGAGCGGTGCTAGTGTTGCAGTTCGTTATCCCCTGTTTGCCCTTCCCACACCTCTGTCTTTCCTGAGTTGAAATATTGTCTGTGTTCACGACCTCCGCGAGTTTATCGGCTGCACGTGACATGTTAAGGAATCGTTCGCTCCACGTGTAGTACTGAAATTCATTGTCCTTAGAAAGTTTGCAGACGTCATCGACGGTCCATAACCGGTGCTTGTCGGAAATTGATGATTTTTCCATGACTGTGTAACTATAAACTGGAAAGCCAGATACAAGGCCCCGTGCAGTTGTCCGAGCTTGACTGGTGTTGGTAAATTTCAGTGAGATCCGCCACTGGAAAATAACGAAAGATGGTCGTCGACCATCGTCTCTGTAGTGTAAGAGGGTCCGAGCGTCATGACATGCATCTAAGCGCTTATCTTCGTTGTCTTGTGCGCGTGTCCAACCTTGTCTCAGGGCAGTTGTGATCTGACCACCGACAAGTGCAGATGTACTCGTCTATTCCCCATGCGGCCTTGCAAAAATCCTTTAAGAGGCCTTAAGGTACCAGTCATCTGTTGTATACGAGCCAAATCTAATTGACAGGTAAAACTTTCAGTCAATGAATGAACACTTTTGAGACAGACTGTATGAAGAATTGGCTTTCAAAGAATGTTAACCAAATAATTCCTGCTTGACGCCGCTTTGGCCAATCTTTCGAGAGATGCGTCCTAGTTCGAATTCATCCTGTCCTTTCCCAGTTTTTAGCCGTCAACGATGACCCTTGAAGGTTTCGTACACCATCCTCCGTCCCTCCGGATTCGGCTTCCTTGGTTTCCGACGTTTTTCTCTGAATAACAACGTTAAATGCAAAGGCTGGGGATGGCAGCATCAGTGTCTTAGATGAGGATGACATTCGGCACGCTTGTGGTTGCACGAATCAGATGGGCTCCCTTTCCTTGACCATATCCCCTCTCTCACTCCCTCTCCCTCTCACGCCACCTCATTTACAAGCATTTTCTTCAATTTTCTTTCAGCTTTTGGAATCGGCAGCATGATCTATTCGGGCCTTGAATTCGGGCAGTATTTCGAACTTGAACGGGACACCAAATGTCACAACGTCATGCTTGCCCTGACACCGGCCACCAGGATGGCCTTCATCTTCATTCAGATGTACTTCATCTTCCTGAACAATGAAGTGAGTTCCCTTACCCTCCACAAGCAGCCTTCAACCGTTTTATTTTTTCCGTGTGCATTCTTTCAGCAAATCAAGGTGTACCGCTACAAGATAATCGCCCGCTTCGGCCTCATGCACATGATCGGCACGAACCTCGCCGTCTGGCTGAACGTGCTCATCCAGGAAACGAAACACGAAATTCTGACCTTCTACAATCCGGAGAACCGAACGCTGCGGATATCACATCGACTGGGTAAGTCGTCGCATACGTTCCAGCTGATCTGTAGTTTGCTGATCCTATCTCTCCTTGCAGGACATCGAATACACAACCTCGATCCAATGGCACACATCCGAGTGCCACGCGGCCTCAAGGGGCCCTACCAGATATTCGAGTGCCGGCGTACGAACATCTTGGGCACCCTGGTGCAGGACGCCTCGCCGTTCCTGTTCCCGTGCACCATCGAATACTCGCTGATCTGCGCCGCGATCCTGTACGTCATGTGGCGTAGCATATCGCGGCCACAGACACCGCCCGCCCTGCGCCCGGAAACGGTGAACTCCCCTTGCAAGCGGTCCCCGCACCACTACTCGGTGGACTGCGCCCGCGCCCACAAGGGCCTCTTCGTCGGCATCCTCATCCTGGTTCTAACGATCATCTCGCTGATACTCTTCTTCGTGCTCATATCCCGCCCGGACTTCGTCAGTCTCGCCGTCACCGAGGTGACGATCTGCGAGCTGCTGATCTACGGCACCGCGACCATTGCCACCCTCGTGGGCATGATCCAGATCCGGCACTTGCAGTACGATGCCGCACGCAGCTTCCAGCTGGACGACATCCTTCTCGTCGGCGCCCAGACCGGCTCCTTCCTCTACAACATCTTCACCGTCATTGCCGGCCACTTCACCTTGCGGCGCGACACAATCCTCGTCCTTATCAACGCCCTGGCGTCGATCGTGCAGACGGCTTGCCAAACCATGTTCATCCTGGACGCGAGTCGCCGCCAAGCCGTCAGCCCGGAGCACATCCGCAAGAAGCCCGGGCGCGAGATCGTCACATTCATGCTCGTGGTGAACCTGGCCATGTGGGCGATCAGCACGCTCGAGAAGTCCCGCGCCGAGTCCCACCCCATCCAGCTGAATTTCTACGGCCTCTGGGCGTGGACGATCATCACGCACGTGTCCATGCCGCTGGCGATCTTCTACCGCTTCCACAGCACCGTCTGCCTGTGCGAGATCTGGAAGCGGGCGTACAAACTCAAGCCGACCTACATGTGAGAATGTGCCAGGGGGCACTGTTACTGTTACTCTGATTTGAATTATCGCGAGGATTGTGTTTCGTCGACGCGCAGCGAGCAAGCGGATCCCGATTCGGTTTACGTTATCCCCAATCAAAATTAAGTTTAAGAATGTTACCCTTTATCGTTTCCTACCCCCCTTTGTTACAAACGAACAGTCCCCCTAAGACAAAAAAGAAAAAACAACAAATTTTCATTGAATATCCTACATTTTTAGATAAGAACATATCCTTAAGACCGAACTTATCAGCGATGTACATACACACGATCATTCATTCCTCATCCGTAGCCTCACCGGAAGCACACAGGATGTTCGCTGGACATCCGCTTCCACTGATAAGTTCACCAGAACCATTTCGGATCAAAATCAAACTCTCAACCGATACCCACCAACAAATGCCCTTGAGGTTTTTCACAAATTAATATACACACATGCATGCATACATACTTGCGTACTATTTTTGTAATGTAACTCTTATATAAACAACAACAACAAAACCAACAAAAACCACAGCAACAATAAGAATAAGACGATATTTTTGTTTTTTCACACGTAGATAGAGATTTTGACATTCTCCATTTTAAATTAGAAGCTTCAAAAATACGCGAAAGTAGGGAAATAAGAGAATATTTTAAATTTATAAGCAGTTTTTGAAGATTACCGCTAACGACTGTGGCGGAGTGAGTAGAGTATGGTGTGGCTTGGTGGCTTTCAGCTGCCAGCTGATAACAAATTTTCGTTTGATCTTTAATTTTATCGATTTGATAAAACAATACAAGTGTCGGTCGCCGCCGCACAGTGGGTTAACAGCAGAAAAAAGTCTTGGAAGAAAGTCATCTGTAGCCTTAGATAACTCGGGCTTATGGTTTTCTCAACTACACTTATTTACAAGCCCTCAAAGTCGACAACATATTTATTCAAGTTGCCAGCCATATTTTCAACAAAAGTTTACATATCTTTAGCCCAAGCTTCATCAAATAAATTCTGTATACATCATTCTATTGGTATGTTCTTCTTCTTCCTCTTCTGTTGGCTCTACAGTCCGAAGTGGACCTGGGCCTCAACCAACAAGCCTCTCCAGCCGGCACGATCTTTAGCCAGCTGTCTCCAACTGCGCACACCAAGTTGATGGAGGTCCTTCTCCACCTGGGTGCGCCATCGGTTCCGTGGGCGTCCTCTATAGCTTTGTCCCACGGGTTTGGAGTCGAGGACTCTTCGGGCTGGAGCAGTGCTCTACATGGTCCAGCGTTAAATCCGTAGACGCCTGGTTAGGTCCATGTCGCTGTACAGCCCGTACAGTTCGTTGTTGAATCTTCTTCTCCAATAACCATCAACGCAAACAGGACTAAAGATCGCACGCAGAGCTTTTCTCTCGAAAATACCAAGGACTTCCTCATCCGCTTTTGAGATTGTCCATGTCTCCACGCCGTACAGCAGGACTGGGATGATCAAGGTCTTGTATAAAGTCAGCTTGGTCCTTCGAGAGATGGCTCTGCTACGCAATTGCCTCTTGAGCCCAAAGAAACAGCGGTTGGCAAGAGTTACTCTGCGTTTGATCTCGGTACTGATGTTGTTTGTACTATTTACTGCGGGGTCGAGGCTACCTGACTACCTCGAAGTTACAGCTGCCCATTGCGACGCTCTGTCCAAGACGTCGATGTTGTGTATCCTTGGTCTGTTCTTGACTTTTTAAAATTAAAAAAAATATATAAAAAAAACCTTCAAATATACCTTCGATAAGCAGCTTCAAACATAGGTGTTAAAATAGAACTTTTGATGGATACTCTTTGAGTTTCAAAAAATGTCTACACCAAGCTACGAATAGCGACTTACATTAACGTGTGCTTCATGCTCTCAGGTTGTAGCACGGGAAAAAATTAGCTGCAACTTCTTGTAACCTTCGGAGTTATGTTCACTTTTGTATCGGATTTAAAAAACACAGTTTTGGTCATATCACACAACTCACAATTTCTTGGCTAATTATGGTAGGATTGAAAACAACTAGGACTTTATTTTTAGAAGAATCATTAACATCATAATCTTCTTACCCGCATGATCCACTATAAGGATCGCTTGGGTAAACCTCGCACGAGAGATCTCCAGGCAACTCGATCCTCCGCCATGGACACTAACTCATCAGTGGGTTATGACCAAATGTAACCAGGCAAGCTTATGGACTTGCTCCAACCACCTCATCCTGGGTCTGTCAAGTGGTCGCCTACCTGAGGTAATCGCATTCAAGGCCCGCCTCGGAAGAATTATAAAGCTAAAATTAAATGAGCCCATGAACGGAGCTCTGAGCTATTCAATTTCTTATAGTAGAATCTTAATTTAGCACAAATTTACAGGAGGCGTGGTTTATCGTTTGTTTGACTGTAGACAAGAAGCTGCAAGAGACTCCAACAGGAGACCTTGTTTATCTGAAAGATGGAAACAAGCCCTGTTCATGTTGTAAAAGTCATATCGGCCTACCGACCACTTTGGCCTCTTGAGCCAACATTGCACAATTTACAAAGATACGGTATAGACTACCTTACTACTGAAAACCTATTATAAAATGCAAGAAAATATATTAATACATTATTTAGGATTTTAGAAAGAAAAGCTACCGAAAAGCCTTTATTAAAGAGATTTTTAAGTTTAGCAACACGTTGACCTAGGCTGCAAAAAATGGCAATCGGGTTGTAATTACCAAGCTATGATGAATACTAGTTAGCTTCGGTAACTTTCGAACTCCTGGACCGATTTGAAACATAGTAAAAGTGCCAAGAAATCTTTTCATGGTTCAAAAAAGGGATATTTTTATTTATTATTTTTCACTTAATTTTACTCCGTTAATGCGTAATCCGTTTCATCATTGAACTACATCAACCATTTTTAAACCACGGAAATATCTCGTAACATGTTTCAAATTTCATTAAGGGGACCCTCCCCGCCCCCATATTCACGGTTTCAAAAAATCAATTGTTTTTTAATTCGAACCTATTCGAACCATTCAAGAATGTTCTTTCAAAATTTGAAGTGAAAATTTCAAATTCTCTTGAAGATATAGCCGATTTATGATAGAAGCGTCAGACGACGGCGAGAGCTTGTCAAAACCTTAAACGCGTTTTTTCTCGAAACTGTGTTTTTTACGACTGGCGCATGAGGTAACTCAAAAACAATTAATCCAATCGGTTTTTTCAAATTTTCACACGTTATTCTATACATAATTAGCAATGGTATGAAAAAGAATTAATCAAATCTTCTTTATTTTTTAACTTGATTTGCGTCTGAAGAAAAGGCGATTTAAAAAAAAATCGGTCCACGGGTTCAAATGTGACAGTGATTATTTCCGCGCTCCCATACAAAGCGTACCACTGTGCGCAGTGCCGCGGATGGTAACACAATATCTCCACTGTGCATGCAGATGCCCGACATCACAACCACAATCTGAACAGCAATCCGTCGTCATTCCACCTCAAATTTGCCTGCCGAAGAGTCAACGTCAAAAGACGGCCAACCAACTACCAATCTACAAAAAGAGAGCGCACTAAGAACAGTGCCCTCCCATCATCCTCTCATCATCTCCCACTACATTCAAACTAAATCCTACACGTATAGTAAAATGTCAAATCACATGTCCAACTTTTTAACAAAGCTCAAACCATGCTTCGACATGATGTTTGTTTGGACATGGATTTTTGTGCCTCCACTAGACTTTTTCAGATCATGTTCATGAATCGGGCATGGTTCATGTCCAGTGGAGACGACGTGTTTAATGCCAGAAACAAAATAGTACGTTTGCGCACACAATTCAATGGCCATGCACAAAATACAGCGTTGACCTGCCTTAGTGAAAAATGAGAGAGATGAGAGGATCGTAATAAAATGTAAGACGTAAGTCCATCGCACGTCATTATTCAACATGTTGGATATTTTTTTTCATAGAGAGGTGCGCTGTGAGAGAGATTTTCTCCCAAATTGAGAGTTTTGTTCCAAATTGAGAGTTTTATTCCGAATTGAGAGTATTTCATGTCAACTGTCATTTGAGAAATAAAAACAGCTGATTTAAAACAATTTAACGACAAAAGTCATTTCAAATGAGTGTATGCAGAAAGGCGGCAAAATTTTGCATCTAGTAGATGAGAGAGAGAGAGAGCAGCTGATAAATTGAGTATTTTCTTCAACACAGTGCGTCATCGCACTCTCTCCGTAACATGAAGTCGGCTGGCGCAGCGCACTATTGTGTTTCAGGCATAAGCCCAAAACCCACTACTTCTTACAGCCGACTTCGCGTTACAGAGATAGTGCGTCAACGTTGCGTTGACATGATAACTCCATTTAGCAGATGTTCCAGATGAAAAATATTGCATCCCTGTACTTCCTTCCACTAATTTAAAATGACTTATGTATGGTTTTATATTAATTTTACATTTTCATTTCTCAAGTGTCATGTTGACACAAAAATCTCACAAATTGGAAAAAAAACTCACAATTTGTAATAGATGTGTCAACTCTTGTAATAGAAGTCACAATTCTCCTGCCGATCTTCAAAATTAGAGTTCAATTCAAACCAGAAATGAATTATTACCGAGATGGCCGACTTCTATCTCTCATGCCACTTCAAATTTTTGACAATTTCTACTTATATCATTTTCTCAAACCAAATCGACCAATCAGATGACGGCATTCACGTTATATCGTCAATAACCATCAAAAATTCATTAAAATCTGTCAAAAACGCACTCAAATTCGTCGATGGACTAGGAGGCAATCAGCTGTGAAGTCGGCCATCTCTGTAACACCTCCTTTCCTGATTCAAACCAAACATTTCGAAAAACTGGGAGAGTGTGCTCTCTTACGATTTATGACATTCCTCTCATTTCTATCATTTTTAAATAAACATAGCACGACTCAGTATTATTTTGAACAGGCTATGGATAGAATTGGAGAATAGTTGGAAAGGAAATTGGAAAGGAATTGTTTGTGTTGAAAGCAGCGGTCCCTCCCTTTTGGTAAGGTAGCGTACTCATCGTACTCAAAGGCATCCAAAAGTAGTACGTTTTGTATTGGATTTAAAGGGGCCTTGTGTGTGTGGTGTTTTCGTTTCATTATTATGACAATTTTCGAAAACAAAATACGCACAACGACAGAATTTTTGAATATTTATTTTAATTAAGCACAAGTTGATTTTCGAAAACAAAAGACGCACAACGACTGAATTTTTGAATATTTATTTTAATTAAACACAAGTTGATTAGATCAAAATAGTAAAACAACAATTAATAGGGCACAGTGCATACTCCGAAATTTGGGCACCTATTTATTGAGTGTATTTCTGCAATAATCGAGTCAAACAATTGTAAGTTGCCAAAAATGAGACAATAAATTTAGCAACAAACATGTCTAGTCCAGGTTAGGTCAGGTAAGGTAAGGGGGCTGCTAGTGCATTCACCAGCATACTTAGAACATATTGGCCCATTGTGATACCCACACTCAGACTACTACCACTGATTGACCACTCCAGTAATAGTACCGTTCAAATTGATCCCAACGGCAAATGGTGACTGCATCAGATTTGAAAACCAGATAAAAGCGTGGGTTCGAACCGGGGACCTAGCTAACCAGGGGCAGGCACTCAACCAACTGCACCATCCAGTCATCTGTCGTGTTCTGATAATTCATATTAAAAGTAAAACAATTACAATAACACAAGGTGTTTTTAAAAAGTTGAGAAGTGTTGCCTTTTTGGACGCAGAAGTCTGATTGTTCCCTCGAAAGTTTTGCCAAGATATAATGTTACTTAGTGAAGCATCATTTTCTTCTCGACATTCTTCAATGGCGAGGTGAATTACAGCCCCAGCTTTACCCTTTGGTAATCGTTTATGTCATCGGGACAGTCAATAGGGGATATCCCTTGAAACAAGTCATTAAACGATTCTTCTTCTTCTTTTAGGATTTGGTCCCATATGACTACTTGGGGTCATCAAAGGGTTGCAGCACTTTCGTTCAACCATGTCCCATGCATTAGCCAAGACACATATGGCGTGGCTTATATGACGTGGCAAACTGTCCCATAATCAAGTCACTCGACAAAGCTTAACATCTCCCTTACCGACATAACATCTTTCATGTTTCTTTAACTGAGAAGCCTCTTAAATTCGCCGTTCAGATTTGGATGGATTTTGATGGCAGCACAACTCTGCGTTGTTTGGAACTGTATCAAGTCTTGAACTATGTCTACACCCTTGCTGCCGGAATAAGCAAATGTCACCATCGTAGTCATCCACATAGATCTCGTAAGAGGCTCTCAACTTTGTTGAAACCAAGGATGAAATTTGTCCAGCCCTTGAAACGTCGACTTTTGATGAGAACAACACAGAAGGTCGTTGACCTACTCCAGTTACACAATTGTTTGTGGTCGTAGTCAAGTCTCTTTGCCAATAAATCTTGCTCGTGGATAGGAATTCTCAGTCAATGAGACATCCTTCATTTATTGTTCAGAATTCTGATAAAAAGTAGCCCAAAATGACAAAGACAGGGTTTTTTGGGAATAACTTTTTCTATTTTTGTGTTCGAATTTTGGAACTGGAAGTGAAAAGAAACAGGATGACAGCTGCTTTTATGCCACCAACTTGATGAACGTTTCAGGAAAGGGACATTTTTTTCCGTGGGTAGGTGGAAACCTTCGACAAGACTCTATGGCGAGCATTCGCACATAGAAGTGTGATATTTTTACACACTAAAACCACCTCCCTGTATTTTTTTTAAGACTACAACTAAGTGAAGCACTTAACCAGTAGTTTGCATTTCATAATTTAATTTTAGGAAAACGACTGCAACACTAAGTGACTTGTGGTTTACGCGTTGACCCACCAATGCCACCAGTCTCAGAGTGAGATATTTCACCTGTCCAAATATGATGTCTTTCAAAAATGCCTCTGCACTAGTAGAGTCAAAGCCATTTAAGAGGCTTTCAAAAATGAGGAGCAGACCCTTAGCAGATCCATTCTGTCTTCTGTTCTTCTACTGAATCGTCAATTTTGACAGTCACTTTCTCACAATAGATCTGTTTTTTCTTTTGACTTGAAATGTCAGTGACTTGTCACAAGTAGTTTAAATAGGGACCAGATTATTGAGACAATTAAAAATCTTATGATTGCCAATCATTTAAAAACTTACCAAGGTGCCACTTCAATCTTCATTCGTTAACCTTAATCCTCTCCTTGGCCACTCACTCACCAACTCACTCCCCATCAGTAGCAACAATCTTCAAAATGGACCACACCAAAAAAAAAATAAAAACAAAAATCAAAAACTCTTGCATAGACTGATTGAGTGTTCACTTCTTACACAAAAACCAAAACAAAAATATATTCGTACTCATAAAAGAAAACAATCACTTCATCCGCTCCTTTCTCATTGTTCGCTGAAGTCTCTATTTTTTCCTTCAAACTCACCTTGTATGTCATCCAAAGTAAACAATTTTTTATCTCCTTTGCTCTGCTTGCTGGATTGTTTCAAAACAGCCATATTTTTATGTAAACGTATTATTTGTGATAATTTTTGACATGCACACAACTTGTCAACTGTACACATTTTCATAATTTCATAACTACACACCAAAAAAAACAAACTGAACTAACTATAATTATAAACAAAAAAAAACCCAACCATGTATACACTTGATATTAAACCAAATATATTATATAATCAAAAAAAAAAGAAATGAAACAAAAAATATATATATACGTACGTATGAATTGAATTTGCATTGCCATTTTTTATTCAAATTTCAATTTAAAACCAAGTATTTACTAGTGATACAATGTAACAAGAAGTTGCCAAAAATAAATAAACAAAGCATATTTTAACTAAAATTAAATTATCCTCATTTCGTCGAAAATCAAAACTAAATTAATAAAAAAAATAAAAAGAAGCAAAATCTATCGAAATATTTCTAATAGATATGTGTTTGTTTTTGTTTCGTTTTGTCTTCGTATTCAATCAAAAGAAACGCCGAAACTATTGCGCGTCACGTTTCTGTGAGATAAAACAATTCAAAGTTTATTTAATAAATTTTTTTATGATAATTGAAATTCTAATAGCCAATAAGTTTTACAGTGAAATATTTTATTTATTTAACCTGTTACTTCAAAAAACAAAAAAAAAGTATTTTATATTCAAATGATAATATTTAGCACTGTATTTGCTATATACTATAAACGAAAAAAAAAACATTAGTTGCTTGATAAAGAAAATATACAAAAAAAAGTGGAAAAATGAAAAGCCATGATAATTATTCGAACGATAACGACTTATTTAAAATGTTTCTGTAATTTATTAGGTTTTCCTCTTCGAAGCAATACTATTAATTTATACATACGATTTAAATAAAGTAAAATTTCATAAACATGACGTAGAAGATGTTTTTTTTTATTTCTACACTGTGTAATGTATTTGATGGAAATATATATATATATATATGACAAGAAAAGAACAAAATAAATTCAAAAATAGAAACAATCAAACTTACATCGGTGTTCTTTTTTTTGCTTACTCTTGACAATTTTACGAGGGGTTTTGTGGGAAAAAATGCTGAACTGAAAAGAGAATTTAAAGATTGTTAGGTACCAAGGCACTCTGGAATTCCAGAAGTATGCAACGAAATTAAGCCGAAACCAGCTAATGCACAAACCAACCTTGCAACTGATGGAATTATATCCTCAAATGTTACCACATACACCGATCGCATTTTAAACCTCTCCCGCGGACAGGAAAAGGCATAATAAACTCCGCTGGGATTCATAATAAGCATGAATATGTAAAACGCAGCAAATATCGCTTGGCAGCATCTTTATCCCGCACATTTTGCGGTTGCATAATTTTTTTCAATGCAATTTTGAATTATTTTTTTTTCAAATTTCCCTTTGGGCTGTATGTCAATAACTTTTAATTCCCGCACTATGATCGGAAACTGCTTCTCGGGCATCTACGTTTTGTTAGATTTTCGAAGATCAATTCAGAGATGTCATCGCTGCCCATATCTTATTATCAAATCTTTCTGACAAAATTTGACCCCGAACTAAAAGCAAAGGTACACAGTGTTCTTCCTACAGGAGTTCTGATAACTTTTTTCCAAAGTTTAGTGATGGCAGTCGCTTCTGTCGATGAAAAATAGGAGTGACGAGTAGATTTTTGTGAATAACCGTCAAAAAGTCACTCAAACTAGTTGACAGGCAAGAGGACAATCAGCTGTGAAGTTGGCGATCTCTATAGTACAGTACTCTCTGGATCTAAGTGATATGTATTTACCCTTGCTCACCGCACTGTTACTGAGAGCAGTATAAGAGGACGTAGATTAAGCTTAGCAGAGAGGTTATTGTATAAGAATTAAGAAATAAAGAGTTAGTCTTAAGCCGAACAGTGAACGTGCCGTTTCTTTTCATCCTCTCCGGTGGTCACACACATCAATAAGTACCCCCACCAAATTATATTCAAGCCTACCTAAGATCCGCCTTTATTATGAATTTCATTGAAAACTCGCTTATAAGCAACGTAATTATATGCTTACAATATACGTATGCGGAATACTGTACTTCTCACCTGCTGTTACATTCCCTAGTAAAGCGTAGACACAAATGTATATTTGTTGGTAAAGGTTTTCAGCCGTACTATTTCAAAGTTGCGGAAATCGAAAACTTTCTTTCGTTTTGTTGCAAAAATCAAAAAATAGGTCCATTAAATTGGTTGCAAGAATCGAGTGTTGCAATAATGGAGATTGCACTGTATAACTGCTCTGTTCAAGGTTAACATCCCTCGACAGCCTCTAATGAGTGTTTGTCTTTTTTTTATTTTTAACATATAGAGATATCCAACTTCTACCTCCCTTGCCCCTTGATTTCATCTGACAGCGTTTTTTATACGCTTTTCGTCCCCTGTCTGTGAATACGTGTGAGCCCTTGAGAACAGCTGTGGAGACAGCTGATACCCTTCCCCACCTTAGTAATGGGGTGAATTAGAGTTCTTATTTAAAAATTCGCTCGTTATTTGAACGTTTTTTCAAATTTCGGTGTTCAATTTTCAACACAGTATGGAGGGGTAAACGAACGAACAAAGCTTATGTAGATGAAGTCGATTCATTCAAGAGGGCAAATAAAACGACGAAAGACATTTCATTTATCATCGGTCATTTACAGTCCACTGAGAGGTGCAGTTCATGAAGTTGAGTCATTAAAACTTTGAGCTATTTACATTCTAATATACTTGGACATAATTAATGAATGCACAACATAGTGTGAATTTTTTCGTATGATTAAAAATTAATAATAATACTTTCACACATTCAGTTAACCAATAATAAAAATATTATTAAAGCGTGAATCACAAAGAATTAATTTTAGGTCAAATAGTTCCAGTTAAATGAACATTGCAATACATTTTTATTCACGAAAGTCCATATAACAATGTAAGAAAATTCCTTTAAAAATACTAGTCAACTTTTGAACACCCTCCGAACAATGTACCCATGTAAGTTACAGGGAAAGTACATGGATTCCCACTAAATTCATGAATCTGCCGCTTTTTCCCACAAAATTCACGAATCGGCCGCCATATTGTGGTGAATTGACGAGCGTTGTAAATGTATAAGTGAAATACAAGGGATTACGACTACATCTTCGTTGTGGGCTAGGGGTAAAAATGGCCGATATCTCTATCATCCATTATCTCTGATCTATGACATGTGTGAAAGCCTAACCGAGAGAGGAGGCTCTTCGGTATGCCTGCGCCAAGATGTGATTGCATCGCCTCGCCGCTCGGCCATTAAAGAGGTAGCTGAACCCCGCCTAGGCTACCTACCGTGCCAAGACAAGAAACCCGTGTTGTTGATGTTGTTTGGTGCTTTTATTAAAGCGAAGAAGATGGCTAACTTTTAAGCTGCTTTGTTCAGTCAGGCTTTCAAAATGGAAGGCTCCCAGAAGTCTAAATCTGTAGGATGAGAGAGCACTGCTGTTGCATAGCACACTGGTTTCTTCCTCATCCTAAGCCCTACAGTTTCTGCAGAAGTCGTTGTTTAAGAGGCCACGTCTGGAGGCGTAACAGGCACAATGCCTTGTTATAACGCCAATGAGATTTCTAAGATTCAGCCTAATCAGACTGATTACTGATCGTTTAGGATCAAGCATGGGCCAGATTTGTTTGGTAATTAGGCACTGTGCCAGTCGACTATCTACGATTCATTTGAGCAAGCGTTTTTAGCCTTAGAAGATGTTTTATGTTAGCGATAGGTATGGAGGGTGGATCACCTCCCAAAAAGAGTACAGATTCTGTGCCCTTTCTAGCTTCGCAGTTCTCTGGAATGCTACAGTGTCCCGGCACCCACATAAGATAGATGCTAAAATACTTAGCCATCTCGTCTGTGAGACTTAATTCAGATATTTGATCGCTGCCTGGCTATCGGACCAGATGATGACATCTGTGCATCATATTACAGTGTTATTTAGCTAGGACATAGCTGCCTTAATCGCTATAGTTTCAGCCTGAAAGACGCTACAGTGATTAGTTAAACGGAAAGTTAGGTGGATGTTTAAATCCTTGGAAGAGACACCAGCACCAACATCTGTATCCATCAACGAGTGAAAGAGGAACTCAACATACTTTTACAAGCTGAGACTTGTAGAGTGCCTGGACCACTTGGATGCTTGTGATCCTCGACTACGAGGCTGTAGGCCAACAAAAAAGAAATATCAAATTTTAAACTGGTACAAGTCAACAAGGTGTGCGTAACTGGAAGCAACTAGCCACAGATCACGTTATCTTACGAAGTCCAGTTGAGACTCAAATCAGCTTTGAACTATAACAACTGTCACACAAGGAAGAATAGTAGTGTCAGACTAAAACTTTGCTCCAAATGGGTAGCAAAGTACTCTAATTGCCGGATGTGGTCTCTGGAAAATAGAAGCGGCTTCTATGCGCGCAAAAATCGTGAGACATTGGTACAAACTTCAAATTCCCTTGGACACATATACAAGCATATCATCCTTTCTGCTCAAGCCGTTAGAAAAACTGGTTGGCATATATAGTTGCGACAAACAAAATGTCGACCTCCCAAAGTTTGTGTAACCTCATTCCATCACTCGATAGGCTAAAAAAAAAATATCTCGAGCATATCATTAATTCAGTCTTATTGCTTTTGTGGACATTGAGAGAAGCTCTAATAGCATCTAACGGCTCGGAATCGGAATGTCCATACTGGCTGTTATGAACCAACTTACAGGGTTACAAGCCCCAAGCTCATCATTTAGTCATTATAGCCACACCACAAACCGGAACAATCTAGGACGGAACATCTAGGAATGTATCGAAAAGGCCTTCACGGTACTATATTGCTGTTAATTGTGCCGGGACACTGTGACATTCCAGTGAATTGTAAGTCGGATGAACTCGCTAGAGAAGGATCTAGTTCCGCCACTCTTTCCTGATGGACACCTGCCCACCAAGCCTATCACTACCGCAAAACAGCAACTGCGGCTTGAAACCCTCACTAATAAAAGGCGTTGTTGGCCTACAGACACATTATCCCTCATCTCGAAACAGTAAGGATCTACTATCGAGGAACGAGGATTAGGCTCGTTCTACAATGACTTCTGCAGAATCTGCAGAGATAAGGAGGCGGAAGAACAAGTGTGAATCTTCTTTGTGTAAAGGCTTACTATAGGTGTGTGTTTTTTTTTTTTTGTGAGAGAATATACGCTTAAATTATAAGTGCACAAAAAAACGATTAGCGTGGCATAATAATTCACCATAAAAACTTGGCAGCACTGACGACATTAATGACACTTGCGGCAGTCAGGGAGGAAACGTCGAAGGTGATGGTTGTTTGTTAATGGTCACAAACTTCGGTTTGCGATTGTGTAGCTTGATCATCACTTTAAATGCAAAAACAAACAATTATCAATTGAAACATATTTTGCATCGAATGAAAGAAACAATAAAAAGAATCGATTACGAAACCTAAAAGGAGACTAGATCACAGACAAAAATTGCATACTTATAGATGCAAAAACATTTCCAAATTATCTAATACATCAACCACACCAACAAATTCATGAGTCAAAGCCATCAGGGGCTAATATCGTAAGTCACATACAGCAACCTAAACAATGAATGATTCATAAGCGGCGATAGATGTGATAAGTAACTTAAGCGGATATAGGAAAACACACGTTGTATCAACAACCTCACCGAATCATGTTGCTTTGGTGCAAGTCATCTTCAACGCCTTCTCAGCTAATACAAACTAGTTTCAGGAATATGGTCCTCATGGCAGTCTTCTCTAGCTTAAGTGTACCTGCTGCCAACCAACAGTCAGCTACTCCAACCTTACCTAACCTAACCTTGGAAAAGCGTTGGGAAGGGAGATGCGATGTGCTAAGGGTAGACTGTGTTACAGTGCTCGAGGGTGCAAACAATGCCAGCAAACCATGTTTCATACTTGTGGTCTCAGTGCTGGGTATTAGAAGCAAGCTATGGAAAAGATATCTGAGAGGAAGAACCGATGTACATGTGTGAGAAAGCAAAACAATTGGGACACAGTCAAAATTGGGCGATATCAACGTATAGTTGTAGAATAATTTTGGTAGAGATGCTACGTAGAATCGCCATTGACAATCCATGCTACTTCGGTTTGTCAAAACAACTGGGCTCAAAACTGCAGACTCGAAGGACCACAATCGTGCTCAAAAAAGCTCATATTTTGCCAATCCTGCTACATGGAGCAGGCTGAAAGCTGGACCATGAGCAAAACTGGAGAGCTGATTCTTGGTGCCTTCGTGGAGGTTAGTGGAGAAGACACAACCGCTAACTCTACTAGCTGTATCATGATGTGGATGTAGTTCTCACCCACTCTTCAGGAGTTCATCCCCATTCATATCGAAGACAGGGCTGCGAGCGACCTTCGAATCAAAAAAGAAGAAAAAGTCAATCAGTAGTATGTACTTACCCAACTCTGTTTAAAGGAAAACTGCGATTGTGCAACGCATATCCAAGCGCATCGAGCCGAAAGCTGGACCAGGCATGTGCTCGCATCCGAGCCTTCTGGATCCAGAAAGATAGCTATACCGAAGCTCCGTTATAAAGCCCACCGCCACCACCACAGCTTTGTGTTGACAACTGAAAACAGAGTGCCGGGGACCGTCATTGCTTTTAGGCATACATTTTTCAGGCTCTGACATCCCATAAGTAGCAGGCCTGAGAAGTAAGAAAGTTAAAAGTATCTGAAAACCACAAAAAGGGAAAGCTGTCTAAGTAAGCGAAACCACTGCACTAAGTACACTGCCCATGCCACACTCCCAAAGGCCTGTGCAACATTTTTCGCCCACAGACTTATCAATTAAGTCGCGAAATAGGAGGAATTAAACGTGAATGAACGCCATCGCAGATCTCTTCAATCATTGCTTTCGTCATGCCCCACTGTTCAAACCAGCCCCTAGCTCATAAATAAATCCATACAATCTATAAATTTTCGTTAGAAAAAAAAATCCCCAAGAAACTCCTAATCCCCATCCGTGTCCCCATTTCCCGAGTATTCTTCTCAAACCACCCGTCAACGCGGTGACGAAGCCCACCAACGTTATCATCCGGCCGACTCCAATTAGTCAAAATCACACTTCCACGCCACGCCAAACTGGAAATAAAAAAGAAACAAACCGTCCAGAAGCGAGGCAAAAGCCGATGCAAAGCATAATGCAAGAGAAGGGAAGAAGAATCGAAGAATTGCACACACCCCCTGCACCACCACGCTAACAGCTCTTCTCTAGTGTATCTGCAAAATTCCGCTTTCCTTTCTCCATCGCACAGGCCAGAAGGGTGCTCCTGTAGGAAATCAAACAAAAAACGAGCACACTCCAAGCGAAGCAATCTCCCAACGAACGGCGATGGACAGAGAATATGAAAAACTTTATCCCAGTTTTCCGACGGGTGAAAATTCTCTACACCACTCTCGGGTGCTTGTGTGCTGGTCCTTTGTTTTGTTTGCTTTTTGCGCTTTTTCAAGCGCGAAAATGGGCTACTAGGTAGGGTGGTGGATGCCATTCAGTGGCAACGGCAGCGGCAGCCCCACCAAGTTCCGAAGCGTGCGATGATAAGAGCCACAACCCCGCTATCAACCGAGCATGATCCGCTTTTCGCGGTGGGGGCTGTAGGTATTTGTGGAAGTCAAGTGAAATGGATGCAAAGCCCGCTTAGATGGTTGTCTCTGGGCGAGCAGTTCTCCTTTTTGCGCGTTTCCCCAAGCCAGGCCGCGGAAGCAATGGAGTCGCGTCGTCCTTTTCCAAACATTCCAATGCACTCGTCGGCGTTCCCCTTCACCCGGGGTTGATGGTTGGTCGTGTGTTTTTGTTTTGAACAAGCCCGGCGCATGGGCAATGCTGGTGGCACTTGGGGCAGGTAGCGTATTTGACGCTGTTGCGTAGAGGAAGCCATCTCATTTCAATGTATTCCATGAGGGTTTCTCTAAAGCGACGTGAAAATGGAAGAAAGGCAAGAAATCCCTTGAGCTTGATTCACAATTACTCCATTCCACAGTTAGCACGTGCACATCTCAAGCGCCAATTACCTTCCACACACATTTTCATTCCTCTCTCAAATTTCACCCCTCGGCGGATTTTCGCCTTGGATTCATAGCAAACAAGGGCGCCAAAATTTCCAACTGCGGCAGATATTGGAAGCTCTGGAAATTTGCCTACACATCATCCACACTTCATTCCACGCATTCATCTTGTGGAACTTGTAGAATATCCTTGAATCGGTACAAGGCCAGGGATGAGAAACGAGACTCCTTGAGCGGGATCAAAACTGGATAAAAAGAAAATACTGGTTCATAAGGAACTGTCCTTGGAATCCTTGGGAAATTCAGTTTATCCATTAACCTTGTGGTTACTGCAACAACCACACTTGGAACCAAATGCGTCTAACAGCGAATGAACAAGAATAATGGAAATTAGGGGATGTGGGGCACAATTCGAAACGCACTCGGACTTCCATTTCGATGTCGAATCTTTGAATGAGAGCTTATCCTTTTGCCTCGACTTGTGGTCAATAAGCGCTTTCGTTAGACACCAACGGCAGAAGACGCGAGAAAAGCTTGCGGATTTTCAATGGTTTCTGTACGAAGTAAGGACGTGTCTACCAGCTACCTCCATTCAATGTGGCCGCTCATAAATAAGCTCGGAAGGAACATCCAATGCCGCATCCTTTAATGAAGTTCCATCACGATGTTGTAACTGTCCTGAACAAAAACAAAGTCGCCATCGCCTGCTTCGTGAACGTTGAAAAGGCCATCGACACAGTCTGGATTGAAGGACTCATCTACAAGCTAAACCATTGCTCCTCTTAAGAAGCTCCTTGGTCACTATAGCGTCTTCCAGGAAGAACCTATTGCGACAAATGTCCTCGCTCAAGAGCAATGTAATGTCCACTACCTGTTCGGACAGGTTGTCAGACCGCAAATAAGTCCCTGCACAATTTCATGTTCAACTCGAAAATCTAGCTTAAGTGCAGGCTGTCTCTTAACGATGACTGAGCCGATGGCGTCCCCCGTCCGTGTGACGGGACCTTGGCTAGATGTGGTACATCCTCCTCTCTACCACCAGGAGGAGTACCATGCCTTCTATGCCATCGCTACAGCCTACCCTCCACTTAAGATAAACACATTCAAGACTACCGGGGCTAAGGAAATATGGCCAGCGCTAAACGATCTCTCTGTCTGCCAAGAGTTAGCCGACCTTCACTCAGGACACTCATCGGCGGCATAACCTGACACTGCGCAATTGTTAGCATCATGCCCGGAGTGTGGGTGTCCCACACAATGACTTCCGCAGAAGCTGCATGAATGAAGAGGAGGTGGAAATCATACATCACCTCCTACCCTGCTCGTGTAGCCCTAGGGTCCTAGGGAGCCTGCCATTTTAATAATCTTAGTAAGCAAACATCGTCAGAATTAGCCAGCTCCGTCACAAGCACTGGTGCTTATGATAGGAGAAATCAAACCGCGTGGTATCACAACGGGCCTAGTTTGGCCTAAGTCTGCAGTCAGTCACCACAACCTAACCTCAAGTATTTTCAACTCTTAGAGCTCGCAGTTGTGTGTTCTCCTCCATTTACCTTCACCGCAGAAAGGGCGAATTTTGTGCATGGGTAATCTTCCAAACACCCAGGTGGAGAAGGATCTCAACCAACTTGGCGTGCGACACTGGAGACAGCTAGCCAGAGAACGTCCTCGCTGGAGAGGCTTGTTGGTTGATGCCCAGGTCCACCCCGGACTGTAACGCCAAATAAAGAAGAATCTTCCACACATTGGAACTAGTAATGTCCTAGACGCAGACTTCAACTCCCACAAGACTGTACGTTGTATCCTCTGCTATTTGCTTTCTAGTGGGCTAAACACATTTTCATGTTCGACACTGCGGAACAACGCTAAGCTTTCAGTACGATTGACTCGGCTTTGCCCTGATATCCAAAAGCAAGTGGTAAATATGATGATTCACCCTCAGTCCTCCAAACAAGAAAAACACAATCCACGATAGCAAACCCCAAACTGCAGAATTGAAGCACCGTTTCGACTAGATAACGAAAACAGAACATTCAACGGCTATGTAGACTCACTCGTGTGACATTCCATAGTCCATGCGGAGAACAAGCACCAAAGCTTACCTTCTTTGTGTATCGGCACATTCCGGGGCGATATTGCCATCAAACACCCAAGGTAAGAGTTGTTTTGGTCGTAGACAGATACAAAATCGTTATTTATTTGACCGATCTTAGGTCAGGTTAGGTTAAGTAGGAGGCCTGCTAGTGCATTCACCAGCACACTTAGACCATGTTGGTTCATTGTGAAACCCACGGCCAGACGACTACTACTGAGTTACCACTCCAGTGACAGTGCTGTTAATTTGATCCCGACGGCAAATGGTGACTGAACCAGATAAAAGCGTTTTAACGTTGCGTTCACTGGGACTTGAACCTGGGCCCCCGCTAACCAGGAGCACGCTCTCAACCAACTGCGCCACACAGTCGTCTATCAACAACAACAGCCAAGCTTACACTTTGTGCAGCGCCATTAACCCTTGAAAGCTATTACGATCTCTGACCAGCTGCCTCCAAATCCGCACATCGTTGGTGGAGGTCTTTAAACGCCGTCGTCCTTCGTTACTTTGTCCGACAGAATCAGAATCAAAGACTGCAGGTCTGAACCAAGGTATCCATGCGCTCAACCTGACCCACTAAGCGTTTGATCCGTTTTCTCCTGGCTAGACTCATGTCGCTGTACAAATTTTGGTTGAATCTTGTCTTGATGTCACAGAAATATGATCAAAAATCGTCCATAACCTAACCTCCTACAATTGATGTTCGCCTGATGTCACGGAAACATGACCAAAAACGCTCCATAACCTAACCCCCTACAATCGCAACTTGCAAAAGGTGTTTCCGAAAGACTCTCGTGCCATCGCTCGTGTTGCTAATCTTCTTCCCAGAGCAGTCGGTGGATGCCTAGCTCCAAGCACTCGTCACCTTTTGAAGCCATTGGTCTCTGTCCCATTGATGACCATTTGTCCCCATCCCCTTCGAGTCCAAAGCACGATTCACAACTTAAAGGCGATTGTCAAGCACACTGCAGAGGCTACTCCAGGAAACACAAATCATTACCTGCTTTCCATTCGAACGCATGCGCGAATTTCGAACTCAGAACAGGACAAGACGTGACCCAACGTAAACAAACCTCCTCCACCACCAACACTTCCCCCGCCTCAGCAGCCAGACCCATAATAAAACACAATTCGTTTTACAAGATACAAGAGTATGTATTTATTAATAAATGTATAAAAAAAAACGGAAAACTTAAATTGTCAGGAACTCATGAAACAAAACTTAAGAAGGCAAATAAAAGCAAAACAATTCATTTTGAACGCAATGAAAGAACTTAAAGGTAGAACAGCTTGTCGGCCAGTTCCTCTGCGTTGCATCGTCTTAGACTCTCTCCAACGAGCGAGGCCAATTTGTGTGCGTACTGGCAGCACGCTGGCACACGCACAGTGCCCGGCCAGTTGTAGTACATGTAGCAGAGCTTGTAGCTGAGACGCTGCAGAATGTCTGGTGTGAATTCGGAATCGTCTCGCAGCACCACATAGTGTGTGGGAGTGACAGTACCCTGGCGAACCATTTGCGAGACCAGGAAGAAGTCATACAGGTAGCGTTGAGTTACAGTGTGGTCGAGAACAGTGCCCGGCTGCGGATTGGAAAGGTCCCGTCCAGCGGTGAAGAACCTCGTGCTGATGCGCTTCTGCACCACGACGAAGGTGATCTTGGCCTTGTAGTTCTTGAAGCCCAGCTGACAGGCGCTGTCGAACTGGGGAATCTCGTAGTTCAGGACGACGTTGAATTGGCCCATGCCCACTCCGTCGCGGAAGATGATTATCTTGTCCGGCAAGGCGTTGTTCTCCTTCTCGTACACTTTGAGCGCATTTATAAGCGATGCGCAGAGTCCATTGACGATTTCCTCTCGCGACGTTTGCACCACGGCTTTGCTGTACCAGCGCGTGAACTTGGGGTTGATGGAGGCTACAAATGCGGCCGTGGAGTTGTTCTTGCCGGACGGATCATGGTACGAGTCGATGCCGCATATCATCACGCTCTTGATTGGGATGTGCAGACTCCAGAGGGTGCCGCCCATTTTGCAGTTCATCTGCAGAGCAATCTTCTGCACAATTGACCGATTCTTCCCGTCGTTGCTGAGGGTGCGTGCGTTGATGACCTGCGATGGCACGGGCAACTCGGCGCAGCATATCTTCTTGATGGCTGCGTATCGGTCGTCCCGACTGTTGGGGCAGATGCACACCACAATTTGAACACCTGGGCGGATGTTCTCGCGCAGGGCGTTGACGAAGGCCTCTATGCGGTCGCTCTGCAAGGTGATGACAGTTGGACGTTGGACCTTGACGCCCATGGGGCCGGCGTTCCTCTCCAAGAATTCCATAAACGACCGCGCCGCACGCGTGTCGTTCTGGCAGTGAATCAGCAGCCACTGGCGCAGATGAACGACGTCGATGAGTTGGTTGTTGGTGGCGTATTTCCCAAAGTCAGCATTCGGGCCAGCGGAGAACTTGTTCTTGGCGAAGTATATCTGTTCCTCTTCGAATTGACGCGCTATCATCTCTTGTGGAGTATTGACAAGCTCGAGGCCCCAGTCTTCAAGAATTTTCCGAGCTGCCGCGTTGCCGTTCACGTTTTTGCAAAACTTCTCCAGCGCCATCACCCGTTGGTTGGGCGAGACACGTGTGTGCGTGGCGATCTCCCGCATGACATGGAAATCTGACCGCAAATCGTCTCGGAGCCCGGTCAGGTAGCACAGCTCTGGAATGAGGCCGAAGATCAGATCCTCGGGCTCGGCTTGATTCGAGACTCGTCGTTGTTTGATGCTGATTAACAATGGCTGACGCTTGTCCCTGATCTCGATGTTGTGGTGGGACAAGTAGTACTCGTAGTACGTCACATCGGACTGCTTCGCCTTGAATGTACTCATGGGGTTCATGTCGAAGGAGATATCGTCTATGCGATAAGTCTTGTTGTTGTAGCGAGCGAGCACAACCGAGCCGAGTAATGCCTTCTTGGCAAGCTCCTGATATGAGCTTGGATCCGATCTGTAGGCTTCTTGAAGCACTTCCAACGCACTCTTTTGGCAGATCAAGCGATGCGACACATCACAGCACAACATAAGGCCACCTTCGTACTCGTCAACAGCCGTCACGTAACCAGGCCAGATCTCCAACTTGTGCTGGGGGATCACCTTCGGTGCGGACGGGTCAAACTGCTTGCGCTTGAAGCGCACGTAATTGAGCGTGTTCAGGATTCTATCGAACAGAACGTTGTACAAGTGGATGCAGTCCCCAAGGGCCTTCTTCCGCTTGTACAAAATGCGAATCTCCAGCTCTGTTCCATCGGCGGGATTCTGGGACACATACGTGGTGAGTTTGTCCGGCAGGAGAATCGGCAGAAAGAGGATGACACCATCGAAGGTCTTGGTGCCGCCGAATTTGGCGGAATGCTCGTTCAACAACTGGGATCGCACTGAACGTGAGTCAATGGTGGGACAGAATCGGACCTCGTACTCGTAAACACCCATGTTTGCGTCCTTCTGCAGCAGCTTTATGTAGTTGCTCACAACGGGCACCTGTCGCCCATGGCTTCCGTGTTTCAGAATCGGATCTAATGGAGCAACATCCCCGACGGACTCTTCTTCCTGTGGAGTTGGAAGAGCAACTTGAATATTACTTACTCTCTTAGTGAGTTTCTCTACTTCATGGCCCGACGAATCGCTGCCAGAGGTACGGGACGGTGTCGTCTTTGTTACTTCCGATGACCTAAATATGCTCTGCAGAAGCTGACCGCGTGATGCACCACGGGCAGCACCAGGAAATGTGAAATCCGATGTCGTAGACTTGCCCAGCAAGGTTTCAATTATCGCAGCTCGTCCACGACCACGAGAAACCGGAAGATCTGTGCTTGAAGATGGCTGCATGAGCTGCTGTAGCAGCCTGCCCCTACCGACGCGCTGAGGCTCGCTATCCGTGGCTGCGCTCGGTCCAAAACCACTGTCTGCCGTGGTCTTATTTTCGCTGCTGGACTTCGTCGAGTTCAACGTTGTCTTGCTTTGCTCTTCATATTGCGCTAAAATGCGCTTTCCTCTGCCGAATCCTCCACCAGACATGTTTCAACCAAAAAAGAATAACTCACTAAAAAAAAAAAAAAAAAACTCAATTTACCGCTTACTGTGTGCGAGTTAACTAGAAACAAATGTTAACGGAATCAGCATTCCACAAGGGAAAAAAATAAACTACAACCGCAGCGGACTCAGCACAACATTGTTTTGAAGTTTGAATTATCAAACACAGTAGCCTTCGATGTGACATTTGATTGTGAATGACAGTTCGCGTTCAGGCGAGCAGCTCAGATGTGTTCGGAAATAAAATCATTCTGTAAGGAGATTTGGGAAATTCTTAAATCGTGGCGAAAGGAAATTTTTAGTTGCTCGTGTTTGCATTTATTAAGCACTAAATTAAGCTGGTGAATAGGATGTTTATTAACTAAGGATTTCTGCTTTGGAGCGAATGAGAAACAAGTGAGAAGGAGTAAAAATTGAGTTCAGGTCATGGTTGGTTTGAAAATCTTTACTTTTTTGGCAAATGGTCAGCAATCTTTCATATTTTTATGGCTTCCTCGCTTGTTGGGCATGAAGTGGACTTGTGTGCTCGTTTTGTTCGAAGCTGTTAAAGTCTGTAGGACAGTCTTTATATTGCTCGCAGCCTACAGACATTTTTAAATTGATCCATCTTGTAGACAGACAAGAGACAAATTGTTGCTATCGATGGTGAATTCACAATTGTAAGCTTTTCAAATTAACTTTGTCTGTATGCTGACATGTCACTACTTGAAATAAAGAGCTATCAGAGCTATTGCGTATAATTGAAGCTATCAGCGCAAAAGTGGCGTAACCCACAAAATCCATAAAACTCCATAGTTGTTGAGGCTCTCAGAGTTTTTAATGAGAAGTAGTATAATTTCGATTTTTGTGGGTTACCCCATAGCGTCAAATTTTCATTAGTTGGAGTGAGCGATGGGTGGGTCATGTTTCAAAGACGAAGGTCCAATTTAATTGTGATGAGAACAGTAGAGAGGAATTCAATGCTTCACTGAATGCTGACAGCTGCTGACATAATAGTGACAATTCACAGGCCTTCAGGCCCATTGTGCAAATGATAGCTCTCCGGCCTTATTTACATTCGGCATGCAGTGTGTCTTGACACCGGACTCTTTAGATTGGCATACTCAAGTTTTAAGACAAAATCGTGTGGATTTACGCTTACGGATTAGTCAACACATCAGTTTCTTTCCATATCGTCGCATTTATGCTTCTGATCGTTGAAGTAGCAAGACCACTCGCATTTTGAGAAAAAGTGATCATGTAGTCAAATAAGACACATACACACTCTACTGTACAGAACTGTATGCTACCGAACGAGCGAGATGCAATAGACGCGTCACGTTAGCAATAACTGCGAAGCGAGGTCACCTAATGCAAAGAATTCACGTGTCGCAAACATCACTACACACGTAGCTCGCAAATACGGATGCATTGCAGTGAAGGTTCGCTGCTGTGCGTCGACTTGAAGTCTGATGTCTTCTACTAGGCTAGGAAGTGGGAAAAGGTTAGTAAATGAAATTAACTTACATATATGTACGATGTTGCGTGTAGCAACACTGTCCATAATCTGCAGCACACTAGGCCGCTTTCACACTCGCTAAGATTCGTCGGCGATTTTTTCAAATTCCCTTTTGTGACCTCAAGCCACTTTCACACAGGAAATCTTTCAGTCTCTGCAATTGGGATCTCAATTCTTAACATTTTCCGTTTCCTACTCTATCTCACACATGCGTCATCTCTTTCTCACACATGTTGAGCATGCATCCAATACCCAACATTGAGAACATACGAATAAAGCAACTCGAAGAAAAAACGAAGAGCGATAAAAGAGAATACGGAAAATGCAAAAGCAAACCCCGAGCACACGAGACGTGGGCTACCCCTATCACGTTTCACCTCCCTTGCCGACAAGATGCAAAAATCGCCGACAAAATTTTTCTGTGTGCAAGCGGCCTTAGCAACACAGTACTCGCTGCATGCTGCACACAGTTTTGCTGCATGGATTTGATTAATAGCGTCCTTTCATAATTTCTTCCCTCCATAGTTGTTTACGCGAAAACATCTTTTTCTCGTTTCTTTTGTGTAAATATTTGTTTAGATGTTGTGATCGTTTTGATAACAGGGCGGATGGTTTGTAGGTGGCTACTAAAAAGGAGTTCTGACTCGGCAACGTTTGATGCGACTGACCATCATGAGCGTATGTGTACTTAAGGGTCAACTACACTGGGCATGAGTGAACATGATATGCATGCTAACGTATGTTTGTTTTGTTCAGGTGCCGAAGAAAATATATTACTTCGCTAGAAATGGGACGGAGTGTGCAGTGGTTCAGGCAAATGAATAGACTTAACCTTTGAAGAGACTATTTTTGGATGCTTTATCTGGCATTCTAATGTTTATTCTACCGATTTGTGTAGGAAGAGTGTAGTACTCAATAGTTCTCTTCTACTTGCTGCAACCAACAGTCCCAACCCCTAAACACTTTTGAGTCTCCGCCAAATAAACCACAAGTATCCAAGGTTTAGTATAGCTTACATCCGTAACCGTGGCTTTCATAGCGATGATATGACGTCTCATGTAGGCACAGGCGTCTAACACTTAACCTCTATCACCGAACCGAACTCTGGGAGCAGAGCACCTTCTATCGAACACGGGTTACGCAGTCCCCGTGGGATGTTGTTGGTGGCTGCAGACTGCTGCTCTGGCAGGCCTCATCTCTCTTTATGAATGGCGGCGGAGGAGCTGGAGAACTGTCTGGCAAACGGCGGCATCTAAACTAAGTACGTGGACATCAGCCCGATTCGATCTCACATCGCAATATTCAACCCCAGACTGTATGGGCTGTTCAGCAATTTGAGTCTAGACAGGCGTCCAACGCCGTCCTAATACCTCGATACACTCTCCTGTGCACAGCACGCGTATATGAAGGGCAAAGGCACAGACACTGCATTTCACGACGTCAACTTTACTGAAAGGTCCCTTAATAAAATATGCCCTCGCCATATTCTTAGATCTTAAGGGTGCCTTCAATAATGTAAAGACCAAGGCAATAGCAAAATCCTACGGTCTTGGGATTAACCCTCAAGAGACAGAGTTTGACCTTTTCACCAACAAAAGAGTCATTCCGCCTTTCCACTTTCCGTCACTTGAAGGCACAATCGCGAGATACCTTCGTCTAATCCTAGACAGGAAGTTAAACTGGAGACTTAACGTAAATGAAAGAGCGAGAGGACAAGAGCAAGGTTCACTTCTACATATGATCCCCTAGAAAGGGCATATGATGAATGTACAAAGGAGATTTTAGGTGATTTCAACGCAAAGATGGACAAAGAAGACATCTTTGCAAGAGTCATCGGGAAACCCTGCCTGCAGGACATCACATCAGATGACAGATAATGGTTCTTTGCCACGGACGTTACACTTTAACATACTTGATGTTCAGAACTCGGATATCAAGAGAACAGAGGTATCTAGAAAGGAAATCACTGTTCGACTGCTAGCTGCTAGGCTGCTACGATCTTTGCCGATCAAGTCTCCCAGAATATATCTCTGTGTAAGGTCGACGACAGGCCTTAGTTTTGAGCTATCAATCGGGGTTGACTCAGCCTGTCACATCACGCTAAACGAGCACGGTGTATCGAATTCGTCTCGACAGCAATGCGAAATAAGGTCACTTAAAGAACTCCTGTCACGCAAACGCCCCGACACAGTTAGCACGCGAATACGGATGCGTTGCAGAGAACGTTCGTGTTCGCATATCGAATTTAACGATCTAGTAGACAAGTAGAGGGCAAGTTTAGTTTTAAGAAACATTTTGTAGTTAGCTCTTAGCTCACATTTAGAGATTGTTGAATGAAGTTTGAAAACATTCTCTGACTGCAAGTAAATGGAAAAAATCCGAACGGGTAAGTCGTCGAATCCACCCCAGAGGGACGGCACAGTAGAGAAAGACAGCGACTCAAGTGGCGCACCCAAGGGAAAAGAGAGAGAAACAATGCCACAGCTACGTCCCATGAACATTTGCAGGAAGATGGCGGCTACAAAGGCAGCGATTAGGTTGAAGGAATGGAACCGCTGAAGCAAAATGCACAGTTTAGGTCACATGGAAATAATCAAGAATGCGAACATTCAAATTACAGATTATATCGCGCCCGTTGTAGACTTTGAATTTGGATATAACACTCATTCCAAGTAGAGAAGATTGAGCAACAGACGTACTCAGAGAAGCTGCCTACCTAGAAGTAAACGCAGGCGGATCCAAAACGGAAGAAGCCACCAGAATGCAAATCTCCTTCTCCCTGTCCCGTCGATTGCCTAACCACTGCAGTATATTCCAGCCAGAAGTAAAAGCTATCTAAGAGGCTGCTCTCTTACTGTCAATGAACCCGGCAGATGGGCTATCTATTGCTGTATACATAGACAGTCAGGCGACCGTTAAGGCTCTGGATACACAATCAATTATGGTAAGACTTTGCCGTCTATCTCTCAGGGGGTCAGTGGTTTTCCAGGAAACGAAAGAGCAGACGAATCAGCTAGAATAGGGATGGGTTTGCCACTGGCAAATAATCATGACACCCCATACCCCTCTGTTTGTTACTTACAGCTGCCATCAACGACTGGCAAGACTTCAAGGCTATATGGTCTTCATATGAAACCAACAAACAAGCACTGTCAGTACTGTAGTTGGCATTATTACTGGGCATTGCTTGTTTCACAGAAGAATGGAATGGGACGAAGAGGAAGAAAAAACTACGCTTCATCACCTCCGCACCTGCCCAGCACTTCCAATGATAAGGAAAAACACTCTAGGCTGCTTTTCATTCAATGGCCTAGCAGAGTTGATCAAAAATACTGATTGGCTATAACCCAGCAAAGGAGGCATACCAGTAGGCAAGAGGAACCGGTGCATAAGCTGACGACTAGTGATATCACAACGGATCCAATCAAGATCTAAGAACTGCTGCAATTGTGGCACATCACATTTACCTTATCTTACCTAACCTGTGTAGATTATTCACATGACCATTGAGGCTTGTGTGCCAGTTTTTGGATTGGATAATCCTTATGGCGCTCTTTGCAGCAGTTGCATATAGAGGTCAAGTGGAAGAAGATCCAGTAGAGTCTCTAGGCCCTCTGTAGGAGCGGTTGATATCCTTCCTGTCACGCATACACGTCTCTATATGCTTGTTAGCAGCTTGAAGTTAGAGGCTTTCAGGCAATAGTGGCACCAAACTACTCTGCTTTATGTCGGGAACGCCCTGGCAATGGCTGTGTACATCTACAATATCGTTCTGAGGTTTGGACTAAATTCTTTGTTTATTTTTTATCCTGTTACACACAGTTCGCTTCTTCATTTACGTTAAGTCTCCAGTTTAACTTCCTGTCTAGGATTAGACGAAGGTATCTCGCGATTGTGCCTTCAAGTGACGGAAAGTGGAAAGGCGGAATGACTCTTTTGTTGGTGAAAAGGTCAAACTCTGTCTCTTGAGGGTTAATCCCAAGACCGTAGGATTTTGCTATTGCCTTGGTCTTTACATTATTGAAGGCTCCCTCAAGATCTAAGAATATGGCGAGGGCATATTTTATTTGGGGACCTTTCAACTTTACTCACAACGTCGTGAAATGCAGTGTCTGTGCCTTTGCCCTTCATATACGCGTGCTGTGCACAGGAGAGTGTATCGAGGTATAAGGACGGCGTTGGACGCCTGTCTAGACTCAAGTTGCTGAACAGCCCATACAGTCTGGGGTTGAATATTGCGATGTGAATCCAGCCCGTCGTCTACCTATACAACTACATGAAAAGACTTATCCTTCGCTCATGTTTAAGGCCTGTCAGGCGTATACAACACGATGACCTCAACTGGAGGCACTTGGCTGGAGACTTTGACTCAATTGGAGATGTTTGTAGTGGGCTTCCTAGATCCATGTAGATTTGGGAGTCATCAGGCACATATTTGTACGTGCATAACGTTCGGACTGGAGCCATATTTGAATTCAGACTCAGAACGGCGGCTACTGTTCTATCCTTCAGTTCAGCGCACTTCCACTGAAACAATAGTGAGTACAAAAGACGCGTCCAAGCCTTCCCCCTCTCGATCATTAATTAATTGAAAATAGTGTAACTACCCCCCCCGCCTTCGGGTGGACTCTTCCATCACACGACTTGCAATGTCTTCTGCCAACAGTCGCATCCACGTCCGTCCATTCTGTTCTGAAAATCTGTTCGTTTTTTCGTGTTTACTTTTCGGTTTCGTTTGCCAGGCGGATGCAAGGGACAAGACAAACTTTCACCAATGTTCAAATATTGACGTTAAACGACAGAAAGCGTTGCGATGTTGCCGAACCGTCCCACACGACCGGCTTAAATGAATGTATATTTCGAAATTGTAATTAATAAATGTTTTTACTTTACTTTCACTTCACGGTGTTGTCTTGCCGTGAGCGTGTTTTCCTCCGAGAAAATTAAATTTACCTTCAGTTTGGAGTTCGTAACTGAACGTTGCTTGCAACTTGGATATTCACTTTCTGGGAAGCTGATTGTAAATCCGCACCGACGAGCATTATTGAGAGAAGGTGCATTTGAAGAGTCATACAGTGGCGGCCTTGGCGGTGTGCGTATGTTCTGGAACGTCGCTGAATGGGTTTGATTACCGGTATGATCCATTGACAGTGGTCAAAGCGTAATAAATGTCTAGATAAAGATTCTCAGGAGTCGGGAAGAAACTGTTCGTCTCTTCCACTCGTGAGAGACCGAAAAGCACGCACAACACGAGTGCTTGTTGAGAAGCTAGGCCGGTGGGAATCCCCTCGAGAATAGAGTGGGATGAAGGAAAGGTGTGCAACTTCACTGTCACGAAAATTTACACTGACAGCTCCAAGTCGGAAGAAGACACAGGCTCGGGTGTATACCCCAGTTCGCCGGGGCTAGCAGTAGCCATACGGCTCCCGAACCACTGCAGTGTTTTCCAGGCAGAAGTAACAGCTATTCAAGAGGCAGTCACCCGACTGTCAACGACATCGATAGACGGAAGATCTATTGTTCTTTACACAGATAGCCAGGCGGCCATAAAAGCTAGGAAAATACTATCGATCAACTCTGAGATGGCAAAACCGTTTATCTTTGAGGGAGACAGCGCACAGATGCAACCTTAACCTGTGCTGGGCCCCTTGAGCACATGGGTATTCCGGGCAACAAAAGAGCCGACGAATTAGCAGGAAGGGGGACGAGTCTACCGCTAGCGCAAAACCAGGAGACACCTTCGCCTCCAAATGAGAGCGATGAACACAATGCTATTAACAGACGCCATAATCAATACAAATCGTAGATGGGCGGGATTGGACGCCTGGAGCTCATTGAAAACGATGTGGCCTACACTAGATCCACCAAAAACTAAAGCTCTCCTAGAATTAGACAGGAGAAGTATCAGTAAAGTAGTAGTAGCAATCACTGGTCACTGCCTAATTGGCAAAAAAGCCAGAAGACTTGGCGCACCCTGCAACGACTTCTGCAGAAGCTGCATGGATGAGGGGGAAGGTGAAACTGTGTAAGACCACCTAGGAACCTGCCCAGCCCTTACAGAGACAAGAAGAGATTATATGGGTAGCTACTTCCTCAATAGTCTTGAGGATCTACCAACTACCAACATAGTTCATTAAAACCACCAACTGGCTAAAGGTATACACACACCAAAAGAGGCAAGTGAGAAAGAGTGTAGTAGGTCAACGAAGTGGCGGGAAAAGCCGAATAGTGGCAGTACAACGCACTTTAAGGGTCTAAGAGAGGCAAATACCCTTGAGGGGCTTGGCAGCCACATCTACCTACCTAGGCCGGTGCCCTCTAGGGGCTGTATCGCCACTCAAATTATTATTCTTATAACAAGTAGGTTCGGTAGAGCGGCTGATAGTGCACTCACCAGCCCACTTAGACCATGTTGGTCCATTGTGATACCCACAGTCAGACTATTACCACGGACGGACCACTCCAGTGATAGTGCCGTTAATTTGATGCCAACGACAAATAGTGACTGGATCAGATTTGAAAACTAGATAAATGCGTATTGACTTTGCTTTCACTGGGATTCGAACCGGGGACCCCGCTAACAATGGACAGGCACTCAACCAACTGCGCCATTTAGGCATCTAGTGTGGCCTTAGGGATGCCGAATTGTTGAGAAGTCCATGGAATTCACTGTTTTGGCTCGTTTGTGACGGGTGCTTGAACTGTGAAAATGTTCTAGGCCATTCGATCAACACGGTATTTTACTAGCAGGGGATCATTCAAACTCAAATTTGTCCACTAGACCATGAGCTGCTTTCTGCTAAATTAATCCAAATTCAATCCAATTCAATCCATTCAATCCAAACTCAAAAATCGGTACTCTTAAAGTTACTGTCTCCGACTCGGAATTAAGTTATACACATACTTTAATTACTTCTAAGCGTTGTTCGTCCGTGGACAACTGAGTTGCATCTGTTTTTTTGGCTTAGTTGAGTATATGGGAGATATTTTGTACCACCACGTGAAGGACATAAGCTCCGCCTTGAATCGGTTTGCATCCAGTCGCTGTCCGTCTAGTCTTTCCTTGAGGTTTCCCTGTTGCGGCTGGCGTGTTGTAGTCGGCTTGATTTAGTTCCATGAGAATGTCATTCACCACTAAAACTGAGAGCAGAGGAGAGATGACTCCTTCTTGTGGGGCTTACCTGTATACTCTTGAGACCATTAGATGCAAGTTACAGCCTCGCATGACCTTTATCAATAGCTCGACCCGTACGGAGTTGCAATATGATGGGCAGCGCTTGAATAGGGTATCAATTGTAACACCCTCAACCTTGTGCAATAGACGGACTTTATGTGTATCAGCGGAGCGTTAAGTCTTTTAGCTGCTCTGAACGTACTCCATAACCTTCCCTCCTTACTTATAATTGATAGTCAAGTGGCAACCCACAAGCCATGGACTCTTCACAAACCATTCATTGAATCTTTCGGCGAGATATCCGAAAGGAGCTTAAAAGAATTATTGATGTTTTTGAATGTGTTCCTGAACTGCCGGTCATCTTTTAACGAAATGGCCAAGAACTTTAACACGTTGTTGCTGAGATTTTGCGACATACCGGGAAATTGCGAAGACTATGACCGGCCAACCCGCTTACTGTCAATGAACCCAATAAACGGGCTATCTATCGTTATATACATATACAGTCAGGCGGCCATCAAGGCTCTGTATACAACATCAATCAAATCTAGGATGGTTAAACTTTGCCGTCTATCTCTTAGGAAGTTAGCGGTCAGATGTAACCTTACTCTATGCTGGGTCCCTGGGCATAGTGGTATTCCAGGCAACAGGGGTGGGTTTGCCAATGGCAAGTAATTACTTGCTGATTATAATCAGGACACCCACACCCCTCTCTTCAAGTAATAAACACTTTGTTACTTACAGATGCCATAAACGCCGCTAATCGGAGGTGGATCGAATTAGATACTTGCAGGACTTCAAGCCTAATATGGCATTCAATAAATCTCAAAAAAAAAAAAACAAGCACACTCCTAAATCTAAATAGAAATGAGATCAGCAATGTTGGTTACATTATTACTGGTCATTGCCTATTAGGCACACACGCAAGGAGAATGGGAACCAGCTTCAATGACTTTTGTAGGAGCTGTAGGGACGAAGAGGAAGAATAAACTACACTCCACTATCTCGGCACCTGCCCGGCACTTGCAAGGACAAGGAAAAGCACGCTAGGCAGCTACTCATTCAATAGTCTTGAGGAAATGTCTGGCATTAAAATTCTTGACATAGCAAAATTTATAAAAAATACTAATTGGCTGTAACCCAGCAAAGGAGTCCATTCCATTAGCGTACCAGTAGGTATCTTCAGGTGTTTTTAGTTAGTACCGAAAGAGGAACCGGCACGTAAGCTACCGATTAGTGATATCAAAACGGATCCAGTCAGGATCTAAGTGTGCCAGAACTGCTTCAGTAGTGGCAATCACATAAATATAACCTAACCTATGACCGCTCTCTAGCTGCCCTAACCACGGTACCCACTGGGAAACAATTGTGTCCTGTTCTCGGCTTTAAATGGTCACATAGTCGAGGCTCACATAGATTAGACTGACCAGGCCAAAATGACTCTCATTGGTGTTATACCGGAACACTGTGTCTTTAGCTCAAAACGACATCTGCAGAACTTTCAAAAATGAGAAGTAAGAGGAAACCCCAGCTCCCGTAGGACTCTCCATATTCGAAGGAAAAGCAACATGATGCCTACCCCTCCGACAGTCACCTCGATTGGTTCGTCATTATCACAAACTTTTCAGAACATGACTTACCAGACCAGCATGGTAGAACAACGACCCAAAACTGATCTTTGCTGTCAGTCCCCTGAACCTAACCTGTAGAGTACCTGCCCCTTGTTAGCGGGGTCCCAGGTGCGAATCCCAGTGAGAGCAAAATTAATACGCTTTTATCTGGTTTTCAAATCTGGCCCAGTATCACTGGAGTGGTCCGTCCGTGGTAACAGTCGGACCGTGGGTATCACAATGGACCAATATGGTCTTAGTGTGCTGGTGAATGCACTAGCAGCCCCTGTACCTAGCCTAACCTAACCTGACATAACCTAACATAGTTCACGTTATTTAAGTTAAGATTTTGAACTTTTGTGCGGGCTGCTTGATCTCAGTGGCATTTTTCTATATCCCAAGATTAAGGTTTAACTTGAACCAGGTGGCGGATTGGCATCAAACGTAGAATCACACTTGTCCAATGAATACTTACTTGCTTACTTGGTCGTACGCTGGCAATGGATGGTCCGAGCCAGAGCAGTAGGTGCCTTCCATCATTATCGCTCCTGGGCACGCTGCTTACCAATTCAGGTTTCAAACGACTCGCAAGACCTGCAAGCGAACTCTGTGCATGGCGACCAGAGTCGTCCGACACAAGTCGACCGTTCCTTGCTATGAACGCTAGATTTCGCCAAGATTCGCTGAAGTCTGAATGTGTGGGCTATAGTCGTGGCATACAAAATCACTTTAGACGTTCGCTGGACAGGATGTGATAGCCGACGTTCAACATTGGTAACGTTGATTATTCTTCTTCTTTGGCTGGTGCTACAAGTACGGGTGAACCTGGGCCCAGCCGACATGCCTCTCCATCTAGCACGGTCTTGTGCTAGTTGCTTCCAGCCATGCACGTTCAGCTGATTGAGGTCCTTTTCCAGCTAAGCGTGCCAACGGAGGCGTGGTCTTCCTTTTCCGCGTTGTCCCACGGGATTGTTGTCGAAGACTTTCCGGGCCGGAGCATTAGTGTCCATTCGCTCTACATGACCTAGCCGTCTGAAACGAGAGGCTCGAACTCGTTTGACCAGATCGATATCGCTGTACCAGACACCATCAGTACATACGGGACCAAAGATAATACAAAGGACTTTCCTCTCGAAGCGACCACGAATCTCTTCTTCCGCTTTGGTTAGAGTCCATGCTTCTGCGCCATACAGCAGGACTGGAACTATCAAGGTCTTATAGAGGCATATGTTGGTTCTTCGAGAGAGGGCTTTATTCCTCAATTGCTTCCCAAGCCCATGAACACAGCGATTGGCAAGCGTCATCCTTCGTTTTATCTCTGCGGTGGTGTTATTGTTCGCGTTAACTTCGGAGCCTAGACAAAGTCTTTCACTACTTGGAAGATATAGCTGTCTATGGTAAAGTTTTGTCCAAGACATCGGTGTTGGTGGACCTTTTTCGTAGACAGCATATACTTTGTCTTTCCTTCGTTGACCGCAAGACCCGTCTTCGCCGCTTCCTTCTGCTCACAAACGCCTCACTGACAGCCCGTTGTGTTCTTCGGATGACGTCAATGTCATCGACATATGCGAGCAGTTGCACAGATTTGTGGAAGATAGTGCCTCTGGTGTTGACGTTTGAGTTACGGACGATCTTCTCGAGAATAAAGTTAAAAAACATTGCAAGACAGTGCGTCGCCTTGTCTAGATCCTTTTTTGCCATCAAAGGTCTCGGTAAAATCTTTACCGACCTTGACGGAGCAACGGGCATTCTCCATGGTCAATCTGCAAAGACGGACGAGTTTTGCAGGGAGGCCAAGACTAGACAATGCGCTGTACAACTCGTCTTTGTTAATACTGTCATACGCGGCCTTAAAATCGATAAATAGATGGTGAGTATCGGCGAACCTGGGGGGGTCGCCGCGGCGTAGTGGGTAAGTGAGTCGACTCTTGCGCAGAGGGTGCCAGGTTCGATACCCGAATTTATCACCTTTGATAATTCACGGCTCCACCTCATTCCAGACACTGACAATGCTCAACGAGTATTCCTGTCTAGAAAAACTTTTCAACTTCGCCCCTCGGAGTCGGCATTAAACTGTAGGTCACTTCCACGCGTGAAAGAACACGAGTGGTTGCTGAGAAGCTAGGCCCAGGTCCGCCCCGCGCCACTCGTATTATTATTATATCCACTTGAAACGCCTGAGTCTTATCCGACATCTGCCATAAAGTGAATATTTGATCAATAGTGGATTTCGCTGGCCTGAACCCGCACTGATATTGACCAATCAGGAGTTTTCAGGCGTTTACACAAGACGGCAGAAAAGATCTAATACGATATATTCAGGAGACTTATTCCTCTGTAATTGGCACAGTTTAGAGGGTCTCCTTTCTTTAGGATCGGGCAAACGATGCTGAGATTCCATCCGTCGGGCATACTTTCATCCGACCAGATTTTACAGATGAGTTGGTGTATGCCCAACTTACCCAATCATCGCCAGCTGCGTTAAAAAGTTCGACAGGCAGTCCATCGGCACCAGCAGCCTTGTTGGACTTTAGTTTGGCGGTTGTTGTCGTAACTTCGCTGAGGTCGGGCTGGCGGAGTTCTTGTAAACTTGATTGGCCAATAAAAACACTTATTTCTTAAACAGGCTCCAAATTCTGTGCAGCCCTTCACCCTGAACCTGTTGAACGATGATTAGGTGGTTCCACTCGCAAACCATTAAATTTCCCTCAGCATTTTCGTCCGCAATTCGTTGTGGGATAAATAGACGCAAACGTCTTCTTCTTCAAAGCAAATCAACATCGCCGCTGAACACCTAAGGGCCATCCCTCAGCCCAGGCATGTGTATCCATCAGAGTTCCCACGTAAATCAACCGCATAATTCTCAATTTTCCCCACTCAATTTGATCAAAGCGTGCTCGTGATGACCAGCAGGACGACACGGGCGGAGAGAGCGTCTGTGTATGCGTGTGTTCGTGTGAGTGCGTGTCGGTTTAATTTATGAAGGTCATCTTCATCCTCTGATTGATATAAATTTCATTTCACTCTATTTCAATACATCCTTTTCGGGTCGCGGCTGACCATAGCTCGTCGCTCGTCGCTGTCCCGTCGTTCAAATAATAACATCCTTTCGTCTTTATTTGCCTTCATAAGCAGTGTGATCACCATTTATACAGACAAAGGCTCCACCATGGTGTGATGCCCACCACTCACGAGCAGGCACTCCAGCGAACGGCAGGACGGGGCTGCAGCCGAAGGCTGTTGTCGGGGGTATATTTCACTTCACAGACACATAACGTATTCAAAACACAAACCCCAATACAATTTATCTAAATGGTATTGCGGCGGAGGAGGCGTCGAAAAGGATGAGCGGCCAATTCAGCCCTTCAATGTACTTTCACTCGTATTTTTTTTTTCGTTTTTCTCCGCCTGTTTGTTTTCTCTCATTTGTTGTTTTTGTTTGCTCGCTTTGCCCATGATTTGGCCTCGTCGTCGGCGCCGCCGTTCGCTGGCATATCACCGCACAGAATATTGCTTTTTTATTTGTTAGCATCCTTTTAGGAAATTTTATTGCAATCCGCTGAGCAAAAAACGAAAAGATTACCAAAACACACCAGCCCCACCGCCACCACCGCCACCACCGCCGGGCGGGTGGATTGAAATGCAGCCAAGAATGAAAAAAAGCCGAAGAATTCCCATGCCCACCGTGTTGGACACACTCGCTAGCACGCACACAGGCGCACAGCATCTGGCCGAGGATAGAAACTACAGCAACAGCATTGGCCGTGCCGGGGTCAGTGAGGGAATATTATTCCGCTCGGAGAGTTATGAAAAATTGACCAAAAACAATATACCCCTTAATTTGGGCGGGGAGCCGAGCAATTTGCCGATGAAACGGGCGCGCAGTGGGAGGGTCCTGATTATTGTGGGGCAAAGGATGCGACCGTGCGGGCCACGGGCCACAGGACACTTCCTCGACGACATCGTCGAAGAGGGTTTTGTTTTGTTTTTTTTTTTTGTTGAAAGCAATCTTCTGCGTCGCAAAGGGACAAAGGATGTTTATATTGACGTCCTGTCAATGCGATGGCAGTGGTCAGAGGATAATGAATTTAGCGGGATATTGATACGAGGAGACGACACATGTGGCGATCAAATAATAGAACCTCCCTCAATTTGGCTTTGAAGAGCACAACAGAGTCCGCCTACGAAAGGAGTAATGGAAAGCAGATGGCTGGGGTTATGGCTCGTTTCTCATCAAGACGATGATGGCACATTCAATTGGGAGTGAAATTGCTTCATTCGGTAAGTAGAAGTCTGGGAGGGATCTGAAGGGGATTGGGTGCTCTCTATTCGAATTTAATCGATCAGAGAGGCGGCTGGCATTATCATCATGCATCATTTTGAGGTATTAAAGACGTGACACAGATCGTGTCAGCTAAAGAAGCCGATCTGTTGGTTGAGGACCAAGTGCTCTCCGGGCTGTCGCGCCGTACAAGGAATAAGGAGACTCTTTGGCAAATGCACAGAGGTTAATGGCAATCAAAAGTTGTTTCATGGATAAACAAGCGACTGTACTGACCCGCTGGCGCAAGCTAGTGCCATTGGCTTAGGAAACATTTCTACTCTAACGCTCAATCCTTTGAATGGTCGAAAGCTCAAGCTTCATTGACTGGTCATAATCAACCTCTTATTACAGATTGTAGCTCAATGAATGAAAAAAAATAGAATGCGACTAGTCCTTGATATTATGGCATCTTGCTTTTGGTAGAGGCTATATTTTGACACCACGGAAGATCGTGAGCCCCTGATCGGTTGGCCATATAGTGGGAGCGTCTTGGTGGCTTCGGTTTGAAACTTGCGGGAAGAAGTGGAGACTAGCCATCATGTCTTGTCGGTGCTTGGCGAGCAAATCATGGGGATGCAATCCAACCATTCTAAGATGGATGTACATAGCTATTGATAGGCCAACAATCACATAGGGGGGGCCATGAGAACTTGCCCAACTGCTGCGGGTTTTGGAGCTGACTCCCTTGCATTTAGTGGCTACAGAATGTGCAAACAAAACAATTGTGAAAAATGGCAAAACAAGGGAGCCATGAGAAGGCAGTGATGCACTAGCGATGCACTTGAAGTGCAATTTCCAAAAGAAGCTCAGCACCAAAAACGACTGAAGCAATGAATCCTCCCGTCCACCCGTCCTCGCGTCCTCCCGTCCTCCCGTCCTGCCGTCCTCACGTCCTCCCGACCTTCCGTCCTCCCGACCTTCCGTCCTCCCGACCTTCCGTCCTCCCGACCTTCCGTCCTCCCACCCTCCCGTCCTCCCGTCCTCCCACCCACCCGTCCTCCCGTCCTGCCGTCCTCCCGTCCTGCCGTCCTCCCGTCCTCCCACCCTCCCACCCTCCCACCCTCCCACCCTACCACCCTCCCACCCTCCCACCCTCCCACCCTCCCACCCTCCCACCCTCCCACCCTCCCACCCTCCCACCCTCCCGTCCTCCCGTCCTGCCGTCCTGCCGTCCTGCCGTCCTGCCGTCCTCCCGTCCTGCCGTCCTCCCGTCCTGCCGTCCTCCCGTCCTCCCGTCCTCCCGTCCTCCCGTCCTCCCGTCCTCCCGTCCTCCCGTCCTGCCGTCCTCCCGTCCTCCCGTCCTGCCGTCCTCCCGTCCTGCCGTCCTCCCGTCCTCCCGTCCTCCCGTCCTGCCGTCCTCCCGTCCTCCCGTCCTCCCGTCCTCCCGTCCTCCCGTCCTCCCGTCCTCCCGTCCTCCCGTCCTGCCGTCCTCCCGTCCTCCCGTCCTGCCGTCCTGCCGTCCTCCCGTCCTCCCGTCCTCCCGTCCTCCCGTCCTCCCATCCTCCCGTCCTGCCGTCGTCCCGTCCGTCCGCACGCTTATCTATCCGTTGTGTCTGTCATACTTACAGCTCATACATTTTTAGAGCGACTTGTATGACATTTTGTAGTGTGAGCCTACACATCACTTGATATCGATTCATACTTCAAATAGTGGAGCATCTTAGAGTGGCTCCCATATACGTGAATTTGAGGTGAAAACTTAAATGTTTGCCGCACACCATCGAACATGGATCTTTAAACATGATTCCCTCTATTATTCAGTGGACCATGTTGGTAAGTTAAAACACCCTTAAGTCGCATGTATTCAAGGCATTTTAAAGCCACCGTGTGTCAATTTTAGGGACCCCACCGCCCCCCTTCAAGGACTCCCCATTGCACCTCAATGAAATTCATGTCCCATCGACATCAAAAACACACGCAAAAAAAGAAAAAGAAAAAATACAAAAATAATTCATAAAAATGGCCATCGTCGGATTTGGCCGCCAGCCGGATGGACCAATTTAATTGATTTCCTTGTAAGTGCTTAGCTAAGAGGCGGCCCTTTGCCGGTGCTTAAGTTTAATTGTTATACGGGCCGTATTCGGAGTGGCCAAGTGGACTCTTTATTTTTCTTCAAATTAAACACTGCGGGCGGCATGCTCTTCCTTAATTACTCGTGCGCTCATTAATTTCTTCAATTCACAGGTAGTTGGTGTGTGTTTTTTTTTTCCTCGGCAAATGCCTCCAGGAGGACAATGCTTAAATTACACAAATTGGTTCAAATGGTTGAATGTGATTGTCCGTTTGTTTTTAAAATGATAAGAGCCGTGAAACGATTCCACTCTTGCATAGGCATTAGGCACGCAAGGGCTGTGAAATGAGATGCAGATGAAATCGCTTTAGATTATTTTTGCGGGCCTAATTTTGACCGGGGTACAGATTTGGAGGAATGAGGATGAGGTGCTCGCCGTGCCGTAGTGGGTAGGTTGCGTATACCCACACGCTGGGGACTTTGGGTGCGATTTCTAACACGAGCGCCTTTCATAATTCACTGCCTCGTCTCTTTCGGGGCGGTAAGGTTTAACTGAATAGAAAAGGCTTCTGAAACTCCATCGGCATATGACGATAGGTCCAGATTTACCTCGGATTGTATCGTCACCCACACGAGAGTCGTCTGATAATTCTGAACTTCTGTGACTGGTGAGCGGGGTTCCCGGTTCGAATCCCAGTGAAAGCAATGTTAATACGCTTCTCCTCTGGTTTTCAAATTTAATCCAGTCACCGTTTGCCGTTGGGATCAGATTAACGGCACTATCACTGGAGTGGTCCGTCCGACTGTGGGTATCACAATGGACCAACATGATATGGTTATATGATATAAGCAACACAATTTTATGCCCATAGTACATGCTATTATCCTGGGAGTACTGTATAACGTCGTCAGCCCAAAATATCCAAGGCGATGATGGTTTCGGATTGCTTGGATGATAGTGGCATTACACCCGTCTTTCACATTCCCCGAGATGGCTCTGAGGTGGCCAATTGACATCACAAAGATGACTGATAACACGATTTGGCGCAAATGATCGATTGTGACATGGGCTGTGTGGGATGGAGTCATCCAAATCCTTGTCTTCATTTTCATTAAAAAAGTGGTTAACATCTGTAACGTTGATCGAAAGGTTGCTCAGAGCCTCGTTTTTGAAGAAGATTGGCCCACTGATGCTCTCGACCACAGCAGACACATTCTCATCTGTGTACCAAGGATGGGACCAGTCTCGCTCACGAACTTTTTGCACGAACTTGAGCACAGTGCTTCATTTCGGCCAAAACTTCTTTTCAAAAATTTTCGTCACCTTCATTCTGAGGTCTTGGAAGCCGTGATAAATCGTCAGTTAATAAAAAATCTTCAATTGCGGAATCTCTTCAATGACCGGCAGTACGGATTCTGTAGCAACATGTATCTCACCGACAAGTGGAGCCAATCTATGCACAATGCTCGAAAGCAAGATCGTTGCGCTTGATATTTTGAAGCCACTTGGCAGAGTTTGGCATCACGCTCTCTTGTCGATAAGGCGTGCCCAACAATTCCAGCATTCTCTAAGCGTCAAATAAAATAAAAATAAAAACACCCAAATCTCTTGCCTAGGCAGAGGATTGCCATGTACATTGATAGCCAAGCAGCCACCAAAGCTATTGCCTCCTTGTCCTCACATTCAAAATTCGTACAACAAGGCCGAGGTGAGATAACGTCGTTAGAGGGCGTGCTCATTTCCCTTATATGGTTTCCAGATCACAGTGACATCCCGGGTCATGAAGCGGCCGATGAACTTGGTACCTCTCTCGAGGAGGTGCTCGTCCAAATACAAGCAGTCAAGGCTAATATATCTACACACATCCTTAATAATTAATAGCTAACCGGAGATGGGCCAGACTGACAAACTGTGCAACATCAAGAAAAAAAGCGGCCTGAATACAAACAGTCTAAGACAAATGATCTCCTTTGGCGAACTCGTCATGATATTGCTAGTCTAGTGGCGGTCTGTTCAAGACACTAGCCGATCGGAGACCATGCCCAGACCATCCCATATCATTTCCAATTTCGATTTCCAATGCGGTTTCAAAGCGGGGCATGACACTATTCATATCGCGTCGAAACTGGTGTCGGATATCCAATGGAACAAGAGCCAGAAACAATGTACGGGTGCCTGCTTGATTGACCTGAAGAAGGCCTTTGACACCGTATGGTTAGAAGGACTTTTCTACAAGCTGTTATAGGCATAGTTTCACTTCGGAAAGGTTTTCGCAGATGCTGCCCGTCGAGTTCCGTGTTAGTGTGGCTTCTCCCATTCAGATACTGGGCGTGATAGTAGCGTGTCAGCATAGCACTAAATCATTTGAAGGTTCGAGTCCAGTTCGGGCTAGATCTTGTTTTTTTTTCTTGCAAGCAATATTCCTTCGGGGAACGTACCGGAATGGGTAATCGGTAGCTTAGTTGGAGACTTAGGAGAAAATACGGGGATTAATCTCAGCTAATATCCAGGATGGCGGGTTGGGAGAAAGTAGGGATTGATTGAGGAGGGCAGTTTATGGAGAGCGAGATCACGGGTTAGACGTTTGGTGCGTGGTGTTGAAGGGACCTTTGGAGCGTAAAGGGAAAACGCCTGATCGAGAAACGGTTTACGGTCGCTGTGCGAACGAACAAAGAAAGTGATAAATTATAATTATTTATATTTATATATATAAAATATATATACACAATTAGCATCGGGCTCAGTGATTTCGGCAAATTGTTTGTGTCGGTTTTTTTTTTTCTTTTCCTTTTTTTTTCTTCTTTCCGGTCGAAAGCTAAGATAGTTTTCCTAGACGAGGAATATAATAAACGGAGAAATATTGGAAAACAAAGAAATAACGAAGTACCGGACCCAGAAAGCGAACGCGTGTGTACGTCAAAGTCGGCGCCTATAGCTACATACAAACGTGCGGAAATCCAAGTGCAAATTTGAGCGCGGCGGGAGTCGTCAAAGCTACACCACATTGTAAAACCCGGTTATCGACTTTCGTGAGTGATACCTGTGGGAGAGTTCCTGTTCGTACGTGTTAGTTGCAAGTGCATCCACGTGGGAGATCACCAGTCAGCCGAAACAGCGGAACCAGCTGCCGTATAGAGCGATGCAGGGACTCACCTACTAACCCTTCTTTTCGTAGTTCTTTAATAGCCAATGATTCGTAACACTCTTGATAGTGTATGTGTTTGTTAACTCCTCCCCTCTGGAGCGTCGTTAAGCCGTTATTGTGTTCTCAATATATTATATTAGATTAAGCTGCAAGAGTTATCACACTAGTATTGTAATTTAGGGGACTTAAATTTTGGTTGTGGGTGTAGCCGAGCGCGCTAAAGCGCTGATTTGTAAGGGTAAGAGATCGGATCCGAACTTTTACGCCAAGGTTCGAACCCACTTGGTGAAGCTTTTATATTTTTTTTTTTTTAATTTTTTGTTTTGGTACTATATGAATTATTTGAATTGTTTTGAATTTTAGTTAGTATAATTTGATAATTTGAATTGGGATTTTTTTTATTGTATATTTAACGAAGTGTAAATAAAAGGATCTGTTGAATGATCTTTGAATTTCGAGAAATTTGGTGGTTTCCTTGTGTCGGTTATCGGTCGCCCAGGGGGACGTAGCTGCTGCAACTGGGTGAACTGCCAAGGTAAGGTGGTAGAGACAAGCGGGCTTTGTAGCTCGTCGCGGTTCGACGCTATAAGGCTTTCGAGGCATAGGGCTAATCGCGTGGCGCCCATTAATTTTTTTTATTTCTTGACCCACGGCTATTACTCCATCGACAAGTCGGCAACCCTTGTCCTCGATACCGCGGAGGAGAAAACGACGGTAACAAAGCTTTTCTACCACTGCTGTACCTACTGTGTAACATGCTTACCGGTAGAGGGTTCGTAGTCAAGAATGGCAACGTCACCTCCACAGGTATATTTGAGGTAAAAAATGTTCTCCAACAGGGTGCCGTTAATTCGCCGATCCTGTTCAACATTTACTTGAGCGATCTGTTAAGTTCTCTTCCTCACGTAATTGCGTATGCCGATGACTTGATCGTGTACAGATCAGGCAAAAAGATCGAGGAAATCACTACTCTCACGCAGGGTGACTTCAATTCATTCATGAGAAGTTACGATGACAGGAAGTTGAGTATCAACTTCCGGAAGTCGGAAACCATTCTGTTCAGGACGCCGTTGTATAAGGCCTCGGCGGATACGAAAAACAATTGGCGAAAGTTCTCAATCGTTGGAAGACACGGGGAACCACTGGCGCAAAAGACTGTAGTCAGATGCCTGGGGAAACATGTAGATGCTGCTCTGGCCAGGGCCCGAGGCGCTTCTGCCCTTACAAAGAGACTGTTTTACAACAGCCAACTCGATGCGAGGGTGAAGGTTATCTGCTACATGGCCGTCATCCGGCCAAGGCTTACCTATGGCTGTCCCGTGTGGTTCAACGTAAGTGCAAGCTTGATGGAAAAGATTCAGTTGTTTGAGAGGGCTTGTCTTAGGACTTGCCTTCGTCTTTATCGAAATCCAGAGTCCCAGTACATAAAATTCCATTCCAATGAGATCTTATACAACAGGGCAAACCTGATAAGAGTGGACAATTTCCTGGTGAAGTTGATTCGAGGTCACACTGATAGAGCGATGAACTCGGTCAATAACTGGATTTCGGGGCTTACTACCCAAATTCACAATACCATTAAAGGGTACGCCACAATGGCTTCGTCCCCCCAGAAGCCTTTCTCCATTTAGACAAGAACGGACTGTTACAAAATATAAATGCGGTACCGCTCATATTCCACATCGCCAAATCAACTGTGGATGGGCGACTCAACCACGCCCGTTCCGTCGCACAACGAGCTGAGGAGGGTCTCCCCCGGTTCAGTACGGCGGTATCAAGGCGGGACATTCGAGAAGTTGCAATGCAGCACCAAAAGTTCTGGTGGCTGGGAAGCGAGGGAACTCCCTCCTCGAATCCTTAAGACCCCGATTAGAAAGGTTTTAGTTCAGACCCCCGCATGGGGAGCAGTCGGTTTCATGTCTTGAAGCTATTTATTAGCTGCAACCTATGGCCGACGTACTTAGAATAGGGTAGTATATTTTAAGGTAGAGTAAGGTAGTAAAAAAAAAAAGAAATAATAATAAAAAAAAGAATGTATATGTGTATACATTGTGTATAATAAGGATATATGCGTATAAACATGTGCATATGGGTATATACGTGTAAGTTTTATTTTAAGGTAGAATGTAAGTTAGCTTGAAAGTTTTTATAAAAACCGTCCAGTAGTTATGTTTTCAATTTTTTCTTCACAGTAATGTGTTCCTTTAAAATTTCCATTTACATTTTATTCGTTAGGTTAGGTCGAAAGACATAGATTAAGATTAAGTTTAGCTTAGAGTGCCCGCCTAGGGCCAGTAAGTTAGAAATAAAAACATTGTTCGCTTAACTAGTTTTAAGCATTTTTGTCTAGTATGTAAGTTTACTATGAAATAAATAATAAAAATGAATTCAAAAAAAAAAAGGGAAACCCTTTCCCACATTTCCATTGCGGCTGTCCAGCTCTTGGTAGAGCCAGACAGCGAGCGCTTGGTAAAACCTTTTCCAACTCACTTGAAGAAATTTCTGCGAAGGATATTAAGGAACTAATGTCCAAAATACTCCGGGTTGGATTTAAAGATATCTTAAAAAACACCTTAAATGAGGTAACAGAACTGTGTTATTAAAATGGTATATAATGCTAATTTGGACCTACCTACCATCAAATTCCAGTCTAATGATGGAGAGTTCACACAAAGTTTGGATCTCGAAGTAAACTGAAAAGACTGAAAGACTGGCCCCCAAACATAACCAGCTTGTGTCAGGTTCAATCCCTGAATTTACCAACTCTCATAATTCACGGCTCCACCTCCATCGAGTCACTGACGATACTCAAAGAGTATTTATGCCTAAAACACAAACTGGTCAAATAACAAAAACGAGTGGTTGCTGGTGGAGCTTAGCCCATGTCCATTTGCTGTAGCCGACTCTTCATTAGAGGGACAATAACATTGGAAGCATATTCATCTGTTCTTTGGAGCTCTCCACGCAAAGAAATGAACAACACTTCACTGCCTTAAAGACCTGTCTTCTTAGTGCCAAGTGGCGTCCACTTCTAGCCCCAAAAACTGAACTGAAACCATCACTGTCGATGCACTTGTCTCTGAATGGGGGCACTGCTCCTTCCGAAAATGTAACAGCTGCATGGAATGCCTGGTCAACCTCGAAGAATGCTGCCAACTTCTGCTGACTGTCAGTTATCCACGTCAATGTGATGGATTCACCGAAAGTTGCACACACTTCAATCCATCTTTGCTTGTACCAGCGAACTTCAAATAAAAAAAAAGAACTGGATAAAGAAAAATCCACTTCAAAACTGATTTATACATCCCCGCCATCTTTCGCCTGAAATCTCATTCATCTGCATACTCGGCAAACTGTGGAACGGTGGGAGAAAAAAAAAGCTCTTGCAGGAATCAAAGTTTCCCGCTGGCACCGGAAGGGATTTTGCCTTTTTGTGCAGTTGATGCACCTCCTCCCCTGTGCCCCCCCTGGTTGCACATGTGCACATACACACACACATAAATAACATTTAACACCACAATGTCAGGGAGCAAAGTAATAAATATCCAAGAAAATGAAAAATGTTCTTCCGCCTTGCCTCGTGTTCGATAAACTTCGGTCCGCAACCGGATACACTCTCTCGTTGGCGGCCCCCTCAATCTCCGATTACATGTTATCTGCTGTTACCCCCCTTCGGTCAGTTAGTAGCCGTAAGTGGTCCCCCACTGGCTGGGCACAAGGTGGACTTGGACGACCAGCTTTAAGCAGCCGAACATGAGGTGGAGGGATGAAGTCATAACATTCACACACACACACACACGGGCACGGCTAATAACTCAGGAAGGATAGAATAGAGCGCGGTAGAGGACCTCCCAGTAAGCAAAAGAAGCCAGCCACCACGATGGTGGAATGAAAAGGGTTAAAGTTTCAAAAGTGATGCCAACAACATCCCTCCCGGTGTTCGGTGTGCGACTATCCTGATCCACTTACCATGACAGAAACGAGTATACTTCAGCCATCCTCATCCCTGGAGCATTGGGGGTATTTTTCTCTCGTTTTGTGTGACCCCCAACCCTCCGCCCTCAGCGTCCACCGTGTCGCCAATAAAATATATGAAAATGTCCAAATTTGTTAAGCAGAGAGGAAGCAAATAAATCTATTTCACTCTCCTGCTTCGTGCCGACCTTCCGTTTACCTCTGCTTCACTGATGTCCGAGAATGGTTAGAAGGATCCTGTCCACAGGCAGGACTTGAGTGTCATCTCTATTCCACATACACACACACATATACGGTAACACTTTGAAAATGATGCGAAAATCTTGGACACGACGAGAGATTCACTTACAATTTACTGGTTATTGGATTAAGGATTCCACAGGGAGTTCGGGTTCGAGTCCTGCTGCTGCTGCTGCTGCTGCTGCTGGTGGAGATGCTTTTCAATTTGAAGAAGCGTATGTTCGCAATTGAGAAGCATATGGCTTGCCAGAGTCAGCCGGAGTCCGACGCTGGCCACTGGCCACTGGCAGCTGGACAGATATGAAGTGGTATTTGTTCGGAGGCCAGTGCGGGGAGTGAACTTGATGATGTCCTTTTTGATAAATTATCGGTGGACATGGATAATTTCGGAATCGGCTTAAGAGCTTTCGAATCTGCATGAACACAATGTGTGTGAATGAAGAGGTCAGTCGATGGTCGAGTGTGTGCGGTTAAGTGTGGGGTCAAGTCTTGCAATTAAAATCCGTCCCACGACCGGAATAGGGCATCGGTGCTCCTTATCAAATTCCAATTAGGGGACTTTCAAAGTCGATGATGCCGAATTGAAAGGAATGTAAGCTATTTGACAGAGGACGAAATGTCATGCCGTGAGGATGGTGGGAGATGGAGCGTGAGTGGAGTATTTTGCGGGACCTTTTTGAGGAATCTCTTGGATGGGTCGGAATTCAACGGGCTGACCTTCCACAGAGAAGATTGAGAGACTGAAAGCAAGCCCTGTGAATGAATAGTACCACGTACAACACAAGTGGTTGCACTAGAAGTCTCCCTCGGACTTTAGTGCATTTCGGGGTAACCACTTGATTGAGCCGATAGCATCCTTTATCTGACTTCCTGAGAGGGCACTAGATCCATTGGTTAGTTCAACAGGAAAACTGAAGGCCGTATTCAATAAAGTGACCAGGATAAAAAAATGGAACCTCAATATCGTTTGCTCGATCCACAAGAAAGAAGACACCTTCAACTGCGCCAACTACCGAGGGATAAGTCTCCTCAACATCGCCTAGTAGATCATCTGTGCCGTTTTGTGTGAGCGCCTGAAACCATTCGTCAATAGTTTGATAGGTCCTTAAAGACGGGGAAGTCCACCGTCGACCAGATTTTCACACTACAGCAGATCCTGGAAAAGATTCAAGAGATGCAGATCGACACGCACCACCTTTTTGTCGAATTCAAGGCCGCATATGACAGCGTGCATAGGGACGAGCTATACAAGGCCATATCCAGTTTTGACATTCATGCCAAACTCGTCAGGTTGTGCAGGATGACGATGGAGAATTCTCGCTGCTCCATCAAGGTCGGTAACGAACTCACCGAGACCTTCAATGTCAAAAAAGGTCTTAGACAAGGCGACGCGCTGTCATGTGACTTCTTTAACATCATCCTCAGGAAGATCGTGCAAAACTCACACGCTAACACTAGAGGCACGATCTTCCAAAAGTCCGTACAACTGCTAGCATACGCAGATGACATTGACGTGATTGGCGGAACACAGCGAGCCGTCAATGTGGCGCTTGCTGGCATTGAGGCGGAAGCGGCTAAAATGGGTCTAGCGGTGAATGAGGGCAAAACGAAGTATATACTGTCATCAAGAAAGGGCGCACAACATCGACGTCTTGGACAGAGCGTCACAATGGGCAGCTATAACTTCGAGGTAGTCAAGGACTTCGTCTACCTCGGCTCCGCAGTAAACAGTACAAACAACATCAGTACTGAGTTCAAACGCAGAGTAACTCTTGCCAACCGCTGTTTCTATGGACTCAAGAGGCAATTGAGTAGTAGAGCCATCTCTCGAAGGACCAAGCTGACCTTATACAAGACCTTGATCATCCCAGTCCTGCTGTACAGCGCGGAGGCATGGACAATCTCAAAAGCGGATGAGGAAGTCCTTGGTATCTGCGTGCGATCTTTGGTCGTGTTTGCGTTGACGGTTTCTAAAGGAGAAGATTCAACCAGGAACTGTACGGGCTGTAAAGCGACATGAGTCTAGTCGGGCGTCTTCGGATCCAACGTCTAAGACGACTAGGCCATGTAGAGCGCAGGGACAACACTGCTTCAGCCCGAAGAGTCTTCGACTCCGAACCCATGGGGCAACGCAACGGCGGACGCCCGCATTTAAGGTGTCGCACTCAGGTGGAGAAGCGTGCGACACTGGAGACAGCTACTGGAGAGGCTTGTTGGTTGAGGCCCAGGTCCACCCCGCATTGTAGCGCTAAAAAAAGAGGAAGAAGAAGAAGAATCCGCTGAGTTCACGGTCCCAAAGAGATTACTGACGACCGACGTATGAATCTGGACTAGCGATGGGCGATTGCGAATGTATCTCTAAAGGCAGTTTTGTTGCTTACAAACACAGCTTTACAACAAATATGGCCTCCAATTTGAACAACACTGAACAAGTATACTTTTCGTCAAATGAATACAAAGAACACATAATTTCTCTTTTCATTCCCCTTAATATTGACAAAAAACAATTTGTATAGTGAAATGAAATATTCTTATATTCAAAAGAAACAAAAAAATCAAGAAAAAGTACACGAACCACTTAAATAACAAAATAAACACGTGCTCCTCAAACTGATGCAATTTTTTTTGTTGTTTCACTAGCTGTAACAAAAAAAAAGGGAAAGTCATTACGTGGGAGGTTTAAGCTGTGAAAGAAAGTGGAGTTTGTTTAATTGACGGCTCGCTGTGTTCTGCCAATCACGTCAATGTCGTCCGCGTATGCTAACAGTTGGACTGACTTCTGGAAGATCGTGCCTCTATTAAATCCCGCCAAAACAGCGATTCGTCACACTGTGCACTGGTGTGAGAACAGAAATAATTGAATTTTGATCCTTAGAAGATACCCGGACCCGCTGAAGTTTGGCAAAGGATCATTCAGCGTGCGTTGATCAGACTTGCAGTATCTGTAGGGAATGCTGTATCTGAGAAGTTCATCTCGATATGTGCGATTTTTGATCAATCAATCTAACCACCGAGCTGTCAGCTACCAGTTTGCTAATTAAGTCTGTCGAGGAAGGATGTAGTCAAAGCCGGAGGTGTCGTCCGTACCACTCCGCCCATACAGAGTTGAAGTTGTTGCCCTTATCAACGGCAGTTCACTATGGCGCAACTGCATAGACCAGTCGGACCACTAAAAGCTGCCGCAGAGCTGGTCCTCCAAATTTCTTGGGCACTCCTCGACGTTGATCACTAATTACGAGAGTTCCATTTTATTGGATCAGCATATCCTCGATCTTATTCCTTCAGGCACACCCTTGACATACTTCTGATGGTTGCCACCCATACAACAATCCACAATGACTACCGGATGACCCTTAGTTTCCCAGTTTACACGCCTTAACTGTCCGCTCAGTTCACAGTCTTCTGGTTCCATTCACCATCCGATAAAAGGAATGTTTTAAAAGTACTTTACTTAAGTTTATGCGTCTACGGGCACCGTGGATGTCGCCATTTGTCAAACTTGCGAACAGGATAAGACTACGTTCGATCCGTTCAACGCAGGCGAACACTGGGCGGGCGGCAGGGAGAAAAAAAAATAGGTGGCACACATAAACCCCCTTGGTAAAGCCATTAAAAAGAAAAGTTTCGCGAAGGAATCGAAAGAAAAACACGGGAAACAACGTCGAGCGAGACAAGCAGCAAAAGTCAAAATAGAACTTTTGCCCCAAGGTGACAAGCACAAGTCCCTCTGTTCCACACACACACCCACGCAGCCGTTTAGACACACACACACACACCCTGCACGTCTGAATTCCTGTCAAAGCAACATTATTTGAAAAGTTTTAAGCGCTAAGAAATTGTTTTATGGTTATTGAAATTGCAGATTGTCTCCGTTTCCCTTTTGCGCTGCACTGACGTTTCCTTCGGTTTCTATTCCGGTTCCGGTTGTCTCCGATGACGCGACACAGACTCTGTCTCTGCACATATCCTCGGGCCGTAACAGGTTACTGTGCGGTGTGCCTGAGTGTCGAGAGGTTAGGTTGACGCTCGCAACAAGGGCTGCGGGTGGTAATGTGAATGGGTTCAATGGTGTGGCAAGGCAAGTGTTCGATTTTTCGGCCCGGCTGGTAAGTGGGTTTTTCCAAAAATGGTGTGAACCAGTAAAAGGCTTTCTGTGTTCGCTTCAAGGTTTTGTTTCGTATTGAAAATGTGGTCTGAGAGAGAGTGTGAGCGGCTGAACGGAAGGAGAACAGGAAATCAGTCGGAACGCCGTTGTTAAGGTGCGATGTTCGGTTGAAGATATTTTGTGATTTGCATGGCTCTTGTTCGATGTTTAGAGTTCCCCTGCAGTATGTGGTGGTGGGGATTGTTATTTTTCTCACAAGTTCATTATGTTCACACTGACGGAGATGTGGCTCATCTTGCATATGGCTGAGCTGCGCAATGAATTCAAGAGAACATGGGGGACTGATAGGAACGTCGCTTTCAATATGTAGGAGTGTCGAGGAGACTTAAAAGATTCGGTTGTAGCTTTCGCCAAAGAATTACTTACCTTACTTACAGACCAGCGACACATAGAGACTCAGGCGACAATTAGGGACTTGGCCGGGCTGTCCGAATAGATAGTGATGTTCCTCTTGGTTTTCACATTGTCCTTGAGCCAGGATAAAACGTGCTTCATGGCTTTTTCTGCTTGGAAAAGTGCCGCTAAAGTGGTTGAGGATTTCGTCGAGTATAACCCGTGGTACATTACTTTGGTTTCAACCGGGCTTAAGGCACCTTCTTCTTTTTCCGAGTGAAAGATCTCTTCGGCCTAGCCACCTTAGGTTGATGCAGCATCTCATGCAGTTACAGACATCTGCCTCTAGCCTCTGCCAACGAACTCCTACTCTCACCTCCACTTGGTGAAATCTGGGAGCCGACCTTCGACTGACGATGGGGTACTCATCCCACGTGGGACGTCATTGGCGGCTGCTACTGAGAAAAGAGGGAGGGAGGGGGAGTGAGTCTGTATCAGAGTTCATCTCTCATGGCGGTGGAGAAACTGATCAACAGCGCAACATCCGGAGCACCAGTCAGCAGGCGCTGCTGATCTCTTTTAGATCTACTCTGCCATAGTCGGAGCTCAGCTCTAAAAGGTTCCTTGCAAGGCTAGGTTTTGGCCTGGTGGATGAGCCCTATCTTGTCGTGGTTAACGGCGGCACTTCAGCGACGTTACCGACACTAGATGCATTCGGACAAAAAGCGACCAAGCATTCCAGATAAGGTTTGCGCATGAGGTTAACTACCTCTTGACGTAAAAAACTAGCAGATCCGACACAACAAACCTCCTCAGATAAGGGCACCTTCAATGGCAAAAAATGCGGCAAGGGTTTTCCAGGGCTTCCCTCCCATCGGAGGGAAGAAAGCTTTTTTTATGGTTTGCGCCAATGAAAGTGGAATCTTCTTCAAGATACTGGTAACCCGTGCTACCAGCATGAACGATTCACGGGATATGCCGTTGGGTATTACTTCGCGGGGCTGGTTAGCATTTCACGCCATGTGATCTATATTTGCCAATTCGGCTTTTCTTTCTCTTTCGAGCCTTCCTAGCTCGATCTGCACGCTCGTTACAAAGGAGGTTACCAGCCATTTGTCAGCTGACTCCGTCATAGCTCGGGAGTTGGTAGACTTCCTCTCGCCACGGCAAAGCGTCTGCAATGGAATATTGCGTGATCTGCGTCTTCATTTTCGCCCGCGCATTCTGGACAAGTGGGTGAGCTGTCGTGGCTCGACCATGGCTCGACAAGAACTAAGTGAGGTGGTAGTCTCAGTTCCCGTGAGCTCTCGTTGTACAGGCTCCTATTGTGGGAATCAATTTATGGGTCCATCTGCCTTTGATTGTGGTGTCCCACCTGGTTGTTGGTTGTGGTTGTTTCAGACTTTCTTCATTCTTCAGACATCTTGCGCTTGCCTCCGCGTGATTTGCAGTTCTCCGTAGGTAGATCCTTTGCATTTCGGTGACGAGAATGTCGATCGGGACCATACCCGCAATGACGCAGGCTGCTTCGTACGAAATTGTTCGGAAACCGCAGATTGCTCTTATCACGCAGAGCCTGCATGATGTCGAGAGCTTCCTTGCTGCTTCCGTGGTCGCCAGGACCCCCGCCCATACTGGCGCAGCGTAAAGAAGGATTGAGCTTACCACTGTGGAAAGCAGGATCCTTCTCGCATATTTAGGGCTTCTCCAGCATTCCGGAGAGCGCTGCATGCATTCTTACTGCTATTTCAGTTCAAAAGTTCAGTCGGTTGTCGAGCATTACCCCTAGGTATTTTAGGGACTCCTTCGATCGAATTATCTGGAAACCAACCCGGAAGTTCGCGTATTCCACATTCTTTCGGCTGGTTATTAAGACAGCCTCAGTCTTCGGCGGATTCCATCCAATCCTGGATCCTGGTGATTGCTGCGTTTGTGGCTGCTTCCATGCTTGGACAATGTCATCTTGACTGCATGTGGCAGTACCCCGTCTCGGTACTCCGTCGTACATTAAGTTCCACAGGAGGGGTCCAAGGACTGAACCCTGTGGAACGCCTGCCGAGACTTCGTGGTATTTAATTGCGTCGTCAGTCTGGTATCTAGGTTTCCTGTTGGTGAAATAGCTGACGATTATCTTCCTTAAGTACTGCGGTGTGCTCATCCTATTCAAGGCTCTCATGATGCAGGACTAGTTCGCTGAGTTTAACGCTTTTTTGTGTTTGATGTCCAGCGTAACTACACTCCATCTTGAACCCGTTATTGCTTGGCTGTCTCAACCGATTTGTTGCACAATGTAGGCATTCTGAACAGATGTAAGAGTGCTGATTTTCTCGATGCGTTGGTCTATTAATTCCTAGGTGTTTCGGAGAAAGGTGGTTACAATGTCCTCGGTTCGACATGAGTGCAGTTTCCCGCCTTGACTTTCTTCCAAGACCTGGAGCGGGCACACTTAAAACTTGCAGATTATTCCTTTTGTTGGAACAGTGAACCATCTTTTAGTCTAGTGGCCTCACAATGGAACCCTCTACCAACGCTTAAGTGTTATGCAGAGTATCCTGTAGCTACCTGTCATATACCAGCCTTCCGAAAGTTAGCACTTGGGTGTATCCTCTGAGAAAAAGGAGGCCTGTTAGAGGCCTGTTGAAGCTCAAAAGTCAAAATGCTTTGTCTGCCGTTTTTTGTAACGAGCGTTCACATTGACGATTTGGCCCATCAACCACGGTTTTCAAACAAACTGTCACGAAAAATTGTTGAGCGTGAACGCCGCTTTTGAGACCAAGTCGACTGTCATCAGATCTGTGAATGTTACTGGAGTTAGTCGAATTGGTCATAGCTTATATGCCAGGCGCCAGAAGTGAGCGAGCACCGCAGAATTAATAATTGAAGTTGGGTCGCAGCGATGAGAACTTCTTCCCATTCCCAAGTCAGCCAGACCACCCCTGCCTTCGCGTCTGTCGAATCCCTCTGACCACATGATGTGGATAACCTCTCCATTTGATCCACTGCCTGTTACTCGGTAAATGAATGTCATTGCAAGCCATACGTTCACCAATCACTGTTTTGCCAACCGAAAGAATTTCATAAATTCAAAACCACATTCTCCCCGGGGGGCCCCAAAGCACTCATCAACAGGCGTTCACTAAAATCCGAAAAATGCCCCCACCCATGGCCGGCCAAATAGCGTGCGGTCCGGCATAGCCGCCAAAAACTATGCATATTCGAATTTAATAGAATTATCCCTAACGAGATAAAAAGATAATCTATTAATCTAAATTTACCTATCGGCGCGGCTCGACGCGGCTACCGCGCACAAAAGGCCGTTTTCAAATTTCCATCCAACCATTTTGAGGATACTCCGGCCGTGGATGAGGATATTTATTTTTTTTTCACTCTCCCAGCACAAAGGACCTTAATAATTGAAAAATGAAAATGACGATAATTACTTTAACGTTCGGCGCTCCACGGCATCCCGCAATTAATAAAATACCCCCCCAACGCCACCCACGACGATGCGCCTATTCAGCTTAATCCTGGCCAGGAGTTAATTTACGTATGCAAATAACAATGACATTGTCGTCGCAATTATGCAGAGCGTTTATCACAAAAAAGGACGACGACAGCGATGGCAAAAAAAAAAAAAATAAAAACAAATAAATTTGAGGAATTTTTCGCATTTCCGCGAGTCCATTTCAAATTCACTGGGCGGGCGAGGTTACCGCTAGGGGAGATGATCTCCCTCACTCTCCTCCCGCGGAAAATAAAAAAGTTTACGATGCGACGCGCTTGTTTTTTGTCCGCTTTCCACGAAGCCCACATTTAATCGGGACCACGATTAATTTTAATTAAACCGCGATGTGCTGCGTTGATCTGTGGCGTGGTGGATGAATTTTTGGCTGCACCAACTGGAGTGCTCTGTCTAAGCGAATTGATTGACTCCGAAGACCGGGCAGTCGAACTCGCTGCACTGCAGCACTCTTCGAGTGGACCCTCGAGAGCAGCGGCAAACTTATAATTATCATAATGCAACAAGGCACCACCAGGTGGCCAGCCAGCCGAGCCGGTGAATAGATTCGCAGATGCCCTTTGTGCTCTGCCGATTGTGTGCGGAAAAAAAGTTGCAGTTCGCTCCCGGCCGCGGTATTGATTGCCACCAGAACTGGGCTCAAGTGGGTGCCGAGTGCGGAAGAGCCAAGTGCCCTTCAGTTCGATTGGCTGGATTTGTTTTGCGGATTGTGCGGGCTTTCGTGTTTGTTCAATTTCGAGACGGGTGGGTCGGTCTATTGATTGTTTTAATTTGAGGCTCTTGCGGATTACCCTGAAATGTTGTTGAGTTTGAATTTGTTTGAAATTAAATTTGAAGAAAATCCAGTGAGTGAAGTTTTTTCAAAATATTCCAATTAAGGACCGACCGCGACGTTGTGACCTCGATGATTGTCATTGATTTCCGCGTTTTTTGCTGACATCGCCAAGCTTTTGAGACTGTTCACCTCGGTTGGCTGTAACGCGTACAGTCCAACGTCGTCGATGTTTGTTTAGACTACGTCTTAGAAGGGGAGTGTCATGGTTGAGTATCACTTCCACTCGGAGGCCCTAGGGCTCACTATGAATCCCTTCATTTGTGAAATACACACAAAGTGAACTTAGCCTGTCACGTGGGGGCTTAAACTACCCCGCGCTCTTTACGAATCTTAGAAGATCCGATATATCTGCATTCCCTAGGCCTGAAATCTTTGTGAAGAATCTTTGGCCCAGCTTAGTTAGGAGCCGATTCTGGAGAGCTGATGATTTAGGTCCCTTCCTCGTCGCCACAACTACGGCACAGATCGCTGGTTTCCGCATTCCCCTTATGATGCTGTCCTATGATCACATGCTAGCATACGCGGATGACATTGACGTGATTGGCAGAACACAGCGAGCCATCAAAGAGGCGCTTGCTGGCATTGAGGCGGAAGCGGCTAAAATGGGTCTAGCGGTGAATGAGGGCAAAACGAAGTATATGCTGTCTTGGACAGAGCGCCACAATGGGCAGATATAATTTCGAGGTAGTCAAGGACGTCTTGGCTACCTTCACTTCACGGTATTCAGTCCGATCAACGCCAGTACCAAAATCAAACGCAGAGTAACTCTTGCCAACCGCTGTATCAAGAGGCACTTGAGTAGTAGAGCCATCTCTAGAAGGACCAAGCTGACTTTATACAAGACCTTGATCATCCCTGTCCTGCTGTACAGCGTGGAGGCGTGGACAATCTCAAAAGCGGCTGAGGAAGTCCTTGGTATCTGCGTGCGATCTTTGGTCGTGTTTGCTTTGACGCTTTCTGGAGGAGAGGATCCAACCAGGAACTGTACGGGCTGTACAGCGACATGAGTCTAGTCAGGTGCTTCGGATCCAACGCCTAAGATGGCTAGGCCATGTAGAGCGTATGGACACCTCAGCTCCGGCCCGAAGAGTCTTCGACTCCGAACCCGTGGGACAACGCAACAGAGGACGCCCGCGTTTAAGGTGTCGCACCCAGGTGGAGAAGGACCTCAACCACCTTGGCGTGCGACACTGGAGACAGCTAGCCAGAGACCGTGCTAGCTGGAGAGGCTTGTTGGTTGAGGCCCAGGTTCACCCCGGACTTTAGCGCCAAATAAAGAAGAAGAAGAAGTTCTGGCCACGTTGATCTTGTCGTGTAACAGTCATCTCTTGCGAGCCAAGACGAGTTAGCTTCCCTTATGGTCCGGTATAGTGCACTGATCGGTGGCTGCAGTAATGTATCCTCCTCCCTGATGTCCATTTCAGACCCTACGGCCTCAGTACCTGTGTCCATTTTCGATCCGTTCGGTGAAAAAAACAATCTCGTGGTCGTTAATAACGGCGCCACTTGTCCCTGTCGGGGATCAGAATTGATATTCTATTCCGAAGTAATTACTTACTTAGGTCTGAGCCTGAGCAATTACTGCCTTCCATCGATGACGGTCCAGGGCACGCTGCTTCCAGCTGTCAAGACCAAGCTGTGGTGTCGGCGGTGGTCTTCGGTCTTCCTCTCCTTCCCCAACCTGGGGGCTCCGGTTCGAATACTCTCTTAGCTGGAGCATCCTTGTCGAGCCAGCCCCGTCGACGGGTTTTTGCCTTCACATCCTCCTCGTACAGTTCGAGATTGTGTCTCCTCCCACATTCGCCTTTCTCGCAGTCGGGACCATATATCCGACGTGGAATTTTTCTTTCGGATGCACCAAGAATCAAGCTCCGCAGTTTTGCTTAGCTACCAGCTTCGAAAGAAGCAGTCATAATGGGGACATAAATAGTCGGTTGTAGCTGCGAGGCTACTGGAACCATGTCTCTTTCCCAGGTCATCTATTAGTTTGGATTAAGGCCGCATGTCTGTAGTTACTAAGAGGACTTCCTTAGTCCTAGAGCGGTCTTTGTGGCACAGCCTTTTATGCATAAGTCCAGAGGAAGGAGGTCAAGTATCATGTCCAACCCTGCTTGAAGCAGGCTCCTTATAGCTCCCAAAAAGCGGCTCACTTCTATTCTCTGTTGAGCTCATATAGCTTTTTGTGTTGGTGGCAGTCCACCAGACTAGGGTCACATAAGTTATGATGGGTCTGATATGACTGAATGAAAAATGTACCGTTGCAAGCGCCATCTTTTGCCGAAGGTCTGTTTGGAAAGCATAAACAGCATTTAATCATTTCTTCCACGTTCGATCAGCTGTCGAAAGAATTTTATTTCTTTCTACTTTTTATTGGGTGGTTGTAGCAAAGTTTGGGGAGCTGATACTATGGACGTGGTTGGCCAGCGCACACGACTTAGACAAGAGTCGAGAAAGGCGCCATGATAATGAACACCTCACGACACTCGAACTGAAGATGACGAAGGTGGTCAGTTCATCCCTCAGGATAACAGATACGGTCTCAAGGTCGGTTATGCTGCTATTCATGTCAAGTAAAATTAAAAGACTTGTGTCTTATTTTTCAGGTAGGTTGTAACCTTCCATGTGCCGTAGCCTTAACGAATGGATGGCGCAGTTGATAGAGTGTCGGCCCCTGGTTAGCGGGGTCCCCGGTTCGAATCCCAGTGAGAGCAAAGTTAATACGCTTTTATCTGGTTTTCAAATCTGGTCCAGTCATCATTTGCCGTTGGGATCAAATTAACGGCACTATCCCTGGAGTGGTGAATCAGTGTTAGCAGTCTGACTGTGGGTATCACAATAGACCATCATGGTCTAAGTGTGCTGGTGAATTCACTAGCAGCCCCATTTCCTAACCTAACCTAGCCTTACGTGGCCTACCTAAACAATAATCAAATGAAATGATTGTGCTGATTGTGTTTGCTGAAACTGGGACTGCTCAAGTTGCGCATCAACGTGCCGTGGTAACACTGTCGCTGGAAATGCTGACTGTAAGGTTGAGCAATGTTTCGGGTGATCGTACAACCGAATCCAATGGGATTACTGTTATTCATTAACCAGAAATGAAGTATTACAGAGATAGCCGACTTCACAGCTGATTGCCCCCTAGTCCACCGACGAATTTGAATGCCTTTTTGACAGATATTCATGAATTTTTGACAGTTATTCACGAAATAACGTAAATGCCGTCCTCTGATTGGTCAATTTGGTTTAAGAACACGTTATAAAAAACAGTTGTCAAACATTTTGAGGGGCGAGAGAGGTAGAAGTCTGGCATCTCTGTAATACTTCATTTCTGTTCATTAACTTACTGAATGTCGGATGCCTGTCTGATTAGACTGGACAGGCCTTTGACACATTTTAAAACTTGTCTATAAACTCAATTAGTTGGCAATTAGCAAAGCATTACCCTTCCTTCTGTTCTGCTTTCCGGCACACGGTTTGTGTAAAAGATGATCTCAAAAAGGAGTCCTTATCCTGATCGCTTTAACAGGCGAGTAATTTTTCTGAAGAACTTTCAACCTATGATCATGTCAAAAACCACATTCAGCAGAGCTAGCTTTATGGAAAAAATTCGTGTGTTCAAGGGGGAGTGTCTCAAAGCTGGCCTTCGACTCATATAAGACCTTGGTTCCTGATAGTTTTACACCATTGAGGTAACAAGACAAATTGTGGTCAATTTCGTGCTGAAAGACCTTTGGGTTCGTAGAGTGATGAACTCGATCAATGAGCCGAGCATCGAAGTTTAGGCTACAAAGGATCGTGTATATTTTTTGATAAGATAAGATCCCGTAGATGGTGGTCGCCGTGGCGTAGTGGGTTAGTGCGTCGACTCCTACGCATAGGGTGCCAGGTTCGATACCCGAATTTACCACCTTTGATAATTCACGGCTCCGCCTCGTCCGAGTCACTGACAATGATCAAAGAGTATTCCTGTCTAGACAAAGCTTCTCAACTACGCCGTTCGGAGTCGGCATTAAATTGTAGGTCCCTTCCACGCGTGAGAGAACAATAGCACGCACAACACGAGTGGTTGCTGAGAAGCTAGGCCCAGGTCCGCCTCGGACTGTAGCACCACCCATATTATTATTATTATAAGATCCGGTAGAAGGATGACGAATACTCAGTGTGGAGTTGTAGCAATCGCTTGCTGCTAACCAAAGAACAGCAAATCTTTCAGCTCCTCAAAGACCCATTCTCGCTATTTTCTCTGAAGGGGCATATTTCAACAAGTGATGATGTCAAAAATATACACGCTGGCGATCCATAGTTCAATACCGAAAATACCAACTTTCACTTTCACACCAGCATTTCCATCAATTCAGTTCACAGTCACAACATGCTTCATAAATTGTGCGTTGAGAGAGAGAGAGAGAGAGAGAGATAGAAAGAGATAGAAAGAAAGAGAGATAGAAAGAGATAGAAAGAGAGAGAGAGAGGGTGAGAGGGAGCTCTATCCCTGAAGGATTGAATTGGAGGAAGAGAGAGAGATTTAAATGGAGAGAGAGAGAACAGAATTACACTTCCCACGAGTGGTAACTGAGCTTGGTTCAACATCACTGCCATCCAATGAAGAAGACACTTTACCTCCAGAAAATTCTTCTTCTGGTGGCGTAACAGTAACAGTCCTAACAGTCCTAAAAAGCCTCTCCAGCTAGCATGATCTTTGGCTAGCTGTCTCCAGTGTCGCACGCCAAGTTGGTTGAGGTCCTTCTCCACCTGGGTGCGCCACCTTAAACGCGGGCGTCCTCTGTTGCGTTGTCTCACGGGTTCGGAGTCGAAGACTCTTCGGGCCGGAGCTAAGGTGTCCATACGCCTAGCCATCTAGGCGTTGGATCCGAAGACGCCTGACCAGACTCATGTCGCTGGACTGTACGGGCTGTACAGTTCGTGTTTGAATCTTCTCCTCCAGAAACCGTCAACGCAAACACGACCAAAGATCACACGCAGATACCAAGGACTTCCTCATCCGCTTTTGAGATTGTCCATGCCTCCGCGCTGTACAGCAGGACTGGGATGATTAAGGTCTTGTATAAAGTCAGCTTGGTCCTTCGAGAGATGGCTCTACTACTCAAGTGCCTCTGGAGCCCATAGAAACAGCGGTTGGCAAGAGTTAATCTGCGTTTGATGTCGGTACTGATGTTGTTCATACTGTTTACTTGGGAGACGAGGTACACGAAGTCCTTGACTACCTCTATGTTATATCTGCCCAAGCATGTACTTCGTTTTGCCCTCATTCACCGCTAGACCCATTTTAGCCGCTTCCGCCTCAATGCCGGCAAACGCCACATTGACGGCTCGCTGTGTTCCGCCAATCACGTCAATGTCATCCGCGTATGCTAGCAGTTGTACGGACCTTTGGAAGATCGTGCCTCTAGTGTTAGCGTGTGAGTCTTGCACGATCTTCTCGAGGATGATGTTAGAGAAGTCACATGATAGCGCGCCGCCTTGTCTAAGACCTTTTTTTTACATTAAAGGTCTCGGTGAGTTCCCTTCCGGCCTTGATGGAGCAGCCAGAGTTCTCCATCGTCATCCTGCACAACCTGACGAGTTTGGCATGAATGTCAAAACTGGATATGGCCTTGTATAGCTCGTCCCTATGCACGCTGTCATATGCGGCCTTGAATTCGACAAAAAGGTGGTGGGGGTCGATCTGCATCTCCTGGCCCTTCCAGCCGTAGTGTGAAAATCTGGTCGATGGTGGACTTCCTCGTCCTTAAACCGCACTGATATGGGCCTATCAGGTTATTTATAAACGGCTTCAGGCGAGTACACAAAACGGCAGAGAAGATCTTGTAAGCGATGTTGAGGAGACTTATCCCTCTATAGTTGGCGCAGTCAAAGGGGTCTCCTTTCTTATGGATCGGGCAAACGATACTGAGATTCCACTCATCGGGCATGCTCTCCTCCGACCATATCTTACAGATGAGTTGGTGCATGTACCTTACCAGCTCATCTCCAGCTGCCTTAAAGATTTCAGCGGGCAGTCCATCTGCACCGGCAGCTTGACCTCGTCTAGGTGGGTGGGCGGAATTCTCGTCGATCATCGTCCATATTGAGTGGAACATTCTGCCTGACAGCGGTATTGGTGTCTTCATCGCCGTTTAGGAGTCTGCAGAAATGGTTCTTCCAAATTCTCAGTATCGACTGCGACTCTACTACTAGTTGTCCATTCTCGTCCCGGCAGGCTTCTGTCCGAACCTTATATCCACTGCATGACTGTTTCACCCTCTGGTAAAACTTTCGGACATCGTTCCTACCGTAGCACCTCTCCATCTCCTCGATCGCGCGATTCTCGTGCTCTTTCTTCTTTCTCCTGAGAAGCCGGGTCTCGTCCCTTCGTCTCTGTTCGTAGAGCTCACGAACAGCTCTTGTCGTTCGTTGCAGCGTCGCCTGGTAGGCTTCCAGCTTCGCTGCATGTGCCAGCCTACACTCGTTGTCAAACCATTAGTTTTTTCCAGGTGGTGTCGCAAGACTAATCACATCAGTGGCAGCATCTTTGATGGCTTCTTGACAACGCCTCTAATCTTCTTCGATTGTTTGCGCAGGTGGCGACAAACTTAGAGAGCGATTCCGGGAGACTCGATCGGCAAAGATCCTAGCAGTCCGTTGCGATTGTAGCTTTCCGACGTCAAACCGTGGTGGACTTTCTCGACTCCGTTGTTCTCTTGATATTCGAGTTCTTACCTTGGCTACAACAAGGAAATGGTCCGAGTCGATGTTGGCTCCTCGGAACGTTCGGACATCAAGAATGGTGGAGGAGTGCCTGACGTCATCAATCTGGTCTGACGGTTGACTGATCCAGGGACCGCCAGGTCCCTTTATGGATGTTGAGGTGTGGAACACCGTTCTAGCTACATAGAGATTACGTCCCGTGACAAAGTCCACCAGCCTGAGTCCGTTATCGGATGTGGTGTCGTGCACGCTGTTTTTCCCGATGCCCTTGGCAAAGATGTCTTCCTAACACATCTTTGCATTAAAATCTCCTAGAACGATCTTGGTGTCGAAGCTGGGGCACTGATCGTTAGTCCTATCTAGGAGATCATAGAAGTCATCCTTGCTGTTGTCATCTTTGTCCTCTGTCGGGGCGTGGGCGCAAACAGGCTGATGTTCCCGAATTTAGCCTTGATGCGGATTGTTATGAGGCGTTCGCTTTTACAGACAAAGCTTAAGACTTTTTGCCTAAGTCTGCCTCGAACAACAAATCCATTTTGATGTGGAAGCGCCTTTCCCTGTTGCAATCGCCGTAGTTGATGTCGCAGTTTCTCATACTCTTCTTGCCCGGCCCATTCCCCCGCACTTCCTGGATTGCGGTAATGACTGCTTTGTAGCAGTCCAGGGCCTCCGCGAGTTCTTCGGCTGCACGTGGTCTGTTAAGGGACCTGACATTCCACATGCAGAACCGAAAATTGTTGTCCTTGTATCGTTTGCTGGGGCTGGAGCAGTTGGCTGTCTCTGAACCATTATATTTTTACGTGGTGAGGGAGTTAACCTCACGCACAACCCCCAACTGGGAGGCCAGGCCCTTTTCTTTAACTCTCGGGCGGCGGGTCCGGGCTTATCCGGAATCGGTAACCTCGCTGAGGCTGTGAGCGCCGCCGTTGTCCCTAAAACTACAGGGATCTTCCGCCGTCATCGCAATTTCAAGGCCCCGACCTGGCCTTGAAATAACCTTCTAGACCTGTGCTCCGAAAATGTCGAAGTAGCTCTCGAAGGACTAAGCACCAGGTAGCTCCTTCTGATTGGAGTTTCGGATGCTGCCGTTGGCCAGACAGTTTTCCAGCTCCTCCGCCGCCATCCATAAGGAGAGATGAGCCCTGGTACAGGCATACTCTCCCCCCTCTCTCGTCTCCAGCCGCCAACGACGTCCCACGGGGATTGGTTACCCCATCTTCGATCGAAGGTGCTCGGCTCCCAGATTTCACCACGTGGAGGTGAGAGTAGGAGTTCGCTGATAGAGGCTAAGCGCAGGCGATTGTGCCTGCATGAGACGCCATATCAACGCTTTGGAATCCGAACTCAGGGGCTCGCCTTAAGTTATGTGGTTCATTCGTCGTCGATTCTATTCGAAGGTCCTTCCCTGGCCTTAGAAGAATACCGACGTTTGGACATGATGTTTGAATTCGGTGGAGTTAGTCTAAAAGTAGTGCGCACTTATTAGCTACAGTTGAATGGAGGCCGCCGTTGGCCAATCGGTTGATCAGATCGTTTGCTGCCACCGAAAAAGAGAAATGAGTGGATTGGATATGGACTCACTGTCCTTCCTGTTTGGCTTGAAAACATGGCACAATGGACCCAACACGGTGGTCTAAGTGAGTTGTGGCCAATAGGCCGTCAGGTCACAAAATGTCTATACCTACCTATCTTGAAAACGCAAATGATGATAAGTAGCCCATCATTGACCGAGGTCACACAGATTGTTAGGTGGTGAAATTAGGTGCCTGTTCACAGGTCTTTGTGCCTGTAAGAGACATATCAAAGCTTTTAAGATGAAGATAACTGGCAGGAGATTGCGTTCGCTGATCCACCACGTTACAAAATTCCCAAACCATTAATCTCACACATTGTGACAAGGTATTGAGAGCAGTGGCAGTTGGTTGTAACGTTTTAACGATTTTTTCAATTCGACCCATCAACCACAACGAACGTATGCAGGAACTGTATTGGTGAAGACGAACACACCAGTTAGGTTTATTACGTCATGAGTCATGCTTCATATACTCGGCATCACATACGATGTGCCTCCACAAAAACTTTAAGGCCAGTAACAGCGATTAAAGCAAAGCCCTAGAATTAAGTCTCAAAGAAAAAAAATTGACGCGTCAAAGTGAATCGAAACGAATGAACATCCGCGTGCAATCGACTAACTTCAAACTCACACACACACATCCAATGGCCTGCACTTGTTCACAATCAGAGTGCAGCTAGTTCACCATTAATTCGACGACAGCTGAATAGAAGCAAAAAAACAAACAAAAAAACAAATAAAAAAGAGCACAAATGCATAACCTCCGCTGCCGGAATAGATAAATTGTTAACCACCCAACTGATTGCTATTCAGCTGCCGGAAACCGAATGCCCCACGGATGGTAAATCCTTTCTATTCCCTAGTTTTCACAAAATTCAATGTTCATCCTGTGAATTCATTATTTAAGCAAAGCGAGTGAAACAGCGGCGCGGACAAAAAAAAATTTAATTTCAATATTTTAACTTTAGCAAAATTCGATTTTTACAATATTCCCAGATTCACTGGATTTCCTCCAGTGGATCCAATTGCAGGACTTGTCGATTTTTTTTTACTCATGCACGAGCATGGATGTGTGTCCCATTAGCCGGGCCAACTGGGAACCGGCAATGTCGCTTCAATTGTGCAAGGCAAAGTCACACAATGCACTTGAAACGAAAATCAATATCCTTGCATGCACGCTGTCCTCTGGGCCCGTCGTTGTCGTCGTCGCCGCCCTGCGCACACATCGAATCTGGGCGACCCGGCATAAATTTTCTGCAGTTGCCTCGCATCCTTTTGCCACTCGTCCCGGGGGGATGCATGGTAACCTAGCCTGGCAGTCAGTCAGTGCGCCTCCCCCCAAGGATGCCATTACTGAGAAGCGGACGTGTTTATGCATACAATGAGCGGGGTACTCCTGTGTGTAGCTTGCTTGACACTATCGCTCCGTGTAAACAACGCGTAGACACATACGCGCACACACGTATGCCGGGCCGTGTGCAGTTTCCATGTTATCTGGGAGCGGCGACGAATTCAATCGGTCCCGGACTCCACCACGTCATGCAGTCCCCGCCACGGGGATGCACGCATCGAGGACCGGGCACATGTCCGCATTTATGCATGTGTTTGTTAAGCATTGCTGTTATTTCATTTGTGTCTCGTTAATCATTGCGAGTGGCGAGTGACAGGCGGCCTTTGTCCAGTTCTGCCGTCTGCATATGCACACAACCGGCGCCAGGGCAGTGCACCTTCTCGGCACCTGAAGGTGGAGAGCGCCTTGATCAAAGCATTGGATTAAATTACAGACAAAATCCTTAAATTGCGAAAATGTGTACGACGCTCAGGGTGGTGGCCGTGTCCTCATGCGGCGAAGGAACGCATAACGAACTTGATTATTGTTTCGATTTTGCGCTGCATCTGCCTTGGATGCGGGTGAGAAATAATCGACGAAGGCGCTCGAGCGTGGGGTGGGGAGGGGGGGATTGGAGAATCCTTTGATCTCTGGTGGAACATTCGGGATAGACTCAATATTGCTGGTGATCAGAGGATGGATCTTTGAGAAAATTCAGAAGTGGCTGAGTCTTGAATACGATTGACGGCCCTGTGGTCGGCCGGAGCTGAGTACAAAATGAGATCATCATCAGTCGAAAGGATGTACGCATGCTAGTGTGGTCCAAGCCAGTCAGTGTCATTGCTCCATGGCATCATTCAAACTTACTTACTTACAGGCCGGCGACCCATGGGGGCAGAGCCTGAGGAATCCATGCCCGCCATCGCTGTCGGTCCTGGGCACACTGCTTCCAGCATCCGCTATGACTTCGTCTTTGAGCTGGAGATTCGGTCTTCCTCTCCTTCTCGAACCAGGACGCTCGGATTCGAAGACTCTCTTAGCTGGAGCGTTGGTGTTCATGCGCTCGATGTGGCCAAGCCAGTGTAGTCGACGGATCTTTGCCTTCCGGACTACGTCCACATCCTGGTACAGCTCTTAGAGTTAGCCTCACAGACGAGACCATATATCCGCCGTAGAATTTTTCTCTGCAGTCAAGAGCAAGAATCAGCTCTGCAGTTTTGCTTAGCGCCCAGCTTTCAGCTACACACAGCAGGACTGGCAAAATCAGAGTTTTGTTGACCAACATATTGGTCCTTCGAGTCTTCCTTCGACACACCAAAGTAATAGCAGTTGGCAACGGCCCACAGAGGTTCGCTTTCTATGTGAGCGATGAAATAAATACACATGTATTAAGTTAAAAAATATATCCACCACGGGTAAACCAACGACCGTACCCTTTCGCGATCCAAAGGCGATTTCCCCTGCATGTCCTCTCTGACTCACCCCTATCGTTGGCCACCCTCTCTTTCACGCAAGAGGATAGTTTATGTTGATGGTTGAGTCGATTGAGAAAAGGGATCATTTTTATTCCTCGTGCAATATCGCTCAACATTCGGCCATCCGACATTTTTGTCGCCCCGACAAATTATTTTTATTTAATTTATTTATTTGCTTTTTTTATTCCTTTACCATCACGGAACTCAGATTAGTATCCGGTTTCCATCTCTTATTGCCACAAGCGCTCGGACACAAACTGCAAACAGATAACTCCCAGCTCTCTTCTTCCAGTTTTCCTCCCAACTACAGCTAGCGATCGCACAGCATCTAGTCAATAACTGAGAGTACTCACAAAGACTTTGTTTTAGAACGAAATTTGTTTCTAGATCGATAAATCCATCTAAACGTGGTCCCTCTACAACCTCTACACCTGCTGATAGCATTCAGTAAGATCGATGATCCCTTTCATTGCACTCTTCGGTGGGGCTTCTGCTATTCGTGCATATAACCACCCCCGGGTTCTTATACTTGTGACCGGCACTCTCTTCATGATGATAATACCGCTCGTCAGATCGTGGCATGTTGGAGAGCTTTTGGCAATCCGTCGCCATCCCTTACTACCTCCTTGAAGACATAGACTGCTTGCTCCCCGAATTCTTGCACTTTTATTTCAAGTAACCGAGCGTTTTCGGCCTCCTCGCATCAAGTACGGCCATAAGCGAAGCACCAATTAACACCGACATTATATACCTAATAGTTGAATTCAGCTATTCCCGCTTGAGCTATTCCGAGCCGTCGATTACAGAGCTTCTGATGAGTCCACCTTCGCCAAATACGTACTACACGTACTAAAATATAACATGAGTCAACACACTTAAACTATATTCTCATGCATTTCCTGCCTGATCCTTCCAAAAGCACAGTTGTGAAAAAACAGACCACTGTGAGAAAAGGTGTAAGCGTTCAATTTATCATTATGTTATTATTAAAAAAATAAACAAAAACTATCGTGTCACCCTGTACGCTCCCACATACACATGCACAATCATTCTTAATGCAATTCAGTTATCTACTTGCTATAATCCTCTCAACGATGTACAATTATGCTCTCAATTATGTAAGTTCTCTTTTACATTGTATGCTCTCAATCAGATTATGTTCTCATGTCATAGTCATTGTGTTATACAACTGTGTTATACGAATGTTATAAAAAGGCTGATCGATGTTATTAACGCTCTCTTTTGAATAAACTCTGTTAAGGCGATACGTTCTTGAGTGAGTGCGTTCTGCGTTCTTTGTTGTTTTCATATTATGTGACCTTACAAAGTGCCTTTACTTAATGAGTTGGATCGTGCAGTAGTCGAAGTGCCACTCATTACTTCAAAAATCTCATCGACTCGACCACTGCTGCATTCTCATTACTGGAGTCACATTGGACTCTGCGGTCGCAATCTTCTTCATCCACTTCGGTTGACGGTTCATCGCAAATATTACTAAACAGTGAAGTTGTGTGCATTTACCCCTAAATAGAAGGTAGGTGTTTTGCACAACAGAATCACACAGTCATACAACTTAACACCAGCAGATACCTCCACGGTCGTTCAAACAACTTTTAGAACGAGCTGTGAACGAATATAGCGTCACCATCCATTCCATCCATTTAGGTTGCTGTATGTGGGTTACATTTGTAGGCGTGGTTGATGTATTAGATCATTTTTTAATTTTTTGGCATCCATAAGTATGCAATTTTTGGTATACCCAGAGTGTCTCTGCTATACATTCCGTTTAGCTCTCGTTATCGATTCTTTTCATTTGATGAACATTTTTTTTTATTTTATAAATATTGCTTTTAAAGTGATGGTCACTACACAGTCACAAAACGAAGATCCAAACATCAACCATCACCTTCCACGACTACACCCCTGAATGCTTAGCAAATGTCACAAATGTCATCGGTGCTGCCAAGATTTTATGATGAATCATTACTTTAAAATTAAGTGTATATACGCTTGCAAAAAAACACAGCTATTGTACACCACACCGATTGTATTCTTTCTAATGTTAGCGCGAGTTCGTTTATATCCCACTTCTGAATTATTAAAGTTAAAAAATATATCCACCAAGGGTAAACAACCAACGGCCGTACCCTTTCGCGATCCAATGACGATTTCCCCTGCATGTCCTCTCTGATTCACCCGATCGTTGGCCACCCTCTCTTTCACGCAAGAGGGTAGTTTATGTTGATGGTTGAGTCGATTGAGAAAAGGGATCAGTTTTATTCCTCGTGCAATATTGTTCAACACATGTCTTTGGTAGGTAGCCGAATATGATTTTAACAACATCAATAGAGCACGTCTTCAGCTTGCAGGCAAACTGGTCTTCCATTGGAGCATCTTTGAGCATTTTGCCTGCAGTCTAACAAACGATAAAATACACCCCCTGCGAATTTGTGCTAATTAAAGATTCTACTATAAGAAATTGAATATCTCAGAGCTTCGTTAATGGATTCATTTAATTTAAAGAAAGCTTTTTTATTCCAATTTGCATCATTGGCCAAGAAATTGTGTCTTTGTCACTAGAAACTGCTTTCACAAACCAAGTCCTATTAAATTTTTAAAGCAAAATCCCATGACCATGACCAGCAGTGTACCCACGAAAAGCACGCCACATCCTAGCAAAGTCGAAATGTTATTTTGAGAGTCCTGCGTGGGCTAACCCAAGACATATGACATCCTTCAAGAACCACTGCCCGAAGAGGAGAAACAATATATTTTCTCAAAAAAGAAAAAAAGAAAATAAATAAATATCAAATGACACAACACACCCGTCGAAGGTTATAACGTCGCCCGTGAGTGGGTTGTCAAAATCCAGCCTTCAGCAGACAGTCTCAAAGGCCACACAAGTAATTCGAATGTAATTTAAGAGCACCCAGCCAACTTCGCCGAAACGATAATAAGCTGAGTGACTAACCCAAGCCGAGAGACATCTATCATCTAATGAAAGTCATACATTTATTTTCGGTTACTTCGTAATTAGCTAACGGAAGTGGGGCATCTTCAAAGGACGTGCATCACGTCAAGGGCCATAAGTAAGATTCCCACAATTGAATGGGAAGCACAGACATGTATATTCATGCAAAGAATACGAAGGAATTCCTTTTGCTCATTAATAAGCGAGCAACCGGAGGGATCCTTGAGGAAAACGAAACACTCTCCATTCTCATTCAAACAAAAACATAAGAGCCCTTGCGGTGCCATCCCCGAAAGCCCCTCAGCAGCGGCACCAGCACACGCAACCCTGGAAGATGAATGCCTTCCACATCCCCAGCCACCGTGGAGCGCCCACATACATCCACCAGACGAGGAAATTATGAAATAGATACACTCGGGGCAGAGGCGGGCACACTCAACCATCAACTCGTTTGGAGGGCTTAAGCAGCCGCACTTCACCCCCGGGACGCGTCGTATGTCTTGTTTAGCATATCAACAGGTCAATTAACGTGGGAATATCCGGCAACAAGTATCCGACCGGGCGTAGTGGTGCGAAATTCATGAGCCGGAGGGTGGACATCTCATCTTTTCGAGGACATTTTTCTGCACCCCGCCACCGCCTAGGTGCCCCTATCGGTGGGAGACGATGGGAAGGCGGAAAGGTTAATTTGCTGAGCAGTGAGACGGCAGGCAATCTGCGTGTAACCCAATTCCCGTATCACAGATGCACACAATGTGCTCCAATCAATCACCCCTGCTTAAGAATCGAAAGGGGCGTTTGAAACAAATCAAGTTGCTTATCTCAGGTGTAAGGGCGACAAATGTGCGCCCCAGCTCCGGCCGGGGGCGGAGTGGATAAAGAGGTGAATTTGTCGGATTCCATCACGTCGCTTGGATTGAGATACTCTGCTCGTACCTGAGTAAATGTTGACCCCATGTATTTTCGGGATCCTTTTCTGTTTTTTTTTTTTTTAACCTTTATTCTTTTTTGTTCTCATGCTGGGAGCTGCCTATGTGATGTACAGTGGTCGAGGGAAGTTGAGCACCATCAGAAAAGGTGGCAAGTGGAAAGTCGTTGATGATGGAGGTGGACCGGCTCGATGGATACGCTCAAGAGTGAGACTTTGTATCATTTCATAGACTGAGCTGAAGTGTGTACCCAGGTAGAGAAGGACCTCAACCAACTTGGCGTGCCACAGTGGAGACAGCTAGCCAGAGACCGTGTTATTTGGAGAGTCTTGATGGTTGAGGCCCAGGTCCACCCCGGACTGTAGCACCAAATAATGAAGAAGACGAGCTGAAGTGATTCAAATTAATTCCATGATCTAAGCTATGGATCTTGGACAGTGCTTAGTTAACTTGGAGCATAATAGGGACGGTCATGTAACAGAACCTTGCGGAACTCCTGACAAAATGGGGTTATGTCTACAGCCAGGACTATACCCAGTCTGTGTTGATGAATAAGTAGATAACGACGAATATAGACTATTAAAGACCCCCTATTAGTCAAGCCATGAACAGCTGCATTTTACAGTCCAGCAAGTTGAGGTCTGGCTGTCCCACTTAACCTGAAGAATGATGGACGAAAATCGCGCAGTAGGCAAGGTCAAGATAGCAAAAACGATACGGAAGCTTAACAAAGCCGACGGTGGTGTCAATCTTCAGCAATGGAAGGCAGCTTTAGAACAGGCTTAGACCCTCGATGGTTCTCAGGGCATATAACAAAGCAAATAGAAAGGGGAACTGCAGGGTGGACCATCTGGTGGTTATTCTGACAGAAAGTCCGAGGAACGATATGAGTCACTGTACACTTGAACAACGTTGGAAAATATTGAAAACTTATAAGTAACCAAAGTGAGTGCCGTGTATCCCAAACAGTGATCCCAAAAAGATGACAGTTTTTAAGGGTATACTGATGGGCATTCCTGACGAGACGGGTATTGCGGGTGAATTCATGGAGAGGAGGAATGCAGCCGGCTAGTTCACTTGGCATCGTTTGTTGAAATAGCTAAGAAGACACGTCGGCGTTCAAGCGAAACTAACGACTCAGCGTGTTGATACACAAACCAAGGATGGGATGTTTTCCACTTTCATCGATACAACCGCCATTTATGTATAATGGCCGATTATCAAGGGATCGCTTGTGTGACTACAGGCAGAAGCATTGATTTCCACTCTATTGTTTCCTGTCCCAGGTAATTATGCTGTCAAGACCGGAATACAATGTATTCAACCTACGCTGCAGGTCCAATTCTACGGCCGAAGGGCGGGGTCGTCAGCGAAGGAATGGATTGGATTAGAAATAAATCGGAGCCAGAACTGAGCCTTGCGGAACACCGGCTTTTATTTGTTGGATATCAGACTTGAACCCATTGAAAACATCAAACAGCGAAAGGTAAGGTTTCTAGTCCATGAAAGAAGAGATTCATTGATACCATAGCCACTAGAGATCTTGATGACAAACACCGCCGCAGACGAAAGCAAGACGTCTGCATTGTGCAAACATTGGTTCCACCTTTCGGTGAGATAAGCTATCAGTTCACCAGTGGACATGTTGCTGCGGAGACCTCTTCTAATGACCTACTGCCGGTCATTAAGAACCTTCCGCGCTTCAAGATATTTCATTAGCTGGCGATTAATCAGCGTTTCGATGACCTCTGAATGAAGGGACGTAAGTGCTATGGGTCGGTACGAGGTGACGGTAACGAAGGATTTTGAAAAGAAGTTTTGGCCGAAATGAAGCACTGCTCTGCGCAAGTTTGTGTAAAACGTTCGTAGGTGAGATTGATGAGACTGCGTCTGCTGTGGTCGACAGCATCATTGGACCATGTTTCTTCTAAAATGAGGATGTGAACAACGTTTCGGTCAACGTTACAGATGTCAACCGACTATTTTTCTTACTGAAATTGAAGACAAGGATTTGGACGACCTTGGTTCATGCAGGATGGAGCGCCATGCCATACAGCTCATGATGTGTTATCAGTCGTCGTGGCGATGCCAATTGGCAGCCTCAGAGCTATCATGAAAGACCGGTGTTATGCCACCAATCCGAAATCGATTCATGCCCTTAAGACCAATATAATAAAAGAAATCCGTAAGTCTCAGCCCCAAACCATCAACAAGGCCTTGGAAAAATGGGGCGACAAAATGCCGAGGCAGCCACTTGAACGACGTTGTTATTCCAACTGAATGGGAATGTTCATTCTTACTAATAAATGAAACAAACATTTAATCTTGTACATTTTATTACATTTTTAAAAAGAAAATGTTTGCCCCCCTCCCGTGTATGCACCGCCGTGTCTAGTTTGACTTTCCTGCCAAACTCATCGGGTTGTGCAGGATGACGATGGAGAAATCACGCTGCTCCATCAAGGTCGTTAATGAACTCATCGAGCCCTTCACTGTCTGAAAAGGATTTAGACAAGACGACGTGCTGTCATGGTGACTTCTTCTATATCATTCTTGAGAAGGTCATGAAGAGCTGACTTGTCAACATTAGATTCACGATCATCAGAAAGTCCTTACAAGTGTTAACATTGACGTAAGTGGTCAAACACATCGAGCTATTAATGAAGCGTTTATTGGCATTGAGACGGAAGCTTAGTTTAGCGGTGAATGAGAATAAGACAATGTTCGCCTACGGAGGTAGCTCGGCCTTGATCTGCCTAGGTACGAATATCAGTACCGTGAAGAAGCCCTTGGGCTTTTCAGGATAAATGTTCTGCGTTCAGTATTTAGTTTTGCTTGCTTTAACGGTTCTTGGACAAGAAGATTCAACCAAAAATGTTCTAAGCTGGCGTATACGGATTAAACGCCTGAATGGGCTAGTCATTTAATACTCTGCTCCAGGTCGAATAGTCCTCTACTGCGCACCTGTGGGACAATGGAATAGGGCACGCCCACGAAACCGATCGGTAGAGTAGCACTTCAGCCTACTTGGTGTATACTATAGGAGACTATAGGAGACATGCCAGCTGCAGAAACCTATTGCTTTGTTTCCCGGTCCATCTCGGACTAGGTTGCCGACGATGAAAATCCCAGAAGGACTTTTTGTAAGGTAAAGGTCAGAAATTGGCATGTTGTTTTATCAGTTGTTAATTTTTGAATGATTAAGAGAAATCGACGAGCCATCTTGCCACTAGGTCTATAATTGGATGAACACGTGGCCAAATTTGCTGACTTTAAGACGTTGTCAAATTAAGAAAAACAACTAATTCGAAGAAAGTCACAACCTGATGGCATCAGCTATCTCCTCCACTGATGATAGCACCCTCAGCTTTTCATATTCGTTCCTACACTTACGACCCTGCTCTTCGGCCTTAAAATTGGAACGGCAGCATATGTTAGTTAAGCACACAGAATTCCGATCTTGACTGGGGCAAAAAAAAATATATAGTCGGATTCAATGGTTTAAAAACTCAATACCGTCTGCTGTCACGCAAGCGAACGCTTGATGTTCAGCCATTATCCATAAATCGACGCTAGAAATATTTCAACTTTACATCCGCCCCAAGCTTGAGTACAACGTTCATATCTGATCCGGTTTCCCCAAGACCACCCTGCATCTACTAGATAGAACCCAAAAGCGAGCGATAAAACTTATATAGGAGACAACAATATTGCAGAGTCATAAGACTCACTCGAACATCGACGTACCGTCGATTTTATGCATTTTCTAACAAACGATGCTCCAGAGCTAGCCAATTGCATTCCTCCTCGCCATGAATTCATCCGCAATACCCGTCTCGCCAGGAATGCCCATCAGTATACCCTTAAGCCTGCTTTCGGACGGACAGTTAAATCGTTCTCAGCCGCACGGCACGAATATGGAATGCTCTTCTCAGCCTAATATTTCCCACAGACTACAACCCGCAGATATTTAAGACCAATGTACGCAGGTATCACCTCTCCCTTTTTCCTTCCATACCTTCGGCCCGTGTTGTGTGTTGACCCCCGAAATTATAAAAAAAAATGTTCCACATACGCATGAGTATTTTCTTTTTAATAGTGATTTTTTTTTCTTAAATGTTGCACATACGCCCGAGTGTGCGATGAATTAAAGAAAAATCGTTCCACATACGCCCGTGGCCTCGGTATCGCCAATATCTATCTTCCAGTAGTGGAATCGATTACCAATCGTCTTATAATGGGGATGATGTCCTCAAGACAACAAGAGGTCGCTTAGCATGTATTGGCGGCAACTTTATATGCGCCCTTAACTGGGAGGTCATTCAATTGTTTCGCTCTGTCTACGGTATGACATTCAGTCAAAATTCAAAAAATTGCTGACTAATCAAAGATGATTGCTAGAGTAATGAAGTTAGTCAAGTTCTTTGTCTCCGTGTCAACGAACAAGCCAATTTATTAAACGCGACCATTCGGCCGAAAAGTTCTTCATCCCCTGTGGTCAGCCTAAAGTCCTTTCAAACCAATCACCTCAATTAATTACCAAATGCCTCCTGGACACAAGACCAAACAATGACACATTAGACAATGGAGTTCGCCCTTTTACCGTTCGGCTGTTCTTCCAGTTGTTAGCATATTATGCAGATGAAATTGTCGTTTTTGGCCAAGCGCAGTTGAGGTGGGAGCGGCCAAAATGGTAGGCCTACCAGAGATAAACGAAGATCGCGCTGTCCTCAAGAGAGGGCATAAAACATCGACGGAATGGGCAGCTTTAACTCTGGAACTTCGTCTACCAGGGTTACGCAGTAAACAGACAGCAGAAAAACAAAATCAGTACCGAGATTAAATGCAGAATTACTCTTGGCTTAAAGTTGCAATCGACTAATAGACCCGTTTCTCGAAGGCGTTATTCATGCCTGTTAGGCCGAACGGCGTAGAGGAATGGACAATCTCAAAAATGAAATGGCATCTGAAAGAGTAGATTCAACCATAAATGGATGTTCAGGTCTAAAGAGAAAGAAGAAGACACGAAAGTGAACAAATTGGAAACTAGGTATATGCTGGACTGGGGATGAACTCGCAATAGGGACGACAAAATTTAATTATGACCCAATTGGCAGATATCACTTTGGAGTAGGAAGAAGGTTGATTCAAATTTATCGAGGATCCTAGAGTGTTCGGAGCTAAGCTCCTTACACATATGCAACGATTTCAATCTAATCGTCTGTCTGCCGAAGAGGTCTATCGGCGGAAGGTCGAGGAGCGTATTCACCAGTCCACCAAATCGCAGTGCCGTACATTAGTATGGATTTGACTACTGATACGTATAGCGAATGAACCACTCGCGGCTGTAGACCACATTTGCACAATATAGCTTTCTTACAGCAATATATAACTGCTGATAGGAAAGACAATGAAGATGCGAAACAAGGAAAGCTGGCAGCCTTGGCAGTTACCACCAGAAGGGGAAGACTTAGGTCGGAAGATAATTCACGGGACTAAGCAACCTAGGTCTAGCTTAATACCTACTTAGATATTGATTGAGCTGGTTTATGGCTTAGCTAGGTAAAGCCATAAGCCAGCTCAATCCCCTTCAGAGTCGCTTGTAATCAAGGCTTGTAGTGAACCCGAGAGGGCTAGATGTTCTTATCTTAATGAGGTAGCTAGTTGGGTTCTCAGTAGATTGGTCAGGCTTTCTGAAAGAACGATAGAAAATTAATGTTGCACTTGATTCAGGAAAGATCGAAAGGGGATAAGTTGAGCCTGCAGAAATAAAACAACACATAATCCTATTAGAGGCGAACTGCTACCACGGGTAAAACAACGACCATACCCCTTCGCGATCCAAAGACGATTGCCATACGTGTCTTCTCTGACTAAGCCAATCGTTGGCCATCCTCTCTTTGACTCAAGAGGGTAGCTTGTGTTGTTTTTTGAGTCGATTGAAAAGGGATAATTCTTATTCGTCTAGCAATAACGCTCAACAATCCTAAATTCCCCAAACTATACCAGCTTACTAGGCTAAGAGACTTCTAGACTTCAAGCTTACCTCTTGCACTGCCTGAGCTGTGGTACCTTCTGTCTCCCAACACAGACACAATGCTCCCCCCGCGAAGTGATGGTATTCCGTGAAATGTAAAAAAAAAATTAGAGCCCCAAACTCTTCCACACCACTGTATCGAATATGGACCCACAAGGCTGAATGTCCATTTGGCACATCTTTACGTTCGAACAACTTTTAAATACCAGATTAATCGTATCCTCATGGGATACTTTTGCCGGAATAGAAAAACAAATTCAGTTATATGACACCGGTTCGGTTTAGACGCCGCACCCCGCCCATCCCCCCGTCCCGTTCATGGGCATTTCCCACGCCGCCTCCGCCAGAAGAGACTCCGAGGCATTCGTAACTCGATGTCGCTTTGGCCTCAAAGTTTAAAGCTATTACGGCTTAGGACTGGAGAAACTTTAAGAAGCGTGAACCAAAGAGGCTTAACCGAAAGGTCAATAAAAGATAGAGAGAAAAAGAGAGGAAGAAAGAGAGAGAGAAGAAGAATCGAAAAGAAAATCGAATTCCACCGGGACGCCACCGGTCGACCGGTCAAAGTTCTACTGGGGACACCTCCAGATACAATCTACTTTGGATTTCGTTGTCCCGTTCGCCTATGTGTGTGTGTGAGAGTCCATGTGCGGATAGATTGAAAGTTCAAATTCAAATGATTGGCTCAAGACACCGTAGGTGGCAAAGGGTTCCTGGGATGCCTCCTACCGTGGCAATAAATATTTGGCCTCGTCGTATTTGACTATCCTCGGGGATCGGGGATATCCTTGACTCCGGCTGCATGGCTGACATTCTTCGGGTGTCTGTGAGGCGTGTACCTTTGATTTGTCTCCCAACAATAGAGAGAGAACATCTGTAAGGAGAATAAGCGCAAATAGTTCTTCGCAGTTGTTTGTTTTGTATTCCTGTTCATAGCCCCCTTCGAGGAGCCCTTACAAAAGATGCCGTAGCAGGGGGAGGGTTGAGAGGAATAAAAACAATTTCGCACACTTTAGCCAGAGCACGGCTGCAGGAAGTCTTAATTCGTACGCCGCTCCTTGCCTGGATGAAGTCAGGCGAATAATTGTGTGCCGTTTGTGTGCGACACGGTGCTCGAGGGTCGCCGCGTTTGTTATTGGAATCACGTTCATAGAGATGTGTCATCGCCGGGCTCTTCGGCGAGTATAAATTGAGATGTTGGATTGGTGTTGTGCCCTTGTGGGTGCAAAAGGTGGAAAATCTCGAGAGAACGATGCCATTGCCAGGCAGGCAGGAAGGAAGGCTTCAAGACGGCAGTGGGTATTGTGCGCCCAGAGGAGTGATCGTTTGCTGATTAGTTGAAAAGTGGCTGGGGGTTTGGGGTTACATGTGCCTTGCTTGGGACAGGTTCTCTATTAAGTTGTTGGTCGTTTTTTGCGACTGTCAGAGTCTAAGTTGAAATTGTTTAAAAATATTGTGTTGAATAATTTGAGAGAATTATCATCTCCCCAGGTGAGTTGCCTTTGCGTGGTGGGTTAGTGCATCGACTCCTGTTCGAATCCCCAGTCTACCCAATCTACTTTGCCGTTCGGAGACGGCATAAGACTGTAGGTCCCTTCCACTCGTGAAAGAGCAATAGCAAGCACAACACGAGTGGTTGCTGAGAAGCTAGACACTGGTCCACCTCGGACTTTGTATCTTCTTCGCCCAAGATTGAAGCTAGAAAATGATATTGTTGATAAACAGTGGCGAGCAAAATTCGATGCAAGAGGTATCGACGAAATAAATCGTACTATTACAACGGCTGAAATAAAATAAAATGGCTCGTTTCCAAATGGCACGTGTGCATTCACCGTACTTTATGATAAATTTCGTCATTATGATCTTGGCATCATACTTCGCGCTGACAGCGCCACTCTAGTTGAAAAATCAAATTTTTATTTCTAAGTTTTTAAAATTTAAATTAAAAAAAAAAATAATATATATATAAAAATATATAAAAAATACTCAAGACAACATCGTTTTACTATCACCAAAAAACATTAATCAAATAGCTCATAAATGCGGTCCTCCTGGTACCGCAATGTGCCTATGGTACAAAAAGGGGAAAACAATTGAGATCGTGAGGTGAGTGCCCAAAACGGTCTATCCTCACCTTATTGAGAACGGTATGGCGAAAGCGGATTCCCAAAACACGAAAAGATATTGCGAACATTGCGCGAGAGGATATTTACAAGGACCCTGGGTAGAAATGGGCTGGTGTATGCTATTCAAAATAAAAAAAGCACTATAGGAAAAAAATTAAAATATAGAAAAACAATATAGGCCCAAATTTCCGCAAAGAAAATAAAATCTGAACTGGAGAAGAGTATAAACGAGTCCAAATCAACAGGTTCCAGTCCAACGGAAACTGAATATTTCAATCAAATCCGTCGTAAGGAAATAATTTGATGGGTGAAAAACCACAAAAAACTAAAATTATGCATCCAAAAAATGAAAATGCCGTGACCCATAATTCACTACGTCACAAGCACAGGGTACCCTCGTTTTAAAGCCGAAAATAACAATTCAAAGAGAAAAAAAAATATTTCAATTACAATTCAAATACAGAAATAAAAAAAAATTAATAAATATAACAATAAGACAAATGAGAAAAAGAAAAAATCTAGTTCCCCAGTGTGGGAGAAGTCACTTGTCCTCTTCCTGGCCTCGTTCGTTAGCTTCGCCTCTTCTTCAGGGTATGAATACTACATGCCTTCGTTTTTCTTTTTTTTGTAGGTACAGTGGACGTCCAGCTTAACGAATACTCGATTTAACGAATTTCCAATATAACGATTGAGATTTTTTTTCCCCGAGATGGTTCTATATAACGAATGGTGCAAAAATATTTTACGATCGATTTAACGAATACTTTATAAATTCTCTCGAAATTTGTATAACAAAGTTATGCGACATAATTATGTGTGTATGCACAAACATTTATGTTAGCTGAAGTTGACTTTTGTTGGATTTTGACATGTTTGTTCATTTATCACTACATACCTTAGCTTAACCAATCTGTTATTGTCTCCTTACTTCCCCAAAATGGAAGAAGTGGTTTTTAGCTGAATCCTCATGAAGCGCCGAAACAACATCCCAATGAGTACTGTTGTCTTATAATTCCGTGCATCTTTCCAAATTGTTCATCTTATAGAACCGACGATGTTTACGAGATTCTACTGTATTTGCGAGTTTTTTGATGCCCAAATAAGAATCTACCGAAAGGAAGCATTGCTTATTCTGGCTAATGTACCGAGTCATCCGTCCAATGGAACAATGCCATCAAGCAGACGAAAGTAACATTTCTGAGTACACAAAAGTTAATCATTTGGTAGCTATAAATTAGTAGTAGTCGCATGTGTTGATGTTCTGTCTTCCTTAAAAGTTGGGATTGCTGCGTCAATATTGACAAAAAATTTAATTAAGCTGTTGCGAAAATCGAGAATCAAGAACGTACTATATTTCATTGTAAGTCTTTCATTACTAATCACTTACTTTTAAAAAAGGAAGTTAAGATTTGATGTATATATGTATCTGACACAAAATCTCCGAATCTACCCAACGGATTCGAGCGCAGTTTTCTCCTATAGCTTCATAATTCTTCTGCGGAGTTTTTCCTATACCGCATATTAAGTTTTTTTTTTTAACAAAAACCCTTTAAATGAACATGTTAAGTAATACATTTGATTTTTTCCCATTTTTCGGTGGCTCATCTCAACTTCTCTTGACTCTCACCGAACAGAACTTAACTTAATTTACATATCTGTGTAGAACTTTCATTAACGAATCCATTCGTATATATGTTATCTTTGTACGTTGTCTTAGAGAAAAGTTACAACATAAAATATATATTATTTGCATTGTTTTGCGAATAAGATGAGTGGAGACCTTTGCCAATATCAGTGTGCAAGCGGCGTTCCTGTCCATTTAAAGGGATGTATGTATATATATATTCACGAGTGTATTCATACTACGGACCATTGCCAGTGCCCAAGCGGTTGGGAAGCAAGTAAGAGATATTAATGAATTGGTGGATTCGATATATCCCTCTGTTCAATATATAAGTAGCAAGACCCCTTCTAGGCTCAGAGAAAGAGCTATTCTGGCTCCAAGAATTGATTCAGCGTCCAGAATTAATGAATTCATTTTAAGCAAGATCAACGGTGACGTACAAATTTATCGATCCATTGACACCGTTGTAAATACGGATGAATTTTTAAATTCTACGAATCCAGCAGGACTACCAGGGCACATCATTTTCTTAAAAGTTAGAGTGCCAATAATTTTGCTTAAAAATTTGTGTCCTCCAACGGAACAAGGTTACTGGTAACAGCTTTAAGACCTAATGTAATTGATATAATAATATAATAATATGGGTGGCGCGACGGTCCGAGGTGGACCTGGGCCTAACTTCTCGGCAACCACTCGTGTTGTGCGTGCTATTGTTCTTTCACGAGTGGAAGGGACCTACAGTTTAATGCCGACTCCGAACGGCGAATTTGAGAAGCTTTTTCTAGACAGAAATACTCTTTGAGCGTTGTCAATGACTTGAAATAGGTGGAGCGGTCAATTATGAAAGTTGGTAAATTGGGGATTCGAACCTGGCACCCTCTGCGTAGGAGTCGACGCACTAACCCACTTACCACGGCGACCATGCTAATGTAATTGAAGCGATTATTATAACAGGACCAGGCACATTCGAGAATGTATTTATTTTACTAATACCGATGATGCCTTCGGACTACCCATTTCTCTTTAAAAGGCTGAAGTGAAGAAGTGAAGTAATGTTTTGCTATGACTATCAATAAGGCTCAAGGTCAAACAGTTAAATTTAGCGGTATTGATTTGAGCAATGAATGCTTTTCCCATGGACAACTATACGTAGCCTGCTCACGAGTAAATAAGCAGGAAAATTTGCATATATTAATTATTTTAAAAAAAATGGTTGTACGCACATGTACATATGTTTGCCTTTTATTTAAACCCGTTTAAGGCTAATTCTAATGAAAATTTACACACTAACTGTTTAGGTTTGTACTTCATAGAAATGTTCTCAATGTCAATACTTTATTTGAAGGTGGGTGTTTTTACTATTTCGTTATGTGGGAACGGTCCCCATAGTATCTCTTGAAGATTTTCGCCTACCCTCGCACAAAAAAGGAAATAGCCAAATGGATCATCCCTTTGTGGACACAGCCAGGAAAAAGTGTCACGTCACCACAACGTCAACAAGTTCGAGTCTCGTCCGCGAGCATAAAAACCGAGGTTTCGTGTTTGACAGGTTCTACGAATCTGTCTCTTTTTCCTTTTCGCCGTTCGAGAATACGTAAGCTGCCCCTGTAGTGGATTTGGAGTAGAAGTTCAATAAGGATTTTATATAGTAATTAATTTTCTGGCTTTTATTCCTGACATCCACAACTTCATCAAGTTAGATTGTCGGCATTGAATTGTCCACCTGTTTTTTAAATATATTTTCGTGGGAATTGTGACGAAATTAATCAAACGCGCACCATCCTCGAGAAATAATTGCTGACATGCATGTTTATATTCATCAGCATAACGAATTGTTGACTGTTTAAGATGGCATTGGACAGAATGCCGTCGGACGATCAGAGAATTGTCATAGGAGCTGACAAAATGACTGCTGGACTCATAAACATGAACATAATCTTACCAGGCATCGCGTCAGGAAATTCGAATGTCTACGCGTACGAAATCGCGGGTACAGCTAGTATCTAATAAAACACTAATATGAACTGTATATAATAATAGAGGATCGATTTAATGAGTTTTTCGATATAACGAAATAGTGTTCATTATATAATTCGTTACATTGGGCGTCCACTGTACTTATTATTTTTTTTTGTATTAATTTTTTTTTTTTTGAGCTATCATTTGTTTTTTTGCACTGGCTTAATTATTCAACACATACATTTGATTATATTTTATTCTTTATGCCTTTCTATAATTCTTAGTGTAGCGCTTAACACAGTTCTCAACACATGGTCTGGCTCACTTCCTCGACTGTGTTAATTAGATCACTGTTCTCCTATTGCACTCTGTAGCCCTTATAGACTTGACGCAAAACTATAGCACCGGCACGCCTGAATGTTTCTATTCATAGATGTCTATCTCGTTAAGGCTGACTCAATGTTGGAGACAGATATTCTGTGCGATCACTTTTTTGTTTTCTCTCCGTGGAGTAGACACCAAGGTAAACCTTTACCAAATTTGTCACTTTCCTTTCCGCGCTACACTTCAGTACTCAATTTTTCTCTTCGATATCGACTGGGCTTTACGTACAAGAATTACCGCCGAGTCCCCTTTACCGTCGTTACACCGCTCGAAACGAGTAGCTAAATCATTCCCCAACCTCTAGAAAGATCAACTAAAAAGACAAAACCAAAAGAACCTGCCGCAAATCTCGATCGTTTTTTTTTCAAAATCTCAATCGTTCGCCGATGTTCGCTGCAACCCAAAACTGGATGACTCCCCAAAGACACGCTCAAACCCGACATTCCCGAGCAACCCATGCCATCCCGATCAGATGTTCGCTCCTGCGTTCACCTCCTAGGACGAACGCCTGTTGGACCGATCTCCCGATCAAAGAGTCCGCTAAATTTCAATCACGCTACACTAGGAATGTCTAGCGTGGTCCTGGAAAGGGGAAGTCGAGTTAACACCAAGGCACCAAGCGGTTTCGCACCAAAACGAGAAGAAATAAAAAAATAAATAAATTTGCAAATCAATACCTTGCATCCCTACATCCTGCGAGATCATGAAAAATCTGCTGAGATGTGATGACGTCATGGTCAAAGCCCCATACTTCCACCTACCACGACGAATCTTGGAACATATTTTTTGGAACGGAGAAGGTGACTTGAAGGACTTCTGTTTGAAAAATCGCCCATATATCGAAAACGGTGCGTCGGCGGTCGGACCTTCCCTGTGGACATCGATATATGATCCAATGACGCATCTTTCCGTGCCCAAATTGGAGCAACATTATTCACATTTTCATCCGCCTGGCTTGCGTTTTCGCCTGTATCCAGAAAAACTGTGTGATAAGGCGTATTTTCAAGAAAAAAAAATCGCATAAATGTCCAGAACGTTTGGAAGTATGTTACGTGTGTGGAAGATTGGTTGGAGGCTTGTAGACTACTCGACATACTATATCCACTTGACTAATGAGCGAACAATAGCACGCACAACATGAGTGGTTGCTGTCGAAGTTATGGCCACGTCCACTTAACGCACTACAGCCTTGCTAGCATTCAATACCGATTTAAAAACCATCGCTGTAGAACCTAAGAAACACCCTATAACCACATTTTGCTTCAACCGGAAATAAATTCGGCTAAATGCCTGACTGCCTCCTTACGGGCCACCACTCACCACCTCATTCAGCAGCTGTGCTGAGCATTGTCCCCCATCACTCCCCATCACAGTTACTGCGTATTGGCCTCAGCAGGACACCGAGGCCAAGATCATCATCGTGCATCCGCAGACATCCTGAAGACCTCAGGCACACTTAGAAAATTAAATTCCATACAAGTCGCCCTCAAAAATGGAACAGATTTCCTCAGATCCAAAACTCGTCCATTAAATGCACAAAACCAACTTCACTTACACTCCCGACTGCACACTGCCCTTCGCTCCTCCTCCCCCATCGACCCACCTTATCAGGCGTCTGGTGTTCCAAAGTCAATTGAAATTCCAGTCCTTTTCAGTGGAATGTATACAACTTGGTTATTTGCATTCAAATCCTTCCGATTCTTTAGTGCACAGCTCAGCAAATGGACTTGCTTGCACTCTTGTGCATTTGTGCTCGTGTCCTCATCACTTTATTGATTGCATCCCATGGAGGGCATTCCAATTAAGCAAATTGTCGGCGCTTTTTGTTTCGTTACGAAAGTACACTGGTTCTGGTGTCGTCGTTGTTGTTGTTGAACCGATTCGGGAGTTCTAAGCGCCCCTTTTTCGGTGATGGCATGCATCAAGATAATTTTGAAAATAATAAGTTCGAGTGAATTTTCGTGCTTAGTGCTGACATAAATATACACCGCTACGATGGCTGGTAGCTGTGTGCAATCGGTGTTTATTTTAATTTGTCAAGAACTGAGTTACAGTGGGGCTAAAAAAATAATCGTCGGAATATTTTATTGGTTCTGTATCGCTTCCCCATACAGGAGTCTATCTTCTTTATATACATATATTTCTTTATCTTTATATTTCAAGTAGCTTGACGGAATGAAGATTTGTATGAAATGATTATACTAGTAACAACACTCGACATTAGAAGTCTAGTATGGTTCACAGCCGGGTCGAAGATGGACTCTGGTTTTGTGGCCGAAACTTTGGACCCAACACAAGGATTTCCGTAGCCATGGCGTCGAGCCCTACAGCCGAAACTTTCACCGGTATGAACGGCGCTGGAATTCAAATAGATAGTCAGGCAGCACTGAAGGCACTATCGTCCAACTTGGACTTCATAACAGACAAGCTACGACGCTTAACAATTCCCTGCCACACACAATAAACGGAAGCTCGCATGGGTACCAGACGCAGAGGCAATGAATCCGCAGATGCGCTCGCGAGGGCTGGCTTGATATGTGTTCGATATTAGGTCACGATATCGTTGACTTCAAGGGATGGGTTGTGCAGGAGGAAAAAACAAATAATTGCTCATGTGTCTCGGGCGGGTGGAGCGTGGTTTTCGCCGATGTGAAAGTTCAACTGCTGTTGAATTATTTGTAACGCTTTGAATGACACTCAATTATCCAACCCTGACCTGACCTGACCAAATGACATTCCATTAGCCCCGCTTTCCTGTCGTCTTGGCTTACCGACTACTAGTAAAATCATTAACGCCTTAAGGAACGGCAGTCTCGTCTCCCTTTACGAATGGAGCCGGAGCAGCTAATCAACAGACAGCGCTTGTTGACTAGAGCCCCGAATGTCGGCTGTAGTCAGCAAGGGCTGCCTTATGCTACTTTTAGAGCCACGCGGATATATTCGAAGATCAGTTCTATTAGGTTTGTCGCAAGGCAAATTCGAAGTTGGCGGATTGGTGTTGTGCCTTTAGGCAACCCATCGAGAGACTTCTTTCGAATGACGGCGGCGGTGCGGCTGCAGCTTCATGATTACACTGATGCAGATGTCGTCGTCGACTTCGCTTAGTGAACATGCCCCGTGGATGTAGTCGAATTTTGGAAATTAGTGAAGAGCAATGTTCAGACGCACTGTGTCGGCTGTGTGCGGTTGTTAAGTAATTAACTCAAGAGTGTCGAAAGTCGAGTGTGACATGGGGTGTGGGTGTCATGGACTGGGTTGCGACGTGACTGACAAAACTCCTGCCCCAATTAGACCTTTAAGGTCCATTGTGCCGACACTCCGTGATCTACATGACTTGTTCGCAACTTCCCGCTGTTGACGTGTGATGTTTTGATACATATAACCAGTTGGTGGTTTTTTGGGACATTAGGTTAGGTTAGGTTGAAGTGGCTGTCACGACAGCAGCCACACTTGCAGAAGGACAGCAGCCACACTTAGGCCAGCATACCCCCTTGTGTTACAAACCACACAGTACTTTGATAAAGCGAAGCAGACGGCTGACTCTAACATTGCTCAGTTTAGATTATCAAAGAAGTTGACCCCCAGGAGTCTGAATCTACGGCATGAGAGAGCCAGCTAGTACTGGTCCTAACCAGGCCTTCTAACCAACCTCGTCTTTTAGTTTGTGGTGGGGGTTGATTGTGGATCTCTTTTTTTCTAAGACAGTTCGCTTTATATATATTGGGATACAATTTATTCAGTTGGTGCGACGGCAGGCTGTGAGGAACTCTTACAGGCAACGCACACAGTCACCCTGGGTTGTGCCCAAAAAGAGATATTATATGTTAAACCAGAAGGAGCTCATGCAGAACGACATGCAAAAGTTGTCACCAAGATTTTAATTTGGAGTATAGTTTGCGCCAGGTGAGTACTATCCTCTTGGGATAAATCCGGGCCACTCGTCGGAGGTTAAATAAAAGGATTATTTTAAAAGACTTCGTGCAGCAGAAGACGTTCTTGTCTTGCGGTAGAATGGGCCGGGCAAAAAGAGGGTGAGAAACAGCGGCATCTACAACGATGATTGCAACACAGATATGAGCTTTTTTTGATTTGTTGTTGAAGGTGGACATCGGGGAAAAGTTTCAAGATTTGCTTGTTAAAGCGAACGCCTTATAGTAGTCCGCATCATGGCTAATTTTGGGCACATCAGCCTGCTCCCACGCCCCGAAAGAGGATAAGGATGACAACATCAAGGATGACTTCTATGATCCCCAAAAAAGAACAGACGATCAATGTCCCAGCTTCGACACCAAGATCGTTCTTGGAGACTTCTGAAAGCTGAAAATGGAGGACATCTTCGCTAGAGTCATGCCCGCTCGCCACCATATTCGATAAAGTATTCAGGTTCGTGGACCTTGTCACAGGATCTCCGTAGTTAGCAAAGGGCCTTGGCGGTCTTCCGATCAATCAACCGCATTGCGATCGCCGTCAGACTCTAGTCCAGCATAATTGATGTCCTAGCGTTCCGAGGAGCCAATATCGACTCGGAATATAACCTTGTTGTAGCCTGGGTTATCTAGAGGCCAACGAGTCGTGCACCACGGGTTGAAGGAAAGCCACTGTCGTATCAGATTTGTGGGATCTTTGCCGATCGAGTCTCCAATAAACTCACCGTAAGTTCGTCTCCGACTGCACAAGCAAACGATGAAGATTGCAGGGGCTTTCAGGTAGACCACAAGGAAGCTGCCACTAATGGGCCGGGTCTTACGACACCACACAAGAAAATCCCATGGTTTGACAACGAGCGCTGGCAGGAACTTGCAGACGTTCTTCGTATGTTAATAACCCACTGCGCATAGCATTAATGAGGGTATGTGAAAATGTGAGATCTGTGTACCCGAAACTGCTGACAAAATAATCCGATCCAGAGTTTCTCTTGTCATTTCGCTTATTCCACCACCATATGATCAACATTTGACTTATGTAGTATGCAATCAATCAAATAAGACTGAATTTATTTACGGCTACTGTGTCGATGTTGTGGGGTAGCAAACATTTTAAGCAGGAGTCAAAAGAGTCAACAGCACGCGATGTTCCCAAGCGGGCCACCATCAAAGTACTAACAACCTGGCCCGATGCTACTTGATTTCGTGGATCGGAGGAGAGTCGATTTTTTCAACACGGTCTGGTCGTTAACGAAGTTTGAATCTACGCATCGTACTCGGTTGGGCCCGAAACGGTTGCAGACGTTCACACAGTTCGCGGGACATGATCTTGAAGGATATGCCTCAGCAAGATCTAGAATCGCCATTTCTGTTGGTGCCAGTCATCGGGCATGCTTTCATCCGAGAGAGACCCTATGGGACCCGGTTGCAGCGCTTTTTTCATGCCTACTCGGTTGGATATTTCTTCTGCTTACACTCGATACCATACCACGATCCTCTCGTCGAAAGTGTCTATAGTTGATTGCTGAGCCGCAATGCAACCCTAAATAGTTGGCATTCGTGCTTGACGTTACATAGGCTCAATTGCCATAATCAAATGACCTGGAAACAGACGTGGTCCCAGTAGCCTCGCGGCTACAACCGACTATTTATCTCGCCATAATGACTTCTTCGTTGAAAGCTGGACGTTAAGCAAAACTGCGGAGCTGATTCTTGGTGCCTTCGAAAGAAAAATTCTACGTCGGATACATAGTCCAGTCTGCGAGGAAGGCGAATGGTGGAGAAGACACAACCGCGACGTCTACGAGCTGTACCAGGATGTGAAGGCAAATATCCGTCGACTGCACTGGCTCGGCCACATGGAGCGCATGGACACCAACGCTCCAGCTAAGAGGGTCTTTGAATTCGAGCCTCCTGGTTCGAGAAGGAGTTGAAGACCAAAGACCACCGCCACCACCACAGCTTGGTCTTGCCAGCTGGAATCAGCATGCCTTGGACCGTCATCGATGGAAGGCAATAATTGCTCAGGCTCAGACCCTCCATGGGCCTGATATGTAGTAAGTTAGGGAAGTCTTCAGAATACAAATTCCCCTCAGAATAGCAATTCCGTTGCCCGACAGGCACAAGTGGCGTTCGAACGCCGTCAACAAAGGCCACAAGATTGCCCTTTTCACCGACGAATAAAAAGTGGACACAGTACTGGGGGCGTGTTCTACTTGTAATCATTTAGACTCCTTGATTTATGCAGCGTCTTCCAGGCAGAGATTATGACAATAGAGCAAGCAGCCAAACACATCCAAGCAACCGATATCCCACCATCAGATATAAACACACTTGTTGACAGCCAGGTTGATCAAAGGTTGTTAGGAATTGCCGCGACTCACTAAGGTCCATCAGCCACCACAGGGACAAACCCTGCTGGATCCCGAGCCACAGTTCAATAGCAGGGAACGAGATAGCCGATGAATTGGCCAGACAAGGGTCTCAAATGGACCTCAGCGACTGCATTGCAACCACCGATCAGTGCACTATACCGGCCCATAAGCGATACAATACTAAAAGAAGAAGATGCCAGACATGGCCAGAGCTTAACAACTGCAAAACAAAGTAGCTCCTTGCATTCGACTGAAACACGATTCGAGTGATCATCGGAGTCATCACAGGACCGTGCTCCATCGGAACAATTCTCCGGAAATGGAGTTCTGAATCCAGCGATCTCTGCGGGAGTTACGGCGACGAGGAAGAAGACAGACTGCTTTGACACTGCCCAGCTTTCTAGAATCGGCGCCAGGCTTCGACGAGCCAAAGACTCTTCATGGATTGGATCTTCTAAGATACGTAAAGTGCGCGGATTGGTATTCTCCACAAATGAAGGGATGTTTTGATCATCGCACTCCTCTTCCTAAGCCTAACCTAACCTACTTAGGCTCTGGCAATGCCCGCTGTGCTCAAACATCGACTGTCGAATCTCCCCATTGTTGGATGCTGCAGCTTTCGGTCACTGGCCGGTAGAGCTCTGAGTCGTGATGCTACGAGGAAATGGTTTGAGTCACCGGTAGCTCCCCTGAATGTTCGCATAGCTAGCTTACTCAAGTTCTGGTGGCAAGTTCATGAGTCTTGTTGCTGATTAATGGCCCTTTCGTTGGATTATTGTAGAAAGTTTGTGCTTGCACCCTCAATGCGGCAAAGACATGAACACACGTATATCGGTCACACCAGAGCAGAATGTTGCAAGCAGATTTTGGACTGTCCATTACCTTGAAACCCTGAGAGAGTTCTGTATAAATGAACTAACGGACATATCCGAATAGGAAGTCAAATGAGTCTGGGCATTCGTCAAAAAAACCAAAATGGTTCCATGAGTAACGGACTGTAACCGGCTCAGTGGCAACACAATGGACCCCTGGGTCTAAGTGAATCCATCACTTTCGCTGGAAGCCACATAACCTAACCTTGCCTTGATTGAAGGAAGATACCCACCCACTTCTTGCACGTTTATGATGCCCCCCGTTTTTGATGGAGGATGACATCAATCAAACTGGAGACTCTAGACTAGGCCACTCTGCTGACTGGACTGTGGTCGATCGTGAAGAAGATCTTAAAGTGTTTCTCAAGTCCAAAGAACAAAGACCAACCACCAACACCACGAACACCTCGTGTGTCAATCTCGCAAAAATTCAAAAATAGCAATCCCCCTCGTGAATTTCTACAATAGAATAAAAATTCCATCCGATTTCATTTCAACCACATTGTAAGTCCATCAGCCCCAACCCCGCAAGACTGCACGTACCTTCGCACATATTTCCAAGGAATACTTCTTCCGTGAGCTTTGCACTCCATTCCGTCCCGCCATTACACGCCATTTACAAATTCCCAATTCCCCCCTCCATCCACTCGAGACATTGGTCGCGAAACCCCCTCGACCTTCCTGTGTGTGCCCCAAATCTCCTCGTCGGCTTCCTCCGTCTTGCGGAAGCCAACGGAAAACAACCAAAAAGACATAAAAAAAAAAAACACTGTGAAATATTCATGGAGAGCAAAGGTTACACAAGAACGGCGCTTCCTCAAAATGAACACCTAGTCAGCGGAAAATCACAGCGCCACCAGAAGCACCACCAGCAGCACCACCATCATCATCGCTATCGTCGTCGTCGCCGTCGCCGCCATCGTCGGGGTTGGTCCTTCGTGTTTGGTGTGCATCGCTCGTAAGTTCAACTTTAGAACTGCGGCGGGTGTTGTTGCTTTTGACTCCTGCATCGCATGATTAATTCAATTAAAATAACAGTCACAGTCTGAGTGCGCATATAGCGGTCTATTTATATTTATGTGCACGAGTTCACCAGACAGACACTGAGTGGTGGTGGTGGCAAATGCGATACGATTTTCCATTTCATTTGGTCATGTGAATGACGATAACGGCGATAGTTATGATTACACTGATGCAGATGTCGTCGTCGTTGTCGTCGTCGACTTCGCTTAGTGAACATGCCCCGTGGATGTAGTCGAATTTTGGGAATTAGTGAAGAGCAATGTTCAGACGCACTGTGTCGGCTGTGTGCGGTTGTTAAGTAATTAACTCAAGAGTGTCGAAAGTCGAGTGTGACATGGGGTGTGGGTGTCATGGACTGGGTTGCGACGTGACTGACAAAACTCCTGCCCCAATTAGACCTTTAAGGTCCATTGTGCCGACACTCCGTTGATCTACATGACTTGTTCGCAACTTCCCGCTGTTGACGTGTGATGTTTTGATACATATAACCAGTTGGTGGTTTCTTGGGACATTAGGTTAGGTTAGGTTGAAGTGGCTGTCAGGACAGCAGCCATACTTGCAGAAGGACAGCAGCCACACTAAGGCCAGCATACCCCCTTGTGTTACAAACCACACAGTACTTTGATAAAGCGAAGCAGACGGCTGACTCTAACATTGTTCAGTTTAGATTATCAAAGAAGTTGGCCCCCAGGAGTCTGAATCTACGGCATGAGAGAGCCAGCTAGTACTGGTTCTAAGCATGCCTTCTAACATGCCTCGTCTTTTAGTTTGTGGTGGGGGTTGACAGTGGATCTCTTTTTTTCCTAAGACAGTTCCCTTTATATCTTCGGCGGCATTCTGGAATACCTAATTACCCAGCAGAGGATCATTGAATTCATAAAGGATAAATCGACGATGCTGTGTCTTCATAACCGAACCACCGAACCATCATCTCTGAGATGCCAGAGATGTCAGAAATCTCAAATTTCCAGTGTAAACCTGTGGAGGTACTAATCCAAGCTTTGTATCCCGCACATTTAGTTCGTCTGAAACAAGCTCAGAGTTTTCGACTCTCAGCTGGACATCTTGCCAAGCCTAAGCTAGTCTTCAGACTTTTTGGTTAAGATTAATTGGGTAACCCTATTTAGGGCAATGCCGACTTATCTACTGAAGTTTTCTTTCGTGTTTCTAAGCTAAGTATCCAAACCAGCGCTGCCTTCACTCTTTGTACCAAAATGCGTCAGTTTTTCATCTGCTTTATGCCCGGGCCATCCCGTTGCACCTTTATGCTGCCGGTGTTGTCGGCCTTGTAGGCTTCTAGAGCCTCTGCAAGTTCATCGGCTGCACGTAGTCTGTTAAGGGACCTCACATTCCACGTGTAGAACCGAACATCTTAGTCCTGATTTCGTTGTCCATGGCCGTCAACTGTGGGGTTATCCGTATCCGAGGCTTGTTGTCATCTCTGAACTCAGTTTTCTACTCGGCGGTGATGTTACTCCCTCACGAAAATTAGGGCTATCTTTGATTGAGGCTACTGCACCCTAAATTCTTGCTGCTTCCACATGATGACCACCAGAGGCTCCCACATCGATGGTCGAATATGAGTGTGGAGGATTGTCTTATGACTCGAGTTGAGGTTATTCTTCGAATTGACCACTTTGAGAAGCATCGCATGACGGATGTATGTACTTTCTGAGCATTGTGAATGATTCAAGAGAGATGATCCAGCAAATATGAAAATTGGTGTTTTGGTCGAAACTTAATTCAAGAGCCGTTGATTTGGGACGAACTTCCAGGAGGACAGGGATGTGCCTCTTAGCACAGCTGCTTCCCCCAATTGGGTGTAAACTGGGTGGGTTATCACGGGGGTTGGGTAAATGTTGTTTTGCTGTTTTGTAGGACAAGCGTGGCCGGCTTCAATGAAAACAAGGCGATATTTCCCCGCTAAGGGCGCTGACATGCTGACAACATTTTTTTTTTTTTTACATTCAAGGACATTTTGCAATATCCTTGACACTGCTAATCGGATGTGTGTTGTCTGCGGTTGCGAATAAACTGAGATGAATGTCACTCAGTGATGATGTTGCTAAGCTGGCTTGTGCTGTGCATGGCTCAAACGAGTGACACGATTGGATTCCAGGCAGTGACAGCAAGACACAAATAAAAGTATAATCAGACGAATGTGATGTACTTTATACACGATGGTGCCTGTTGTTTGTTTTCATTTATTTCTTCACTTCACTTTTTCTTGGCGGCTGTACAGAGATTTAAGGGGTGTTTGTCTCTAGGAAGGTGAACATAATCATGACTATTAATCAACGTGCTTGTAGACAGCCTTGAGCCTTCGATTATGAGCATATGAGACAAGGCAGTAGAAATACATGTCCTCAATGACTAAGAGCTTCAAGGGGAAACTGTGGATCGGTCTTCTCATCATCAATGATGTCGTCTTCTGTGTACTGGTTTATAATAATATAATATGGGTGGCGCTAAAGTCCGAGGCGGACCTGGGCCTACATTCTCAGCAACCACTCGTGTTGTGCGTCCTATTGCTCTTTCACGCGTGGAAGGGACCTACAGTTTAATGCCGACTCCGAACGGCGAATTTGAGAATCTTTTTCGAGAAAGAAGTACCCTTTGAGCATTGTCAGTGACTGGAAAGAGGTGGAGCCGTGAATTATCAAAGGTGGTAAATTTGGGTATCGAACGTGGCACCCTCTGCGTAGGAGTCGACGCACTTACCCACTACGCCACGACGACCCACGGGTACTGATTTAATTGGATCAATAACAAGCCTCTTAAGATCTTCTTTCCATACGTTGGACTATTTTAATTTATCCACAGTTATCCGCCTAGTTATATGATTTTCAGGATTTCCTTTCTCTCATGATGCCATTCTTTTGCACTGTTAGATACCGAATCTCACTAACCCGGTTGAATGAATACGGCTTCCGTCGCCTAGAATCACCTTGTATCCACTGCAATCCTGTTAATGAGTCGGTCAACAAGAAATACGGTTGAAAGGGTATGCCCACTCCTTTCAAGTATGCACATAACCCTGCATCAGTCAATGCCGCAGTCAGTTCCAGTTTCAGTAAACTTAGGTCATCTGTTTGACTATCCTATAAAGGTGCAACAAGTAACTGCGCGAATGAAATTAATCCTAAATCCAGTATTGTCATTAGCAGTCCTTGCAAACGCAACTCTACTGCACATGCCTTCGGACTCGCATCAAAAGTGATTGACGTTTCAATCCATCTATTTAAAGCCAACTCTCCTGTCTGCTCATGACTTTCAGTGCACGTTCTGCATTCTTTTCCGGCTTCAGTTTGCAATGTTGTATCGACTAACAATAAAGCGGTATGCATGTAGGTATGTAATTATGTCACAGCTATAACGAATGTGATCGAAGAAAAAACCCTGAAACTTATGTAGTCCATTGGGGAAGTAGGTTTGTGCGTTGCTCGCGAATCTGCAGGTTGTGTGTCCAGCTGGATGAAATTTATATTTGTTTTCTTTTCGTTTGAATAAACATTTCATATTCTGTTCCCAATGTCCAGTCTTACAGTGCAAGTTTAAGCTCCACATTTGGTTCAGCGTGAGTTTCTTTCCTTGAATTCATCCAATGAATTGATCTCAGGGGGTTACGACCCCAATCCAGAATACCGTACCCTTTGTACGATGCAGTGACTTCTTCCCCCCAGAAGCTTTTCTCCACTTAGACAAGTACGGCCTATTACAAGATATGAATGCAACCACTACCGTTCTGTCGCACAACGAGCTGAGGAGGGTCTCCTCCGGTTCAGTACGGCGGTATCCACCCGAGACATTCGGTATGTTGCTAGGCAGCACCAGAATTTCTGGTGATATTCATTGTTAGGTTAGGTAGAAAAACATAGAATACGATTAAGCTTAGCTTAGAGTGCCGCCTAGGGACAGTAAGTTAGAAGTAGTATATACCAATGTTAATTGGTATATACTAATACTTAAAATAAGCATGAATTTCAAAAAAAAAAAAAACAAAGAAGGTATCATACAATACTTCCAGTGGAATCTGACGAACAAAAAATTGTATGATGTCTATGAATATGGCCTCTCTAAGAAAGGTCCAACGAGCTTCTTTGAGACTCTACTGTTGGCAAGGTTAAAAAGGTGTCTGAAGTTTCCACGATTTGGAAAATCATACCTTCATCCCCGAAATCACCTTTCCCAACCCCCCTTTCAGTTCCATTAACAACAGGCACGCAATGGTTACGAGGGCAAAAGCCGTACATCCTGTCAGCAGGACCTGACCGCAACATCTCCCAGAACTCCCAAGAACAGCAGACCTTGTCATGCCATTGCTAAATAATTTAATTAAAAACGGACCAACAAGCTTTTAGTCAGTACTACATCAGCATACTGTTTGACGTTGCACGATCGCATTATAAACTATAATCCGCTGACACAAACTGTATCCCGAGAAGTGTAAGACAACAACAGCAGCAATAGTTGTCACTCAACTTTCAACGTAGAAACATGTATTTTGTCTTGGACATTCAAGGAGTTCGAGGACCAAAAAATCAATTCATTGTAAAGGAATTGGCTTTACTCCAATAAGGTCATCATTATCATTTCATCTTATTACCACCTTTCAACTTTGACGAATTACCAGCCGACCTGAAGCGACAATCTCAATGGTTGTATCTAAATTATCACGGATTGATGTGGGATGGAGGATTTACGTAGAATCCTTCAACACACAGCTGTCCATGTCAAAGGCACCGACTTGGAGCACTTCTCCAGAATGAAAACGACGTTAAAGTAATCAATGTTGAAGATATCGGATGTGCCAGTTTAAAAGAGCTAAAACAGCTCGACCCAAATTCTGGAAAATGCTTATCTCACTCAAAATGATGTGCCCTTCAAAATGTGTAAATAGCTTTTTATCGAAATAAACAAACAAAACACACATGTAATTGAGTTTTTCATTTATTATCGCTCGCAATGAGCAAACGAAATGTTGTTGAGGAGCTGCATAAGGCTGCAAGAAGAAATTTCAAAAGACTTCGCACGCATCCCCCTTCGGGGTGGTAAGCGGTTATACGTGATCGCTATCTATGCGTCTGACAAGGCACGAATCAACCAATAATTCATTTCAGAGCTCGATACTCTTTTCACTAGCCTTCGACTGAGCTCGGAGGAGAACTACTAAATCATAGCTGGCGACTTTAACTCGCGGCATATAGAGCGGGGTAATGTGGTACACAACCACAGGGGGACCTCATTGTATAGATGGTTGGTAGAGCACAATATTGAGTTAAAGCTAGATCTGCTTACAAACGATAGGCCATCGTATCCCAGAAGCGGGTCCTATCTGGATCTGATGCTGATAGACAGACGACTGACTTTACTAGACGTGAAAAGACGCACGCGGAACTGTTTAACCGCGGTTGAGTACGAGAGTGACCACTGCGGGCTCTTCGCAGTTATTCAGCTCCCGAACGAGGTGGAAGAACTGGAGGAATATGTCCACAGGCACCCTTATAATTACAATAAGGCCCGCTGGCTTCTCCAGGACTTTATCCACTGAACTACGTTCGAGTGGGATCAATCCTCCGACGAACTGAAACCTGACGAACGAAGAGGTCGACAGGTACCTCATAGAAATGGACGACGTGATTAAACGTAGAATGGACAAGACTATTCCGAGGGTAGTAGAAGTCGATGACAGTGATGTTTATCGAAATGCTACCATCGATGCACTTCACGTACACAAGAGTAGGCTGCTGTCAAGACTCAAACTCTTGCACAGGCGTTTTACAGATCCACAAAACGCGGAAGTCAGGTCACTGAAGTCAAACAACAGATAATAAGAATTAATTACAGCTTGGCTATAAGCTTGCATTGGGGCAATAAAATCCGGGCTGTACAATCCAACAACCCGGGTATGTTCCCGCAAGTAAATAAAATATTCCGGAGGAAAGATCAAAACGACATTCTGACCGTTCGACTTCCCAGGACGACGTACAACGAACACTTACTGACTTCAATTGGCATCGATCCAGGTGGGGCAGTGCTAGATAATGACTTCTTCGTGGTTGAAGATCCCCAGGAGAAGGTTCCAGATAGTGTATACGGTCAACGAGGTTAGTAGGCCGAATCACGATCTGGAGAACAGAGCCTTGCTAAACCACTTCTATCTCCGCATGGAGATAAGTCAATGGCGATCTGAGAATCCAGGTTTCACCGGGTTCAGTGACATAGCAAATCTTGCCGTCGCCAACGATGCAAATCATATCTTGATTTCTCAAGAAGATCTCCAGGGTATCTTTAACTCGCTGAAGAAGAAAACGTCTGTCGGAATCGATGGTGTACCGAATATTGAGCTTCGACATCTTCCCCCCGAAGCGGTAAAAGTCTACTCAACACTGTTCAACAATGCCCTGAGTAATGCCCATTACCCAACACACCGGAAAACAGCTGTAGTTCAGCCGATCCCTAAGCGCGACAAGGACAAGTCCATTCCGACAAATCTTCGGTCGATCAGTCTTCTTCCTTGCAAAAGCAAGGTTTTTGAAAAGATAGTCTTTCGAGTTCTGAAACAATGGGCTGTTGAAAATAAAATCATACCGGACAACCAGTTCGGATTTAGGGCGGGGCATGAAACCATACATGCCGCGTCAAGACTGGTGTCCGACATTCAGTGGAATAAAGGCAAACAACAATGCACGGGTGCCTGTCTGATTGACTTGGAGAAAGCGTTCGACACCGTTTGGTTAGAGGGCCTCTTCCTCAAGCTGGTCAGGCGTGCCATAAGTAAACCATTGCTATACATGGGCTCTGACATGATAACAGGTAGAAAGTTTGTCGTGAAAAATGGCGACGTAACTTCTAGCACGGTCTTTGGTATTAAAAATGGTCTACAACAGGGGGCGGTTGGTTCGCCGATCTTGTTTTCAATATTCACTGCAGAGCTTGTAGGTTCAATGTCGCACTTAATAGCGTACGCCGACGATCTAGTTGCGTACAGAGCAGGTCTGAGGATCGAGATAATAAATATCTTGTTGCAGCGTGACTTCGATAAAACTCAGCGATCTTGCGACGATTGGAAGTTGCTTATGAACTTCCTGAAGTGTGAAACTACCCTGTTCAGGACCCCGTTGTACACGGCACCGAGGGATACGGGCCAAAACTGGCGCAAGTTCGGCATAGTTGACCCGCAAGGTCGGCCGTTAGCCGTGAAAAGTGTAGTTAGATATCTAGGCATTTGGCTGGATCAATATCTGTATTTTGACAAGCATAAAGATATTGCTCTGACGAAAGCCAGAAAAGCCTTTGCTGCGACAAGGAGGTTGTTTTTCAGTAGCCAACTTGACACCAGAGTGAAGGTAATCTGCTACATGCCCCTCGTACAGCCAATTATGGCGTCCATTGTGGTTCAACGTGAGTCCTTCCCAGATGGAAAAGATGAGGTTGTTCGAGAGGCAGTGTCTTAGGAGCTGTCTCCGTCTGTATCGCACACCCGAGTCTGAGTACAAGAAGTGCTATCCTAACGAGGTCCTGTACAACGAGGCAAACTTGAACAGGATAGATAATTTTATTATTAAGCTGATTAGAAGGCAAAAAAGAGTGTGCCTCAACGGCCTTATTCCACCTCAAGCATTCCTCTATTTCGATCAAATTGGCCTAATACAGGATACAGATGGATGCCCGTTGATCTTCCACGTCGTACGCCGAACAGTGGACAGGCGACTCCAATACGAGCCGGATGTCGCTCCCAGCCACGAGGATCTCCTCCCATTCAGTAAAGCGATCTCTACTCGAGATAGGAAAGAGTCTGCCAAAGAACGGCACTTTTATTGGTGGTTGCACCAGAACCGGTCTCCGCCGGCGTTGGCTCTTCCGTGGCCAGAAACACAGAATTAAGTTATTTTAAGACAAAAATTATAAAAAATCAAAAAAGGTGCACCACGGCGTGATATGCATATACATAACATATACGCCTAGGTGCACACGTCTGTCTCTTACGGACATATTTAAGGTAATTTTAACGTTATGTTAGGTTAAGTTAGGTTAAGGTATTATTAAGTTAGTAAGTAGTAAAATAAAAGAAAAATTTACATTAAAAAAAAAAAAAATCTAGTGCTAGCTTGGATCGTTGGGGCTCAGGTTCGAATCCTGTCAGGTAGTGCCTCTCTTTTTTTTCGGTTGTTCCAAGTTCCTCCAAGAATGGTTCCATGACGTTGAAGTCGCTGAAGTGGTAAATTTTGAAGTAGCGGCTCTGCAGATAACATGATGTTGGGGGGACCCGCAACTCCCCAAAGTACAGCCGATGCAGAGGACAGCTGGACCCATCCACTTCAGTCGCATTCTGACTTCGTGGATGGAACGTTGTGTGTCATTAACAAAATTGAAGAGAAGTAGTTCTGTTTTGTATGACAGTGATCACATTTGAGGTGTAGAACGAGTGAAGAAAGATAGGAAGGATTTCTCGTCTGCGGGCAAAACAGGTTAATTGTGGGCTTACGTATTTTATACTTGGCTTACAGTGATTCGAGACTTTTCTTTCCCACCTATTCGTGTTGCATTGACGAGGCAGTTGGACGGCTAGAGAAGTATTTGCGGCCCACCCGGTCATAAAGACCACATCCTAGTGGAACAGTAAAGAGAGAGAGAGAGAAGTACCAAGAACACGACACACCGGCATGAGATCGCGGATTTAAATTAATAGACCTGAGGTAACTTTTATCTAAGACCAAAGTATCGATTCGTGTAAATGGTTAAACCGGGTGTGCTTTGTGTGCGGTGAAATTCGAAACGGTCGGTAATGCTAAATTCGTACCCAGTAGAACAAAAAGCGAGTCGCGACCATTCCAGTCGTTGGTGGTGCGCGTTCGTGCTCGCGTAATTTTCGTTCCAGATCGGTGGGAACAGGGTTCGAATTCCGAAAGGGACAACCATCGGTTTTTGTTTTTTTTTAATTCATTTGGATACCTTATTTTTTTTTAATTTTTCTTTTGTACTTTTTTTTTTAATTTGATGTTAGTTTTAAGTTAGTTTAAGCAAAATTGTATAAGTTAGTAGCATAAGTGTAATTAAATAAAATTGTGAAGAAAATTGAAAAGCGGACTACCATCTTATTGTCGCGGTTCAAAAGGTGGTGGATCGTGCGGGTGGCTCCCACATAAAAATTTAACCAACAACAAGACCACGGCCTTTCTCCACGACTGGTTAGGCACCCTCCCGGCCGAGGTCGCGCGCATGTCGAAAAATCGGTGTACCACCATATTAAAATAAAATTAATAAATAATAGGAAAAAATAAAAATGTAAGTTTGCAATGAATTTTTAAATTAAAAATGAATTTCAAGAAAAAAACGACTTTAACTTACAATACTCACATTACAATCAACAACCACATGATTCATGCATTTTACTCATTAGGCTGTGAGTACCATAATGTAGTGTACTCGAAAAAAAATTAATGTTTTGGAACTGTTTTCAAGATATTGATTGCAGACCTCTGATAGGAAGACGTTAGGTACCCAATAACAAATCGTTAACAACGACTGTCTACGACTGTCAAATATCACCCAAATGAAGTAGACTGCCAAACAAAATCGACCAAGAGTACACGCTGTCCTTATTGTTTCACATGCCATATAAGCTCAGCAAGCAACTGCAAACAGAATGGTGGCGTGGCGGCTGGAAAAAAAAAGTAATAAAATTCCTCAAACTGAACTGAACTCTGACTGAAAGCCATTAACATTGTTGGCACAACGCACATATGCCCGATCCCACATTCTTAGCCTCGCGACCGAAAAATAATTTAATTTCATTCCCGCCATAAATTTTAATATCTTCCACTTCATTATTTAACTTCAATTTAACTGTCCACACTTTGATTTATAATTAAAGACCCTCCCACGCCCCTCGTCCCTACTGGGAGCCAAATAGTTAAATGCGCTCATTTCGGCCATAACCACATCATTCCTCACGTAATGACGACGGCATTCCCATTTCGAACTTAAGCCGGCTTTTGGGTGTGTGGATGTTTTCTGCTGCGTCCTGCATCTGCTGCCGGTGTGTGGACTGATTCCTCGCTTAAATCGCAACGTCCTCCGCCTAGCCAAGGGGTAATTTGAATTCCCTCAGCGAGAATCCGCCGCCGCCCCGCCGGCCTGCTCCGCTACCCGGTGAGCTCCCGTTGGCGAAAATAAATATTTCAATCAAATTGTGATGAATTAATTCATCCGCAATAACATTGTCCAGCTGCTGGGCGATTCGTCCGACTCACTGTGCATCCTACTGGCGGCGGTGGCGGCGACAATTCCCCGGCAACAACAGTGATTCATTTCCGATCATATAAAATCATCATCGTGCATCCAGTGGGATGAAATAAAAAACGCTTCATCGGCTCTTAATTATATCGAAGCCGAGCCCGGCGAGCTCTATTCGGCCGCTGCTGCCCGACTGTGGATTGCGCCCCAGAATGGTCATCGTCGTAATCAACACAACAGCCCCGCTCTTCATAGTTGTCGTGTCGTCATTGTCAACGTTGATGCTGACGCTGATGCCGTCATTCAACCGTCGCCACTGCCGCCGTGCCGTTGCACCCGAACTCAAACTGCCGCACAGTGGGTTATTTATTAATATCAGAGCTCCAATTAATGTTTCTGATTGCAAGAGTTAACTCAATTTGTCCGAGTTGTCCCCGAGGTGCGATAATTCGATTCGTATTGAAAATCAATAACACAGCCCAAGCACACCCACAAGCCGCCCGACTGCGCTCCGATCGGTGTCATCTGCGGACGAGGGAGGGCTACCGAACACACACCATCGCTGGGCGAACGCAAAACAGGAAGGAGATTGATCGCATTCAGGTCGAAATTTATTCGCATGCATGTACAACCGAGCGATTTTTTCGTTAGCGCAGCCCGTCATCCGAAAGGGAACGCAACCAATTTGAAAATCGTATTCACTGACAGAGCCTACTCCCCTCCGTCGTCGTCGTCGGGGAGAATGAATTATAAATTCAACAATGAAAGCGTTTCCAGCGTTTCCATTAAACGAACATCGGATACTTTGTGTCCTTTCCACTCGGGCTGCGAATAAATGAATTCATGAGCGATTGCAAAATAACAGCCTTTGTTTTGAACTGCCGGTTGTTTTTTTTTCCATCCCTCGATGGCCTATTGAAAATCATTGCTAATAAACTTGTTACATCGGCGGACAGGTATCTAATTGACAGCGAATCGAGTGGGTGGGAGGGTGCAGGGCAATGTTTGAATTTTGTGAAATTAATTGATGATTCGCTAATGCAGTGGTTTACAGGAATTTTGCATGTGTGTCATTTAATTTCAATGAAATTGTCATCAATTACTAAGGTCCAACGGAAGGAAGAAAAATTTAACGAAAGCTCATACACTACAATCGCAACAGACTGCCGGTATCCTTGCCGATCAAGTCTTCCGGAATCAGGCTCTAAGTTCGTTGCCGCCGGCACAGGCAAGGCGTTGTCAAGAAGCTGCCACTGATGTGCTGGGTTTTACGGCATAACACAGAAAAAACTCATGGTTTGAGTTCACTCATGGTTTGAAGTTGGAAGCCTACAAAGCAACTGTGCAACGAACGACGAGAGCTGTTCGTGAGCTACGAACAGATCTACGAACAGAGACGAAGGGACGAGACCCGGCTTCTCAGGAGAAAGAAGATAGAGCACGAGAAGCGCGCGATCGAGGAGATGGAGAGGTGCTACGGTAGGAACGATGTCCGAAAGTTTTACCAGAGGGTGAAACAGTCATCGAGTGGATATAAGGTTCGGACAGAAGCCTGCCGGGGCGAGAATGGACAACTAGTAGTAGAGCCGCACTCAATACTGAGAATTTCTAAGAACCATTTCTGCCGACTGCTAAACGGCGATGAAGGCACCAATACCACTGTCAGGCAGAATGTTCCACTCAATATGGACGATGATCGACGAGAATTCCGTCCCTCCACCTAGGCGAGATCAAGATAGCAGCATCAAGACTGAAGTCCAACAAAGCTGCCGGTGCGGACGGACTGCCCGCTGAAATCTTAAAGGCAGCTGGATATGATCTGGTTGGGCGCATGCACCAGCTCATCTGTAAGATATGGTCGGAGGAAAGCATGCCCGACGAGTGGAACCTCAGTATCGTTTGCCCGATCCATAAGAAAGGAGACCCCTTTGACTGCGCCAACTATAGACGGATAAGTCTCCTGAACATCGCATATAAGATCTTCTCTGCCGTTTTGTGTACTCGCCTCAAGCCGTTTGTACACAACCTGATAGGTCCATATGAGTGTCAAGGAAGTCCACCATCGACCAGATTTTCACACTACGGCAGATCCTGGAAAAGATTCAAGAGTTGCAGGTCGACACCCACCACCTTTTTGTCGATTTCAAGGCCGCATATGACAGCGTGCATAGAGACGAGCTATACAACGCCATGTCTAGTTTTGACACTCCAGCCAAACTTGTCAGGTTGTGCAGGATGACGATGGAGAACTCTCGCTGCTCCATCAAGGTCGGGAGGGAACTCACCGAGACCTTTAATGTCAAAAGAGGTCTTAGACAGGCCGACGCGCTGTCATGTAACTTCCTTAACATGATCCTGGAGAAGATCGTGCTAGACTCAAACGCCAACACTAGAGACACGATCTTCCAGAAGTCCGTACAACTGTTAGCATACGCGGACGACATTGACGTGATTGGCTGAACACAGCGAGCCGTCAATGAGGCGTTTGCTGGCGAAAGCGGCTAAAATGGGTCTAGCGGTGAACGAGGGAAAAACAAAGTATATGCTGTCATCAAGAAAGGACACACAACATCGACGTCTTGGACAGAGCGTCACAATGGGCAGCTATAACTTCGAGATAGTCACGGACTTCGTCTACCTCGGCTCCGCAGTAAGCAGTACAAACAACATCAGTAACGAGATCAAACGCAGAGTAACTCTTACCAGCCGCTGTTTCTATGGGCTCAAGAGGCAATTAAGTAGTAGAGCCATCTCTCTAATCAAGACCTTGATCCTCCAAGTCCTGCTCTACGACGCAAAGGCATAGGCTGTGTCCAAAGCGGGTGAAGAGCCTTTGGTCTCTTCGAGAGAAAAGTCTTGCGCGCGATCTACGGTCCTGTTTGCGTTGGTGGCATTTGGAGAAGAAGATTCAGCCCTGAGCCTAGCCAGCCTCCTACGGATCCACCGCCTAAGGTGGCTGTACCATCTAGCTCGAAGAGTCTTTGACTCCGCACCAGTGGAACAGAGCAATAGAGGACGTCCACGAAACCGATGGTGCACACACAGAAGGACGTCAGCAAACTTGAAGTACGCAGTTAGAGGCAGCCGCATAAAGGTGGTGCCAGCTGGAGAGTCTTATTGGCTTAGGCTCAGGTCTGTCTCGGCCTGTAGCCAGATAAGAAGAAGAATAGCTTAAAGCCTTAATTAAGTTGCCGATGATGTCCAACTCAGGAGGACGTTTTTTTAGGGGCAGATATCAACATGTTGTTTTATCAGTTTTTCATTTTTCGACATGTAAAATTGTTGTATATTATTAATCACTGCATGGAGTGGATTGTGGACCGATGGAGTCAGCTTTCTTCGAAAACGTCAATGTTCCACATACGCCCGAGTATTTATTTTTTATTTAAGTTTAAAAAATAATGTTCCACATACGCCCGACTATGTATTTTTTATTTAAGTTTAAAAAATAATGTTCCACATACGCCCGACTATGTATTTTTTATTTAAGTTTAAAAATAATGTTTCACATACGCCCGAGTATGTAATTTTTATTTAAGTTTTAAAAATAATGTTCCACATACGCCCGAGTATTTTTTTTAAGTTTGAAAAATAATATTCCACATACGCCCGAGTATTTTTTTTAAATGTTTAAAAAATAATGTTCCACATACGCCCGCGTATGTAATTTTTATTTAAGTTTAAAAAATAATGTTCCACATACGCCCGAGTATTTTTTTTAAGTTTAAAAAATAATGTTCCACATACGCCCGAGTATTTTTTTTTTAAATGCTTAAAAAATAATGTTCCACAATCGCCCGACTATGTATTTTTTATTTAAGTTAAAAAAATAATATTCCACATACGCCCGAGTATTTATTTTTTGTTTAAGTTTAAAAACTAATGTTCCACATACGCCCGAGTATGTAATTTTTATTTAAGTTTAAAAAATAATGTTCAACATACGCCCGAGTATTTTTTTAAATGTTTAAAAAATAATGTTCCACAATCGCCCGACTATGTATTTTTTATTTAAGTTTAAAAAATAATATTCCACATACGCCCGAGTATTTATTTTTTGTTTAAGTTTAAAAACTAATGTTCCACATACGCCCGAGTATGTAATTTTTATTTAAGTTTAAAAAATAATGTTCCACATACGCCCGAGTATTTTTTTAAATGTTTAAAAAATAATGTTCCACATACGCCCGACTATGTATTTTTTATTTAAGCTTAAAAAATATTGTTCCACATACGCCCGAGTATTCATTTTTTATTTAAGTTTAAAAAATAATGTTCCACATACGACTGCTTATATATTTTAAAATTAAATTATGTTGCACGTACGTCTAAGCATCAGCATGATGCTGATCAGTTCAAAATAAAATTCGACATACGCCCATTGTCCGACCTGCAGACCTTCACACTTGCATAGTGAATGTTACCAGCACTAGAGTTATGCCAACTGGAAAAGCCTTACCAGTCATTTCCAATCATCTAGCAAGTTAAGATGCCCCTCAGGACTTCATTAACACGTGGTCACTGTGAAAGGCGCAACAGCAATTGGTCGTTTTGCCTCTATTGAGGAGAGACCCTGTTTCGCCATCAAATGGGAGGTCCTGCACTGCTTTACGGGATTGATTTGTCCGGCTCTGTCTACGGTACGAATTTCAGAAAATTCCAAAAGAAAGGTAAAAGTTGGAATGGATGATAACAAGGTGAACTTGAACACATCTTAACTTAGGCTACCTTCCTGGGCTGATGGTACTCTCGAGTTCAAGCATTCATCCCACCTTTCTATCTCTCTTGTCTCTTGTACTGACTCTCAGTTGCCGTACCGCCTGTCGCCTATCACAGTGAAAGCTCCTCTAGAGAAGCAGTGGCCCTCCATGAAGTGTCCTCATCCAACTTGACGTGCTAAATCGGAGGCAGCTGGCTAAAGATCGTGGCAGCTGAAGAGGCTTGTTAGTTGAGGGCCAGGTCCACGCCGGATTGTAGCGCCCTAAGAAGGAGAAGAAGAACGAAACTTCAAGGATCTTAACGAAACTATTAGGGCCATAGGCTGTACAGGTTTTCGCCTTGTTTCTTATTATGATTTATGGCTACTCAAGTTTAGTATGAAGTTTCACGTCACTAGTTTTAATTCGTCTGGTGCTAGTGGGGTTCTTAGCTCGTTGGTTCTAGCGCTGGCTCGGATCGTTGGGACTCAGGTTCGAATCCCGTGGCAGCGCTTCATCTCATTTTTTCAGTCTGCACCAAGTTCTTCCGGTATGGTTCCATGACCTTGTTGTTTGAATAGACTTTGTTTGGGGGCTTTGCAGATTGCATGGTGTTGTGTAGAGGACGGCTAGACCCTTCTTCCATCGACTTCAGTTGAAATCCGACTTGACTTCGCGGAGGTGACTTGGTGCATTGAGGTATCGGTAGTAAGGTAGGAAGAAATTCTCATTTGTGGGCGAATCTGTTTATTTTATTTTGTTGGCTTACAGTGATTCGAGGCTTTTCTCTCTCACGAATACTGAGAAGTAGCCGCACCACACCCGGACACTTAGAAGCCGATCCAGAGGATCATTCCAAAGGGAGAAGGACACCAGGATAAGACGATAAACTCGGCAAATTCGGTACCCGAGACGAGATCGTAGATTGGCAGCAGTCAGGCGAAGTAAATTAAGACCAGAGTATCGTTCAATAGTTATTGCTAGAGTTGGGTGCCTTTTGCATTCGTTGATTGGCGGTATTGTTAACCTGGGTTAAGTAGGACAAAAAGAGGAAGACGAAAGTGGTTGAAACGGTGGCGGTGTGCGTTCGTGCTCGCGGAGACATTGTAGGACGAAATCACCGGGAATCAAGCTCCAATCCCTGAAAGGACGGGTTTTTGTTTGTTTTTTTTCCTTCCTTTTCTTTGTGGAAGTACTGAATTTTATTTAGTTGTGTCTTAAAACTGCAAGTGAACTTCACAAGCCCACTTATACCATGTTGGTCCATTGTGATACCCACAGTCAGATAACTGCCACTAGTGCTGTAAAAGTAACGACAAATTGGGTACCCATTCGTATTCGTTACTAGTTACTTTCGTTACTTTCTTCAAAATTGATAATTTAGATAAAAAATAATAAAGAACTTTGTATTCAACTGAATAAAGTATTTAGGTAACATGAAGATGAAACAATCGATCATAATGAAAGATCACAAAATTCGCACAAAAGTTAACCATACACATAACCATAGTTTTCCGAATTGTTCTTCTTATAGAATCGTTCATGTGTCCGAAAGTGTACTGGACCTCCCTCCTTAAAAACCACAATGCATTTACTCTACTATACCAAAACAAAAGTCCACAAAATCGAAAGTATATAAAAATATGCATTCTCTACTTTAACCCATACTTAAACTAATGACCGCCCCTTCCAAAGGGATCCCAGTCTGCCAAGCGCTTAACGATAAGTCCGATAGGTAATGTTCCAATGTGCAGTAAGATTAATATCGAATAGTATCCAACAGTGGTCAGATAAGAAGGCATTTTTGGATACTCTCCAATTAAAGACTACAATTGCAACGTATGTACATACATTCGTAGCTGTCGTAAAACCCCCCGTTTCGATGGTAAAATCACAGCCACTTCCAAGTTAAGGCATTTCAACTGAATACCAATGACTTTTCTTCGACCTTCGCTGAAAACGAGAAAAAGGATTTCCGATGACAACGCGAATGAACTTGAGGTCGGGTTTAAAGGGGCGTTTTACGAAATCACCCGTCGACGTTCTTCTTTACAAATATTCTTCGGCACCTACGCTCGAATTCCATTTTGAGCTCCATCGAAAAACAGGCATTCAAAGGCATGTGGAACCATCACAGGAAGGGTGCACCAAATGTTCAAAAATGTCTAAGGCAGGACCTCAGAGAGAACTTAACCACAAACTGAGGGTACGAGTAACCCATCTTGGTGGGGTATCCTTGCAATTCGAAACGCAGCACTGAAACATCGAATTTTGCTTCGAGCCACAGAGCACTGAATCAATGGCACAGCGTTACACCTACCCGCTGTGATACGAAGTAACTTCTTCTCATCCATTTGCCCTTGTGCAAGACAAATGAAAACTGTTGATTTTAATTTAGCAGTGCAGGCACCATCCCTTCCCCGTTCTTGCCACAAGAGAGTGGCATTCCCCAGAGAACTCCGGCATTTCGTGCACGTATTGTAATTCCAGACAGACCTGGTAATTGCAGTACAATTACAAACCTTGCAACAACACGCGCCCCTTCCCAGCCCCCCCCCCCCCACCCCCCGCACGTATGCACATGTACATGTTCGGAAGCATCAGGTGTAACCGCATCGGTGGGGCACCTCCCAGCACCCAGTCACAATGCAAGGTCAGCAACACCGAGAGCGTCGGTTAGACGATTTGCCGCATGTCTGTGCGCCCGTGTGCGGTGCAGTGCGGTGCGGTGTAGTTCACAGTAACAATTATAATCTGCAACCACCTGCAGAAAAATTTCTGAAGTGAAATAAGCGCATTGGCGATGTACGTGTACGCCTACAGTGGCACACACGTGCGCAGCATGGAGCGGACACAAAACAACGGAAAGCAGAAAACTTCATCATCGCATCCGAATGAGGACGACTGAGTGGAGACGCCAAGGCAGTGCACAAACGTCTCGCTCGATAATTGGTCTGATGGCAACCCGATGTGACAGAAGCCGTGTCATTATGGAAATGCCAAGTTGACATAAAGATTTCTGAAGCGACGGGGTGTTTAACGCGAACGACATCTGATAATGTAACACTTGACCCAAGGGCCGATGGTCTTGAGTGCACAATCTGTAGTCCTTAAACCGCAAATTTCCATTGAAATAGGGTGCGTTGCATTCCGCGAGAGACTCAAAAAACAACAACAAATTTGTCTCAAGGATTTTAACAAATAATATACACTCTGGCCCATAATGCCGCGTGGGAATGGGAAACGTCAATTTCAAACCCGTGTATCTCAGCTAATATAGAACATAGAAAGCAAAACTTTGTTTTATTTTATGCCTTAGATATTTTTCTTTATAAATAAAATTTTCACAGATTTCTAGAATATTTTTTTTTCCGAAACACGTCGAAATATTTGAACCGCATAAGTTTGCGTACAATTTCTTTGCAGCTGCGTAGTATTTGTGTAAAATGGAAAATATGCAAATACCGCCAGCTGTGCATGCGTCTCTAGACTTGAGACATTTATTTCATTACTTTCAAATATTTTGGCGAGAAAAGTTGGTATAAATAAAGCTATGGGAAGTATAGGACGATGTTCGGATTCGGCTTAAGGTACCTTCTTCTCGTGTGAGAACAATATCACTCAAGACACGGGAAGAGAAGGGTTTAAGATAGGCCCTGGCTGGCCCCCTATGGGTTGTAGCGACTCCCATATTATTACCTCTTCTGCACTTTTCTTAAGAAATAAAAAAGTTGTTGGAAAAAATTTATAAAAATTCATTCGCTCGTATTTCTGTTTTTTAACTTCTTTACCACATTATTCGCTTTTAAATTCCACGCTAGTTAAGGGCTTTTGCTTAACAATTCTCGGAAGAAACGGATACACTCTAAGGATTTATATCTTTCTATATTTTATTTTTCTAAGGAACTTTTTTAGTACGTTGTGTCTTACTACGCGAAGTTTAGTTGTTTTACACATTTTTGGGAATCTAAAGTATTTTATGAAAGAATTCAGCAATGCTTATCCCCTCATCCTCTGCTTTTACCACAAGTTTCACTTTGATAATGGCCGTCGTGATTGTGAGATTAGTCTTAGGAATCGAAGGAATGTTGATAAAGATACATTTTTATAAAAGAAGAAGAAGAATTCATAACATCGGTATATCTGTACTTAGGTATAGTGCATAGTGCTACCACTAATCAGAGTAAAACTAGTTTTAGTCCACTGTACCCTTATTTAAGTAAGCAATTCCAGTAGTTACAAAATTTACGAGACTTTGTGGTTTCAAGACAGTCACATCATTTAGTGATTTGAAGAATGGTTGACCTAGTGTTTTATATCGAGTCTTTGCTGAGGCAGGGCAGAAACAAAGGAGATGCTCCAGGGTTTCAGCTACCGCTGTTTCCTTACAGTTTCTTCAGCATCAAACAGTGGTATCAGACCTAATCTGTGTGTATGGTGTCCAGCCAGGCAGTGGCCTGTATTGATCCTGACTAGGATACTGCAGTTAACTTTGGGTAGCGAGATAAATAGTCTAGTCGATATTTTTATTTTTAAGAATATTTGCTGTATTTTATTATTTATTAAGCTACACGACCTCTTCCGTATGCGGCTACCTATCGACTGACGGCAAACCCGTTTTTTACATTATTTGTTCTCTCTCTCTTGAATCAGTCTTGCCACAGTAGCTTAGTTTTGTCGATGTTGTATTTGTGCCGGATTAAATCGTTGTTGAAGCGTGAATTAGTACTCAAGCTTGCATTGTTTGCTGTTATTAGTAGTTCATTGTCGAGTTCATTAAAACGGAACTTTATCGGAGCTGCGATGCTAAATTTGTAAGATGACATTGTGACGCCACACTTAGCTAGTTCGTCAGCTGTTTCGTTCCCTGGATTCCCATGTGTCCAGCAATCCACAGACGGGGGACTGCGTTGTACTTTAGAGGTCCTGTAGAGCATTAAAATTATTGGGTACCGTTTTGGACTTTATTGTGTTACTTTTAAGTGCTTTGAGCGTTGCCTGACTGACAACATAGATATTTATACAAGTGTATATCTCTGCTTTTCAGGCCTTCCGCTGCTTGATGGATGCACCAGCTCTGCCTGAAAGACGCTGCTTCTTTCGTGCAGCTTATGATTGTATACAGCAGCACTGACTCCTTTAGGGGGCATGGGCCTGTGCATCCAGGGCAAAGTTGTTGACTGCTCTCAACTTGCCGAGATGCCAGCAACGATCCCTGTTAAGTGCACAGTTCAAGTTGACATACAGCCTCCTCGCGGCGCCCTCTGGATAGCCCTTAAAGCAACCGCTTAGAGGTGAACTAATGTATGCAGCGGCCCCCTTGTCCAGTGGTTTAAACAAGGACCCTACTGCTGACGACCATGGACAACGAAATAAGGACAACAATTTTCGGTTCTGCACGTGGAATGTGAAGTCCCTGAAAAGACCACGTGCAGCCGATGAACTTGCGGAATCCCTCGAAGCTTATAAGGCAGATATCACCGCCATTCAGGAGGTGCGGTGGGATGGGCCGGGCAAAAAAAGAATGAAAAACTGCGATATTTAGTTCGGCGATTGCTACAAAGAGCGAAGGCAGGCGCTTATTCGGATGCGGGTTTGTTGTTCGAGGCAGACTTAGGAAAGAAGTCTTAAGCTTTAAATACATAAGCGAGCGCCAAATAACAATCCGCATCAAGGCTACATTCGGCAACATCAGCCTGATATGCGCCCACGCCCCAACGGAGGACAAAGATGACAACAGAAAGGATGACTTATATGATCTACTAGAAAGGACTAACGATCAGTGCCCCAGCTTCGACACCAAGATCGTTCTAGGAGATTTCAATGCAAAGCTGGGTAAGGAAGACATCTTTGCCAAAGTCATCGGGAAACACAGCCTGCACGACACCACATCCGATAACGGACTCAGGCTGGTGGACTTTGTCACGGGACGTAATCTCCCTGTAGCTAGCACGCAGTTCCCACACCTCAACATCCATAAAGGGACCCGGCGGTCCCCTGATCAATCAACCGTCAGAGAAGATTGATGACGTCAGGCACTCCTCCAGCATTCTTGATGTCCGAACGTTCCGAGGAGCCAGCATCGACTCGGACCATTTCCTTGTTGTAGCCAAGGTAAGAACTCGGATATCAAGAGATCAACGGAGTCGAGAAAGGACACCACAGTTTGATGTCGGAAAGCTACAATCGCAACGGACTGCTAGGATCTTTGCCGATCGAGTCTCCCGGAATCTCTCTCTAAGTTCGTCGCCACCTGCGCAAACAATCGAAGAAGATTGGAGGCGTTGTCAAGAAGCCATCAAAGATGCTGCCACTGATGGGCTGGGTTTTACGGCACCACCTAGAAAAAACCCATGGTTTGACATCGAGTGTAGGCTGGCACATGCAGCGAAGCTGGAAGCCAACAAAGCAACGCTGCAACGAACGACGAGAGCTGTTCGTGAGCTCTTCGAACAGAGACGAAGGGACGAGTCCCGGCTTCTCAGGAGAAAGAAGAAAGAGCACGAGAAGCGCGCGATCGAGGAGATGGAGAGGTGCTACGGTAGGAACGATGTCCGAAAGAGGGTGAAACAGTCATCGAGTGGATATAAAGTTCGGACAGAAGCCTGCCGGGACGAGAATGGACAACTAGTAGTAGAGTCGCAGTCGATACTGAGAATTTGGAAGAACCATTTCCGCAGACTGCTAAACGGCGATGAAGACACCAATACCGCTGTCAGGCAGAATGTTCCACTCAATATGGACGATGATCGACGAGAATTCCGTCCCCCCGACTTAGACGAGGTCAAGATAGCAGCATCAAGACTGAAGTCCAACAAAGCTGCCGGTGCGGACGGACTGCCCGCTGAAATCTTAAAGGCAGCTGGATATGATCTGGTTGGGCGCATGCACCAGCTCATCTGTAAGATATGGTCTGAGGAAAGCATGCCCGACGAGTGGAGCCTCAGTATCGTTTGCCCGATCCACAAGAAAGGAGACCCCTTTGACTGCGCCAACTATTGAGGGATAAGTCTCCTGAACATCGCTTACAAGATCTTCTCTGCCATTTTGTGTACTCGCCTGAAGCCGTTTATAAATACCCTGATAGGTCCTTATCAGTGTGGCTTCAGGCCAGGGAAGTCCACCATCGACCAGATTTTCACACTACGGCAGATCCTGGAAAAGACCCAAGAAATGCAAATCGACACCCACCACCTTTTTGTCGATTTCAAGGCCGCATATGACAGCGTGCATAGGGACGAGCTATACAACGCCATGTCTAGTTTTGACATTCCTGCCAAACTCGTCAGGTTGTGCAGGATGACGATGGAGAATTCTCGCTGCTCCATCAGGGTCGGTAACGAACTCACCGAGACCTTCAATGTCAAAAAAGGATTTAGACAAGGTGACGCGCTGTCATGTGACTTCTTCAACATCATCCTGGAGAAGATCGTGCAAGACTCACACGCCAACACTAGAGGCACGATCTTCCAGAAGTCCGTACAACTGTTAGCATACGCGGACGACATTGACGTGATTGACTGAACACAGCGAGCCGTCAATGAGGCGTTTGCTGGCATTGAGGCGGAGGCGGCTAAAATGGGTCTAGCGGTGAATGAGGGCAAAACGAAGTATATGCTGTCATCAAAAAAGGACACACAACATCGACGTCTTGGACAGAGCGTCACAATGGGCAACTATAACTTCGAGGTAGTCAGGTAGCCTCGACTCCGCAGTAAATAGTACAAACAACATCAGTACCGAGATCAAACACAGAGTAACTCTTGCCAACCGCTGTTTCTATGGACTCAAGGGGCAATTGAGTAGTAGAGCCATCTCTCGAAGGACCAAGCTGACTTTATACAAGACCTTGATCATCCCAGTCCTGCTGTACGGCGGAGGAGGAGGCATGGACAATCTCAAAAGCGGTTGAGGAAGTCCTTGGTCTCTTCGAGAGACAGTTCTTGGAGGAGAAGATTCAACCACGAACTGTACAGCGACATGAGTCTAGTCAGGCGTCTTCGGATGCAACGCCTAAGATGGCTAGGCCATGTAGAGCGTATGGACAACTCAGCTCGGGCCCGAAGAGTCTTGGACTCCGAACCCATGGGACAACGCAACAGAGGACGCCCGCGTTTAAGGTGGCGCACCCAGGTGGAGAAGGACCTCAACCAACTTGGCGTGCTGCACTAGAGACAGCTAGCTAGAGACCGTGCTAGCTGGAGAGGCTTGTTGGTTGAGGCCCTGGTCCACCCCGGACTATAGCGCCAAATGAAGAAGAAGAAGCTTGGTGTTGAGCTTGGATTAATGTTGCCTGTGAATTCTTGGAAGCTCTTTAATTTGCTGATTTTTAGCAATCTTCTAAAAACAGCATTAGCGTTTTTGTAGGCTAGTAAATTGACTTGAGTTGGATATTTCCTGAATACGCTCCAAGTTTTTAATTTTTCAGTTCTGAGTCTAGCCAAATCAGGATTCCACCAGGGAACATATCGTTGTTGAGGTGTAGGCCATGTTTGAGGGATGGCCACATTAGCTGCACTACGAATGGCTTTAAGTATAATTGCATCTTTATTTACACATTGGATGGGGAATGGTGTCTTAGAAAGGTTAGATTCCAGTATGTTTTGGAATAGCTTCCAGTTAGCTAGCTCAGTTTTAAATCTAGGCATATGTTTATTAACATCGCACATGTTATATACCAACAGTCAGATGAAAATAGGAAAGTGGTCGCTGTTGTGCAAGTCCTCAGCAATACTCCAAGTTATTTTTAGGAGAAGGATTGGTGAGCAGCAAGAAACGTCTACGTGAGTAAGCGTGCTATCGTTTAGGATGGCTAAGTCAGACTTGATGATAAAGTTTTCGATAATCAAACCTCTTGAGTTGTTCTTAGGTGACCCCCAAAGCACACTCCAGGCGTTTAAATCGCCTGTGAGAATATATGGAGGTTGCGCTTGCCGGATAATGTTTTCCAAATCTGAGAAAGCGAACTTAAGGCCAGGTGGGATGTATACACAGACAATCGTAACTTTAAGACCCATATTAACCAGTGGATAAAATGTTTGACACAATTGGCTTGTGAGTGTGAGGAATATGATCTTTTACCAGTATACCGATACCGTGCACTGAGTTTAGGTTGCCAGGCGAGTTAGAAAAATTGCCAATGTATGATTTTGGTGATGTGGGGACTTTATTATATGCTAGATGGGTTTCTTGTAAAGAGATGATATCGTAATTGCGCTCTTTCATTATTAAATTAAGTTCGTCATAATTGTTGATGTAGCCGTTAAGGTTCCATTGCAAAATGTTAAGAGATTGAAATGTATTCTGTTGACGGGTATGTTGGTGTATATATGTTTGTCGATGATTGCCCCCGCGGGAGGGAGTGGGTTGCCGACCACTTACAGGGGATGGCGACCCGTCCCCTGCCGCGGTTTCAACCATCGACGGTGGGGTTGCAGAGGTTATGTTTTTATATGTGTTCATTTATTAAGAGAGTTGATTAATTAAGAGAGTTGCTTGAGTTGTTAGTGGGATTGTTAAGAGAGTGTGTTTTTGAGAGAGAAGAGTTAATGTGTGTTGTAGGTTGGTTCAGAGTTGGTAAGGAGGGATCGTTATTAAGAGTGTTTGTTTTGGTTAATTGTGAGAGAAGTTTCTGTTTATAGGAGGAGAGTGTTGGTTGATCGGTTGAAATGCTTGTGTTGTGTGATGCAACTGCAGCGAGTGGCAGAGGAGAAGAGGACTTGGGAGATCGGTTGGTCATATGAGTAACCGGTGGGGGTTTGTAATGCTGTGGTGTTAGACTGAGGGGTGGGATCGGTGGAAGAGGAATTTTGAGTTTGGGGAGTATTGTAAGTTAGTGTTTTTTTGATGCGCTCAGAGAGAGAGATAAAGAATTGTAAGAATGTGGTGTGGTTTGTTGAGATCGCTGTATGTGCGTCTAGCTACACTCATGCTACATTTGTCTCTGATTTTTATTGATAATATCTCTTTATTTTGTAAGAATTTAGGACAGTCTTTTGAAGCAGAAGAGTGAGCATCTAAACAGTTAGCACACATCAACCTTGTGCAGGGCTCGGGGTCATGAGGAGGTAGATTGCAATTGACGCAGATTTTGCTTCTGGTGCACCTCTTCAATGTATGGCCCAGGAGTGGGCAGTTTCGGCATCTCATAGGAGGGGGGATATATTCTCTTACCTTTGCTTTATACCAACCAATTTCAACGGTTTGAGGCAGGTGATAGATATCAAAAGTGAATACCATAAGGCCCGTAGGCTCGGCTGTATCATTGATTTTTCTTGAGAATTTGTATACTTCACAACGTATGAAACGCCCTGCAATCTCATCTCTGCAATTATTTCCGATTCTTGCACATTTTTTAGCCAAGGTGCATACACTACACCCTTGGAGGAGTTCAGTTGCTTATGAAGGCTAGCAGTGACTGGTATCTGGCCAGCTAAGACACTTGTTTTTAGGAACTTATCAGCAATTGTTTGGCTCTTCGCTAAGAGAAGAATACTGCCGTCTTTCAATATGGAAATGTTGTCGTACTCCGTGCTGATGGCGTCAATAGATTTTCTTAAGACGAAAATACTGACCTATTATAACAAATTTGGGGTTTTTAGTGTTACGAATGGTAGGTAACTCCGGGAACTAAAACGGAGATGTATTGCGTTTATTTATTTTTTTTGCTTTAGGTTGTTCAGTAGACATATCTGATAATATGTCAAACTGATTACCGGATTTATTACGCGGCCCCGGTGGGCCCATAATGAGTCTAATCAGCAAACAAGTGAGAGAATATAAACCACTATATGAAGGAGGGAATGAGAAAGGAATATAATATAATTTGACAAAAACCGATAGGAGTTTAGGCGGGAAAATGTCACAAAAGAGAAAAGGCGTCGAACGGCAGTAGAAGTGAATGAGATGTTTGCGCTACGAGAGCGAGACGATGTAGATTTCTCGCTTCTCCATCAAGGTCGGGGGAACTCACCGAGACCTTCAATGTCAAAAATGGTTTTAGACAATGCGACGCGTTGTCATGTGACTTTTTCAACATTATTCTTGAGAAGATCGTGCCGAACTCACACGCCAACACTAGAGGCACGATCTTCCAGAAGTCCGTACAACTGTTAGCATACGCGGACGACATTGACGTGATTGGCAGAACACAGCGAGCCGTCAATGAGGCGTTTGCTGGCATTGAGGCGGAGGCGGCTAAAATGGGTCTAGCGGTGAATGAGGGCAAAACGAAGTATATACTGTCATCAAGAAAGGACACACAACATCGACGTCTTGGACAGAGCGTCACAATGGGCAGCTATAACTTCGAGGTAGTCAAGGACTTCGTCTACCTCGGCTCCGCAGTACCGAGATCAAACGCAGAGTAACTCTTGCCAACCGCTGTTTCTATGGGCTCAAGAGACCATTCAGTAGTAGAGCCATCTCTCGAAGGACCAAGCTGACTGTATACAAGACCTTGATCATCCCAGTCCTGCTGTACGGCGCGGAGGCATGGACAATCTCAAAAGCGGATGAGGAAGTCCTTGGTCTCTTCGAGAGAAAAGCTCTGCGTGCGATATTTGGTCCTGTTTGCGTTGACGGTTTCTGGAGGAGAAGATTCAACCACGAACTGTACGGGCTGTACAGCGACATGAGTCTAGTCAAGCGTCTTCGGATCCAACGCCTAAGATGGCTAGGCCATGTAGAGCGTACGGACAACTCAGCTCCGTTGTCCCCGAACCCGTGGGACAACGCAACAGAGGACGCCCGCATTTAAGGTGGCGCACCCAGGTGGAGAAGGACCTCAACCAACTTGGCGTGCGACACTGGAGACAGCTAGCCAGAGACCGTGCTAGCTGGAGAGGCTTGTTGGTTGAGGTCCAGGTCCACCCCGGACTGTAGCGCCAAATAAAGAAGAAGAAGACAATATATGTATTCAATATTAGTGGAAGTGAATCCTTCTGACATTGATTTAGTGCTTAAATTTGTAATCCATGGATCCGATGATAGCTAAACATGAGGAAGATACTGTTTTACTTCGGATCGACAAAAATGCCGTATGTATTCTTGAAGAGCTAAATTATAGTCACTTTAAATGTGTATAGATTTTATGGCTCTTCAGAAAAACAGCAATTATAAACAAAAAAAAAAATAAACCGTTATGGACCATTTTACATATAGGTCAAAATAATAAAAAATGTATGTTTTTTAAAAGAAAACTATTTAAAAGCTATCGTTAAAGATTATTTTATTATTCACATCACCATTTTACAAAAGAAAAAAAAACTTTAAAAAACAGACCAAAAATTATGAAATCGCAATGTCGTATTTTCAGACTAACAACTAATTCTGGAAGAGAAACCTTACTGTAACTTTGTTCTCCCAATATCAGAGATAATAATTACATTGACAAAGACTAGTTTGTTCGACCTCGAAGTTTTGACTTTTGGCCTATGTTAAAAACCACTGTGCACGGTTTCATTAAATTTATTCATAACTATAACAAATTACATTTTTGTATTAAGAAAAAAAAACCATACTAAAATAAGGCATTGCAAACGTCACAACAATCTGGATGCGGTTGCAATTGGTTACAGTTCTCCTCAAAGTAAGACAGTATATAGTGTCGTCGACATTCACTGCTGGAAACGTATCCATTCATTAATTCCATTAATTTTTGTTTGTGCTGTGCTTCTTCCTTGGAAATTTTATAATTGGGATTGACACGCATAAATGCATGCAGGCTCCAATCATCAGAATGGTGAAACACTACACAATTCGCGGGCGAACCATCACGACCAGCCGCGCCGGCCTTTTGATAGAATCTTTCCACGGAGCTAGTTGCTCCGTAGAATATGACAAGGCGAACATCTGTTTTGTTGGTGCCCATTCCGTAGGCAACCGTTGCGCATAGTATTCGAAAGCGACCGAGGAGAAAATCCTCTTGTGTTTCACTTCGTTCTTCCAATGGCTCGTCTGAATTATAGACACCACATTCATGGTTGTGACGTTTAATTGCACCTGCCACTGCTTCAGTCATTCTCTTATTGATGCAGTACACAATAATGGAACCGCATGTAGTTTCGATATAAGGGCCAATATCCTTCCAGACCTCAGAGGCAAAATCTAGTAACACCTTATTATTCCAGATGTCAGAGGTAGTATCATATAACTTCAAATTCGAACTGATCCCAGAAGAAAAATCATGTCTGGCAGTCCAGTTGAACGTTGTTTTATGCTTAACAGAAAAATACAAGTTTGGACGGTCGACAGAGATGTTGATAATCTAAAGGAGAGAACAAATAAATATTTGCGTTGAATCTTCTGAACTCATCACTCACCTGTGGCTCATGCAATGCCAATCCATTTATTATGTCTTCCTTCACACGGCCCGTTGCTGTTGCCGACAGTGCAAGGATCGGTACTCCGGGGCAGATAAGCCGCAATTGACTTAATTTACTGTAGGGTGGGCGAAAATCATGCCCCCACTTGCTGATGCAATGTGCTTCATCGATCGCAATTAGAGTGATTTTGTCTTGAATTTTATTCAGAAGATCTTCGCCGGCGTCGCTTGTTATATACTCAGGAGTCACGTACACAAGATTATGCTGACCATCGATGATGTTATCCTTCGTATTCGTATTTTTTTGAGCCGATCCCAGAAAGCATGCCCGCACTTCAATCTTTAGCATTTCCCGAACTTGATCTTCCATAAGAGATATGAGGGGGCTCACCACGATGCCGATAGAGTCCGTATAAACTGGAGGAAATTGATAAGTAAGAGACTTTCCATAAGCACTTGAGGTGAAGAAACAACTATCGCGGCGGTCATTGAGAATCGACTTAATAACTGCTAACTGATTGGGGCGAAAATCCGAGTGACCAAAATGTATCTTCAAGAAATTAAGCCAATCACTTGGGATTCCCTCTTCAGTTGACATAATTTCACTGTTTTCGAAAATTAAACTGACTGTTACCGAAGACCGACACGGTCCAAAATGCACTGACAGACATTGAAGGCGAATGGCTAAGCTTATTGATTCGCAACAAAGCACTTGTGATTCAGAGTACACGGATATAGACCTTTTTGATAAGAGTTTGCTTGCTTGTGACTTTTTTTTGGCTTCGGACCTGTTCGCTTGTGATTATCGTCACACTCTTATCAGTATTTGACCAGATTGCAGTTAACTACAGAAATGGAATTGCAGAAATACCATTTCCTATTATTATTATTTTTATTAACAAAGATAAAAATTGGATTCACTGGAAATGCAGGCATTTTGCCTTAACAAAATCTTTCAAACGCTGTGGCCATTGGGCTATAGCCGCACGTACAGTTTTAGTGGAGATCGTGGACCCTGATCTTGTTAATGCTGGTCTAAGGCTTCCCAAAACAAGATGTCCATCGGAACAACATTCCCAACAACATGCAAGCCTAGAAGAACTTCAGTCCAAATCTAAACATCACACAGCCACAAACAAATCATGTACGCATGTACCTCGGTTTACGCGGTAGATACGTTCCTGATAAAACCGCGTAAATCGATTCAAGCCTTTTTTATGTGGAAAGCCCGACTATAAATAAGCTTTTTGAAATATTTTTTGAACACAAAATATGGCTTTGTACTTAAAATCACTTACTTTTATAAAAGGAAGTTAAGATTTGATGTATATATGTATCTGACACAAAATCTCCGAATCTACACAACGGATTCGAGCGGAGTTTTCTCCTATAGCTTCATAATTCTTCTGCGGAGTTTTTTCTATACCAAATATTAAGTTTTTTTTCAACAAAAACCCTTTAAATAAACATGTTAAGTAATAAATTTGATTTTTTCCCATTTTTCGGTGGCTCATCTCAACTTCTCTTGACTCTCACCGAACAGAACTTAACTTGATTTACATATCTGTGTAGAACTTTCATTAACGAATCCATTGGCATATATGTTATCTTTGTACGTTGTCTAAGAGAAGTTAAATCATAAAATATGTATTATTTGCATTGTTTTGCGAATAAGATGAGTGGAGACCTTTGCCAATATCAGTGTGCAAGCGGCGTTCCTGTTCATTTAAAGGGATGTATGTATATATATATTCACGAGTGTATTCATACTACGGACCATTGCCAGTGCCCAAGCGGCGTTCGTTGATGTGCGTGTTAATTCTGAAAAATGTTCAATGTATTCATACTACTTGAGCTACATATGATATTGTTATCTTTGATGATTTACACCACAGTAGTGAACACGTTGCGAAAATAAGAATATTGAAAAGAATTAATAAATAAAAAAAAAGTGGTATTTAACACAAGGTATGTACATAAATCTGAATGTGGTACGGTACGGTACGGTCCAAGAAGAAAATGGTAAAGTTACTCTATCCGTTGGGAAGCAAGTAAGAGATATTAATGAATTGGTGGATTCGATATATCCCTCTGTTCAATATATAAGTAGCAAGACCCCTTCTTGGCTCAGAGAAAGAGCTATTCTGGCTCCAAGAATTGATTCAGCGTCCAGAATTAATGAATTCATTTTAAGCAACATCAACGGTGACGTACAAATTTATCGATCCATTGACAGCGTTGTAAATACGGATGAATTTTTAAATTCTACGAATCCAGCAGGACTACCAGGGCACATCATTTTCTTAAAAGTTAGAGTGCCAATAATTTTGCTTAGAAATTTGTGTCCTCCAACGGAACAAGGTTACTGGTAACAGCTTTAAGACCTAATGTAACTGATATAATAATATGGGTGGCGCGACAGTCCGAGGTGGACCTGGGCCTAACTTCTCGGCAACCACTCGTGTTGTGCGTGCTATTGTTTTTTCACGAGTAGAAGGGACAGGACTAGACAGGAAATACTCTTTGAGCATTGTAAGTGACTCGAAAGAGGTGGATCCGTGAAATATGAAAGGTGGTAAATTCGGGTATCGAACCTGGCACCCTCTGCGTAGGAGTCGACGCACTTACCCACTTACCACGGCGACCATGCTAATGTAATTGAAGCGATTATTATAACAGGACCAGGCACATTCGAGAATGTATTTATTTTACGAATACCGATGATGCCTTCGGACTACCCATTTCTCTTTAAAAGGCTGAAGTGAAGAAGTGAAGTAATGTTTTGCTATGACTATCAATAAGGCTCAAGGTCAAACAGTTAAATTTAGCGGTATTGATTTGAGCAATGAATGCTTTTCCCATGGACAACTATACGTAGCCTGCTCACGAGTAAATAAGCAGGAAAATTTGCATATATTAATTATTTTAAAAAAAAATGGTTGTATGCACATGTACATATGTTTGTCTTTTATTTAAATCCGTTTAAGGCTAATTCTAATGAAAATTTGCACACTAACTGTTTAGGTTTGTACTTCATAGAAATGTTCTCAATGTCAATACTTTATTTGAAGAGGGGTTGTTTTTACCCTTTCGTTATGTGGGAACGGTCCCCGTAGTATCTCTTGAAGTTTTGTGCCTACTCTCGCACAAAAAAAGAAAAAGCCAAATGGATCATCACTTTGTGGACACAGCCAGGAAAAAGTGTCTCGTCAACACAACGTCAACAAGTTCGAGTCTCGTCCGCTATGAGCTCGAGAGCATAAAAACTGAGGTTTCGTGTTTGACAGGTTCTACGAATCTGTCTCTTTTTCCTTTTCGCCGTTCGAGAATACGTAAGCTGCCGCTGTAGTGGATTTGGAAGTAGAAATTCAATAAAGATTTTATATAGTAATTAATTTTCTGGCTTTTATTCCATAACATCCACAACTTCATCAAGTTAGATTGTCGGCATTGAATTGTCCACCTGTTTTTTAAATATATTTTCGTGGGAATTGTGACGAAATTGATCAAACGCGCACCATCCTCGAGAAATAATTGCTGACTTGCAAGTTAATTTTCATCAGCATAACGAATTGCTGACTGTTTAAAATGGCATTGGACAGAATGCTGTCGGACGATCAGAGAATTGTCATAAGAGCTGACAAAATGACTGCTGGACTCATAAACATGAACGTAATCTTACCAGGCATCGCGTCTGGAAATTCGAATGTCTACGCGCACGATGTCGCGGGTACAGCTAGTAAGATATAAAAGTATCATTTAAGTAATAAAAAATCATAAAACTAGGTAAATAAAAAAATATATTTCATAAAAAAAAATAAATGTTCTGAATAAATGTACTTCATTATACATGAAACAAAATTTGGGAAAAGTACCTATAAATACGGCTCATCCCTATTTTTAAGCAAACTCAATCGCTATCAGTTTCAACGAATAGTCTTTTTTTACGAAATTCTATAATGTCTGATTTTAGTCATAGTTTGAAGATTTTAGTCATATCTTTGTAGACTTCTTCATACTGTTTTAATAGATCAGTAACATCTCGTTGAAATTTAAGGCCACAATCTAGAGTAACATCTCCTCCTTGAAAATGGTTTCCAAGTTTTCTTCCTAGTACAAGTCCCTCGTGAACAAATTTAGCTGTGAATATATTGTTTTCGATGTCAAATTCAATGTCATATTGAACAGTATTTTCCTCACAATTTTTAACCATTTCAATTAAGTCTTCCTGATCTTGCATTAATTCATTAATATCTGCTTGAGTTTTATCGACAAAGCCTTCTCCACCCAATTCTTGACCCAACTCAACTATCTGAGAAAACTCCCTTTCCAAAGATGTGTTATAACTCTCCCCATTAAATATATCAGTCCTTAAAAATTTTCAACAGGCATGCTGCGCTGATTTTTTAATCTCGATGTTACAGATATTATATTACATCGATTGATACAATCCAACATTGTACATTTTTTCCAAGCATCAATAATTAAAAGAGTTCCTTCATTTGCCACATGATCTAAAATATATCTGAATGATTTTTTTTTATATATAGAGGGCCTTGAAAGTCGAAATTATCCCTTTTTTTTTTTTTTTTTTTTTTTTTTGGCACAAATTTTACAAAGTATTGCATACAATTAGTTGTACAGAGATTTGGTTTACATCACCTTACTACTAAAATATTCATATAATCTTTATATAATTTATCACAGAAGTATTGGATTTTAGTCTGAAGGAAAAGCCACTTAAAAAACCTTCATGGCAAAAAAAAAAAAATTCTAATTCCGTTGGAGGGAAGAGAGAAGTGGTGAGTCTTGATTTCAAATTTCTGACTAGAAAACACAAAAAAGATTGACAATAAATAAATATGTTAATATAAATAAATAAATAATAAACAAATAAATAAGTAAATAAATAAATAATTAAGTATATAAATAAATTAATATATAAATAAATAAGTTAATAAATAAATAAATAAATAAATAAATAAATAAATAAATAAATAAATAAATAAATAAATAAATAAATTAATAAATAGATAAATAAATAAGTAAATAAATAAATATGTTAATATTTTAAACAAATCAATATACAGATAGATAATAAACAGGTAAGTATTGCACTCATCCTGCAGCTAAGTTTGAAATCAAGACGTTTCCGGATGATAAAAGGGATTGATTATATTGGAGAAAAAGTTTTTCAACTCTAGCTGTGACCATTTCGATCTTGGCTATCTTATGAAGTTCCGTAGTCGAGAAAAACCAAGGGAGATTTAGAATCATTTTAAGGAGCTTATTTTGCGTTATTTGAAGTCTCCGCAGATGACTTTTAGCGCACTTACCCCAGACAGGAGACCCATAGAACATGATCGGTTGGAAAATAGACTTAAAAATCAATATTTTGTTTTCATTGCTTAGTTTAGAATTCCTGCATATGAATGGATAGAGAATCTTTATCGTTACGTTTATCTTTTTGATAATTTCTTGAATATGAAGCCTAAAAGTTAACCTTTCATCTAAATGTACCCCAAGATATTTTCCACTCGGTTTCCACTCGATCGGAAAACCATTAAGTTGAAGGCTATTGCTTGGAAGTAAACAAGCTTTTCTTTTTCGAGTGAAAAAGATTGCTTGCGTTTTCGAAGCGTTAATGCTAATTTTCCAATCATGACAATATTGAAGGACAGTATTTATCCCAGATTGCAGATTGGTTTCAATAATGGAACCAGTTGCATCAGAGGAGTAAATACATGTATCATCTGCATATAAAGCAATATTGCAATTATTAAGATTTGGAAAATCAGAGGTGTATATATTATATAGAACAGGCGCTAGGACAGAGCCTTGTGGGACACCAGCGCTAATTATTTTGTTCTCCGAGAGGCTTTGATTTACGGACACTTTGAAAGTACGGAGAGATAGAAACGACTGAACGATTTTAATAAGATACAGTGGAAGGTTATAATTCAACAGCTTGTGTATCAAACCATCATGCCAGACGGTATCGAATGCTTTCTCAGCGTCCAAGATCAACATGCCAGTGCTTTTCCCTTCTGAAAGATTGATTCTGATGTCATTTGTTATACGATGCACTTGATGAGTAGTGCTATGACGAGCCCTAAATCCAAATTGTTCTTTAGGTAAGATTCCGTTTTCGTCAATGAAAGAAACAACCCTATTCTTTATGATCTTTTCTAAGCATTTGCTTAGAGAGCTGAGCAAACTAATAGGTCTGTAACTACCAGGTAGATTCGCACTTTTTCCGGGTTTTAAAATGGGCACTAGCTTGGCGGCTTTCCATCTATTAGGGAAATATCCCAACCTGAGACAGTTATTGAAGATGTCTTGCAAATGTTTGAGGGCAGATACGGGTAGATTTTTAAGGAATACATTTTTAATACCATCAAAACCGGATGACTTCCTTGCCTTTAAATTATGTATTATGCCTTTTAGCTCACTTAGGGGTATAGGATTGGGATTGCTCACAAGTGGGTGTGAACTGACGAAATTGACTGACTGTTGGACTGAGTGTCTAACATGCATGGTTGGGATAATGTTACTAGCAATTAAGTGATTATTCAAAAAACTATTTGCTAGAGCGTTAGCTTTATCACATGAGGAATGAAAGACAGAGTTGTCACACTTAAGAGGAGGAATATAAGTGTGTTTTTTTTTCGTTATTTTGATAATGTTCCAAAATGGTTTGGAACCGTTATCTAACGATAGAAGTCTATCGTTCCAAGATTGGTTTCTATAGTTTGCAATTGCAAATTTCAGCAGAGCATTCATTTTCTTGTATTCCGTGAGATAGAACTCATTTTTTGTACGTCTCCATCTAGATCTGCAGGTGTTTCTTAACTTGATTATGTCAAGGATGAACTGCGGAAGGGTATTTGCCTCATGTCTGTATACCGTCTTCTTTGGAACCGACTGTTCAACGCTTGCAATAACGGCGGAAGTGAAGGTGTCTATATTTTTATCAATTTCAGGTTGACTAATGTTTGGCTCAAATGCGTTTTCAAGTTTTTCTCGAATTAGTCGTCTGAATAAGTTCCAGTTAGCATTTTTGAAGTCAAAAAATTGGTTTGTACATGATATTGGAGAAATAATGACACCACATTTTACCGGTAAGTGGTCGGAACTAAGCTCGTTAATGGTAATTGGGGGAGTAAAAAGATCAGGGATATTAGTGAGAAAAAGATCTAAAGTTGAAGGATTTCTATTCCTGCTCGATGGGACATAAGAAGGATTGGGAGGGTGGAGTATTTCAAAAGGATGTCTTGAGTTAAGGTTTGCAAGAATATTACCCCATTCATTAGCCCTAAGACAATCCCAAGACCTATGTCTGCAGTTGAAATCACCACCGATTAGAAATAGATCATTAGTATTAACTAACTTTAGCAGATCGTTGCGGAAATGTATGCGTTTTTGAGGAGTGGGTGCTCTTCCCGGAAAATAGGCACTAAATATTTTTAGTGAGAGACCATTTTCAAAAGGAACTTCGATACCAATTGATTCTATTACATTAGTACTTGTAAAAGGGAGTACTTTATGTCGTATTGAACGTTTTATGAACACGGCAACACCGCCACCACTTCTCTCTTCTCTGTCCAAACGATAACATTTATATACAGAGTTGGATAGACGATCAGCTGAATTCAGCCATGTTTCTGACACTAGTGCTATATCAATGCTATGGTTACTTAGGAATGTAAAAAATTCAATTTGTTTACATCGAATGCTTCTAGCATTCCAACATATAATATTTAAGCTACATAAATTCATTTAGATTTGTTATACAAGTATTTAACAGCAAGTTGAGCGATCGTATTAAACTGTTCTGCCTTAGAAGTACAATTATTAAGCAAAGTAATCATTTCTGCAGTGAGTGCGTTTATCTCTTCTAGCGAAAAAAGCTCTTCGTTACTCTTCATACCGGTGTTGTTGGTGGGCTTGGTCCATAGATTTGGTGATGTGCTTGAAGCTTTCGGTCCATTAACTGATGCATTTCGATGTGATGGGAGTGAGGGGAAGTCCATAACATTGTTCACAAAAGATGGTTGTGTCTGTCTTGCACGTTGAGTATTGTTCTTGGACGATAGTTTTTCTCTCATGTCAAGAAAGCTTTTGCGGCTAACACATGTCAGATCAGTTGATTTATGTGTTCCATTGCAGTTGGCACACTTAATGTTTTTGGAGGTGCATTCATTTGTTTTGTGGTATTCGGAACAATTTGCACAATGGGTCTTAATGTGGCAGTTTTTCTCCCCGTGTCCATACATTTGGCAATTGTAACACTGCGTGACTCGGTTGAATTGCCTTCTAGCGAAATCCCATTTGACTTGAGTCTTGAATATGGATTTAAAATGTTTTTTTAGCTCTCCAAGTCTTATGGATCCTGTTTCGAGAAACACTAAGTAGAACACATCAACGAATCGTTCATAATGTTTTTTAATAATTTTAATGTGAGTGCACTTTAAACCTAGTGACACCAGCTCAGTTTTAAGATCTTCGGTAGCAAATTCGTCTAGGCCATACAAAATCACTTTAAATGACCTTGACGTTGGTAGGTCATGCGTGAAGAATTCGAATTTTTGTGTTGTTGAAATTATCCCTTGGTCTAGGGGTTACAGCAAAGAAGTCGTATTTGGAGTTAAAAACACAACTTAAGCATTTTCATGCTGCAAGTCTTGAGGGTGTCCTGGGGCATTATTAAGAACTAGAAGGGCTTTAAAAGGTATCCCTTTTTTGATTAAATACTTTTCCACATCTGGCACGAAAATGTTATGGAACCAATCACTGAACAACGTTGCGGTAACCCAAGCTCTTTTATTGGCTTTCCAATAAACGGGTAGATTTTTAATATTCAAACCTTTAAACGATCATAGTCGGTTAGCTTTGCCAATTACCAATGGCTTCATAATATGATCTCCAGAAGCATTACTACAAAGAAGAATGGGTATACGATCTTTTGCAGCCTTATGACCGCTTGCTGATTTGTTGTGTTTTGCTAGAAAGGTTCTCTGAGGCATTCTCTTCAAAAATAATCCGGCTTCATCAGCATTAAATATCTGGTCTGGGCTGTATGACTTTGCGGTAAGAATTTCAGCAAACTTTTGTGGATATTTTTGTGCTTCTTTCAAATTAACAGATGCTTGTTCATCTTTTAATTTTAGACTATGCAAGGAATGTCTTTGATTAAATCGCTGGAACCAGCCACGACTTGCTTTAAAAGACATCTTAACCGCAGAAGTTGACTGCACTCGATTTTGCAGTGTGTCATAAATTATCAAAGCTTTATTTTGTATGGCAATTGTATCAATATGAATTCTTTTTTGATTGTGGTCTTCTACCCATATTATTGAAGCCTTTTCCATGTTTTCCATCGTATCATTTCTAACATATGACGTTGTACTCATACTCATACGCATTCCAGCTGCTGCACTTTTTCTAATTGAATCTTCGTTTATCTTTATTGTTCCTATTGTTGACTGAATAAAAGTAAGCAATACCATCCTTTCTTTATTTCTTAAGCGGTCAAAAATATCAATTTTGGTTTCTAAGGAAATAATTTTAATCTTCATATCAGTTTTGGTAATTTTTGGGTTTCCCATAGTAAAACTAAACTTTTAAATTTATGAAAATAAAATTTTAACTTGTATGAAAATTAAAATGAAAATCATATTTAAACTCTTTGAGCATTGTCTGTGACTCGAAAGAGGTGAAGCTGTGAATTATCAATTCTGGTAAATTCTTGTATCGAACCTGGGACCCTCTGCGTAGGAGTCGACGCTACGGCCACTACCCCACGGCAACCAACAAAATGCATTCAAAACGTTTGCCTGTACAAAAATAGATCTATGTGATGACAGATTGAAGTTGAAGGATCAATAATAGATATCTGAGTAAATATGTTTAAATTTTACACTGTTGTCTTATTACTAGTATATCTTTTTATTTATTTCTTTTCGTATATAAACTAGACTAGGGAAGTCCACCATCGACCAGATTTTCACACTTCGGCAGATGCTGGAAAAGACCCAAGAAATGCAAATCGACAGCCACCACCTTTTTGTCGATTTCAAGTCCGCATATGACAGCGTGCATAGGGACGAGCTATACAACGCCATGTCTAGTTTTGACATTCCTGCCAAACTCGTCAGGTTGTGCAGGATGACGATGGAGAACTCTCGCTGCTCCATCAAGGTCGGTAACGAACTCACCGAGACCTTCAATGTCAAAAAAGGATTTAGACAAGGTGACGCGCTGTCATGTGATTTCTTTAACATCATCCTGGAGAAGATCGTGCAAGACTCACACGCCAACACTAGAGGCACGATCTTCCAGAAGTCCGTACAACTGTTAGCATACGCGGACGACATTGACGTGATTGGCAAAACACAGCGAGCCGTCAATGAGGCGTTTGCTGGCATTGAGGCGGAGGCGGCTAAAATGGGTCTAGCGGTGAATGAGGGCAAAACGAAGTATATGCTGTCATCAAAAAAGGACACACAACATCGACGTCTTGGACAGAGCGTCACAATGGGCAGCTATAACTTCGAGGTAGTCAAGGACTTCGTCTACCTCGGCTCCGCAGTACCGAGATCAAACGCAGAGTAACTCTTGCCAACCGCTGTTTCTATGGGCTCAAGAAGCAATTGAGTAGTAGAGCCATCTCTCGAAGGACCAAGCTGACTGTATACAAGACCTTGATCATCCCAGTCCTGCTGTACGGCAGAGGAGGAGGCATGGACAATCTCAAAAGCGGATGAGGAAGTCCTTGGTATCTTCGGGAGAAAAGCTCTGCGTGCGATCTTTGGTCCTGTTTGCGTTGACGGTTTCTGGAGGAGAAGATTCAACCACGAACTGTACGGGCTGTACAGCGACATGAGACTAGTCAGGCGTCTTCGGCTGGGCCATGTAGAGCGTATGGACACCTCAGCTCCCGCCCGAAGAATCTTCGACTCGGAACCCGTGGGACAACGCAACAGAGGACGCCCGCATTTAAGGTGGCGCACCCAGGTGGAGAAGGACCTCAACCAACTTGGCGTGCGACACTGGAGACAGCTAGCCAGAGATCGTGCTAGCTGGAGAGGCTTGTTGGTTGAGGCCCAGGTCCACCCCGGACTGTAGCGCCAAATGAAGAAGAAGATATAAACTAGACTATAAATTAAACTATTTATATAAAAATATTCCCTTTATAATAAATAAGATCTTTGTTATATATATGTATCTGCAGTCTGTAAGAGTCAAACTCGGTAGATGAAATATAGGCATAAAAAACTCAGTGGAGAATTTTGACACTATTAGTACCTAAGTTATATGAACAGTATTTAGTCTTTGCCATCGGCCAACAACATGTGGAGATCTTCTACTGGAGAAGATCTCGATCCATGCCTTTTGAAATCGCTAAAGTATTATAAGTACTTTTGTCTTACTTATACAAAAGGTATTACGATTAAAACAAAATATAAAGTGACTTCATTTTCACTTAACTGCGTCCTGACCTACCATCGGCTAAAATACCGATCGCTCATAGTGAAGACCTACTTATGCCAGAACCACCTCAAAGCTGCAATCTAGCCATTACGCCACAAACAAATGAAAATGACTGATGATTGACTGATTTCAATAAGCCTTCCTCATCAATTGTGCCACAATTTCTCTCTCAATGAGATCTTTATGATTGAGAAATGTGGAGTTGATAAACTCACGAGTTGTTAGTTGAAAGTGAAATCATAAATTTTGAGAGAATGCAAGGAAAGCCAGAAGTTGAAGAGAAAAATCCCAAAGTTGTGTTAAGGTAGAGGGGCTGCTAGTGAATTCACCAGCACACTTACACCATATTGGTCCATTTTGATAAAAGTTGTGTTTAACTTTTGGTGAACCAAATGACTCTCATTTTGTTACAGTCTGTCCCGAAAAATTAAGTCTTTGAAATTAATGTATGTTCTACTTTCTAAGGCAATAGGCTTAATCGATCGCAATTAGTGTGAAAGAAGTTCCCCGCCGGTGCTACCTGTTATGACGAAGGATGACATCATCGATGGTCAGTACAATCTTGTGTACGTGACTCCTGAGTAGATGCTAAACTGAAGGTAAGTAAGACACTTTCCATAGCCACTTGCATCGGGCGACAGTCGAAATAACCAAAAATTATCTTTAAACATTCTAGGCAATAAATTGCGATTGCTTTTTTAGTTGACGTAATTGCACTGTTTTCTATTTTTAATTCCTTTGTTCGCTAAATGCGCCATTGCTGATAATTTTCCTTTGTTTGGATGAAATGCGCAACTGACTTGCACCGACTTCCGAGTCAGAGATGAGGGAGTAAAGAGATGCACTACTTGTTGAACATATCTTCAAACTTGCGCTAAGCTAACCATCGCTTGATGTACGTTGTGAAATACTTTTTCTTTTTCTTAAACTCATTCTTGTTTTAACCATTCATTGTAAAGAACGAACGTGAATAAATCTTCTATTGAATATTGTTGAATAAGACTGACGTTTCATTGTTGGGTTCTGCACACAACTTCTTCATTCTTAGCCCTCGATTTCGTTTGACACAGTCAGGGGCTTTAGCTAAGGCCGCTTTCACACTCGCTAAGATTCGTCGGCAATTTGTTCAAATTCCCTTTTGTGATCGCAAGCCACACATTCACACAGGAAATCTTTCAGTCTCTGCAATTGAGATCTCAATTCTGAACTTTTCTGTTTCCCACCTTCTCTCACACATGCATCAACTCTTTCTCACACATGTACAGTATGCTTCCAATACCCCACATTGAAAACATATAACAAACAAGAATAAAGCAACTCAAAGAAAAAACGAAGAGAGATAAAAGGGAATAGAAAATCGAAAAGCAAACCCCGAGCACTCCAGACGCGGGCTACCCCTATCACGTCCCACTTCCCTTGACTACAAGATGCAAAAATCGCTGACGAAAGTTTTCGGTGTGAAAGCGGCATAAGCGGCCCAAGCGAACGTCTAATTGTATGTCCGCATAAAGCTATGACGAAAAGCTCTAAAGCCTTAAGAAAATGCATGAGAATAAAGTAGAATTAGTATCTTTGGAGCACAAATGCGAAATGCGAGATATTTTCCATTGGATGAATAAATTGGTGTATCCATGAGTGCATCCATTATTCGTGTGCTTGTGCATATTCTACATTCAAACGAATCGGTGTTGCGTTGTGTAGACGTCATGCTGTGCTTTGACTAATCTGCGATACATAAAACTGTGTTGGGTGAATCGCTTCGCGACGGTTTGCTTATCATGTTGTGCTACGTATTCGCTGACCGAAGTATGTTGAATCAACACTGTTGTTGATCTACGTACACACACTCCGCGACAACTGGTCTAGGAACCCTTATCGATGTATGGGCTGGGCATGACACCTACATCGATTGTTGTTGGGACGGCTAATCAGAAATTTGCACTTCTCAGCTCTCGCAGTCGGCTGTGGCCTTTGGCTGTCCGCGCCTTGTTTCTTATGGGAAACTCTACGGTTGATGTGTGCCATGCTAAGGGCGAATCCTACGTCTACCTAATCCGAGATAAGCCAGCTATAGCTGTGTTTTTTTGCAAGCGAATATACGCTTAATTTTCGATTTGAATGTAAAATACACTAACAACGAGTCCTATATCCGCTTAACTTACTCATCATATCTATCGCCGCTTAAGAAATAAGCGCGGATAAAAACAATGCTTCCAATCCTTATTTTCTGTGTGTTCATTCCTGAATTCATTCATTCATTGTTTAGGTTGCTGTATGTGGCTTACCCCTGCAGGTGTGGTTGATGTATTAGATCATTTTTCAATTTTTGGCATCCATAAGTATGCAATTTTTGGTATATCCAGAGTCTCTGCTATACATTGCGTTTATGTGTCGTAATCGATTCTTTTCATTTGTTGAACATGTTTTTATTTTATAATTATTAAGTGTTTTTGCTTTTAAAGTGATGGTCACGTACGTGGTTTAAAGTACACAGTCACAATCGAAGATCAAAGATCAAAAATCACCTTCCACGACTACACCTCTGAATGCTCAGCAAATGTCATAAATGTAGTCGGTGCTGCCAAGATTTTATGATGAATCATTAAGCGCCGATGATCGTTTTTTTGTGCACTTCAAAATTAAGCGTATATACGCTTGCAAAAAAACACAGCTATTATATTACAACATTTACTTCCGCGCTTCCATACAAAGCGAACCACTGTGCAGCTGCGCGGCGTCTGCCGCAAGAGTTGATGCATTTAATCACAAACGTTGTTCCTTCTACTTTTTTTTTTACGATGATATAAGCTATAGCCAGCGATTATGTGTGCTTGTGTGGTGCAAGACCGTCTATATTTAGAATTGCACGAGAAAGGGCGAAGAACCGACAAACATTGCTATGCGATGAAGCAAGTCGCAGTGGATTGGGCACACTCCAGTACGCGAAGACAACTCGTTTGCGAATTAAGTTCACCATGCAGTGGTGAGACAGGCACAATCGCCTTTACTCGGAATCATGGCTGAGCTCTGCGACGTCAACGTTAGCCGGCACACCGAATGCAAGTCAGTGTTTATTAAATCGTGCCGGGAGTCGTGTGCATGTCGGTGCGTGTCGGAAATACCCAGCAATGGCTCTAGTTGGTGAAGAGAAAGAGGAACTAAAAGTAGCCAACTGCGAAACTAAATCAACTGAAGAGGCAATCCCAAGTGATTGGCTGCAATGCTTAAAGACGTCTTTTGGTCACTCGGACTTTCGCCCGAAGCAGTTAGCAGTTATTGAGTCGATTCTCAATGACCGCCGCGATAATTGTTTCTTCACCTCAAGTGGCTATGGAAAGTCTCTTGTTTATCAATTTCCCCCAGTGTATACGGACTCCATCGCCATCGTGGTGAACCCCTTCATTTCTCTTATTGAAGATCAAATTCGAGAGATACGCTCGAATGATGTGCGTGCGTGCTACATGGGATCGGCTCGAGAATATCAACCCACGCTGATTGACGTCATCGAAGGTCAGTACAATCTTGTGTACGTGAGTCCTGAGTATATAACACGCGATCCCGGGAAACGCCTTCTAAATAAAATTGGAGACAAACTCACTCTAATTGCGATCGATGAAGCACATTGCATCAGCAAGTGGGGGCATGATTTTCGCCCTTCGTATTGCCAATTGCAACGAGTGCGGCTTCTCTGCCCCGGAGTACCGATCCTTGCCCTGTCGGCAACAGCAACGCCCCGTGTCCAGGAAGACATAATAAATGGATTGGCATTGCATGAGCCACAGGTGAGTGATGAGTTCAGAAGATTCAACGTAGATATTTGTTTATTCTCTCATTCAGATTACCCGCACCTCTTTCGACTATCCAAATTTGTATTTATCCGCTGAACCTAAGAGTTCGATCCCCTCCCGTTTTGGTTACTGTTATACCGTATGCTCAGAGATCAGGAATGATATCGGCCCTCACATCCGTGCGACTACAACAGGTTCCATTATTATGCATTGCATCACGAAAAATATGACTGAATATGTTGCAAGAATAATAAACAGCAGCGACTGTCAATGTGTTATCTACCATGGAGGTTTGTCATTAAAAAAAAGAAAGAAAGCCAAAGAAGACTTTATTTCCGGTCGCATTCGAAGCATTTGCTTAACGGGAGGCTTTGGAATGGCCATCAACAGACCAGATGTTCGCCTTGTCATACTCTACGGAGCAGCTAGCTCTTTGGAAAGTCTCTATCAAAAGGCCGGCGCGGCTGGTCGTGATGGTTTGCCCGCAAAGTGTTTGATGTTCCACAGCGATAAGGATTGGAGCCTGCACGAACGTGTGCGATACTATTGCAGAAATACGAATGAGGAAGAAATACAACGCAAGGAGAGATTAGTCGAAATTATGATGAAATACGTTTCTAACAAAGATGTGTGCCGACGACGCTACATGCTGTCGTACTTTGGTGAGAACTGTGACGAATTTCAACCGCGCCCAGATTGTTGTGACATTTGTAATGGCTAGTATTTGACATAATTTTTTTTTTCTTAAATAAAATTTGATTTGTGATATATACATACAGTCAAACCTCTGTAAATCGAACATCCCTGAAGACCCCCGTACATAGAATACCTTATTTGCGTATCGTCAAAGCATCCGTTCACGTTGAAGTACCTGACGCAAGGTAATGACACAAGGAATACTTCAAAGCACAGCTGATTTCATTTGAAAATTCAAGTGGTTTTGATTATTTATGCAGAAATAAAATATGTATTTTACAAAAAATTACAAACATTTACTTAAATTTTTATGTATTTTGAACTTCGCGTCGACAAGAACCAACTCCCCTTCAAAAAATTCAAATTCAATAGGAATGCCACAATTTGATGATTGTCAACGCTGAAGGAGGGAGAAACGTTAAGAGTTGAGCAACTACATCCGTCGCGTCGAGTCATCTCCCATACGAACACATTTATTTTATGTATGTGTCAAAGTAACACTGACGCTGACGCAAGTAAATTATTCTATGTGCTGGAGCCTTAAGTCATGTCTATACACATGAAAAAAATATAACTCACGCAAACTTAGTTTTTCTTTTTAAACTATTCTGAAAAACAAAGAGAGGGTGGCATCCATATAACACGATTCCTACCGAGTTACCTTTTAAAACTCCAACAATTTATACAACAAGCAACATGAATCTTAACATGTGCATGTAAACATAATCACCCCTATTCTCAAATCCGACGGATCGGAGATTCCCTTCACTCGTTCGATTCACGGGAATGGATTCGTATCATTAAAGCCGTCGGATGCACTTTATTATCGACATCATATCTTTTCTCTTTTTCGAAGTCAGCTGTTCCAAGATCTGACGTCTGATTTAATAATAATAACATAATATAGGTGGCGCTACAGTCCGTAGAGGGCCAGGTCCTAGCTTCTCAGCAACCACTCATGTTGTGCTATTGCTCTTTCACGCGTGGAAGGGACTTACAGCTTAATGCCGACTCCGAACGGCGAATTTGAGAAGCTTTTTCTAGACAGGAACACTCTTTGAGCATTGTCAGTGACTCGAAAGAGGTGGAGCCGTGAATTATCACAGGTGGTAAATTCGGGCATCGAACCTGGCACCCTCTGCGTAGGAGTCGACGCACTTACCCACTACGCCACGGCGACCCATGCAAAAAGTATTTTACATCAAAAAACACAACTATTAGCAAACAAATCTCTAAAAGTATTGACTATATGATTGAGTGGTTTGTAGGTGTGTGGTTGCAATCACCAATACTTTTCAGTGAACGGGTCAAAACGAACGAATCAATCACGATTGACACAACTCTAGTGCCACGAGAGGTTTTTGTTGCTAAGAATTGGTTGATGTGGCTCAAACGGAGTAAACTTAAGAGAAAAAAATATATATAAATATATCACCTTATTGAACCTTGGAATGTTTATTAGTAACATCCAGAAAGCAGCCTGGAAAAATACTTCTCGAAGAAATACCCAAATTTAATGAAACAAATCTTCCGCCAGAAATAATAGAAATTATCCTCGAAAAAAGAAAAGCGCGCAAGAAATGGCAGCAGTCTCGTGCCCCTCAACAAAAAACATACCTAAATAGCCTGTGCAACAAACTAAAAAAATCTTTGCAAGTCCTTAAAAACCACGAGATATCGACTTATCTTGAAGGCCTAACAAATGAAAAACTACTCACTTTGGAAAGAAGTAAAAAATATCAAGACGCCCCAAATGCAGGCCGCGCTAATCAAGAAAAACTTTGATGAGTGGGCAAAAAGTGACCAAGAAAAGCAAAAGGCAGATCTTAACATTTGGAGGAAACATTCCACCCCTTTGGTGGACAAATGTTGGAAGTTGATCCAAGTGTAAATTCTATATCTGACAGCTCTAGTATTGAAAGAGTATCGCTAAACGAACTCTGCCAGGCAATCAAAAATCTAAAAAACAACAAGGCTCCTGGCTATGATCTAATAGCCGGACAAATCCTGAAGAACTTGCCGAAAAAGGCGCTACTTAAACTCCTCTACTTAATTAACGCTTCCTTTAGGCTATTATATGTTCCAGACTCATGGAAGGTTGCAGAAGTGATAATGGTTCCAAGACCGGACAAACCGTTGGACAACGAAAAATTCGTACAGACCCATATAGCTTTTACCAATAATATCCAAATTTTTTGAAAAAAAAACTCTTATTAAAACTAGAGTACTACAACTAATACCTAACCATCAGTTCGGGTCTCGAGCGAAACACTCCACAATTGACCGGGTATACAGAATAACGATTGAAATTGAAGGAGCCTTCCAGGAGAAAAAGATCTGCTCCACCGCCCTACTTGACGTTTACCAGGCCTTCGACAAAGTCTGGCATGAAGGCATAAAATACAAACTAAGAAGGCTTCTACCGACAATCTTATATAATATCCTAGAATTTCGATAACAGGATATTTAGAGTTAAACCCGGAACTGAATACTCCGATTTTAAAGAGATCCGGGCAGGAGTCCCTCAAGAGAGTGTTCTTGGCCCTACATTGTGCCTGTTGTACACTAGAGACATACCTCAAACTGAGGGTACACTTGTGGCTACATTTGCGGATGACACAGCGATCCTGGCAACGGGAAGTTCAGTTGAGTCTTCAACTGAAAAACTGCAACGAGCTCTGGACAAAATAAACGAATGGTCAAAATGCTGGCGCATTGCTCCCAATGAGACCAAATCAACGCACATAAATTTGACCTACAGAAATATTGATAATCTACAAGTCTTCATTAATTCTGTACAAATACCGTACGCTAATGAAGCAAAATATTTTGGTATGACACTCGATGCGAAACTCAAGCGGAAGGCCCATGTGAAAAAGAACTGGGATGAGCTCGAACACCGGTATAGAGAAATGTACTGGTTACTTGGAAGGCACTCTAAGTTAAGCATGTACAACAAACTGCAAGTACTAGCCTACATGGACTTACGGACTTACGACTTACGAACAGAGGATTTATTCAGTCCTTTCAAAATAAAATTATACTGGCTATTATGAAAGCTCCCTGGTATCTCAGGAATTGGGACCTAGGGCTAACTTCCGTCGACGAAGAAATAACAAACTCCGCTCGAAAACTAAGTATCAGACTTCATGGTCATTGTAACCACGCCATCCTCCAAACTTTGGACATGAGACGTCTAGTGCCCCGACTGTAACGTACGAGACCGCTCGATTTGACGCAATAGTAACAAACCAACCTAACCGCCTAGATCTTACTGGGAGTCTGAACACCAGACGCTGGAAGGTCCACTGCGAATCTTCACAGATGGATCGAAGATGGATGCAGGTGTGGGTGCTAGTGTCTGTTCCAAGGATCTAAATTTCCAGCTATCTTTCCGACTTCCTAATCACTGCGGCGTCTTTCATGCTGAAACGATAGCGATTAAGGAAGCCCTGTCATGGATAAGAACAATGTAATATCGCGCACAGATATCGTCATCCATTCCGACAGCGATCAAATCTGAGCTCAGTCACTTTTAACTCCAAGACTTCCCTTAATTGACGCTTATCTCTTAAAGAGATGGCCAAGTAATTTAGCATCCAACTGATGTGGATGCCGGGACCCTGTGACATTCCAGAGAATTGCGAAGCCGACGAACTCGCTAGAAAGGGCACAAGCTCTGTACTCTTTCCGGGTCGAGACCCACCCTCTATGCCTATCGCTACTATAAAACATCTGCTAAAGCTTGAAACGCTTGCTCAAACAAACCGCAGATGGATATCTGGCACAGGATGCCTTATTACCAAACAACTTTGACATATGATCGATCCCAAACGATGCCTTCTATATGCGGTCTTCCATGTTAGTCTTCCTAGGTTATACCGACTTTGCTGTCTTTGGCCTATGATCGATCCCAAACGGTCGCTTAGCTTGATCAGATTACAATGCCAATGAGATATCTCATTGGCATTGTACCATCGGAACTCAAACCTTCCGACTGGGCCTTCCATACAACGACGACTTCTGCTTAAGCTGCATGGACTTGCTATGCAGTTGCAGTGCTCTCTCAACCCGTAGATTCAGACTTATGGGGGCCCACTTCTTTGTTAATCTGGCTGAACTGAGGAGCGTCAACATCAGCCCTCTTCTTCGCTTTAGTCAGTACTTTGTGGACACGGGTCACATAGTGTCTTGTTGAAGATTTGCCCCAACCCAAGTAACAAAAAAAAAAAACCTTTTTGAACCACAAAAGGCTCTTGGCACTTGGCACTTGTACTAGTAGTCGTCTCAGCTTGGTAATTACAATTCAATTACCATTTTTTGCAGCTTAGGTTAACAAAAGGCTCTTGCGGCTAAAGTGGTCGGTAGGTGGGTATGATTTATACAACATGAATAGAGCACGATTCCATCGTCAAATAACAATGTCTCCGTTGGAAAAAAGTAAAAACATTTGCAAAACAGGAGCAACCGCACAAACATATTTTGAGACCCTTACATGTTCTGAGAATTGCTTCGTTATGGAAAATGTTAAATCGTTTAAGTATCTCGGTGTTGCACTTGACTGGAGGATGAGCTGGTCCGACCATACGGGTGCGCTTAAAAACTAAACAAGGTCTGCTGTTGGAGTCTCTTGGAGCTTTATTTTCGACCAAAAAGCGATAAGACACACCCCCTTCAAATTTCTGCCAAATTAAGATTCTTCTATAAAAAATTAAATATCTCAGAGCTCCGCTCACGGATCCATTTAATTTTTCTTTAAAAGAAAGCTTTCTCCTAAAAACAAAGTCCTAGTTGCATTCATTCCAACCATCATTAGCCGAAAAATTGTGACTTCTGTGACATGACCAAAATCAAAACCGTGTTTTTTTTAATCCCATACAGCGAAACAAATTTGAACATAACTCCGAAGGTGGCAAGAAGTTGCAGCTAATTTTTTCCGTGCTGCAACTTGAAAGTATGAAGCATCCCTTGATTTAAGGACAAGTTGCTCCAGAAAATTTTCAAAAAATCGAAATTTGTTTTCCCGTAAATTGTTAGAAAAATACTTTTACCGAGAAGAGGGCATACAAGATGGGAGAGCGGAGCACAGCCAGTCTCAGGACTGACCCACTCATGACCCAGTCTGCAAGACCGAGAAGAGGGTATACAAGATGGGAAAGCACCCAGCGGAAAATCCGGCCGACAGATCGACTTATTGTATGTTCTCTTTGCCTTCTTATTTAGTTACTTTCCTATCAGGCTGACGCTCTACGCTCTACGTGACCCAGCCATCTCAATCGTTGGATCTTCACTCTTCTGGCTAAGTCGATTTCGATAAGCAGCTCGGTGGTTATATCTCCTCCCCCACTCACCATCAATGCAGACGGGACCTAAAATCACCCGAAGAATTTTGTTCACAAATCAACCAAGAGTACCTTCGTCCGCTTTTGACAACGTCGATGCCACTGCGCCATACAGCAGGAGTGGGAGGAGGGTGACGACAAATAATCTGTTCGAGTTATCAAGACATTCGAGCAACCGAAGTCCGACTGTATATTAATGGTGTAGAACTTTGTTCTACTTCGGGTTTATTGGACATTAGTTGCAATTTTTGTAAATAGTAAATTTTTGTTTTTTAGTTTCTATTCAGTACAGTCTCTTTATGGATTTCGATACAATTTCAAAAGTCTCTTTTTCATCCCTGTTCGAGGCTTATTTGGCCGTAAATAAATCCAAACAAAATTCCTAAAACTAAACAAGAGTGAAATAAGAAATTTTGTGGGCATCATCACCGGCCACTGCCTCCTCGGTATGCGTGCCAGAAGATTGGAAGCCTCCCACAATGACTTCTGCAGAAGCTGTTGCTACGAAGAGGAAGAAGAAACTACGCTGCACTTCCTCGGTGCCTGTTCAGCCCTAGCAAGAACAGGAAATGATATACAGTCGAACACGGATAATCACATAAAAATATGGCTCACGTACAATCTTGCCATGTCACTTCCGAGGAAAAAGCTTTTTTTTTCTGAAATTGAGTTAATATGTGTGGGTTAGGTTACGGTTGAGGTGGCTGACTGCCGCGCATACGGACAGCAGACACACTTAGGCCAAGCGAAGGCCCATTGTGTTACCACGCGGATCTTAGGCTACCTATTTCGCAAACCAATTAGTGCTTTTAATAAAGCCAAGATGAAGGCTGATTCTGATGCTGCTCAGTTCAGCCAGATTATCAAAGAAACGGACGCCCAGAGAGCACTACAACTACAGAGCAGGTGTTCAGTGGTTTCTTCCTCATCTTCGTTCATGCAGCTTCTGCAGAAGTCGTTGTATGGAAGGCCCAGTCGGGAGGCTTGAGTTCCGATGGCACAATGCCAATGAGATATCTCAGATTCGACCTGCTTAATCTGATCAAGCTAAGCGATCGTTTGGGATCAACCGTAGGCCAGAGTTGTTTGGTAGTGAGGCATCCTGAGACACTACAGTGATTAGGTAGTCGAAAAGATAGCTGGAAATTTAGATCCTTGGAACAGACACCAGGAACCACACCTGCATCCATCTTTGATCCATCTGTGAAAATTCGCAGTGGACCTTCCAGCGTCTGGTGTTCAGACTTCTAATAAGATCTGGGCGAGATTTAGGTAAAGTATGGGTATAGTGGCATACCTGCGTGGGATCGTTGAATGTCCAGACTGCAGTTTTTTCCAGCTGCTCGGTGATCTTAATCTGATCGCCGTACTTGCTGATGTCTGTCTGCCAATTAGTTGAGGAGGAGGATTTATTCTTTAGCGCTCCGCAAATGCATACGCAGGCCATCCCCTGCGCTCTAGTGAGTGGGGTGAAGTGAATTTTCTTGTCGAGTGGACCGCACTAGCACACCAAATTGCGATGCCATACAGCAGTATGGGTCTGACTACTGATGTAAATAGCCAGTGAACCATTCAGAGCTATAGTCCCCATTTGCCCTTTTACAGCAGTAAAGAGCCTTCTTGACACGTTCCTGGATATTTAGCTTCTAGCTTAAGTTCGTGTCTAATATGAAACCTAAGAATTTAGCGCTGTCACTTATCACTAAGGGGGTCCCGAATACTATTTATACTTTACACTGTATTGTATGATTTTCTACCCATCCTGGAAGTATGCAACAATATCTTTTTTGTGTTCATACATGCGAGCTTGTTGGAATTTGGAAAACCAACTCCTGAATTGTATTTTTAGAATTTTTAAACTGTTCTTATGCAAAATCGAGTAAGGGCAATGCCCGCGATATTTTGTTGCACGGTTGATGTGCTATTATCCGGGTTCGACTGTACTAGGAAATTTCTTCTTCAGCAGAGGGAGAGGAAACGTCACACCTTAAGAATCAGGACGTAGCCAAGTTTATCAGGAAAACAAATTGGTATACAACCAAACAAGAGCAGGTTAGGTTAGGTAGGGGGGCTGCTAGTGCATTCACCGGCACCCTTAGACCATATTGGCCATTGTGGTACCCCTATTCAGACTATTACCACTGACTGACTACTCCAGTGATAGTGCCGTTAATTTGATCCCAACGGCAAATGGTGAGTGGACCAGATTTGAAAACCAAATAAAAGCGCATCAACTTTGCTTCCAATGGGATTCGAACCGGGGACCCCGCTAACCAGGGAAAGGCACTCTACCAACTGCTCCCTTCAGTCGTCAATCAGTTAGTGTTAGTGTAGTCCCTTTGAATAAAAGAGGATGAATCCAATCTAAGTGCGTCACAACTGTTACAGCTGTGACAGTCACCTAAACCTAACCTAACTAATTCATTTAGTAATCGTATGACCTCGTCGACATCTGCGACTGTGACATTCTTATCTCTTGGCGTTGATTCATGAGTAACCTCTGTGCCTGGCATATCGAAATTTGGTGGTAACGATATGTTTATCACTTGCGCGAAAGACTCATGTGCTTCGCTTTGTCATACATTCTTCTGGAATGTTTTTCTAAGAACTGCGCTTTGTTTGGTCACGGCATTTAGATTTCCCTTGTCGCGTCATGTCTGTTATCGTTCCTCCGCATTTTGCCTGTGGTATATGAAACTGCCATATGTGAGGAATGGGCCGGGCAAAAAGAGGATGAGAAACTGCGACATCTACTACGGTGATTGCAACAGCGAGAGGCGCTTATTTGGATGTGGATTTGTTGTTCGAGGCAGACTTAGGAAAAAAGTCTTAAGCTTTGTCTGTAAAAGCGAACGCCTCATAACAATCCGCATCAAGGATAAATTCGGGAACATCAGCCTGATTTGCGCCCACGCCCCGACAGAGGACAAAGATGACAACAGCAAGGATGACTTCTATGATCTCCTAGAAAGGACTTACGATCAGTGCACCAGCTTCGACACCAAGATCGTTCTAGGAGATTTCAGTTCAAAGCTGTGTAAGGAAGACATCTTTGCCAAAGTCATCGGGAAACACAGCCTGCACGACACCACATCCAATAACGGACTCAGGCTGGTGGACTTTGTCAAGGGACGTAACCTCTATGTGTCTAGCACGTCAACATCCATAAAGGGATCAATCAACCGTCAATCAGATTGATCATGTTGCGATCGACGTCAGGCATTCCTCCAGCATTCTTGATGTCCGAACGTCCCGAGGAGCCAACATCGACTCGGACCACTTCCTTGTTATAGCCAAGGTAAGTACTCGGATATCAAGAGATCAACGGAGTCGAGAAAGGCCACCACGGTTTGACGTCGGAAAGCTACAATCACAACGGACTGCTAGGATCTTTGCCGATCGAGTCTCCCGGAATCTCTCTCTAAGTTCGTCGCCATCTGCGCAAACAATCGAAGAAGATTGGAGGCGTTGTCAAGAAGCCATCAAAGATGCTGCCACTGATGGGCTGGGTTTTACGGCACCACCTAGAAAAAACCCATGGTTTGACATCGAGTGTAGGCTGGCACATGCAGCGAAGCTGGAAGCCAACAAAGCAACGCTGCAACGAACGACGAGAGCTGTTCGTGAGCTCTTCGAACAGAGACGAAGGGACGAGACCCGGCTTCTCAGGAGAAAGAAGAAAGAGCACGAGAAGCGCGCGATCGAGGAGATGGAGAGGTGCTACGGTAGGAACGATGTCCGAAAGTTTTACCAGAGGGTGAAACAGTCATCCAGTGGATATAAGGTTCGGACAGAAGCCTGACGGGACGAGAATGGACAACTAGTAGTAGAGCCGCAGTCAATACTGAGAATTTCTAAGAACCATTTCTGCCGACTGCTAAACGGCGATGAAGGCACCAAAACCGCTGTGATCGACGAGAATTCCGTCCCCCCGACCTAGACGAGGTCAAGATAGCAATATCAAGACTGAAGTTTAACAAAGCTGCCGGTGCGGACGGACTGCCCGCTGAAATCTTTAAGGCAGCTGGAATGATCTGGTTGGGCGCATGCACCAGCTCATCTGTAAGATATGGTCGGAGGAAAGCATGCCCGACGAGTAGAATCTCAGTATCGTTTGCCCGATCCACAAGAAAGGAGACACCTTTGACTGCGCCAACTATAGAGGGATAAGTCTCCTGAACATCGCTTACAAGATCTTCTCTGCCGTTTTGTGTACTCGCCTCAAGCCGTTTGTACACAACCTGATAGGTCCATATGAGTGTCAAGGAAGTCCACCATCGACCAGATTTTCACACTACGGCAGATCCTGGAAAAGACCCAAGAAAGGCAAATCGACACCCACAACCTTTTTGTAGATTTCAAGGCCGCATATAAAAGCGTGCATAGGGACGAACTATACAACGCCATGTCTAGTTTTGACATTCCTGCCAAACTCGTCAGGTTGTGCAGGATGACGATGGAGAATTCTCGCTGCTCCATCAAGGTCGGTAACGAACTCACCGAGACCTTCAATGTTAAAAAAGGATTTAGACAAGGTGACGCGCTGTCATGTGATTTCTTTAACATCATCCTGGAGAAGATCGTGCAAGACTCACACGCCAACACTAGAGGCACGATCTTCCAGAAGTCCGTACAACTGCTAGCATACGCGGATGACATTGACGTGATTGGCAGAACACAGCGAGCCGTCAATGTGGCGTTTGCTGGCATTGAGGCGGAGGCGGCTAAAATGGGTCTAGCGGTGAAGTAGGGAAAAACGAAGTATATACTGTCATCAAGAAAGGACACAACATCGACGTCTTGGACAGAGCGTCACAATGGGCAGCTATAACTTCGAGGTAGTCAGGTAGCCTCGACTCCGCAGTAAACAGTACAAACAACATCAGTACTGAGATCAAACGCAGAGTAACTCTTGCCAACCGCTGTTTCTATGGGCTCAAGAGGCAATTGAGTAGTAGAGCCATCTCTCGAAGGACCAAGCTGACTGTATACAAGACTTTGATCATCCCAGTCCTGCTGTACAGTGCGGAGGCATGGACAATCTCAAAAGCGGATGAGGAAGTCCTTGGTATCTTCGAGAGAAAAGCTCTGCGTGCGATCTCTGGTCCTGTTTGCGTTGACGGTTTCTGGAGGAGAAGATTCAACCACGAACTGTACGGGCTGTACAGCGACTCGAGTCTAGTCAGGCGTCTTCGGATCCAACGCCTAAGATGGCTAGGCCATGTAGTGCGTATGGACAACTCAGCTCTGGCCCGAAGAGTCTTCGACTCCGAACCTGTGGGACAACGCAACAGAGGACGCCCGCGTTTAAGGTGGCGCACCCAGGTGGAGAAGGACCTCAACCAACTTGCCGTGCGAAACTGGAGACAGCCAGAGACCGTGCTAGCTGGAGAGGCTTTTTGGTTGAGACCCAGGTCCACCCCTGACTGTAGCACCAAATAAAGAAGAAGAAGGACCCGGTCATTTAACCATGAAGTACGCACATATTATATACATGACGAGGGAGTGAAATGAATAATGCCGATACTTTCGTATTTTTGCAAATAGTTGCTTTTTATTTTCTCGCCTTCCACATCGGTTCAAAAGCCACACAGAAAACAAAAGAAAAATGTTCTTGTCTTCCACAAGAAGCAAAAAATGTACGAAGCAAGCTAATTCTTATCACGTGCCTCTCACATTCTCGTACGCTGCATCACAAGTCCTCTGTTGCGAAATAAGAAGTTTCGTTTTAGCGTTCGCCGGCAATGAGCATCAGTACATTTTCAATCGTGTCCGGTGTCGGGTCTCAATTCAACAAAGTTTTATAAACAAACGAAAACTATCCGTAATGGCGGCAGCTGGCAGAATTGATCCAAATGAAAAGGCAAGCCTAAGTGATGGCGTAAAATGTTTGAAGACGCTCTTCGGTCACTCGGACTTTCGCCCGATGCAGTGGAAGGTTATTGAGTCGATTCTGAATGACCGCCGCGATAATTGTTTCTTCGCCTCAAGTGCCTATGGAAAGTCTCTTACTTATCAACTTCCTCCAGTTTATACGAGTTCCATCGGCATCGTGGTAAGCCCCCTCATATCGCTTATGCAAGATAAAATTCGAGAAAAGCGCTCGAATGAAACGCCCGCATGCTACCTGCTGTCGGATCAAGGAAATAAGGAGACACTGCAAAACATCATCGAAAGTCACTACAATCTTGTGTACGTGACTCCTGAGTACATAACAGGTCCTGCCGGAGAGAATCTTCTGAAGAAAATTCGAGACAAAATCACTCTGATTGCGATCGAAGAAGCACATTGCATCAGCAAGTGGGGGCATGATTTTCGCCCATCCTATTGCCAATTGCATCGAGTGCGGCTTCTCTGCCCTGGAGTACCGATCCTTGCACTGTCGGCAACAGCAACGGGCCGTGTCCAGGAAGACATAATAAATGGATTGGCATTGCATGAGCCACAGGTGAGTGATGAGGTCATAAGATTCAACGCAAATTTTTGTTTATCCTCTCTTTCAGATAACTCGCATCTTTGACGACCGTCCAAATTTACATTTTTCTCTAAAACCTAAAAGTCTACAAAACTGGAGAAACGAAAATGACACGACTGGGATCGACGATGATATGAAGTTACATGACATTACCTCGGAGATCTGGAGTAATCCGATGTTAGTAGCGTTTGCCTCTGAGGTCTGGAGTGATATCGGCTCTCATATCATTGAAACTACAACCGGCTCCATCATTGTGTACTGCATCAACACGAGAATGACTGAGGCAGTGTCAGGTGCAATAAGGCTCAACGGCCATGAATGTGGCTTCTACAATTCTGAGGCACCATTAGAAGAGCAAGAGGAAACCCTAGAAGATTTTATTTCCGGTCGTACTCGAATCATTTGCGCAACGAATGCCTTTGGAATGGGCATCACCAAACCAGATGTTCGCCTTGTCATACTCTACGGAGCGCCTAGCAGTTTGGAGAGTTTCTATCAAAAGGCCGGCGGGGCTGGACGGGATGGGTTGCCCGCAAAGTGTGTGCTGTTCCACAAGAATGATGATTGGAGTCTACATAAATTTATGCGAGAACATTGCAAAGACTATGACGAGGAAGAAATAGCACGCAAGGAAGAATTAATACAATTTATGATGCAATACGTTGATGGCAATGAATGTCGACGATGTTTTATACAGAAGTACTTTGAGACGAAACCACGTCCAGATTGTTGTGACATTTGCAAGGCCTAATATTTTTTTCATTCTTTATTCTTTTTTTAATAAACAAAATGTAATTTGTTATTCATGTAATAATCCCTGGTCTTTAAAAAGAAACATTTATTTTTTGTAACAATTTGAGTAAATTAAAAACTTTTTTTTTGTTTAACAACATTCTTGTTTTTTTTTTTTGTGTAAGCATCATGTAGTTGTGTACACTCAACTATTGACCAAGTACATCGTATATCTGATGTAATAGGAAAGGCATTTGAACAAAAGCTCGTTTCTTCAGCCACATTCCTCAAGCCGTTGACACAGTTTGGCATGAAGGCCTGAAATATAAACTATGCCGATCTCTACCGGGGAAACTGTATATTACTGTACTTTAGCGAACTATCTCTCCGAAAGGATCTTGCGTGTGAAGCATTGAAATGAATACTCTGCGTTAAAAAATATGAATGCTGGTGTATCGCAAGGGAGTGTTCTTGGCCTGTGGTTTTTGTGATTTACCACAAGAAGAAAACACTGTTCTAGGCGCATTTGCTGACGACACCGGTGACTGAAAAAGCGGTTGAAGAGTCAACAGCAAAATTACAACCTCCACTGGATCTGATACACGAATGGATGAACTCCTGGCGAATTGTCCCCAAGTCCATATTTCACGTGCCTATAGCACGTTAATAACTTGCCAGTCTTCCTAAATCGTGACCTTTTGGCAATGAAGCGAAATACCTTAGGATGACTCTTGACGTAAAACTCAAGTGGAAGAAGCACGTTAAGAAGAAACGTGCAGAACTTGACATAAAATACAAAGAAATGCACTGGCTTATTGGTAAACATTCCAAGCTAAGTATCAACAATAAATTGCTTGCATAAGTTTAGGCAGAAAATATTATTTAGGTTATGTTCCACAAGAATAAATTTCAAACATGACAACGGGAATACGATGAGCATTGAAGGTGCGACCGTTTCCCACATGACAACAGGGATCAGGTGAACGTCCAACATCCGCCACGAACAGGAGAGCTGACACCGTCCACCAACTCATGCGAGGGATTTGTGCTGGCGCTGCTGGCGCTGCGCTGCGTCGGTTCGTAAGATTTCTTTATTCTTGGGGAATTCAATTGTAAGTTTGTCTTAAGTGAACTTTCTCAGAACTAAGATTTAATGAATATAAAAAATAATTCAAAAAAAAAACTGAACATCAAAAAGTTTCATTCATACAAGCAAATCTTAAAACCTGTTTGGACGTATTTCGTACGAGTTTGGGGTTGTACCAATGCAAGCAATATGAACATAATACAGACTTTTTAAAATAAGGTGCTTAGAACTATCGTTAATGCACTATGGTTTATCAGAAACGACGATATCCACAGAGATCATTGAATATTACAACTTCAAGATGAGTAGAGAAATTTGCTTATAAACATAAGCGCCGTCTAGAAGAGCACACAAACACTCCAGTTCACCCGATCCTTGAGGAAACCAATGTCTTGCGCCGACTTCAAAGGACTAGACCCCTTGATCTCGTGCTATAGTCTACACCCGCGTATGGTTGCGGTATTAGCAGGAACTTTCATTGGAGAGTAACCTGCCGACCTAGGTACTGGTCATGAAATTCAAACTACTGGTTAAGTCCGTCACGTAGTTCCAATCTTAAAAAACAAAAATTTAAAGTGGTGGTTTTAGTGAGTAAAAATCTCACACTTCTAGTCTTGTCGAACATTTGCACCTAGCCTCGGAAAACAAACAACTTGTGTAAGCAGGTGTCTTCGACTCCGAACCAGTGGGACAACGCAATAGAGGACGCCCACGGAACCGATGGCGCACCCAGGTGGAGAAGGATCTCAATCGACTTGGTGTGCGCAGTTGGAGACAGCTGGCTAGGGATCGTGCCGGCTGGAGAGGTTTACTGCTCCAACCCGGACTGTAGCGCCACCAGAAGAAGAAGAAGATGTAGTTGTAAGAAAAAGGAGTCCAAAGATTTTTTTAAGATAAAATGTATTCCGGCAAGTGCAGGCTATCTTCTTACGAAAGGAGGCTTGGATGCTACAACACAATATAACATATAATTGTGTATTGCACAACTGATGATTCAAGGCATTTTCAATCCATATGAATGAAAATATTGTCTTCACGTAAAGGAAGGAGCGGTTTGATACCTTTAAGAGAAGAAAAAGCATGTTGCGCTGCGTGTCGGCACTTAAGTTTAACATCATGTAAAGGTACCAAAGTCTTAGGGTTGTATTCGGTTGTACTTGAATCTGACTATCCTGGAAGAAGTCTTATCGTTCAGGCTTGTGAAGGAGCGCCTAATGAGAATTCGCATCTAGGCTAAATTCGCAAACAGAAAGCCTTAATGCGCAAATGCCCTCAAAGAGAAGAAAGACGACGACACCAGAGACAGCTTCTGTGAGCTACTAGCAATGCCCTAGCTATGATATAAACATTGTCCTAGGCCATTTTAAGGCAAAGCTAGGAAGAGAGAGCGTCTTTCATAGTTCGGTTCGGAAGTACAGCCAACACGAGACCACATCCAATGACGGATTTAGGCTGATCGACTTTGCTGTGGGGCGAAACGTTATAGTTGCGAGAACATGGTTGCCACATGTCAGTATTCATAAAGGAACATGGAGATCTCCAGATCAGTCAACCGTCGTCCAGATTGATCATATTGCGGTGGACGCATGGCACTCTGCTGCAGAACTATAGATGTCCGAACGTTTCGAGGCCCCAACATTGACTCGGACCACCACCTTGTTGTAGCCAAGGTAAGGTTGCAGATATCCCGATCACCGCCAAGACAAGGAAATACTGTGAGGAAGTTCAACATCGGCCGGCTACAATCGCAAGAGATCGGTCTCGAGAGATCGATCCTTTTCCGATCGAGTCTACCTTAACCTTTTAGAAAGTCCTACGCCGCCAACACCAAGTATTGAAGACCTGTGGCAACATTGTCATGCTGTCTTTCACTTGAAAAATGCGAAATCCCTGGTTGGACGACGAGTTTCGGCAGGCAAATGCAGCTAAGCAAGAGGCCTATAAAGCGGCACTGCAATGGAGGGCAAGGGCTGCTCGTGAGCTCTACGAGCAGAAGAAGAAAGACGAACACGGCACCGGAGGAAAACGAAGGCGCGATCGGTAGGATTGAGGGACTTTACCACAGGAATGTAAGGAGAGGAAATCTTACGAAAGGGTGAAGTTAGCCAGTCAAGGTTACAAAGCCAGAACCGAAGCCTGTGAGAATGAACAAGGGAACATCGTAGTTTAATCACAGTCGATGCCGCGGAACCATTTCTTCAGACTGTAAAACGCCGAAGAAGAACCAAATACCGCAGTCAGGTAGAATGAACCATTCAACCTGAATGAAAGGGACGATGTAGATCAACAATCCCGTCCACCCGACCCTAATGAAGTGAAGATAGCCATATCTAAACTGAAATCTAACAAAGCTGCTTGAGTTGACGGCCGAGCTCGGGCGATGACTTGGTAAGGAGTATGCCCCAAATCATCTTCTGGTGGTTGAGGTCTGAAGCAAGCCCGATGAATGGAACATCAACATTGTTTGCCCAATACAAAGTCATTAGTCTTCTGAACATCGCCTAAAAGGTATTATCTGCCGTGTAAAAAATCCACCATCGAAAGAAAAGCCAGGAGCAACAGATCGATACCTACCATCTTTTGATCGATTTCACGGCCGCGTATGTCAGCATTTATAAAGACCAACTATACAGAGCACTGTCTAGCTTTGGCATCCCTACCAAACATGTCCGTTTGATGCTAGCCCCTCCATAAAGGTCGGTACAGACGCTGGCCAAAGATGGTCAGTGGAGGAGGAGATATAACCACCGAGCTGCTCATCGACATCGACTTAGCCAGAAGAGTGAAGATCCAACGATTCATGATCATGTAGAGCGGATGGAAACCAATGCTCCGGAGCAGAAAGCCTTCGAATTCACCCTAGAGGGACAGCGCAGTGGAGGAAGACCGCGGCACGCAAGTGGAAAGGGAACTCAACCAACTACGCGTGCGAATCTGGAGGCAGCTAGCTAAAGATCTGCGTACAGAGCAAAGCGGCTTGAGCGAGTAAGGAATTACACAGGATTCTCTAAGCACGGATCTATTCTTCGCGTGACTGTCGGGTTTTTCGTTTCCTTGGACGCCAGTTTGCCCTGGTACCCAGCATAGGGACACCTTATTCACCAAGAAAGTATCGCTGACGCTTTGTCTACATAACCTGACAATTTTCGATGTCATGATGTCCGACGCTATGGCTTTTATTGCCGCTTGGCTGTCGGAGTAGATAAATGCTGCGCTCTTTTAACGCGAGTGCTGCCGTGCTTATCGCAGGCCTGGGAGACGCTGCAGTTGTCTCTTTATGTCAGGGATTTTCGGAATAAGTCACAGTAGACCCCCCGCACCTGTAGCGGCAGCCGTTTATGAGCCGTCGGTGCATTGGGCGAGTTTCCCTTCTGCTGCTAGCAGTTGCTCTTCCCATAGTTCCCGGTCTGGGAAACGAGGATGGAAGGTCTTTTCCGAAGCTTGTGTTGGTGGCAGGTAGTCCGCCCTTTTTTATATATTGTGCTGTTGTCCAGCGTTTCAGTATGTCTCTCCAGAGACCCGCTTCTCTGAGTTTAAGAGGCTTTGAGGCTGGCCGAGGGGATGAATAGGATGGCTTCAAGTGCTGTCGTCGGTGTTGTTCTGAGACAACCTTCTATTTCTAGGCATGGCGATCTTTGTACCTTGGTGAGCAGCTTGTGAAGATATTTCTTTTCTTCTGCAGCGCTTTCCACTGTACCAGGGGCTCGTATTTTGAGATAGATCTTACAACCATGGTGTAGTCAGCGGTTTGACCCGTCGTTTGAGACCCCACGTTTTACCAAAGGCACGTTTGAACGTATAAAACGCCACATACGACTTCTTTATGCGGTCTTCCATGTTAGCCTTCCTAGGTTATAACCCCTTTGCTGTCTCAGACCTGTGATCGATCCCAAACGCTGGCTTAGCTTAATCGGATTAAGCAGGACGAATCTCAGATCTCTTATTGGCATTGTGCCATCGGAACTCACGCCTCTAGACTAGGCCTTCCTTGCAATGATTATTGCAGAAGCTGCATGAGTACGGACGAGCAATAAACCATGCAGCTGCAGTGCCCTCTCATAGAGTCAGACTTCTGGGGGCACACTTCTTTGACAACCTGCCTGATCTGGGCAACATTAGAATCAGCCTTCTCCTCCCGCTTTGAAATGCCGTGCTAACTCATATTCTTCAAAAATGGACTGTCTTGGCGATGTTTGTTTGTTCCAGAAACTACTGGTGCGTAGCTCCTCCCTCGAAGTGAAATGCAAACTTGATCGATTGACCTTTAAAATGCCAAACTTGGGACAGTATCAACCGATGCAAGCGGCAGAACTGAACTCGCGTCGTTTACCATCAAATACTCTGGTTGTTTTTTCGTTGGAATGCTAATCAAAGTTAATTTCGCAAAAACCTTGCCAAGAAAAACAACTCCGATTACAACAACAACAAGAGGAAAATCAATAATTCTGTTATAATCCCGCTAGCCAGAACTACACGCATTGCTGCGTGTCCATGTGGTTTTTACAAATTATAGCGGTTTTCGCATTTACCCAAAACACAATTAAAATTTAACTCAATCCTCCCCTTTGATATTGAAATTATCCCTCAACGGGCACCCCCCTGGTCCTGGATGCTGGCTGGGGCTGCCAAACCGTTCGGGATTGCTGCACACAGATGGATGGATGGATGGATGTACTGCGGCTGGGCTCCGCCGCGGCGCCGCCGTTCCCTCATTCACGTCATGAATATCTAATTAATTCCCCGAAGTATTACACCGGCACGTCCGCTCCGCCTCCCAAAAGTCCCACCGAGTCGAGGCTTAGATCAGGCCGGGGGATGAGTGGGTTGCTGCTGGTACGCTGATCCAAGAGTATTTTCTTTTCCTTGCCGCAGACAACAACAGCCGCAGCCGAGATTCGCATGAGTTACGACGCACGGCTCGTCGAGTCGTCGATTGATGACAAAGTGTGTAGTTATTTTTAATTCCACAAAAGAGATCTCTGACAGGGTGAGTGTGACTCCCTTTTTTGTTTCGTGTTTCGTGTTTCGCTTGCTTCCACTTTGGGCAGCGTCCAGCACTCATCCCGAAAAAGGACACTTTATCAATTTAACTGCCGCAATATGTAAAAACTGTTTGCTGCAGTGCCGTGGTCGGCGTCGGACCTGGTCGCCGTAGTTGGGGTTGTTTCAGGCACGAACGATTCGCAAATAGTGAAGCAAATTAAATTCGCTTCCTTTTCCGTTGTGATGCTTTTTTTTTTTTTTTGGGTTTGGTTTCATCTCCCTTTCTTGTTGCAGTTTTTATTGCTTTCGGTCCTAATTGCAGTGACAGCAGCGTGTCGTGCATCGGGTGAGGGAGCGTGATGTTGGTGCGTGCTTTGATGGCGCCACCGGGTGTGGAACGGGGACGACCTCCCCTCCACGCTTTAATCCGAAACAATTAATATTATAATTTAAAAACGAATTTGCAAGGGACAAGAGTCACGCATTGGTGTTAATTGATTGTGGATTTTAAATTTTCGAGTTATTAATTCTTTTAAACGCGTGTGTGTGGGGGTGACGCGTGTGTTCGATTGTTCAATGGCAATTCAATTGGTGAGTAATGTAATCGAGGGTTTTTTGTGCGCCGTTGTTTATTGTCACACGGTTTATCTTTTGAATGCAAATGGAACAATTACTTAAAAATTGTTTAATCGAATTTGTTTGTCGTTTTTATTGTTGTTGTCCATCGAGAGGGATTATTGATGTTTAGTTGGGGACTGTGGAAAATTGGAAATGTAATTGTTTGGCTTTGAATATGCTCCGCAAATTGGGAACAGCAGTTTTTGTGGAGTCTCTGAGGAAGATTTTGATCAATGCCCTGGAATCCCGAAAAAAGAAAGATCTGAATAAGAAAAATAAAGAGAAGCAATTCTACTAAAGATGAAAAATTATTTATCCCGTTTTATGCATAGCGACTAGGTAGTTTTTTACTTCCATTTTTGTATTGTTTGTCGGACTCAGAGGTGGATTGTCTGAAGTTCTTTTTCTATGTTTATTTTCTTTGTTTCTTAACTATATAGCAAAAGTTTATAGAAGCTCCACACTACCAGGCCACTTTAAGCCTACAAAGCATACCAAATACATCAGTACTGCTTGTACGTACACCCACCAGTTGGAAAGTTCCGCTTTATTCGGTCGCATTGAACAAACGAAGTTCAACTGAACATTCAGATTTCACTATAACTCTCCTTCTTCTTCTCAGTTCAAGGTTCAGTTGAACTTGAGTTCCTCACTGTGAAAAAATTAAATTTGTCGTGGAAACAAAAAAAATACCATATGGCAACGATGCATAGGCATTAGCAAACCCGAAAGAGAAAATTACCTTCGGCGAATGATTACAGTCAGGTTTATGATATGGTGGCACGAAGCTCGAGGGTCATGAATAGGTGTGTTCTTTTACAAGCGTTTATACGCTTAAATTTCATTTTGCATAAAAAAAACACTATAAAACAATTCTTCCAAACATTATTTTCTGTGTGTTCATTCCTGAATTTATTCATTCATTGTTTAGGTTGCTGAATGTGGCTTAGATTTTGCGGGTGTGGTTGATGTATTAGATCATTTTTAATTGTTTTGGCATCCATAAGTATGCAATTGTTGTCTGTGCTCTACTTTCCATTTATGTTTCGTTATCGATTCTTTTCATTTTTTCTATCATTCGATGAAAAATGTGCTTTAATTGATAATAATTAAGTATTTTATTCATTTAAAGATATGAAAGAAAAATTGCGACCATTAACAGCTGCATTTTTTTGCAAGCGTATATACGCCTAAATTTCAATTTACATGTAAAATACACTAACAACGAGTCCTATATCCGCTTAAGTTACTCATCATATCTATCGCCGCTTAAGGAATAAGCGCCGATAAAAACAATGCTTCCAATCATTAATTTCTTTGTGTTCATTCCTGAATTCATTCATTCATTGTTTAGGTTGCTGTATGTGGGTTACACCTGCAGGTGTGGTCGATGTATAAGATCATTTTTCAATTTTTTGGCATCCATAAGTATGCAATTTTTGGTTTATCCAGAGTCTCTGCTATACATTGCGTTTATGTGTCGTAATCGATTCCTTTCATTTGATGAACATTTTTTTATTTTATAAGTATTAAGTGTTTTTGCTTTTAAACCGATGGTCACGTACGTGGTTTAAAGTACACAGTCACAAAACGAAGATTGTGACCATCAAAGATCAGAAATCACCTTCCACGACTACACCCCTGAGTGCTTAGCAAATGTCATAAATGTCGTCGCTGCTGCCAAGATTTTATGATGAATCATTAAACGCCGATGATCGCTTTTTTGTGCACTTCAAAATTAAGCGTATATACGCTTGCAAAAAAACACGGCTTTTACTAGGTATCGCTAACGCCCCTAAGGTAAAAGATCCCAACCATAAAATTCTTCATTTAAATGTGATGGATGGTAGTGAATTTCTGTATGTACAGTGGCGAGCAAAACTGGATACATAATCTCAGTTTTTGTGGTTTTTCATCTATAAAATTGTTTCCTTACGACTTCTTCTTCTTTATTTGGCGCTACAGTCCGAGGTGGACCTGGGCCTCAACCAACAAGCCTCTCCAGCTAGCACGGTCTCTGGTTGTCTACAGTGTCGCACGCTAAGTTGGTTGAGGTCCTTCTCCACCTGGGTGCGCCACCTTAAACGCGGGGGTCCTCTGTTGCGTTGTCCCACGGGTTCAGAGTCGAAGACTCTTCGGGCCGGAGCTGAGTTGTCCAAACGCTCTACATGGCCTAGCCATCTTAGGCGTTGGATCCGAAGACGCCTGACTGGACTCATGTCGCTGTACAGCCCGTACAGTTCGTGGTTGAATCTTCTCCTCCAGAAACCGTCAACGCAAAGACGACCAAGGATAGATACCAAGGACTTCCTCATCCGCTTTTGAGACTGTCCATGCCTCCACGCTTTACAGCAGGACTGGGATGATCAAAGTCTTGTATAAAGTCAGCTTGGTCCTTCGAGAGATGGCTCTAGTACTCAATTGCCTCTTGAGCCCATAGAAACAGCGGTTGGCAAGAGTTACTCTGCGTTTGAGCTCAGTACTGATGTTGTTTGTACTGTTTACTGCGGAGCCGAGGTAGACGAAGTCCTTGACTACCTCGAAGTTATAGCTGCCCATTGTGACGCTCTGTCCAAGACGTCGATGTTGTATGTCCTTTCTTGATGACAGTATATACTTCGTTTTGCCCTCATTTACCGCTAGACCCATTTCAGACGCTTCCGTTTCAATGCCATTGACGGCTCGCTGTGTTCTGCCAATCACGTCAATGTCGTCCGCGTATGCTAAGAGTTGTACGGACTTCTGGAAGATCGTGCTTCTAGTGTTGGCGTGTGAGTCTTGTGCGATCTACTCCAAGATGATGTTGAAGACGTTACATGACAGCGCGTCGCCTTGTCTAAAACGTTTTTTGACATTGAAGGTCTCGGTGAGTTCGTTACCGACCTTGATGGAGCAGCGAGAATTCTCCATCGTCGTCCTGCACAACCTGACAAGCTTGGCAGGAATGTCAAAACTAGACATGGCGTTGTATAGCTCTTCCCTATGCACGCTGTCATATGCGGCCTTGAAATCGACAAAAAGGTGGTGGGTGTCGACCTGCAACTCTTGGGTCTTTTCCAGGATCTGCCGTAGTGTGAAAATCTGGTCGATGGTGGACTTTCTTGACACTCATATGAACCTATCAGGTTGTTTATAAACGGCTTCAGGCGAGTACACAAAACGGAAGAGAAGATCTTGTATGCGATGTTACGGAGACTCTCTATAGTTGGCGTAGTCAAAGGGACATATTTACGACTTATTTGATTGACATTTTCAGTTTCCGTTGGACTGGAACCTTTTGATTTTGACTCGTTTATAGTCTTCTGCAAATCAGATTTAATTTCTTTGCAGAAATTTGATCGGACCTAATTTTTTTCTTTATATACTTTTTTTTCGTACAGTGCTGTTTTTGTTTTATTTTTAATAGCATATACCAGCCCATTTCTACCTAGGGTCCTTTTAAATGCCCTCTCGGTTAATGTTCGCAATAGCTTTTGGTGTTGTGGAATCCCCTTTTGCCATACCGATCTCAGTAAGGTGAGGATACACAGTTTTGGGCACGCACCTTTATTATGCACGGTCTCAATTGTTTTCCCCTTTTTGTACCATAAGTACGTTGCGCTGGCATAGATCGCATTTCTGTGCTATTTTGCATGATTAAAGTCTTTTTCAGATAGTAAAACAATGTTGGTCTGAGTATTTTTTATAGATATAATTTTTTTAAATTTAAATTTTAAAAATTTTGAAATAAAAACCTGAGTTATCAACTAGATTGTCGCTGTTAGCGCTAAGTTTGATGTCAAGATCGTAATGACGAAATTTAGTTTAGACCTAACGGTGAATGCACAAAAACAGAAAGGAAAAATGAAAAGGAGCAAAACTGGATACATTGCATCCTCATGGTTTTTTTTTATTTCAGCCGTTGTAATTGTACGATTTCTTTCACCGATTTCGATCATGTGGAAAGGCACAGAAAATAAAATGATCTATCCAGTTTTGCTCGCCACTGTTATGTCCGATCTATAAGCTGGATGCATAAGCATCTTCCAACCAAGCTACCAGGTCTCTTGGCCATTGTCAGTCACTGGCGATGATGGTGGGACCTAGCTTTGTCCTTATGAAACACAAATCCTCTCCTATGGGCCAAAGCTGTACACTTCTGAGCGATTGCTTCCTTCAGACGGTTCAATTGTTGACAATACAGGTTCTGCTCATATCATATGATTCTCTTCCAACGCCACTCAACACACGACAAGACCTTCTTGGCCGCCAATCCCCGCTGGGCCATCGTATGCGCCGACTAAACGCGATGGAAGCTGTCGTAGGTGATCCACTTTTAGCCACCAACGGCTTCAAAAATGAGTCAATGTTGCTGATGGAAGTTCGATCAATAAGATTCTTTGGCACTTACTCGTGTGGTAACAATTCATCGAGCTACTTCATCATACCTCATCCAGCCTTGTTCAAATGGTTGCACACGGTTTTTTGTGTAATGGGCAACAGAAACAGTGTTTGTATGACGGTCAGGCTAGACGATATCAATGATTTCTTGACATTTTCGACAAGTGGCCTTCCATAGCGTGGAGTATCTTTGACATCGAAATTTCCGGACCAGAATCGAAGGGAACCAAAACTGTTCTTAATTCTCTGCAACAGATTATTCATACTTTCAGCAGCCTGGCTTGCGCTTGCGCCTTTACCACCTTGGCGTGGTATCGGGGCTTAAGCCGATCCGCAAGCCTGTTCAAGCGATAACTCGGCCACAGGAGAAAATCTACATCTTGGACAGAGGTGCTTCATAATGAGAAGGATGGTGTGATCGGGGATCTAAGTCTATCATGTGTCAATTGGACAGTTCCCAGCCTGGGGTCAATACTGGCCGGACCACCTTAGGGAGTAAGAATGGCCCTACCTCGCTAGTGCCAGGCGCTGGCGTGGCCAACGATAATTACCTCAGCTACTCGTGGGAACAAAAATAGAAGAACACTTCGGGCTAAACGAAAAACTAGAGTACCACTAGTCCATAAGAGAATTCGGCGTCACAAATTGACTGAAGACATCACGTAGGTTGGCCATGATCAACGTTTAGAGCCAAATTAAGGCAGCCGGATTGATATACTCAACCAGCTTCCTTAGACTCTTGATTGGAGTTCGACAAGGAGATGGGCTGGCCGGAGTCCACCACAAATCGGCATTGGTACCAGTCCCTGGCACGCCAGCAAGACGATCTATCGCCCAACTATCGCCCAGACATTGTTATCTTTGATTGGAGCCAACAAAGTGCACACAATTTCAGATCGAGCCGGCACCAAAGACCTGGACATCACATAAATGAAGGACAAAACTAAGTACAATGAAAACTCCTATTTCGGACACTCTCTTAGGCAGACAATCCCCTTGAGTGGACAAATTCTCACGACCGTGCATTTTGAATATATTCCCATGAACGGACCATCCCATTAGCCGGACAAAAGTACGGAGGCTGTCGCTATCGGCCTTTTGGAGCTTTCACTGTACATGGTGGCCTCGTCTGCGAAAAGAGGAAAGTAACAACATTAAATCTAGAGGAGCATGAGTTTGAAGTTGTGCAGTAGTTGAACTACCTTGGGTCAGTAGGAGAGATACGCGAGCGGTGTAGTGTCTGAAGGTCTCTTTAAATCGGACCATAGCTTCAAACCTACTTCTGTCCAAGCCTTAGTAGTTCTCACCTATGGATCCGAGATCAAACGCACTCTGATCTCTTAGCCGCGTTCGAGAGGGAGTTCTTAGAATAGTTGGCCATTCCGAAGGCGATACAATCATGAGTTGTAGCAAATCTACTTCGAAACCGATAAAATGACAAAAATTGAGTTCCGGTAGGCAGTGCATCTAGGCGCCAGTCCAGAATATCCTTTGAGGTACAATCTGTCATAGAAGGCCGCGTGGCAGAGCATGCCTGAGCCGCTGCAAGGATGGCGAAGACCAGGGCGGCCGAAGCTTTGGAGTACACAGCTTGATAGAGTCGTCCCACTATGGGGATAGTTGGAAAACCCGTAACCCAGGAGATGATGATCAAGGAGGGGTCACAAAGTCCACGCCAACCTTGTCAAAGAGCGTCAACCTCTCCACCGCACGGCACTGCAACAGGTCGTTGGCCATTGGCAGGTGACACAGTTTCGGAGCTACTCCTTCACTGGTTCTCTGTTCTGCCTGATTTGAATACGAAGGCCCACAATGAGTCTCTACGTGACAGTACTTAATGCCCGCGTCATCACAGACAAGAGAGAAAATAGTCCTCTCCTTGCAACATCCTTTTGTTAGCCTAGTCGGTTCCATTTAAAATGCAAATCAATCGATCAGGGATAGCCACAGATTGGCATCGGATTCTCCCCGCTGCGGCTGTGACCCCCCTCAACAATTGCCCGTAAGCCACTCTCCCACGCAGGAATGCACGATGAGAGCGGGACAAGTGCTGCCGAGAGCCCCAGTGAGCCTGGAAAAAGTCATAAAATTCAATATCATTTTGCCGCTTAGGGGCTTCGCCTAATAAAATGAAAATTACAATATTTTTCTTTGCCCGCCCTGCAGTGAGCCGTCATCGTCTCTTCCTCGGCGTCTCCTCCTGCGTCCTTTATCGCCTCCTTATTGTTATCCTTGTGCAGTGTGCTTGACTTGTGCTTGGCTTGGCGTGCCGAGTATGCATGAGAGTGGCTTTATTTTTTTATATCGCTCCACACAATCCCTTCGACCTACACTTGTTTTTCGTTTTTCTTCTCAGCCTCTCTCTCTCTCTCTCTCTCTCTGGTTGTTGGGCCGCCAATATTCTCGAGGTCGTCGAAAGTACTTACTGATGGTGGTGATGGTGGTTGGGGCGATGGCGGAGGGGTTTGTTTTCATGCCCGCGGTGAATTTTCCAATTTATGACAAGTAAAGGGTTCAATTCGATTTCGGGTGTTTTTCTTCTTCTACCCGGAATATCCTTTTCTCAGTTTTTCCTTTTCTTTGGCGAGTTTTTCTCAATTCGCCGCCACCCCATTTGCATCGATGGCTACGACGGTTGTTGATTTTCCTTGTTTTCGTCCTCGGAGTCGATGTCTGATTCCGGCTCGGCACGGTTGTCAAGGCTGGGCTGGGCTGCCTGGTGGGATGCATGTTCTTAAAGCCGCTCGACCAGGAAGGAGGCTCACGAATGTGCTCCTCGCTGCGGTGTGGTTTGCATGAAAAGGTCAAAGTTATCAAGTGATTAAGATGGCAAAAAAATGAAATAAATTACAGCCCTGCAGGGATAAGGGTTTATCCATCGGTTTAGTTGGTTGCCACGGATTACTTGGGAAGTTATTGGAGTTTGCACAATCCGAGGCGAGGCAGGGAGAACTTAATAAGCCGATGTCCCAACAAGGCTGTCGGATTGCTTTCATTTGATTTTACTTGACCTTTGAAAGATGATGATGTCGATGATGTTGTCCAACTGATTGTGGATATTGGGCTTGAGTAGGAAAATAATTGAACGGCCAAAAGTGCAATGTGCTGCACAGCTCGCAAACCTATGTGAGGACTCAAACTTTGCTTCATTGAAAATTTGCATTCCCCTAGACACGCTCCCTGTTTGTTGGGTTTGACTCATGAATTTCCTCCAACAGCTAATCCGCTGAAATGTTGTGCTGCCTACCAACATCCCGAATGTCCACCTGGATACAGCCGTACTGAACCGGATGAGACCCTCCTCAGCTCGTTGTGCAACTGATGGCCGTGCTTGGGTCGCCCATCCACAGTTGAACGGGGGATGTGTGTAATTGAGCGGTACCGCATTCGTGTCCTGTAATACGCCATACTTGTCTAAATGGAGAAAAGCTTCTGGGGGGACGAACCCACCTTTCATGGTATTCTGGATTGGGGTAGCAACCCCCTGAGATCAAGTTATTGGACGAGTTCATCGCTCTGGCAGTAAGACCTCGAATCGACTTCATCAGGAAATTGTCCACTCTTATCAGGTTTTCACTGTTTGGAATATAATTGTCTATACTGGGACTCTGGTGTTCCCTAAAAGCGAAGGCAAGCCCTAAGACAAGCCCTCTCAAACAACCGAATCTTTTCCATCAAACTTACACTCACGTCGGGCCACACGGAACAGCAATAGGTGAGCAGGATGAGGGCCATGTAGCAGATAACCTTCACCCTCGCATCGAGTTGGCTGTTGTAAGACAGTCTCCCTGGCAATCATTACTCTCTCACAGGGTGAATTAGACTCACTCATGTGAATGCATTGCGATGACTGGAAGTTGAGTATCAACTTCCGGAAGTCGGAAACCATTCTGTTCTGGACCCCCTTGTATAGGGCCTCTGCGGATAATTGGTAAATGTTCGCAATTGTTGCGCGACACGTTAAACCGGGCCAGAGCAGCATCTACATGTTTGTTAAAATAAAGATACTGATCAAGCCAGATCCCCAGGTATCTGACTACAGTCCTTTGCGCCAGTGGTTGCCCGTGTCTTCCAACGATTGCGAACTTTCGCCAATTCTTTTTCGTATCCGCAAAGGCCATTCCACAGCGTCCTGAACACAATGGTTTCCGACTTCCGGAAGTTAATACTCAACTTCCAGTCATCACAATTTCTCATGAGCGAGTCGAAGTCACCCTGTGAGAGAGTTGTGATTTCCTCGATCTTTGGACCTGATCAAGTCGGCCAGAGAGACCAGATCGCTCAAGTAAATGTTGAACAAGATCGACGAATTAACGGCACACTGTTGGAGACTATTTATTACCTCAAGAAGGAGTGGAGGTCACGTTGCAATTCTTGACAACGAACCCTCCACGGGTAAGCATGTCACACAGTAGGTACAGCAGTGGTTTGCTTATGCCTAGCCGATTGAGATTGTAGAGAAGTCCTTCTAACCATACGGTGTCAAAGGCCTTATTTAGGTCAATCAAGCTGGCGACAGTACATTGTTTCCGGTAGCTTGGTTGGGAGGTCCTTATGCTTATTGATATGATCCAGCTTATAGACCAGACCTTATAAATAATCCTTGAAAGGAGCAAAACTGGTACACTAACACTCTGCTTAAGCCTTTCACCACGTCAAGTTTGGTTGACGAAGTGGCTTCAAGGAAGGGATGCAGTTCTTGTTTTCAGCCGGGAAGGCAAGAAGAAAATGACATTTGCCCATCTTTAAAGTCTATTAGCTTGTCGGACGAGGTACATTTTTGGTCCAGCGGCAATATCAACCAACAAAGTTGACGTTATTGGAGCATGATTATTGAGGACATGACCCTAACATTGAAAGAAAGTGCGAAATATCTCGGTGTTATCCTGGACAGGCAACTCAATTGGAAATTAAACCTTAATGAAAGAGCGACTTCGCCTTATACACGAGCCGCATTATATTCGGCAAAAAATGTCCTGTGCATGTACACAGCGATTGTCAGGCATATATTGACATATAACAGCGCAGCGTTGGCAGGCTTGCCTAAAAGCCACCAACTTAAAAATGCTAACTGGCGTACAAAATCATGCATGCATTGGTGTAACAGGAGCAATTTGCACAACCCCAAAGGCAAGCATAGAAATTTTACTACAGCTGTGTTTTTTTGCAAACGTATATACGCTTAAATTTCAATTTGCATGTAAAATACACTGTGGTCGCCGTGGCGTAGTGGGTAAGTGCGTCGACTCCTACGCAGAGGGTGCCAGGTTCGATACCCGAATTTACCACCTTTGGGAATTCACGGCTCCACTTCTTTCGAGTCACTGACAATACTCAAAAAGTATTCCTGTCTAGAAAAAGCTTCTCAAATTCGCCGTTCGGAGTCGGCATAAAACTGTAAGTCCCTTCCACTCGTCATTGAACAATAGCACCCACAACACGAGTGGTTGCTGAGAAGCTAGACCCAGGTCCACCTCGGACTGTCGCGCCACCCATATTATTATATTATGTAAAATACACTAACAACAAATCTTATACCCGCTGAAGCTACTCATCGTATCTATCGCCGCTTAAGAAATAAGCGCGGATAAAAACAATGCTTCCTAGCATTATTCTCTGTGTGTTCACTCCTGAATTTATTCATTCATTGTTTAGGTTGCTGTATGTGGCAGGGGTGGTTGATGTATTAGATAATTTTTAATTGTTTTAGCATTCATAAGTATGCAATTTTTGGTACACGCAGAGAATCTCGCCTATAGATTCCGTTTAGGTTTCGTAAACGATTCTTTTTATTTGATGAACTTTTTTTTCATTTTATAATTATTAAATGTTTTTGCTTTTAAAGTGATGGTCACGCTACACAGTCACAACACGAAGATTGTGACCATCAAACATCAACCATCACCTTCCACGATTACACCCCTGACTGCTTAGCAAATGTCATAAGTGTCGTCGGTGCTGCCAAGATTTTATGATGAATCATTAAGCGCTGATGATCGTTTTTTTGTGCACTTATAAATTAAGCATATAAGCGCTTGCAAAAAAACACAGCTTATGTCTTCTCTCACTTGACCTCTACCTGTAGAAAACTGTGGCTATGAGCGCCATAAAGATTTTCCAATCCAAAGTCTGGACCCCGCCTTCAAGGCCACGCCTGTATACTCAGTAGACTACGGATTGAACAAATCGAAAACGTCTATATGGATTCTGAAAGACCTTTTAGAAGTCATTTCCCAACTAGGGAGTAATGGAACTCCAGTGAACCCATCAACAGTTCGACATCCATCCACGTATACACGGAAGTTGGAAATGGGCACTGGTGCGAGCATTTTTCCCAGAAGTTTTAAACTTGCAGTGCAGTGTTTTCCAAGCGGAGGTCCGGGCGGCCAAAATGGTATCGTTGTTGGAAATACCACCGTCTGATTGTACCATTCTAATTGACAGTCAAGCAATTTCGGCAGTAGAAATCAAGTCCGAGGCAGTTGCAATCTGCCGCGAAGAGTTCAGGGTTCTTGGCGGGCAGCATTCGATCACTCTATGCTGGGTCCCAGGTCATAGGGCCACGACCGGCAACGAGGTAGCAGATCAACTTGTCATCCCATGCATTAATCCACCCCTGGCAAATGTCAAGAAGAAAGTGGATGACATATTCATGGAGCAAGCTAATGAATGGTGGAACTCTCTAACCACTTGCGAGACTATCCGAATGTTATGGCCTGGACTCAACAGCACAAGGTCGAATAAGCGCCTTCGCCATGTACATGTTTGTTAAAATATAGATACTGATCGAGTCAGATCACCGGGTATCTGACTACAGTCCTTTGCGCCAGCGGTTGCTCGTGTCTTCCAACGATTGAGAACTTTCGCCTATTCTTTTTCGTATCTACAAAGGCCTTATTCCACAGCCTCCTGAACACAATGGTTTGCCACTTCCGGAAGTTAATACTCAACTTCCAGCCATGACAATTTCTCATGAGTGAGTCGAAGTCACCCTGCGTGAGAGTAGTGATTTCCTCGATATTTTTGGAACTCTCTAACCACTTGCGAGACTATCCGAATGTTATGGCCTAGACTCAACAGCACAAGGTCCAATAAGCGCCTTCGTATAAACGCCTGGTAGTGGTCGCGCTAACCGGCCATAATCATTTGAGACATCACAGGAAAAAAATGGGACTTGCTCAGGATACCATACGCAGGGCCTGTGGGGACGAAAAGGAATTAGAACACATTAGAGGACACACCTTTGTCAATGCACCAGCCTCTGAATATTGAGACAAGGAACCCTGGGAGAATTCATCTCCCAAGACCCCCAAGAACTTGCACAGATCCCACGGTAATCGAAAAAGTCTTTTCAAACTTTTTCCACATACAATTCATGTGGTACCCAAACATCGAGCTTCTTTTTGTAGCCAGCCTTTTTTTTTAAATGGTTCAAAACCGTTGGATGATGAATGTTAAGTTTAATGATTGTTTGATGATTGTTTAGTAGATGTCATGGCTGCTTATGTGACGGTCCTGGTCAATCTTTTCCATAATTTCATCGACTTTTTTAAACGATAGGTCGACCAGAGCGAGGTGAATCTTTCACATCGAAATTTCCAGGACTGAAGCGAGCCAACCATTATTGTGCTACACGAACTGATACAGCATTGTCTCCGTAAACTTCACAAATTCCTTGGCGGCTTGCGTGGCATTCTTCCCTTTTTTATACAAAAATGTCAAAATATAGCGAATTTCTTCATTATTTTCACTCATTTTTGAACAACTGTAACTTTTTCTCAACTTCTCCGAATTTAATTTCTTTTTTGGTTAAATGAAGTTCAAAATGTCGCCTTTCCAATGCCATAACGCGGTATGACACAATGCGATAGGTAGCACTGGAGATAGACGACTCGAACGACATCTATTGACAAAATAAGAAAAGACTTTTTCGACTACCCATTAAAATCTAAAATTTCGGGATGACTGGAATAAACCTTACTTACGCCTGAGGAAAAGTGGCATGCTTTCGGCAGGACGTGAATGAAGCGTGGCTACACCATGCCTACCCACTTACCTAATCTAACCTATTGGAGCTAAGAAAGTCTACGAGTGTTCAACAAAGCGTCGATGAATCTACAAAGATCGACTGTTTGGTGAAGTTTGCGGCATGGCGGCATCATTGGAGCTTGTTTCTTTCGAACTGAGGAAGGACGAACGGTTATCGGCAATTCCTTCAAGAAAAGAGTGACGTTTTCGACTTTCTTTGTCAGAGCTCGACAACATTGATATATTTAAGTTAGTACATGACGCTGTTGAGGGGAACTTTAGCAACTAGGTCGTCTCACGGTGTTTCGCCGCCGTCATCATGCGGCTTTCCATGATATTTTCATTTTCTCTGATTCAAAATCAAGTCCTTCGTCGATGTTTACAAGTTAAGTGAGTTCGAGGCTATCCTTCGAGACGCAATTGTCAGAAAGTGGCCGAAAACTTTGGATCGAGTCATTAAAAATTGGAACGATCGTTTGAAGCACTTCCGATGAGACCATTTTAATAATGCCATAATTGTATCTTCAAAACAAAGTCAGAATCAATGGTATACCTCACACCATTGGTCCTTCATTCGAATCTCCTTTACTGTCATTCTTATCTGGTCATACTGTAAATTCGCGAAGAAGCTCAAATAATCAGGCTCACACAACTCCAAAGCTTCATGACAAGTTCCCCCTGGGCAATGGCAATGTATTGGCCTCCTTCACCAGCCGCCTCCACGTCATCCTCCCGAGTAATTTTTCTTGAGGAGCGCTCTGCAAATCCACTGCCACTTACGTAGATTTCAAAATCCCATGCCTTCGCGTGGATTAAAGTGAACTCTCTCACGTTTCCGTTGGCTGGACGTACATCCGCTGCCGCAGTAACCCACACTCCTCGCAGTCATCCGCTGTTGCACATCAAAGCAGACACACTCACGCTCACACAAACTCCAAGTCCTCCAGGGACGAGCGTGCATCGCGTGCAGTTCACGGCCCGTTAGCATTCGAAAAATTGTTATTTTACCCCATCAGGCTGGATTTTTATTGCGCACCCATCGTTGCGCAATTGCCACCCTCTGTGGCCGTACGAGTCCCACCCTTAGCCCCGAATGGAGGGTGAGCATCACTATCATCACATCCGTGAGTGTTTGCTTGCCAATTGACCATGCAAGTCACGTAGTATTGATACGTGTCGATACATGGTAATTTTTCTCGACGAATGTGTCAGTGTTATGATTATTAAAAAAGGCCGCATCGAGGGGCGAGGCGAACGGGGGAGGAGCGGCCGGAGCGGTGGTGGTGGACGAATCCCTCTTACTGCCGGAAGAGTTGTTCCTCTGTGTGTTCTCGCTGTCGTCCCTTTGTTGGCGTCGCGTCGCATCGCCGGGAGAAGTGTGTCCCTGGTTGAAATTGAATTTTGCAGAGGACGAAGTGAGCCTCCAGATCGTGTACGGATTACCGAAAGTTTAATGACTTCGGCACGAGCTGCGGGTGGGCTTGACCTGAACCCGAACCAATTGTGTCCTTATACGTGGCATGAATTTTTGATCGACTAATCACTTAAGTTGTTAAATTACACGGCGACTGTGGAGACACTCGATATACCCTCTGTACGGTGATTAGTTCCGAATTTCCTGATGATTGGTGGAAGAGGATGCGGATTGGGCATGGGAATCGGATCCAAGGACAACTTTTACATTTTACGATTAAATGAGTATGTAAGCGCAGGGTTACGGCACAAGGACTCGACTTGGACAAAGGGAAATCATTTGGTTTTCAATTCGGCTTCGTGCTGCACGACCTCACGCAACAGCGAGTAGCATGGAGATGATGTTATCCATCTCACCCTACAGAGGAGAACGTTGAGAAGATTAAGTCTTGCGAAACATCGTGCGTTCTGGGTTTGGCTAGGTTAAGTAAGTGGAGGGATTGGAAGCAGCCACGTAGTTCCTTGGGACCTGGAATGACTGGTAATGCTATTCAGTGGCTACCCCTATAAATCCTAAGCCGAACCAATTGCAGAAAGGCTTTGTAAATTGTGCGTTCCTTAAAGGACTCCAGTTAGGTAGAGCCACTCTCCGACACTGTAGACCATACATGTGTTTTAATTGGTGAGCCTCGCTTTCGTGACACAGTTCTTCAGGCTGAATGTTTCCCTTAATATGGACGATGATAGACGAGATCCAGCCCACGCTGATCTAGAATAGAGTGAGTCCAACAATGCTGCTTATATTCCCGCGGGAATCGGTAAACTGGAGACAATGTAGTTGGGAGCCCATCATCAAATGAACTGCTCCACCAGCTTAATAGTAAGTGTTGGCTTGAAGCCGATTTACTCTGCTAAGTCATCATCTGTGTGGATTCAGGCCAGTAAAATCCACAATGGATCAGATCTTTCCACCACGGCAGATCCTGGAAAAGAACTAAGACCCACCAGTGCACAGAGATGATCTAAACACCGCCTTGTCTACTTTCGACATTGCTGCTTAACGCGTCAGGGTGACGTCAGGTTGATGATGGAAACCCTCGCTACTCCATCAAGTATGAACTCGCCGAGTCCATGAATGTGAAAGAAAGGCCTCTCTAGACGGCGAAAGGCTGTCTTGGTGCAGGGTGCTGCAAACTAGAGGCATGCTCTTCTAGGAAGACGCCCAGCTGTTGAAAAGGTGGACAGCAAAAGCCCATCTAAACAGACCTCTTACTTTAAGAAAAGAAGATGCAAAATACCTCCAATAGGTCCTCCAAAGCTGAATAAAAAGGAACTAAATTACACCAGTCAGGCGTAATATTAGACAGTAAGCTAAGCTAGAAAGCAAACATCAAGAACCGTTTGAGTAAGGCGGGGGTAGCTGTTTACTCGGCCCCATATGGGGACTGATGTATACACCTGTTGACAGACCAATTCTAACACGCGGCATCCTTGTCAACCATAAAAACATTTGTCACATCTTCAGCCGCCATGGATACAATGCTTCCGCTTCTTTCCATGGACATTTATGAAAAGCTAACAGCTACCAAGGCAACGACTATGCAGAACACACATCTTAAGTTAGGGGGGTTAGGTAGAGGTTGGTCCATTTTGACACTCCATTGATAGGGCCGTCAATTTGATCCCAACGGCAAGTGGTGACTGAATCAGATAAAAACGCATTAACTTTGCTCTCACTGGGATTCGAACCGGGGACCCCACTAACCAAGGGCAAGGACTTAACCCAATGCACCATTCAGTCGCAGTAGGTTAAGTCTTAGAACACAAGCAAATAATTTACCGATGCATACAGATTGCCCCTTTAGACCTCCAGTTTTGGGACCAGAACTCGGATCCCAGACAGAGAAGATTGGCAGCAGAGAAGGCACTGGATTAAGAGTGTTCGCTATATTGGCGGAAATCTTCTTATCCCGGTCCCTTCGACTGCGTTTTTCTACGAAAAATCCACTACTGAAACTAAATTGTCGTGTGTGTGCGTATGCACTAGCCTCATAAATTGAAAAACGAGAAACAGGAACTTGCTACTGGCAACTTATCAGGACACCCCCTACCCCTCACTGCTGTTACTTACAGAAGCCATCAATACCACCAATCGGAGATCGATGGAACTATACACTGCAGGACTTTGAGGCTAAACTGCCTTTTAATAAATCCAAGGAAGGGCATCGGATGCTGTAGCGAGATAATAGTTCAGACAACTCGAGGGGCCCAGCACAGCGCATCTCCTTGCCGAAATCCGGTGCGGGTTTCAAACGGCTCAGAAGTCCGAGCCGAACTGCACGGTGCATCGCGTATTTGTTAGCGGAGTGCGACACAATCGGAATCCCGAATTCGTCCATCGCACCGAATAACTCCTTGTGACGAATGCTGTCGCATGTGGCTTTAAAAATGTGGTGCGTACCGATTAGAATCTCGCTGGTCTTCTCTAGGATTTGCCGTAGTGTGAAGATTTTCTCTATAGTCGATTTGCCGGGCCGGAAGCCGCACTGGTAGGTGCCGATTAGTGCGGGACAAAACGACTAGACCTTCACTCTTCGTGCAGGGATATACCTCTGTAGTTGTTTCAAGAGCAAGGATCGCCTTATTTGTGCAAAGGGGATATCAATGCACTGCACTGAACTATAAGTGGCACCGTACTAAGCGAAGCCAAGTCATCTTGGATCGCAAGAGGTGACTGGCGCATGACGAGACCAACGTGGTCAGAGCTTAACAACAGGATCCGGTCAACTTCTGGCGTTAGACCGTAACTCGATCCGTGTGCTCTTTGGAGGGATCACACGACACTTCCTTATAGGAGCAATGTTTGGGAAATGGAACGCGGAATCCAGGGTTCTCTGCCGGAGCTGCGGCGACGAGGAAGAGACCGAGACGATACTATATCTGCTTTGCCATTGCCCACCTCTACAGAATGTCTACTCCACAAGTGAAGGGATTCCCCGCGGGCCCCAAGGCGTCCAAGTGGAAGTGATGTTTGAGTCATTCCCCTTCACAAATCTAACCTCAGAGGCTGAGCCAACCATGAAATCTGCCATCTGGAATATGGTCCAAGCAAGGAATGAATCAGATCCACTGCGGGACACTGCGTCATTAGAATACACGACGCCAGATTAGACAGATTAGTACTGAAGAAGCATAGGCTATCCCCGTTTAGAAAACAAGTTCTGGGAGTATAGCCAACCGTATCGTGCGTGCTGTTGTCACCCTCTCCCTAGAGCAGGCCATGCCTTAACCACAAATCCTACCGCTCCCACGCAAATATCATTCACTAGTACAACAAGACCCAGCACGATATTTAGTGTTTCTAGATTCATCATCCCGCCTCCCTTTCGCACGGCATTTGGTGCAGACCACCTTTCGCATTAAGTGCAATCAAAGCGACGTCCATTCCCAACACTCCACCCATCGGCGTCCTTATTTACCGATTCGTCTAAGCCTCTGGATCAACATGCAATAAATAAGGGGATTTTCAGCAGCCAACTAACTGCATGTTCTATAGCGTCGCTGCCGCCTCCTGTATCCATTAAAACCTCTGCCCACTTCCTTGGCATCGTTCGCCAACAGAAATCTTGTTAAAAACTCTTCCAAGGGGAGAAGAACGAAAGAGGGTGAAAAAAAAACGCAGGAAACCCTGAGTCATTAAGGACTCAATTGCCGACTCACACTCCTTGAGGATATGCGAAAATAAACAAACGAAAAAAAGAGAAACGGCAAAACAAGGACAACACTAGGAATTGATTTAACGACCCTAAAATACTTCACATTTACATCCCAACATTCCGCCGAGAGGCGAAATGGCAAAGTTTCGAACGCCACGACACGGCACGCTTTGTTGGATAGTCCAAGTCCTCCCTCTGGGCAGTCCTCAGACACGAGTCATCGGCCTCTTACGCTCACCCATGGACTACCGCCGGTTGCAACTGTGTTGACATGGGGGAGCTTTGACAAGGCCACCATGGGGAGCTTTCCGCAATTCTCACTCAATCCCTTCCAGTGACTCAAAAGGGGTTTCGTCGGGGTCGAGGTGAAAGCTGACTGGGGAACTTCACCTCAAAGTGGTGGTGGTGGGTTTGGTGAAATGAAAGCCAACGCAACTTTTTTGGGGAAAATTAATTTTCTTAAGCTCGCTCCCCTTCGGTCATGTTGATAGACTCAATCACAGATGGGACCGCGGCAGCCGCGCGTCTTCCTCGCCTTCTGTAGCCGATGAATGATGCCAGCGAGAGCAGCAACACAGCCGCCGTCAGGCCAAAGCCAAGTCCATACGAGGTGGCATACGCCAGACCTGAAAGAAATCGAATAGAGTTCCTCTTGGACGGGAGAATGGGCTCCTTACCGCTCTCGGACACTGTCATCGTGAAGTTGGACACCTTCCCCGGAGTCACATGGCTCTGGAACTGACAGCTCCACTCGCCGAAGTCGTCCACGCCGGCCACATCGATCCGCATTCCGCAGTGGCCTTTCTCGATGCCGTCGCCAAAGTACTGGACATGTCTGCGGAGAGACAGACGGAGAGACAGATGAACCCTCAGCAGCGCCTGCAAGCTATTACATACCCGGTCGTTTTGGGGCCACTCGTGGTGCTGGCCAACAGATGCACTTGATTCGATGGATCCACATACACGCATCTCGCAATCGGTTCATCAAACGGTGACTTGCACATTAGCTCCAACGAGTCACGCCGGAACGCTCTAATGTTGGCCGTAAGTGCCCGTCCTGATGGCGATTCCACGACAACCTGCACACGTGATGTGGAAACGACATGCACATACAGACTGGCTTTTAATTAATAAGAGGACACCCCCACACAGTGGGGTGGGTGCTTACCTCAATGTCCTGCACAACGTCGTCTTTGTAATCGGATCCACGCAGACCGCACGACCAGATGCCGGGCACACTGGGCAGACTGGTGAACGTGCAGACGCCAAGGGCACGGGACCGTTCAAATCTGACACTGTCCGGGAAGTGGACACTGTTCCTTGGATCCCGCAGATAGCAGTCGTCCACAACGAACGGCACGTTGCACGTAATTTCGGAAATTGTATCCTCCGTCGAGTACAGCTCAATCCTCCGCGTCTGCTTCTCCTGCTGGCGCTTCAGCTCGTCCTCGATGATGTCCGCCTTGCTCTGTGGGCCGACGTACAACAGGCACCCGGTACGTTGGCTGGCGTCGGAGTGCTGCATCTTCCACAGGCCCATCTCGGCCTGTGCGAGGGGCTTCGGAATCTCTATGGCGCACTTAGACTGCGATGACCTGCAAGGGAAGGGTGTGCTGTGTGATGAACGGAAGTCGCTGAATGAATGGGAGGGCTGGCGCTGGCGCTCCTTAATTAAACAAGCCACTCGGCTGAATGCACGCCGGTTCGGTGGGAATTTAATTTTTAATCCATCCCATGCCGCTCTTGACTCCGTTCTTGTTGATCACGAGGTGTGAATGCATTCGGCATGCAATTAAAAGTTCTCTTGTTACCAATTAAAGTTCATAAGAGCGTGCAAGTAAATTTTTCGGCGCCCGAAGAATGGGGTCGTCGCTTCTTCGAGAAGTTTGTGAGGGCGGGGGAATGGGTTGTGAATTTCGAATTTATCCCTTCGTAATGAATTTACCAGCGCCGAGGGGCTTGGGTAACAGTGATAGCTTGGTTTTGGGTGAAAACCTGGAACTATCGACGATCCACAAGATGAGATCCACTCGCAGTAAATTAAGGAACCTTTGGGGGTTTGTTGGTCCCAGTGCCGATTGCCAGATCATTGCTTAAAGCTGCTGGTGCAGACGGACTGTCTGCGGAACTGTTTAAGGCAGCTGGAGATGAGCTGGTAAGGTAAATGCACCAACTCATCTGTAAGATATGGTCGGAGGAAAGGATGTCCTACGAGTGGAATCTCAGTATCCTTTGCCCAATCTACAAGAAAGGAGACCTCTTTGACAGCGCATACAAGATCCTCTCTGCCGTTTTGCGTACTCGCCCGAAGCCGTTTATACACAACCTGGTAGGTCCATATGAGTGTCAAGGAAGTCCACCATCGACCAGATTTTCACACTACCTCAGATCCTGGAAAAGACCCAAGAGTTGCAGGTCGACACCCATCACAAAATCTTCTGTGTCGATTTCAAGGCCGCATATGACAGCGTGCATAGGTACGAGCTATACAACGCCATGTCTAGTTTTGACATTCCTGCCAAACTCAGGTTGTGCAGGATGACGATGGAGAATTCTCGCTGCTCCATCAAGGTAGGTAGCGAACTCACCGAGACCTTCAATGTCAAAAAACGTTTTAGACAAGGCGACGCGCTGTCATGTGACTTCTTTAAGATCATCCTGGAGGTCGCACAAGACACACACGCCCACACTAGAGGCACGATCTTCCAGAAGTCCGTACAACTGTACAACAACGACATTGACATTATTGGCAGAACGTAGAGAGCCGTCAATGAGGCGTTTGCTGACATTCAAGCGGAAGCGGCTAAAATGGGCTTAGCGGTGAATGAGGGCAAAACGCAGTATATGCTGTCATCAAGAAAGGACGGACTACATCGACTTGGACGGAGCGTCACAATGGCCATCTATAACTTCGAGCTAGTAAAGGACTTCGTCTACCTCGGCTCCGCAGTAGACAGTACCGAGTTCAAACGCAGAGTAACTCTTGCCAAACACTGATTCCATGGGCTCAAGATGCAATTGAGTAGTACAGGCATCTCTCGAATAACCAATATAACATGTTGTTACACCTTGACCATCCCTTCTCTGCTCTATGGTGCGGCGGCATGGACAATCTCAAAAGCGGATGAAGGAGCACTTGGTACAGTTCTGCCTTCAATCTTTGGTCCTGTAAGCGTTAGTGGCTCTTTTACAAGAAGGTTCAACCATGAACTGAACGGGCTGTACAGCGACATGAGTCTAGCCAGGCGTCTACGGATTCAACGCCCAAGATGGCTGTGCCATGTAAAGCGCATGGACAACACTGCTCCAGCCCAAAGAGTCTTCGGATTCGACACGGAACTGATGGCGCACATATGTGAAGAAGGACCTACGTGCGCAGTTGGAGACACCTAGCTAAAGATCGTGCCGGCTGGAGAGGCTTCCTGGTTGAGGCCCAGGTTCACCCCGGACTGTAACACAACCAGAAGAAGAAGAAGAAGACATCTCTTGCTTAGTCCAAGGAGAGAACTCTGTCTATGAAAGCTTGTCTAGATTGTTCCGGGAAATCAATTACATACATTAAGTGAAGACAGGGTAAATGAGGGAATTTAGACAGCCTGTCCCCACAAAGAAGAAGATGAAAACTCCTACATAAACGATAACGCAATTCATAGTCGAAGTTGTTTGTGGGTCCTCAGACAATAAGTGAGCACCTGAGCACCACGGAAGTGGAGTTCAGCAGCCATTCGAAGCTGGCTCTCAAAAAGGCCAATCTTGGTTTACATCGCATCCGCTCGCTCACGCGGAAAAACAATTGACTAAACCGGCAGACGAATTGGAGTAGCAAAAGCACCTTGTTCATTCGATTTACTCCGTACGGCTTCTCGATTTGGCACACGATCTCCAAGACCAGTGTGGAGACCTTCAATCGGTACATACGCAGCTATAAAGAAGACCCCATCATCTTCCATGAGTGTTCCGAACCGCCGCATAACATTTTGCAGACGGTAGAGATCGGCACCAAAACGGTACCATCGTCCGATGCTGATAGCGGCAGTTCGTCGAACAAAGGAAAAGGGCGAGACAACGAAGCAACAGACAACGGGATACGCAGACGAGCAGTCGTATCTCTTCACTTCTTAGCACAGCATCGAGCAGAACAGTTCACATGTGCAAGAATAAAATAAAATAAAATAACCTTTGGGTAGTTCAATTCCATGTATATTCTGTGCATTTATGTTAAGTTTCAACGAGTTATCGAACAATGAGCATAGAGAAGGTAGCGGCTAAGAAGGGTCTTGCGATCAACGAGGGTCAGACAAATCAATGCGTTGTGTTCGAAAATGGTCCACCAACACCGAGATTCGTAGGAATATGGGAGGACTTGTCTTCCAAGACCGCTACACATGGCTCTCTTCTGACTAAATATAGCGAATCTAGAGGGGAACAACACGATATAACTCGTAATGCCAGGTGTGCAAAAACCGCGCCTAGGGATGAATGGCACTGCGTAACCGTGTCTTCAAACGCCGAACTCTGGAAACCTTCGGCCATCCAGTTTTAGCTTAGACCCCCCTCACTACATACAGGCGGTGACTGTAGTGTGACCTCTTTTTCCCCCCTTACTCGTGGGAAGAACATTAATCCTAACAAGCAAACACCATCCAGGGAACTCTGGTACAACTGAGCCGGACACCAGAGACATCCAAAAACCAGACTCAAAAATCGAGGTTTCCTTCAAGGAAAAAGAAGAAGAGATTCTTCTTCAATCACCCACTAGGCAGTCTTCGGATGTAGTTGAAAATGAAGCGGTCAGCTTAGCTGGTCTAATCCTTGATGGTGATGACTCCTGCTGCGTTGCCAGCTCATCCAACTACTCCACTTCGTCATACAGTAGGGTCAAAAACTGTAAGCATACGATCCGTAGGTTGAAGGATAAGGCGAACCTGAAGAAACCGAAAAGTCAAGGCTTCAAAAAGCACTTGACTTCCTGGAGGAGATGTCAAAGGGTAAAGAGCGGCTTCAAGTCATCCACCCTAAGACTGATCTGAAGGAGACGTCGAAAGGAATAGACCGGCCATCAGCCGTCGGTCCAAAGACTGAGCCGCGGACAGTGAAGAGTGCTGAAGTAATGATGGGACATCCTCCTCTACATCTCTCCCCCTCCCCCCGCCCCCACCCAACCCACCCACCCACCAGATCAGATCTCGCATTTCCAAAAAGACCACCACAACTCCCCGAATCGGCTTGAACCCTTTACCTAAGCAACAGAATCTTTGGCAGAAAATAGGGTCCAAACCTCAAAATAAGCCTGGGAATGTACGTTTGTACGTCCGATTCTAACACATGGCAGCCAAGTATGGTCGCAATCTTGCTTGACAGAGGCCAACCTGAAACTGCCTGCCTCAGCGTGACAGAAGCGATTTCCACCAATTTCACACAGCAGGCATGGAGGTCTTCCACTAGACCTCTACCTACAGTCGACCATCAAGCAAAAAGCAACTGTAAGGATTAGTCAATCCAACTGCTGGTGTCACAGCCATTCAGGGCACGCATGTATTCTAGAAAGACTAAGTATTGAAACAAACGAAAGTGACTACCTTCTCCCCTTCCTTGACTTTGCAACATCCTTCGGATTGGGACTTCTTCAACTACTTCAACTACATGAACGACCCGCCATCTATATACTTTCGCACAGATGGATCGAAGATGGATAAAGGCATAGGCGCGGGCACTTTGTGTGTGACCGGAGCGGAGGTTCTGGCGCTCAAAGAAACGGCCGAAATGATTTCATTGATGGAAATACCACCGGCTGATATTACATTTTGCACTGAAAGTCAAGCGACCATCAAAGCTAATACGGCGTTCGAAGACAAGTCCAAGCTGGTCTCAAGCTGTCGCGAAGAGCTAAAGGTTCTTGGTACACAGCACACGATCAGTCTTTGCTGGGTTGCGGGTAACAGGGACATTACCGGCAATGAGGCAGCTGATGAAAGGGGCCGAAACCGACCCATCCCGGACGCTCCCATGTATATACAGGGGAGTGTATATACATGGTGTATATACATGGGGTGATGTCAGGAAGAAGGTGAAGCTAGATAATGATAGGTGGACCACCTTATCTAGGTGGACTTCCTCATCTACCAGACTGCCTGCTGGCCCGATATAAAATGTTACGTATACGCCACCGTGGCCATGTCAGACAACTCTTAAGACTGCCTGCTAGTCCGATGGAAAATGTGGCGTATACGCCACGGTGGCCATGCAAGACAACTCTTAAGACTGCCTGCTAGTCCGATGGAAAATGTGCCGTATACGCCACGGTGGCCATGCAAGACAACTCTTAAGACTGCCTCCGGGAACCGATGCAAAATGTTAAGTATACGCCACCGTGGCCATGCAAGACAACTCTTAAGACTGCCTGCTAGTCCGATGGAAAATGTGGCGTATACGCCACGGTGGCCATGCAAGACAACTCTTAAGACTGCCTCCGGGAACCGATGCAAAATGTTACGTATACGCCACGGTGGCCATGCAAGACAACTCTTAAGACTGCCTGCTGGTCCGATGCAAAATGTTACGTATACGCCACCGTGGCCATGCAAGCCGACTCTTAAGACTGCCTGCCTTAAGACTGCCTGCTGGTCCGATGGAAAATGTTACGTATACGCCACCGTGGCCATGCAAGACAACTCTTAAGACTGCCTGCTGGTCCGATGCAAAATGTTACGTATACGCCACCGTGGCCATGCAAGCCGACTCTTAAGACTGCCTGCCTTAAGACTGCCTGCTGGTCCGATGCAAAATGTTACGTATACGCCACCGTGGCCATACAAGCCGACTCTTAAGACTGCCTGCCTTAAGACTGCCTGCTGGTCCGATGCAAAATGTTACGTATACGCCACCGTGGCCATGTAAGCCGACTCTTAAGACTGCCTGCCTTAAGACTGCCTGCTGGTCCGATGCAAAATGTTACGTATACGCCACCGTGGCCATGCAAGACAACTCTTAAGAGTGCCTGCTGGCCCGATGACAACCTCGGTGGAAACGGCTTATTGAGGTTTCAGTAAAAGCTCAACCGAAACTCGCGGTTCCGGTTGATATAACTAGTCGCTCCCAAGATGACATAAAGAAGAGAGATCTTGAGTACAACACGATAACTTATCCACGACCTATTATCAATGCTAATCTAATCAAATCACAGATAAGCACTAAAATCCGAAAAGAGAAACTTAAAACTAAACACCACCAGGAAGATGTGCCCAATCAAAAAACTCACAACATTCTTACAAGGTATCGTAGGAATTGTATCGGCCATTGGTCAGGCCCTCCATAATGTACAACTGGGTCTTCCTGTCTGGCATTTCCGCTCGACACGCGAACAACGACGTGGATTTCAACGCACAGCGCAGCACATAGTGTTCGTCCGTCTCCTCGACGCTGCCCTCCGAGTACTCTGTGCTGGTGGAAGCGGTGACGCTTATCATTTCAATACTCTCGCCCATGCTGCCCCAGGACATGGTGCGGCATTCCCAACTGCTGCCATTGTGAATCGTCGTCAGGAGTTCGCATTGATCCCATGAATCGCCCGTCAGTGGATTGAATAATTTACAGTATCTAGCGAACGCTTGCATTGTGCACGAGATGGTCCCCTTGCCGAGCGGTTTCGTGAGCTTTGTGTCGAATCTTGTCATTGGCGCTGCCAGAATGTTGACTGCGAGTTGACCGTCGGAGAGTTCCTGTTTAAGGTTTTCAACCTCTAACTTCCACAAGCCCATCGATGCATCCGAGATTTTATTCACACGGATTCCACATATCGTGCGTGCAAAGGGAAATATCTCCTCTCCTCGAACCGTTACTAGGGGCTGAGTTGCGCTCAAATCGACTTCCAGTCTGCCCTGATCTGAAAAGAGGAAACAATCAGTTTTTCATCCACCGATTAGCAATGAAACTCCTGTTACCAGGGGCATATTTCTCAGATCGTGCAACCAGAAATGAGGTATTACAGAGACGTCCGACTTCTACCTCTCTTGCTCCTTAAAATGTTTCACAACTGTTCTTTATAACGTTTTCTTAATCTACCAGGTGAAGTCTATCTCTATAGTACTTCATTTCTGGTAGAATACACCCAATGACATGGAAAAATTCTGGTGGAAAGTCAATATCAAGGAACGTGTCGAAAAGGCTCCTACTGAACACATACTGCTGTGAAGAGGCTATAGGATGCAAATGAGGATTACAGTCCCTCGAGGTTAACTGGTTTCTTATATTTGCCACGATTTGATGGACCTGGCTAGCATTCATTTCATTTATTCATTATTATCGCTATACTTCTTTTACTAGAGATTTCAACTTACTTCAATTAAAAGACTGAAAAGACTGTAAATTTGCAATTTTAAAATACAATACTATTTGAATATTTAAACAGAGTTTCTTTAATTTATTTTGAAAACTTGAATCACTTTCTAGACACGATAATGAATACGGTGATCAGGGCGCTAATTAAGGTGTGTTTTTTTGCAAGCGTATATACGCTTCAATTTAATTTTGCATGTAAAATACACTAACAACGAATCCTATATCCGCTTAAGTTACTCGTCATATTTATCGCCGTCAGTAATAAGCGCGGATAAAAACAATGCTTCCAAACATTATTTTCAATGAGTTCATTCCTGAATTTATTCATTCATTGTTTAGGTTGCTGTATGTGGCAGGTGCGGTTGATGTATTAGATAATTTTTAATTGTTTTAGCATTCATAAGTATGCAATTTTTGGTACACGCAGAGTGTCTCTGCTATACATTCCGTTTAGGTTTCGTAAACGATTCTTTTCATATGATGAACTTTTTTTTCATTTTATAATTTTTAAGTGTTTTTGCTTTTAAAGTAATGGTCACGCTACACAGTCACAACACGAAGATAGTGACCATTAATGATCAACCATCACCTTCCACGACTAAACTTCCGATTGCTTAGCAAATGTCACAAATGTCGTCGGTGCTGCCAAGATCTTATGATGAATCACTAAGCGCCGATGATCGTTTTTTTGTGCACTTATAAATTAGGCGTATATACGCTTGCGAAAAAACACATCTGTAAACTCCTCTTATAATCAACGCTTCCTTTAGACTATTATATGTTCCAGACTCATGCAAGATTGGAGAAGTGATTATGGTTCCAAACCGGGCAAACTGTTAAACAAGAAAAAGTCGTACAGACCCATAACATTGTTACCAACAATATCCATAACATTTTAGGAACTTTTATTAAAACGCATTCAAAAATTTATCAAAGAGAAGCTACTTATACCTGACCATCAATTTGGGTTTCGAGCGGGACACTCCACAATTGACCAAGTATACAGAATAACGAATGAAATTGGAGGAGCATTAGAGGAGAAGAAGAGCTGCTCTACCGCCCTACTTGACGTTTACCAGGCCTTCGACAAAGTCTGGCATGAAGGCATGAAATACAAACTAAGAAGGCTTCTACCGACAATCTTATATAATATCCTAGAATCTTGTCTCGATAACAGGATATTTAGATAAACCCGGACCTGAATACTCCGATTTTAAAGAGATCCGAGCAGGAGTCCCTCAAGAGAGTGTTCTTGGGCCTACATTGTGCCTGTTGTACACTAGAGACATAGCTCAAACTGAGGGTACACTTGTGGCTACATTTGCGGATGACCCAGCGATCCTGGCAACGGGAAGTTCAGTTGAGTCTTCAACTGAAAAACTGCAGCGAGCTCTGGACAAAATAAACGAATGGTCAAAATGCTGGCGCATTGCTCCCAATGAAACCAAATCAACGCACATAAATTTGACCTACAGAAATATTGATAATCTACAAGTCTTCATTAATTCTGTACAAATACCGTACGCTAATGAAGCAAAATATTTTGGTATGACACTCGATGCGAAACTCAAGCGGAAGGCCCATGTGAAAAAGAACTGGGATGAGCTCGAACACCGGTATAGAGAAATGTACTGGTTACTTGGAAGGCACTCTAAGTTAAGCATGTACAACAAACTGCAAGTACTAGCCTACATGGACTTACGGCATACAACTATGGGGTTGCACCAAATCAAATAACAGAGGATTTATTCAGTCCTTTCAAAATAAAACTAAACGGGATATTGTGAAAGCTCCCTGGTATCTCAGGAATTGGGACCTAGGGCTAACTTCCGAAGAAATAACAAACTCCGCTCGAAAACTAAGTATCAGACTTCATGGTCATTGTACCCACGCCATCCTCCAAACTTTGGACATGAGACGTCTAGTGCCCCGACTCCAACATACGAGACCGCTCGATTTGGCGCAATAGTAACAGACCAACCTAACCCCAGATCTTACTGGGAGTCTGAACACCAGACGCTGGAAGGTCCACTGCGAATCTTCACAGATGGATCGAAGATGGATGCAGGTGTGGGTGCTGGTGTCTGTTCCAAGGGTCTAAATTTCCAGCTATCTTTCCGACTACCTAGTCACTGCGGCGTCTTTCATGCTGAAACGATAGCGATTAAGGAAGACGTGTCATGGCTAAAAACAATGTAATATCGCACACAGATATCGTCATCCATTCCGACAGCGATCAAATCTGAGCTCAGTCACTTTTAACTCCAAGACTTCCCTTAATTGCCGCCTATCTCTTAACGAGATGGCCAAGTAATTTAGCACCCAACTGATGTGGGTGCCGGGACACTGTGACATTCCAGAGAATTGTGAAGTCGACGAACTCGCTAGAAAGGGCACAAGCTCTGTACTCTTTCCGGGTGGACACCCACCCTCCACGCCTATCGCTACTATAAGACATCAGCTAAAGCTTGAAACGCATGCTCAAACAAACCGCGGATGGATACCAGCCACAGGGTGCCTTATTACCAAACAACTTTGGTATATGATCGATCCCAAACGCCGCCTTCTATATGCGGTCTTCCATGTTAGTCTTCCTAGGTTATACCGACTTTGCAGTCTTTGGCCTATGATCGATCCCAAACGATCACTAAGCTTGATCAGATTAAGTAGGTTGAATCTCAGATCTCTTATTGGAATTGTGCCTTTCCGGAATTAGGCCTTCCTAATTCTGTCGAAGCTGCATGAACGAGGATGAGGAAGAAACCATTGAACACTTGCTATGCAGTTGCAGTGCTCTCTCATCCCGTAGATTCAGACTTCTGGGAGCCCGTTTCTTTGTTAATCTGGCTGAAATGAGCGGCATCAAGATCAGTCCTCTTCTTCGCTTTATCGAAAGCACAAATTGGTTTGCGGATTAGGTAGCCTAAGATCCACGTGGTAACACAATGGGCCTTCGCTTGGCCTAAGCATGTCTGCTGTCCGTATGCGTGGCAGTCAGCCTCCTCAACCTAACCTAACCTAACAAACCAACCTAACGATGGCTATGGCAGGTGATTTTACCGAAGGTCTACCTGCAACACGCGAAAATATCCTTAAATGAAAGCTACTAGATAAGGAAACTTAGTTGTAGGACACTCGGTAAAAATCTGACACTACTTTGTGGACACGGGTCACATAGTGTCTTGTTGAAGATTTTCACTAACCCAAGTACAAAAAAATGTGTGCAAATCTGAAATTTATAAAATACGCGTATCGTCGTCCCACGCAAACTTAACTGCATTCCACGCTTTCAAATGCAGTTGGATTCAAGCTTCAACCGGTGCATACTGTTTAGCTTGAATAGCAGATCGTAATAAAACTGTTGAACAAACTTTTTGTTTAAAGAGTGCGTGCCCAAAAGGGACCCGCGGTCATTTAAGGTTTAAATTGCCACTTACTTTGAAAATTAAACCAACAATGGCTGATGCCGCCAAAACCTTCTCCCACTTCCAAGTACGCCACAAAACCCTGACCACGTGTGATGCTCAATTCCGAACTAGGTCTAATAACACCACTGCTGGACCTGAGGCCACTCACGACAAGTGCGGTAAACAGAGCTAATTTGCGCACGTACGACTTCATGTCTCTCACCTGATTGGTAACACGAAACTGTCCGAAATTGAAATCCGAACAATGTGCAATCACAGCAATCCAGTGATACTTAAACTGATAAGAAGAATCGAGAAATAGACCAACAATCAAATAAACAAAACTGAGATATAGCCCATGGAACCGAGTTAATCGCTAAATGATTGCATTCCGCAACTCACGGATTGACTGGAAATGTACTACAAACGAATTAAGTTAGGTTATCAGATTCTTTTCGTAAAGACCTGCATAAGGCCGATTGAACGGGGATGGGTTAGGGTACTTACACCACCTCGCCGCCAATAGAAAGCTACACTTAGGCGTCTACTTGTTCAGTAACTGGAGCAAATCGAATGACATCAGCATACTCTTTTTCCTAGTAGGTACAGTCACTGTCAAAAGTAAAGTTACATCCATTTTCATCAAACGGCACTTCAGGAAAAAAATCTTAAATGCAGCTTTCGAAGGTAATTAGCAATGTTCACGAAGCAAAAAGAAAATATCAACATATCTCAAAAACTAAAGGCACAGCGAGTCAAAACACACAAAAAAAAAAGTAATAAATTCACAAGTTAATTCAAAAGTAAGTGTAAACCATCAAGCATCTAACGTGGTCGCCGGCTTAGTGGGTAAGTGCATCCTCCTACGCAGAGGGTGCCAGGTTCGCTACTCGAATTTATCGACTTTCATAATTCACGGCTCCACCTCGGAATACCAAATGGCGGGATAGCGAGCACACCCACAGCGATCGCCGGGCGATAATATTCAGTGTCAGGAAGTGGAAACGAAGGCTGTACCCCGTCCTAACGTGGAAGGATACGCTCTGCAACAGAGACATGCTCAATGAGATAAGTCGGGTCCCAGAGGCTCATTGACAACAGCTGACACAGGTTATAACGATAGCGCCGCGTGTGGCTTTTACCTCTGTCATCGAGACATCGCATGATTTTTCGCGCTGATAACCATGTTGCACCTGAGACAGGGGATGGATTTGCAAAGCAGTTTTGCGCACGTGAAGCTCAATCTGCCTTTCCATGCGTTTCAGTAGAAGGGAAGTCGATTGATTAGATCGATGATTGGATCGATCCTCCTCATCGATTATTGGTCTGAAGGATACCCAAACTGTGGGCCGGGGTTGAGATTCGCTTGACGAGTCACGAATATAGGTTAGGTTAGGTTGAGGTGGCTGACTGCCGCGCATACAGACAGCAGACACACTTAGGCCAAGCGAAGGCCCATTGTTTTACCACGCGGATCAAGGGTACCCATTCCGCAAACCAATTTATGCTTTTAATAAAGCCAAGATGAAGGCTGATTCTGATGCTGCTCAGTTCAGCCAGATTTTCACGGGCCTCCAGAAGTCTGAATCTACGGGATGAGAGAGCACTGCAATTGCGTAGCAAGTGTTCAATGGTTTCTTACTTATCCTCGTCCATGCAGCTTCGACAGAAATCAGTGCAAGGAAGGCCTAGTCTAGATGCGTGAGTTCCGATGGCCAATGCCAATAAGAGATCTGAGACTTAGCCTGATTAATCTGGTCAAGGTAAGCGATCGTTTGGGATCGATCATAGGCCAGAGTTGTTTGCAGGCAGGCTTCTGCCCGAACCTTGTACCGCAGGATAACTGTTCCACCCTCTGGTAAGACTTTCGGACATCATTCTTGCCGTGACACTCGATCGCGCGCTTCTCGTGCTCTTCTTTTTTCTCCTGAGAAGTCAGGTCTCCTCCCTTCGTCTCTGTTCGTAGAGCTCACGACCAACTCTCGTTGTTCGTTGCATCGTTGCTTCGTAGGCTTCCAGTTTCGCTGCATGTGCCTATCTGCAATCGTTGCCAAAGCATAGGTTATTACTAGGTGGTGCCGTAAAACCCAGCACATCGGTAGAAGCTTCTTTAATGGCAGGGAACTTACAGAAAGATTCCGAGTGACTTGATCGGTCGTTGCGATTGTAATTTCCGACGTCAAACCGAGGTGTCCTTTCTAGACTCCGATATCCGAGTTCTTACCTTGGCTACAACAAGGAAATGGTCCGAGTCCGTGTTGGCTCCTTGAAACGTTCGGCCTGACGTCGATCACAACGAGATCAATCTGGTTGATGGTTGATTGATCAGAGGATCGTCAGTCCCCTTTATGGATGTTGAGGTGTGGGAACCGCGTGCCAAATACAGAGAGATTACGTCCCGTGACAAAGTCAACCAGTCTGAGTCCATTATTGGATGTGGTTTCGTGCAAGCTGTGTTTCCCGATGACTTTGGCAAAGATATCTTCCTTTTGCATTAAAATCTCCTAGAACGATCTTGCTGTCGTAGCTGGGACATTGATCGTATGTCCTTTCTGGATGAGAGAAGCAGTTCGTTGATAGAGGCTAAGTGCAGATGCTTGTGCCTGCATGAGACTCCATATCAACGCTTTGAAATCCTATTTGTAACGAAAAACGACTTTTTACAACTTGCGACTTTAATTAATTTCAACTTTAATTGATAATAGCTTGTTAATATTGGATTCTAGAAAAGTGAGTTATTTCATGTATTGCGGCCAATTTGGCACAAGATTGGATTTTTTCTTTCTTTTTTATTTGCATGGTGGCCTATTGGAAATTCGCCCCCGTCGTTGCATACCCTGTGGCTGATATAAGAAACTGTGTTCTCGCCTAATAAGTAATGTTGCCCGTACCTTCCCAATCCAACTGTTATTTCTGAACATAGTGAGCGACTCATTTCATCCCCACATGAGTGTGAAGTGAATAAACAAAACTTTCCGGAACTGATCAAAATGGTTATGAGATCTTTCGCCTATTCTGTGTTCCCCTTAAAATTTTAAAAATTTCATTTTAGTATCAAAAATGTATTTAAAAGTATTTCCGCTGAATAAGAAACATAGATGTTGGCAGTACTGCGTACGTGCTGAATACAATTGACATCCAGAATCGAATTCGTTTGACATTTCGTTGATATTTGCAATTTGTGATTTCTGATACGAACTAAATAGCGCAGTGTATGAAAACATTTGTGTGTGTTTTTGGTGAATTTGAAGATAAGGGTTTTTCCTGCCATAAAAATACGTATGCACATTTCATTTTGTATGGGTTACTAATGACTATCGAACAGGAAGGGGGATATTCCAAAGCACTGCCTTTGAATGAAATTACAGTAGAAGAAAGAAAACATTGAATAACGATGGCACTTGTTAAAGAAGTTTCGGATATCAATTGGAGTGAACTGTTCGAAATAAATATGAGTGAGGAAACAATTGCACAGGACTGCATTACGTGTTTACAAAAAAGTTTCGGTCACTCGAGTTTTCGTGCAATGCAGTGGAAGATTGTTGCGTCTATTTTGAATGACCGTCGCGATAATTGTGTTATCATGGCAACAGGTTATGGAAAATCTCTTTGCTATCAGTTTCCTTCAGTATTTCTTGACACTATTACTATCGTGGTATCACCTCTAATATCGCTAATGCAAGATCAAGTTCTAGGGCTGCGCTTAAATAATCTGCGTGCATGTTTTCTTGGATCGGCTCAAGAAAATCGGGACACCTTGTACGAAACCATCGATCGTCGGTACAATATTGTATACGTAACGCCGGAGTATATAACAAGTGAAGTTGGACAGTTCCTCTTGAATAAGGTTCAAGAATATCTTACCCTGATTGCGATTGATGAGGCGCATTGCATTAGCAAGTGGGGGCACGACTTTCGGTCAGCTTACCGCAACTTAAGTCGACTGAGAGATATATGTCCCACAGTGCCGATCCTTGCAATGACAGCAACTGCCACACCCCATGTTCGGGATGATATTATACAGAGCTTGAAGCTGTGTAACGCACAGGTGATAAATTGGTCTTTGAACAATCGTGTATAAACATGGGAAGCGTGATAACAATTTCTTTCTTATCTTGCAGATTATTTCAACAGGTTTCGATCGACCAAATTTAGAATTCTCGATAAAGCATAAAACACAGGTCTGGGCGGATATTGGTCATCGCATCGCAAGTGTAAAAATCGGTTCAGTCATTGTGTACTGCATTTCGAGGCGTGTCACCGAAGAAGTTGCAGCTACAATAATGTCTAATGGCCACCTATGTGGTGTATATCATGCCGGTTTGTCGCTAACTCAACGAAAGAAAACCCACGAAGATTTTATCCACGATCGCATTCGTGTGATTTGTGCGACGATAGCCTTCGGAATGGGCATTAACAAACCAGACGTTCGCCTTGTCATACACTACGGAGTGGCGAAGGACTTGGAAAGCTACTACCAGGAAGTCGGCAGAGCTGGTCGTGATGGTTTACCCTCCCAGTGTATGATGTTTTACGAAAACAGAGATTGGACCATACTTGGTATGATAAGAAATAGAACTGATAAAAGCGGTGCTGCATCAGCCCATCACGAGAAATTGGAACAAGCCATGCGCGAATACGTTTCCAGCAATGCATGTCGACGACGCTTTATCCTGTCGTACTTCGGGGAGAGCTGCGACAACTTGAAGCCACGTCCAAACTGCTGTGATAATTGCAAGCGTCAAGAGTGCAAACGGAACTTGTTTCACAGATTTGAAGGCTTGTGCGAAGACGGCCTGCTCGATATTACAAATGAAAGTCTGAAGCTGCTCACACTTCTGCGGGACTGCAATGGCTCGTTTGGCTTGCAGAAGGCCATTTTGATTCTGAGAGGATCCAAAGCGAAAAACGTGCCTGAACAATGGTCCAGTCACAGGCTTTATGGAAGTTTATGTGATAAGACAGTAAAATGGCTGGATGCGGTGGGCAACATTTTGCGGAACAAAGGCATGATGACAACATGTCCACCAAGAACTAAATCGAACCGTAACTATCCCACTTGTGTAATTTCATCCAAAGGCATGGAGCTGTTAACGACGGGAGGCCCTCTTAAAATTGTTCCCAATGATGAGTTCATACGGAATCTTAAAATCAAAGTGAATAGCTTACCTAAGATATTGACTGCAAAACCACCCGATGCTCAACTGTCGACAAGCAATGGTAATCTAACCGTATCTTCAACGACAGTGCCACCAAAACGTGAAAACCCCGCATTATTCGATATTTATCGTCCACTCTTGAAAGTTCGCACGAAGCTTGCCAGCTTGTTTGATGTAATGCCTTATCTTGTGGCATCAACAAAGGCGCTACAGCAGCTGGCTACATTACAACCAACTTCAATGGAAGATTTAAAGAAAATCGAATTGGATGGTTATTCGGAGGAGAAAATTGAACGCTTTGGACCGGTCTTTATAAAAGTGATCAGAGATTTCCACGCTAAACTTGCGAAATCAGTGAAGACAGAGACATCATTAGCGGGCAACACCATCAGGAGGCATCTAATAGTTCATGGTAAGATTATTATTTCGATTGAACTAACATTGCTTGGGTTGAGATGTGTATTGGGCAAGGAGCGTTTGAGTTTTCCTTGGACTATTCACTGGAGCTGTCAGTAGCTCTCGTGTGAATATATGCGTCGAGTACGACGCTAATGATTCTCATAACTCTCGTCTTCACGGCTGACTTAAGCCGCAGGCTATTCTGAATATCGCTTGGAGTCGGCAGAGAACTGAAGTCGAATCCTGAGGTGGTGCTGAAGCTGGAGACAATGAAGAAAATAACTTATCTTCTTATAAGTCCTCATATCATTTGTCATTCTGCCTTGAAATCTCTTAGAACGATCTTGGTGTCGAAGCTGGGGCAGTGTCTTTCTAGGAGATCACAGAAGACATCCTTGCTGTTGTCACCTTTGTCCTCTATCGGGGCGTGGGCGGAAATCAGGCTGATGTTCTCGAATGTAGCCTTAATGTGGATTGTTATGGCGCGTCCACTTTTACAGACAAAGATTAAGATTTTTTGCCTAAGTCTGCCTCGAACAACCAATACACAAACAAATAAGCAGTTTCTCATCCTCTTTTTGCCCGGTCCATTCCACAGCACTTCCTAGATTGCGGTGATGTCTGCTTTCTGGCAGTCCATGGCCTCCGTGAGTTCTTCGGCTGTACGTGGTCTGTTAAAGAACCTAGCACTCCACGTGCAGAACCGTAAATCGTTGTCCTTGATTCGTTAGCTGGGGTCGTCAACATTAACTCCATATCCGAGGCATGAACCGTGTGATTTTAACGTGGTGCCCTCAGTTAACCTCACGCAACCTCCAAATGGGAGGCCAGGCACTATACGTTAACCCTCGGGCGAAGAGTCCGGGTTTATCCGGTGTCAGGAACCTCGCTGAGGCTGTGAGCGCCGCCGTTGGCCCTAAGGCTATAGGGCTCTGCCGCCACCATCTCTGTTCCAAGTCCCCGACCTGGCCTTGAAAGAACCTTCTAGACCTTTGCTCCGAATATATCGAGGTAGCTTTAGAAGGACAAAGCACCAGGCAGCTCCTACTGATTGGAGTTTAGGATCCCGCCGTTGGCCAGACAGTTTTCCAGCTCCTCCGCCGCCATCCATAAAAAAGACGAGCCCTGGTACAGGCTCACTCACCCTGGTACGACGTCCTACGGGGGTTGCACAGTCGGAGTGCTCATCAGTTCTCAACGAATAGCTTGACTCTAGTTCCCTTACACTTTTGTCTCGTTCGACTTGAGCCTTCACTTCACCGTGTCCATCTGACAGAATTGAATGTCAAAAATTCTCTAAACTATTGCTGTCATATATTTGACAGAAGTATCTGTTTAATATTACCTGCTTTTTGTTTCTACACCTCTCCTACACAATATTTAATTGTCTTGATAATTAATCACACTTTTAACAGATTCCAGTGACCAGCCATCAACCTCTGCCAGCAACTTAGCCCTGGGGGCAGTGAAAGAAGAAAAATGCATTCCAAAGTTGCCTGCATCGCCAACACCTCATACCACTGCCATCGGAATCGACTGCAATCAGAGCATACGACAAGAAGAAAGTTCTGTTCCACCCAATTCGCAGGATTCAGTTGAAGTGATTGAATCCACTCCACCGCCAATCATTGAAATCTCCGATTCTGAGGGGGAATCTAAAGATCCTGAATCTGGGATAAGAGTCAGTGAATTTCATGAACCGCCCAAACCTGATACCACTGCCATCGAACCATCAAAACCTGATTCCACTGCCATCGGAATCAACTTCAATCAAAGTCTACGAGAAGAAGAAAATGCAGTTCCACAGCCAGCCATTGAAATCTCTGACTCTGAGGAAGAATCGGAATCCTGGCAGTCAGGGATTAGGGACAGTGAATTACTTGAAATCGGTAATGGGCTAGATGAAAAATCCAATCAGAACTCAGACTCAGATATCGAAAATGAAGAATTGGACTTATTAATTGCCGCCCTCAGGACGGAGAGGTTATATGCGAGTCAAGTAAACAGAAGGCCTGAAAATGGTGATGTTAAGGAAACCGTCAGCAGCACCTGTTCTCGACGTGATTTACCTGATGTCAATCAAACTGAAGTCGACACACTCGTCTCAAACACGCCAACGAGAAGCGATAGCATCTCAATTTCCTTAGGCCAAACCCCAACTGAAGTCGATTCGGATCCGGATATCTTTGCTGAATTCTGGGATGAAGATGTCAACGACTTAGACTTAACACAGATATCCGAAAAGGTCGAGCGGCAAAACAGTAAAACACCAACAACTGCCCCGCCTTCTTCTGCACAGCAGAATCCATTAACGAACAGTCCGACGATGAATTCTGTAAACTGTAAAGTGAAGAAGGAAAAAGAAGAACATGATATACATCTCAATGATCTAGATTTAACTCGAACATGCCAAGAGCCCGAGCATCAAATTCGAGCGCCAGCAATCATTCCTCCTCGTCCTGCAGAGCGGAATTCTGTAGCCAACATTCCGGCCAGGAACCCTGCAGCGTCATCGTTAAATTCTGTTGAGTGTAAAGTGAAGAGGGAAAAGGAAGAATCTGAGCTAGATTTACTGTTGAATGAGATCAAAGTGGATTTTAATAGCAAAGACCCACAGAATGGAGGAACGCAGGCAACAGCGATGCCAGCTCGTCTGACAAAGGCAATTTCGAATGCGTTTGAGAATGGAGAAGTGAAGAAGGGAGAAAAAGAAGCTGATTTATATCTCAAAAGTTTTGATTTAACACAATCTTCCCTTAAGACTGAGAAGCAAATTACAGAAACACCAGCAACCATCCCTCGTAGTCCATCAGAGCGTAATCCATTAAACAATATACAGTCCAGTAACCCCCCAGTATCATCATCGGTGCATTCTGCAGAGTGTGAAGTGAAGAAGGATAAGGAAGAGAAAACTGAATTAGACTTGTTCTTGGATGAGGTCATATTGGATTTAAATCTCAATAATCTGCCCAAAGGCTCACAGAATGAAGGAAAGCAGGCGACGGCGATGACAGCTCGTGTGATAAAGAAAATTTCGAATGCGTTCGAGTATGAAGACGACTCCTCGTCGGAGTCTGATGGCGAAAGGAGACCGGTGACTACGCCAAAGAAACGAGCTCTGCCCAGCTGGATGAAGCTAACCAATAAGAGAAAGAGGTGATCGTCGGTTGTTCAAAAAATCGTTTTTGTTTTAGTTTTAGTTGTGCTAATAAATAAGAAACATGAAATGTTTTTTTATACGAGAATTGTTCGTTGTCTTTATTTAAGCATAAATAACTGCAAAACTTGTGAAATTTGACGGCCTTCTTCAGTCCCCACTTGTGATTTGATGATTGTTGTTTTTAGGAGCAGATGATAGTGAACTGAGACCACTATGTTTTTCTTTTTTCATAGGTAGGTGGAAACCTTGGTTCGACGTCCATTGGTAGTGTCAGATTCTTACTGACTAAAACCACCTCCCGTGGAAACTTTCCGTTTATTCCCTCACGGAACTACCACTGGGTATTACTTCGCAAGGGACGCATTCGAGCTTTTTGCTTCGTCACGTGTCGTTTAGCGAATTCGCTTTCCGCTGCCGTTCTAAATTCCTTAGATCGCACATTATTCGTACTGCTGTGTCGTTCACAGCACACCAAAGGTCTTCAGAGCTCAACATTTGTTGGACAATGTTTTCTGGTGTTGGCGGTTCACCAAATGCGTCCCGCAATACAGCTCGTTCGTTTGCATACCGAGAACATTCGAAGAAAACGTGTTCCACGTCCTCTACCGCGTTTACGCAGTGAGGACAGGACGGACTCGGACACGGTTTCGCTTGAATAGATATCCCCGGAAAGGACCGTGACCAGTCAAGAACTGTATAAGATAATAGTTCAGTTCGTCGTGTTTTCGATTAACCCAACTTTCAATTCGTGGGACTAGCCGGTACGTTCATCTCCTTTTTTTTCAATACTGCGGCTTCTTACGAATGTCTTCGCATGATTTGTGTTTGTCCCGCCTTGCACGCGATTGTCATGAGCCATCTAGCTTCTAAAGCTAGGATATCGATTGGTGCCATAGAGGATAGTAGCAATATCGCGTCGTGGGATACCGTTCGAAATGCACTGCTTACTCGCAGTACACAGAGTCTGTACTCAGATTTAATTTCCTTCATGCGAGTCTTCATGTTCGCAACGTCAGACCATATTTGTGCCCCATAGAGCACAATGGAAGCCACAACTCTCGCAAGCATTAATCGTTTGCCTTGTTTCGGGCCGCCGATATTCGACATGAGTCTTGAGAGAGCGCCTATCGCTTTTGACGATTTCTCGGAAGCGTATGCGAGGTGATGCTTGAAATTTAGCCGAGCATCAATCATCACTCCCAGATATTTTATAAATGGACTGGAAATAATGGTGTGCTCTCCGACTTTTATCGTCATGGTCTCTAGCACTTTTCTATTCGTAATGAGAACGGACTCCGTCTTGTGATCCGCGAGGTCTAAACTCATATCGCGTAGCCAGTTCTTTATAAGTGCTATTGCTTACAAACTCGGTTTCTTAAAGCCGTTTTGCCACCACAACAACAGCAATATCGTCCGCAAAACCTACTATGGTTACTTCCCTGGAGACCGGGAGTCGTAATACGTCGTCATACATCACGTCACAGTAGGGGACCTAACACTGATTCTTGGGGAACCTCCCTGTAATATACAATTACGTCCCGTCATCGGAGTGGTAAAGGAGCAACCTATCGGTAAAGTAGCTCCTGATTATTCTTAAAATGTAATTCGGTACATTTAGTCTTTCGAGGCAATGTAAAATACGCGACCAGTTCGCCGAGTTAAAAGCATTTTTCACGTCAAGTGTAACAACGGCGCAGTACATTTTACTGCCTCCTTTCCATCGTTTTCCTTCTATAGTCGATTGGGCTTTGTCTATTACGACTTTAATCATGACGATTGTCGATCGGCCCTTTCTAAAGGCATACTGACATTCCGCGAATCCATCATTGGCTTCAATGATAGGCAATAGTCTGTTACATATAATTCGCTCTAATATTTTGCCCATGGTGTCGAGCATACAGAGCGGTCGATAAGATGAGGGCTCCTCCGGTGGTTTATTTCCTTTCGGTAATAATACCAACCGTTGGTGTTTCCATTATTCTGGTGAAACTGAGACCACTATGTGGCACGAGAGATGCGTGGGCAGGTGGTGCTACGAACACCAACCTGGCGACGAACACACACTTTCCTTTTAGCAATCAAGTGAGTTGTGCTCATTGTTGTTATACAAATAGACCTTTTAGTTGTAATCAGCTTGTGATTATCGTGTTGGTATCGCTGTTTGTGATTGACGACTGAAGTGGAAACTTTACTTTAACTTCCACCAGATATGTGTTTGTCCAGAACGCATTTGCCTAGTGAGTACGTGCAACATTCGGTTTATTCTTCTTCGTGTGGCACTACAGTACGGCTCACATTCCATTTCTGTTAGTTCGAGCTCTGGCTACCTGGCCCCAGTTACGCACACAAATGTTGAAGTCATTCTCCAGTTGCGTGCGACTCCTTAAATGCTGGGATCCTCTGGAACCGAAGACTATAGGCCAGGATGCATGGCGTTGGATCCGTAGACGACTTGTTGAGCTCATTTCGCAGTACAGCACAGTTTGTGGTTGAATGATCTGCTCTAGATGCCATCATAACAAACATAACCAAAGACCGCACGCAGGACGTTTTCTCGCTAAGCGTCCAAATTAGGATTAGATGTAGTTAATTTCCCAGCTGCGTCTGGAAAGCCATCAGCCAGGGCAGTGAATTTGTGAAGCGTGCTAAATATCAACTGATCCGGTATCATCAAAGCCATGGGATTGAAAACGCTTCATGCTCATCAGCTTGGATTGTGTCAATACAGGCATAGTTGCGGGATGGATTTTCTCGCTTTGTGGATTGCAGTATTTTCATGAAAATTTGTGTCCACCAAAATCTTGAGGGTTTCCGAAGGTGTTTTGAATTACGAAGGCATTGTCGGTGTCTCGTCTTGTCGAAACACATCGCTTGCTGCTACCAAATTGTAAATCCTCTTCTCATTTACTAATTGAGACACACATGGATACATCGTTCCTTAGAACAAATTATCTTTATTTCAAAACATTCTTACGAACTGAACCTAACCTAAAAATCTATAGACCTCTCTTCACCCTTGGCCAAACTTTGCTCTCAATCCAGTCGAGGTAGTAGGAAACTCTTGCGTATACACCTGGCCGATTCTCACCGCATCCATTTCCAAACGATACCAGCCCAACAAGTTCCCAAATCTTCTCCTCAACATCTCTCATCAGTGGTCCACCGGAGTCGCCATAGCAGGCGTCCTTATTTGAATTCTCCGTCGAATCAATGGCGCAATACTGGCCAGCTTCCAAGCCTCGGTAATATTGCTGACGGAAGCCACTCTCGGCGAAGGTGTCATTACAACTCTCCAACTCGACTGTAACTTGATCCGTCCACATAAGAGTGTAGCTTCTTGAATAGACTAAACGGGAGAGAGAGAAAGCTAGATAATAAAAGAGATGACAAATTTAAACAAAGTGACAAGTGTACTAGATGCATCTGTTGAGCCCCAGCCGGCTACTTTAAGTTCGACCGATGGCGAGAGGTCTTCGTTCGTGGATCGCAAGCAGGCTGGATACACCAAAGTGTTGAAACTAACGTCTTCCGTGAATTCAATCAGAGCGATGTCATGGTAGGTCAAGTAGCTTACGTAATTTTCGTTCAGTATCGCATCCTGAAAGATAAAAGTTGGAACTGATTGCTTGAAGGTGGGAATAAACAATTGTGTTTCTAGATAGCTCCTGCCTGTGGTCTGAAGTCAAGATGTGCTGTCCACGGGGGACACGGCCATTTCATCGAAGTGAAGACCGGGTTTTGAACTAGAAAATGTGAGCTCTCTGAAAACTGATTTTCGAGTGCAATCAATTTAAGCCATAGTAACAAAATCCTATTTGACATTAAGTCATTTACCGGTGAACGTAGAGTGCGTTCAGAGGGACCTGTAGCTGATGGTAGGTAGATTCATGAATTGTCCATTTGTCGCCGTTCGATGGAATTGAGATTGCGTCACTCGACTACTTGCGTTGGGGTCTTGATCCAAAACCTTTCAAAATACAGCTCGCGCAAGAACTAAAGCCGAATGATCTGCTACAGCGTCGTTGAGTGGAGGAAGAGGAAGCTTGAGGAAGATGAGCGTTTTTATCGAAAAACTCTCTTCAACGACGACGATCTCGTTTTTTTTTAATAAATAAAACTGCCGCATTGGGTTCTATGAGCAAACTCAAGCAATAAAAAGCTCTCGCGGGATGCGCTCTCAAGGCCATCTTCAATCTAAAATGAAATAGTCTTTGGAAAGCTTTCGCTAGATAAAACAGAACAAGACTCGAAGATGGGAAACAATCGGATTATCTGACGCAGAGATAACCTGTATTCTCCATTATCTCTGATCTGACGCCTTGGCGTTCCATTCCACGAAACTACTTCGACTCGCGGCGGTTGAAACGTTGTCGTCTTGCACGCCTTCAATGAGTGCCTTCCACAAACTCGAATTCACATCGTTCCAATTGGGTATTCCTTTAGCGCGAGCATGTTTCGACTTTGGTAAGTCTGAATTGCTAGGCAACGATAAATGGTAGCCCCGTCCTCCTAGGATCGGATAAAGTAGACCAGCCACCTGCTTGGTTGGTAAAATAAATGATTCACGAGGGCAAGAAATCTGGACGGATCTTGCGGCAACAACCTTTGGAGTGCGAAATAGAACGCGCTTTGCACAATGGAATGCCAGAACTCTCTGTGAAGCATCAAATGACATCATACAAGATCGAAAGCCTAGGAATAAGTGAAATGAGATGGAACAAAACTGGCGATGTTGCACAGCCTATACTTCACTATACAGCGGGGAAGAAACCGGAAGTCAAGTATTGAGCACATACGAGGAAACACGTCGGAAAACCTGGTTGTGGAGTTCGAAAACTACAATGGAGAGAGATTATGTGAAGAATTTCAACTAGCTATCTTCCCCACAATTATACCTGGGGCTGAACACGCAATCAAAACGACCACATTCGAGGAAGCAAGAGATTCGTTATCCGATGTCAGAAATATAAGTGGTCCAACTTTAGCGCCATTGGACCAAGGTTGGATAAAAATATAAGCCCCGGATTTCCACCTGCGAATCACTGCTGAATCGATCCGTGTTTGAAGCGATTGTTGGCTAATGACGTCAAGTTAAAACGGTGATCGTCGTGGTGAGTCGGCCCAAATGGTGGTCAAGCTAGGATTGACAACCAGGAAGGTTCTAATATAATAAAAATACTGATATGGGTGGCGCAACAATTCGAGACGGACCTGGGCCTAGCTTTTACGGCAACTACTCGTGTTGCGCGTGCTATTGTTCTTTCACGAGAGGATGGAACTTACAATTTAATGCCGACTTCCAACGGCGAAGTTTTGAGAAGCTTTTTCTAGACAGGAGTACTCTTTGAGCATTGTCAGTAACTCGAAACTCGAAAGAGGTGAAGCCGTAAATTATAAAAGGTTGTAAATTCGGATATCGAACCTGGCACTCTCTGCGTAGGAGTGGACGCACTTAGCCACTACGCCACGGTGACCACCAGGAAGGTTCCGCTGTGAGTTTGGCTGAATTGGGATCAGGTGATTGAATCAATCACTCAGACGAAGTCGTATTTGTCTCATAGGATATGAATTCATGCTTATTATGAATAAATTTCCCCTCGGGATTTTGTCTCTTATTGGAAGACCCGATATCGTGAAAAATGTTCGAAAGGAAAAAGAAAAAGCACTCTCTATTGTGAAGGACTGAGCTAGCCCACTGCATTCCTCCTCTCCATGAATTCACCCGCAATACTCGTCTCGCCAAGAATGCCCATCAGTATACCCTTAAGCCTACTTTCGGACGCACAATTAAATTCAGAGACTCGTTCTTCAGCCGCATTTCACGAATATGGAATGCTCTTCCCAACCTAATATTTCCCACAGACTACAACCCGCAGATATTTAAGACCAATGTGCACAGGTACCTCCTCTCTCTTTCTCTCTCTATACCTTCGGCCCGTGCTGTGTCTTGAAATCAATCCTTGAGCACGCAAGGCACGGCAATCCCTTGAGCACGCGCAAATTATAAAAAAAAAATTACCTTCCCGTCGATTTATAGACATTTTTCATCGACTACCATACAATTATTTATTTATTTATTTAAGAAAGCAAACATATAATTATTAAAATCATAAGTTAGCTGTAAAGCCAGAGCGATGAAGCCTTAGGTTAATCATAGAATTAAAAAAATCAAATACGAGAGAAATGAAAAGAAATTATCAGGTACCAAGGCACGCTGGAACTCTAGAAGTATGCAACGAAATTCTTGAAGCCAGCTAATGCACAAACCAACAGCGGAGCACCAAGGCGGGTGTTGCACAAGGATCGAAGCTGGGACCGTTGCTTTTCAACGTCTACACGGCAGATCAACAACATCCAACCGACACATAAGTGGCGTCTATTTGCAGATGATTCGCTGACATATGCCAACTCGACTTCACCGCACGAAGGGTAGAAATCCAAACAGCGAACAAATTTGGCGACTATATCGAATGGGGAATTCGTATCAATGCTGGGAAATCGGTACTCATGTGCTTTAGGAGACCATCCCGAGGTGGATCCATATCAGCAGCCAAATGTCGGAGCATAAAGATAGTGTTTCCTAAGGGTACATAAATATCAACAAACGAGAAAGTCAAGTATCTTGGCGTTAACTTCACAGAAGTGTTGAAGTTCAACAGACATTTGAAATTGAACCTTAAGAAGGCTAACCTAGGCTTCCATCGCATCTATCCCTTCATGGGGAAAGAAAATGGATTAAGTTCTTATAACTGCTCCACAAGCAGCTTAAACGTCCCATCTAAATGTACGGCTTCCCAATATGGCATACCATCTCTAGACCACCATGAAGAAGCTCGCAATTTTCGAAATGAAAATACTGCGAATATGTAGCGGACACACCTTTGATGGGGACCGTCAAAGAAACCCCAGAAACAAGAATCTTTACGACCAAGCATGCATCTGTACATGGTGACACTGTTCAGAAAGCAGCTACTAGTCATCAACAACTATCCTAATGAGGAAATCAAGAACTTGAGAAACAGACAACGCTACCTTAACGCGCTAAATCTGCTGAACGAACAGCACTTTTCGACGACGTCAAACAACAAGTGTTCCAATGAAACACTAATCGCTAGCGACTAGACTGAAGCTCAGGGAGCATCTACGGGAGGCCCTTAAGCTCCACCTTATAGCACCAAGTGAGTACCACCTGTTCCTGTCCAAGGCGAACAGTTTTGCTGGAGAAAAGTTCGCTGGAAAGCCTTGTGACCGTAGGCCGCCAGTAGGACTTTAACGAGAAAGGGAACGGCAAAAAATAATCCAACAAAACGGCGCATATTTGCAGGGGTACCCCCATTCTGTTGTTCCAAAGGCCCTACGTGCTGTGAAATGCCTACGAAGGGTGAGCATCACACAGCAAACTGTTGTGTTTCAGCAGCCTGTCCAATTGATTGAAAGACAAGATAGCTATCGCTCTCTCGCCGTTTTGGGCTTACCTTAACACGCGCATCGAATCTGTAAATTGAGTTGACTGTAGGATCCCATTCGACCGAACCAAATCGCACCAAAACAGGCCGGCTCCTTCTTACGCAATGGGCCACTGTCAGCGAAAACCTTGCGGCTATCAACGATGCCCCACATCGCACTTCGTACTGGGTGCTAGACATCCCGCTCTCATAAAGCATCGCTCCCACATGCGGATACTCGCCAGGCGACGCCGCGACTCCGTTCAAAATATTATATGTCAATATGCGCGATGTGGCCCCTGACTTGTAAGCATCGCAGGCTACGCAAGGAAAGACCGATTAAACGGGGGAAAAAATGAACAAAAAAATTCAACTTACCGACTTCCGACGGCCTCTTCCTCCTCAAAGTATGACTACCTCGCCTACTGATGTCGGTCCTGAAATAGTTTCGGGATAGCAACCATTAATTCGATATTCACGGATCTACGAGCCTACCTTGGCGGTGCGGTGGGCGGTCTGGTTGGTGGACTGGTTGGCCGACTGGTTGGCCGACTGGTTGGCCGACTGGTTGGCAGTGCGATTGACGGGCAACACACAACTTCTTCTCTGCCGATAAATGAGCATCTTGTCAGTTCAATGTACGTGACTGCCTTGCGTATAAGTGCTTCGCACTGGCTGATGCGTGTGCAGGTGCCAGTGCGCGATGACAGATGGCATGCCTTGCCCTCCTGGCGATTGGGTGTGTACCCAGATTGCGGGAAACGCTGGCTGGATATTGTTGGTCTCCGCCAGGCTGTTGGTCTCGGCGAAGGTTCCACGCTTTCAACATCACGTCGTACGTCACTGTTGATTGAGACATGATTTTTAAAACATTCCCACATTTCAGAGGATAAGTCTGTTACTCACAAGGAAATTGGACAGCAAGTGATCTCATCTCTGCCTTTGAACGAACACCGATTTAAGTTCGTGTACGCCACCTCCTTGCGAAGGAATGACTGACAATGTTGAATGCGCGTGCAGACTCCCGTGCCGTCCGTTGTGTTGCAAGGACTTCCCTCGGGGAGTGATCCTAAAATGAAGAGAATTTCTATCAGCCTAATATGGGTACGTATTCAAACAGTGACTTGGGGACGAGATGTGGCACCTAAGCTCGAGTGGGTGTCACGGGCTCTCCATGCACTGGGGGTACCCCTTGTGGACTTGACTTGGACTGGCCCAGCGTCTCGCTCGCCACACACAACCCTCTGATGGACTGGACATTAGTTCCCTGGTTTTGCTGAAACACGGCTAATTGACGGCACACAGCCATGCATCGTTGTGCGAAGCGCTTCCGGAGTAATGCATTTTTGTCGGAAACTGTGAGTGTAGCAGGGGCTAATGTCGTCTCAGTCGTCGAGCCTTTGCTGAGTTTTAAGAAACGCCTTCTAGAGACATGTTCGAGTTCTTGAGAAGGTCTCAGGGGAGTGTGTGGTACTTCGCGCTGCTGTGGGAGTTAATCGACGGGATAGGGTGAGAAACACGACAGTGCTCGAGGAACTCAATCATGCTTGTTATGAATCCCGAGGGAATTTCTTATTCCCTTACCCTTTTCCCTCCGCGGAAAAAAAATCCTCACTATTGTCAATTTATTCTTCTTTATTTGGCGCTACAGTCCGGGGTGAACCTGGGCCTCAACCAACAAGCCTCTCCAGCTATCACGATCTCTGGCAATCTCTATCGGAATGTTTTTTTTTTCCGAGTTTAGTTCGAAATTATGTTCGAAAATGTGATGCGTGCATGTGGTGTTTTCAAGAGGGATATTCAACTGAAGACAAGGTTGGTTTGTGCATAAGCTGGTTTTAATAATTTCGTTGCATAGTTCTAGAGTTCCAGTGTGCCTTGGTGCCTAATAATTTCTTTTCATTTCTTTTCATTGATTTCCTTAATTGTATGGTAGTCGATGAAAAATGTTTATAAATTGATGGAAAAGTCCTTCACAATAGGGAGTGCTTGTTCCTTTTCATTTCGAACATTCTTTACAATAGCGGGTTACAAAATAAGAGACAAAATCCAGAGGGGAAATTTATTCATAATAAGCATGAATGTCGAGCAATTGCTTCTTGGAACTGGAAAGGCCATGCTTTGAATGTCTCCATCATCACCGAGGCATGGCTTGAACGCGAGTCTATCAGATCATACGATAGTTTGGCAGGTCCAGGAGGACGTGGTTGCACCCTGATGAGTTTGAGTCATTGGCGGAGGATCAACAAGCATGGAGATCTGGCGTGCGTGCTTTGTCCCCACGACCACTGTAGTGGATTATGCGTCCCAGTGAAGATGAGATGAGACGTTGCGAACTTTCGCCAATTCTTTTTCGTATCAGCTGAGGCCGTATACAACGGCGTCCTGAACAGAATGGTTTCAGACTTCCGGAAGTTGATACTCAACTTCCAGTCATCGCAACTTCTCATGAATGAATCGAATTCACACTGCATGAGAGTAGTGACTTCCAGAGAGACTGTTTTACAACAGCCAACTCAATGCGAGGGTGAAGGTTATCTGCTACAAGGCCCTCATCCTGCTCACCTATTGCCGTTCCATGTGGCTCGACGTGAATGCATGCTTGATGGAAAAGATTCGGTTTTTGAGAGGGCTTGTCTTCGGGCTTGCCTTCCCCTTTATAGAACTCCAGAGTCCCAGTGCATAAAATTCTATTCCAATGAGGTCATATACAACAGGGTAAACCTGATAAGAGTGGACAATTTCCTGTTGAAGTTGATTCGAGATAATACTGCTAGAGCGATGAACTCGTCCAACAACTTGATATCAGGGGCTTAATACCCTAATCCAGAAGACCATGAAAGGGTACGCCACAGTGGCTTCGTCCCCCCAGAAGCTTTTCTTCATTTAGAAAAGTACGGCCTATTACAAGATATGAATGCGGTACCGCTTATGTTTCACACCGCCAGATGAACTGTGGATGGGCGACCCAACCACGACCGTTCCGTCGCACAACGAGCTGAGGAGGGTCTCCTCCGGTTCAGTACGGCTGTATCCACCCGAGAAATTCGGGATGTTGCTAGGCAGCACCAATATTTCTGGTGATATTCATTGTTAGGTTAGGTCGAAAAACATAGAATACGATTAAGCTTAGCTTAGAGTGCCGCCTAGAGACAGTAAGTTAGAAGTAGTATATACCAATGTTCGTCCAACTAGTTTTAAGCATTTTCGTCTAGAATGTAAGTTTCTCACGAATACTTAAAATAAACATGAATTTCAAAAAAAAAAAGAACAAAGAATGTATCATACAATACTTCCAGTGGAATCTGAGCAACAAAAAATTGTATGATGTCTATGAATATGGACTCTCTAAGAAAGCTCCAACGAGCTTCTTTGAGACTCTACTGTTGGCAAGGTTAAAAAGGTGTCTGAAGTTTCCACGATTTGGAAAATCATACCTTCATCCCCGAAATCACCTTTCCCAACCCCCCTTTCAGTTCCATTAACAACAGGCACGCAACGGTTACGTCGGCACTGACAAGCCGTACATCCTGTCAGCAGGACCTGACCGCAACATCTCTGCAGAACTCCCAAGAACAGCAGACCTTGTCATGCCATTGCTAAATGGCCTAGCTGATTCTGGAAGAGGTTGAAAGTACAGTGGACTCCGCCTCAGTTGGATACCATAATTTGTTCGAGTTAGTGGGAGTTTGACTTAGAGACAGGTTTTTTGTAAGGAAAATTGAGGGGATTGTATGTAAACCATTTCGAAAAAGTTCGAGTTAGAGAGAGTTTTCACTTAGGGAGCGTTCCACAAAGGGAGAGTCCACTCTAGTATGCTCTCATGTCAAACCAAAGCCCATCAGCCTTCCTTTGTTTCTTCCGAAAACCTGGGAGAAACTAATAGACCAATCTTAACACCCCTGTACTTAGAGCTAAAGGTAAAAAATTGAGCACAAAAAACGATTCAATTTGGCATCCCTGGCAATTCACAATTATTCAGTCACTGTTCACTTCTGATGGTCCGCGACGAGGTCAGAGACTCATGCGATAGCCTTTCTTTATCGCAGGCTCGAGTACAGCATTTCGGAAAGATCGGGTGTGCCTTTCACAAATGCCTCTTGCCTTTAAAATTGGTTGCGTTCTTAGCGATTGTGTGTTTTATCTCTTTTATTGTTCTTGTCGCTGTTTCCCCCGAATGACAACACACGCAGGCGAGATTAGACTTTTTGCGCGTCAATTAAGTGTCCTTGAAACAGTTGACGTAGCGTAAGGACACGCGAACAAAGGTATTGCTGGAAACAAGAACACCATCCAACTGACCGATGGACAAACTTCACTTCTCAGCAGTTGGTACCGCTCACTATAAACAAAACCCACTGGACTAGTTCCCCGTCAAAACAAAAACACTTCATTCATCCATATCTCGCATTCCGTTTAGGCAGACTGCACACAAAAGGCATACATACGAGAATATTGCGGATACAGCCATCCACTAACCAGCAGAGGTTGGCGGCAAAATGACGTCAGCAACACGATGGTTAACCACAACATCATTGGTATCTCCCGCAGGTCGGGTTTATCCCTCAGAGAAAATCAAACGGGCTTGTTTATCAATTGCGTCCAACTGCGACCTTATTTTCTGACCATGAATCACACGCGACGCGACGAGATAGATCTTGACTTGTTCACATACGCGCCGACAGCCACAATCGATGTTCAGCAACAACTGACCGACCGTTCAGCAGCGCCGCCGCACTACAACCTCGAATGCGAATCTCCGTCTCGGCTTTTGGGCGTAATTCGTGCACTGGCTACGTGTCGTCATCTCAAGATTGCTCAGCTGAGAGCGGATTCCTTTGTCGGCAACGAATCGGGAAGTTAAGTGGTTGATGGTCCATAATCGTTCGCTCGTTCTCTCGTTCCACAGATCAGCAGTCGTATGCAAAGTTTGGTAAACGATTGCGGTTTCGTGTTGTGCAAGCATCGTGGACGAAGAATAAACACATTCACCGCAGCAAGCGTTAAAGACCCCTATCGACGATTGATAAATTTGTCAAACAAAAAAAGATTCGCTATTGTGTAACTCATTTGATTAAATTTCTGACAATTGTGAATAATTTATCTGCTGTGACTGAGACATGATATTTAACAATTTGTGTTTTTCGATATTTAATTAAAAGAATAAAATAAGAATGAGTTCAATAGAATTGTGGTTTGACGACGAACATTCTTCAGATTTTTTGGAAGTAAATATGTAAAATTTATTGTTCGAATTCACATGCATTGTTGTGGAACTTATCTTTTTTGGTCTCATTCAGTTCGGCCTGTCTTTCGAAAGTCTCTTTTCAGTTAAATCTTTCCAAAGGTACGCTCATCATCCCTTGGATGCAAATGATTTTTTGGTTAAGTGCAAAAAATCGGTTGTTAAGTTTCCAAAATCTCAACAAGAGAGAGAGAGCACTGAGCACTGGTCACCAGTGTAGATTGCCTAGTAAAAATCCCTCCAGATTAGCCCGCTATGGCATTCCGTTAATTCTGGGGGATCGTATAGTCTGTAGAGTATGATACGAGATCTCTCGATCTTGATGCTCAGAAGTTTCACTGTATTTATAGTCAAACACTTGGTTTGCATAACAGAGGCATGCCTTTACAGTCAGAAATATGGCACTTTGAACTCTGAAGCAATCTCGTTTCGTTGGGTATCAAAAAAACATCGTCTCATTAGGTTTTGATGACTGTTGTAGCTGTTACCACTTTCTCATGAATAATGCTTTCTTGTGGACTTCATAAGAAAACCCAGGTATTTAAATTCCGAATGAAGGTGGATCAAGTACAAAGCGTTCCGAGGAGCTAACATCGACTCGGACCATTTCCTTGTTGTAGCCAAGGTAAGAACTCGGATATCAAGAGATCAACGGAGTCGAGAAAGGACACCACGGTTTGACGTCGGAAAGCTACAATCGCAACGGACTGCTAGGATCTTTGCCGATCGAGTCTCCCGGAATCTCTCTCTAAGTTCGTTGCCGCCTGCGCAAACAATCGAAGAAGGTTGGAAGCGTTGTCAAGAAGCCATCAAAGATGCTGCCACTGATGTGCTGGGTTTTACGGCACCTCTGCGAAAAAAACACATGGTTTGACAACGAGTGTGGCACATGCAGCGAAGCTGGAAGCCTACAAAGCAACGCTGCAACGAACGAAGAGGGCTGTTCGTGAGCTCTACGAACAGAGACGAAGGGACGAGACCCGGCTTCTCAGGAGAAAGAAGAAAGAGCACGAGAAGCGCGCGATCGAGGAGATGGAGAGGTGCTACGGTAGGAACGATGTCCGAAAATTTTACCAGAGGGTGAAACAGTCATCCAGTGGATATAAGGTTCGGACAGAAGCCTGCCGGGACGATAATGGACAACTAGTAGTAGAGTCGCAGTCGATACTGAGAATTTGGAAGAACCATTTCCGCAGACTGCTAAACGGCGACGAAGATACCAATACCGCTGTCAAGCAGAATGTTCCACTCAATATGGACGATGATCGACGAGAATTCCGTCCCTCCACCTAGGCGAGGTCAGGATAGCAATATCAAGACTGAAGTCTAACAAAGCTGCCGGTGCGGACGGACTGCCCGCTGAAATCTTTAAGTCAGCTGGATATGATCTGGTTGGGCGCATGCACCAGCTCATCTGTAAGATATGGTCGGAGGAAAGCATGCCCGACGAGTGGAACTTCAGTATCGTTTGCCCGATCCATAAGAAAGGAGACCCCTTTGACTGCGCCAACTATAGAAGGATAAGTATCGTGAACATCGCCTACAAGATCTTCTCTGCCGTTTTGTGTACTCGTCTTAAGCCGTTTATAAACAACCTGATAGGTACATATCTGTGCGGCTTCAGGCCGGCGAAGTCCATCGTCGACCAAATCCACACACTACGGCAGATCCTGTAAAAGACCCAAGAGATGCAGATCAACACCCACCACCTTTTTGTCGACTTCAAGGCCGCATATGACAGCGTGCATAGGGACGAGCTAAACAACGCCATGTCTAGTTTTGACATTCTTGCCAAACTCGTCAGGTTGTGCAGGATGACGATGGAGAATTCTCGCTGCTCCATCAAGTTCGGTAACGAACTCACCGAGACCTTCAATGTCAAAATAGGTTTTAGACAAGGCGACGCGCTGTCATGTGGCGTTTGATGGCATTGAGGCGAGGGCGGCCAAAATAGGTTTAGGGGTGAACGAGGACAAAACGAAATATATGCTGTCATCGAGAAAGGACGCACAACATCGACGACGTGGCCAAAACGTCACCATAGGCAGCTATAACTTCGAGGTAGTGAAGGACTTGGTCTACCTCGGCTCCGAAGTAAACAGTACAAACCACATCGGGACCGAGATCAAACGCAGACTAACTCTTGACAACCGCTGTTTCTATGGACTCAAGAGGGAATTGAGTAGTAGAGCCATCTCTCGAAGGACCAAGCTAACTTTATACAAGACCTTGATCATTCCATGGACAATCTCAAAAGCGGATGAGGAAGTCCTTGGTATCTTCGATAGAAAAGCTCTGCTTGCGATCTTTGGTCCTGTTTGCCTGTTTGTGTTGACGATTTCTGGAGGAGAAGATTCAACCACGAACTGTACGTGCTGTACAGCGGCTTGAGTCTAGTCAGGCGTTTTCGGATCCAACGCCTAAGATGGCTAGGCCATGTAGAGCGTATGGACAACTCAGCTCCGGCCCGAAGAGTCTTCGACTCTGAACCCGTGGGACAACGCAACAGAGGACGCCCGCGTTTAAGGTGGCGCACCCAGGTGGAGAAGGATCTCAACCAACTTGGCGTGCGACACTGGAGACAGCCAGCCAGAGACCGTGCTAGCTGGAGAGGCTTGTTGGTTGAGACCCAGGTCCACCTCGGACTGTAGCACCAAATAAAGAAGAAGAAGAAGAAGTACAAAGCCTTGTGGAACCCCTGTTTGAACAGCAAAATACTCAGACAAGATACTTCTATTCCATACCGTGAAGAAGTAGCAAGCTCCTTAACTCTACTACTACCTTCTATCTACCCTCTTTCCGATGTGAAGTTTTGGTGAATGGCTTTCTCAGTGGTTTCAAGGACTCGGCCGACTTCACGCGCCTTGCCTTTTCTTTTTATGAGCTTGTGAATTCTGTTGGACAAAAAACGTATTGGAAATTTATATTGCGTCCACCGATAGAGTTCGTTATTCTGACGAATGTTGTACTGCTTGACACGGTCGATCACCGTTGTCTTCTCTGTGAACACGTGCTTCGACTAAAAGGAGAATTCCGATCCAACAGCGGTATGTCAACAGACTTGTTTTTTCATCGCTATCGTAGTGAAGTGAAGTAAGATTTGCGATTTAATCTGTCAACAATCGAACGATTTTAATCTGTCAAAATATATGAAAAAGAAATTTATTTGTTCGAAATTGATGTCAAAATGTATGAAAAACAATTCGAAGTCGAATTTTTATTGGCAACCACTTTTTACTGCCGATATTATAGGCGGTGAGAGGCGGTTGTTGTATGCGCTTTACGTGCCAAATCGTACTTCACTATTTATAGATTTTTGAAAAAAGAAAAAACACGGCTAATGTCTCAATCAGTTGACTAATTTCTTGCCAGCACCATCTGTGTGGAGTACTCCGCTGCGAAAAAGTGGACGCATCGATTGAATATTTACTACAGATCGAATGCAATAATAATAATAATAATGATTAATGATGATGATGATGATTAATGTTTAATTAATGACCTAAACTCAAGATCTAGTGAACTTCACACTAATAATTTATTCTCACTTGGAACATACTTAGACCTGCGTTCGTTATAAACTAAACAAATTACTGATGTTTTTAATGAGCTGGCTTAATCCCAATTATTACATTTGCTTGACAAGTTAGACTACTAAACATGACAGAGAGACACGAAGAATTAATTATGATCTCCTGTAAATAAAAGTCAAGAATTGAATCGGATGTGTCCACAACTAGTTCTCAGTCTCTAACGTTTCAAAGCACGTCCGCCAGTTTCCATTCTTGTCTGGCCAATATTCTCATGGACAGTGATGAAGAGGAGGATAGTTCTAAGCTGCGGGTAACAAACTTTTGATTTCGAGACGGCTTTTGAATGAATATTGTAGAGAAGGGTATTTCAAGTGGACAGAGGATGGAAATGGAAATGAAGTACAAAGCCTAGAAACCAATCTGGCGACAATTTTTGTCCGCTCCACCAGAATCTGTTCGAACCACACAATTATTCAGTGGAGCTGGTTTGATATACAACCCACTCCGGAACAGATTGGATGGCAACAAAGCAGCTGAGTTCCTGTTTATAAAATAAAATCTAGCCAATATAAAATTCAACTATTATTCACTATTCAAACTCTTAAAATTTTATTTTTTCAAAAATTAACCTCCGCCTCCTACTCCGGTTCAATTCCGACTCCGCGGAGGTCGGTATGAGGCTTACGACTCCGACTCCGATAAAAGAACATCCGTAACATCCTTAGTCCATGCAACCAGAATATCCTTCAGACAGTTCCCGACGATGGCCAGACAATGTTCTCGATCCAGTCCAGGTAGTAGGCGACCCGTGTGTAAATACTCGGCACAATGGACCCACATCCCTTTCCAAAAGAAACGACACCAACCAGCTCCTCCCAGTCGTCCAACGCAACAGTCAGTGGTCCGCCCGAGTCCCCCGAGCATGAGTCCTTCACGAAGCCCGCATCATGGGCGCAGTACTGGCCCTCGATGAGGCCACGCGAGTACCGCACGGAAATGCCGTAGTCGATGTGCGTTGAGTTGCATTCCAGCAGCGAGACCGTGCTGACATCGGTCCTCTGCAACATTGCCGCCTTGGCATTCGCTGCAAAGAGTCTTGTCTTGGAGCAGAGTGACACGAAATTGATGGGAGGTACTTACAGAACATGCTGGATACGCCCCAGCCGACGATCTGCAGGTGGACCGTCGCGTTGAAGTCGTCCGGGTTCGTGTGCAGGCAGATGGGTGCGATGAGGATGGACAGTGGCACTGGTTCCGCGAACGCGATGACAGCGATGTCGTGGTAGTACGACGATGTTCGGTAGAGTTCGTGGGCCGTGATGTTCTGAAATGAGAGCAAGAGTGGGTGAAGAGGTGTCACTTGCAGCGACTCCATTAGGGCCTACCTTAATCCTCGCGTCGAACCTGTAGGTTGCGTTGTCTGTGGGGTTCCATTCCACCGAACCGAACCGCACAAGTTCCGGGGGTTCCAGCAGCACAGTGGGCTCCTTCACCACGCAGTGGGCTGCCGTTAGGGCGAATTGCTCCGCGATCAGCGTTGCTCCACACCCCACATCGTACCGCCGCCCAGATTGCTGAGAAGGGTAGAGGACTGCGCCCACATACGGGAACTCCCCCAGCGACGCTTCTTGTCCGCCCGATATGTGAAACGTCGTTCTCGCGGTGTCGTGATACCTCTGGCAAGCTGGAAGAGAATTCGACAAAGGCGTGTACAGTCGCAGTCACAGGCTGTGGCACAAGTTCATTACCACGCACTGACGGTCTCAGTTTGGAGCGGCCTCTGACAGCATCATCGATGCCTGTGGATGGCGTGGAAGTCCTGGACAAAACAGAGAATGAGTGGTCGTAGACCCTAGAGTCGAACTTACCTCTGGTCTTGGCTCGTTGTGGGACAGCAGACAACCTCGTCGAAGCCAACGAACGAGCAGCGCGTGAGATCGGCGTACTGGAGGGTTTTGTTCAAGTACGGCTCGCACTGGTGGATGGGCTTGCAGACTCCAAGTCCAGATGGTGATTTGCAAACGCGTTCCTCCCCTTGCTCTTGAATAGAGTTGCTGGCCTCGGGTTGGCCGTCGGGCAAAGGGATGGCTACTTCGCTCACTGGACCTGCATTCGGGGGAGGTGACGGAGGCGCCTGCTCAATCTTCACCATCTCCCACAGGGATTGCCTGCAGAAGTGAAACAGCTTGCGTAAGTTTGGGGCTTTAATTCTGGTTTTCTGTGACTTACACTGGGGGTGGAGTGCTCGAAGTGTTGGTGGGGCAGCAGACCAGCCTTTCAACGCCACTAACTCCGCACACGAACAGGTCCACTTGTGCACCTTCTGGGGGTTCACATTGACCGAATTGTCTACAGACTCCGGAGCCACTTGGTGTGTTGCAGGACCTATCCTCTGAAGGGTCACCTGAAAGATTGTGGAGTTAGAGAAACAGTGGACAACACTCAGGCTTTCGTTTGTGCCTGAGTTCAGTACTGTTCAATTTGATTGAAGTTCATGGGCATCTTGTAATGGTGCACTTGGTTGCCTTCTGGAATATGAAGGCCATCGGGGGCGCCCCTTGTTTCTGAGGAACTCTTCGGGCCCAACAATTACTAAGGGGGGAGACACTCTTACCCTTACTTTCAGAAGAATTTCCCCACAGAAGTCGAAAAGTGATTTATAAACTTGAACACGGCCTAACTGGGACAACAAGTTCAAGGATACCCTACGGCAAAATTTTGACTGCCCTTGGTGTAAGTTCAAGATGATATAAGGCCAGGATAGAGGATTCGATAGAGGGATGATAGAAAAAGGCAACAATGACTTTGGCTTCAGCAAATACTGCCACAAAACTAATAAGAAGTCTCTTATGCGGCGGATGACACAAGGCAACTGATAGAGGTTCAAGGACCAGGCAGAGGACAATTATAAAAGGTATGCCTCAGGGTTCAACTCTGGGCCCTATTCTTGTCTGTCTTCATATCCTTGACCTTCCGTGTTTATGGAAGTATGCCAGTGTTCACAGGCTTACGTGAATAAAGTTAAACTCTTTGAGAAAGTCAATATATTCACCAGTTGCCTTAATGTAGACCCTTGTGGGATAATTAAATGGACATGGAATGCGCTTCTAATTAAACACTTCAAACGGTCAAGCGGTTCCTATCACTAGCAGGTCTCTTTGAGTTTTGAACATATTCCTAACATTAGGTGTAGTGAACAGAATCCATTATTTTGGGTTTGGGTTTAGTAATCCATATCTCGCGTTGGATACGTTCCATTGAACCAAACTAACTGCGGCTAGAAAGATAAGATTTCGTACTAAAAATACTTCACGGGCAGTTTATCGATTGATTCGGATTTAGCGAAGAGAAAATACGCAATATTACGCAGTTGTTCTTCAATAAGGCGAAAACGCAAGCCAGGCGCTTGAAAATGTGAATTATGTGTGTGGTCATGATACAGTAAAAGCGCAGATTTTGAAGGAGCGTTAGAGGAGAAAAAGATCTGCTCTGCAGGCCTACTTGACGTTTCCCGGGCCTTCAACAAAGTCTGGCATAAAGGCATAAAATACAAACAAAGCAGGCTTCTACCGACAAGCTTGTATAAGATACTAGAATCTTAGAGTTAGAGTTAAACACGGAACTGAATACTCCGATTTTAAAGAAATCCGAGCATGTTCCTTGGCCACTTGTGGCTACATTTGCGGATGACACAGCGATCCTGGCAACGGGAAGTTCAGTTGAGTCTTCAACTGAAAAACTGCAACGAGTTCAGTGGACAAAATAAACGAATGGTCAAAACGCTGGCGCATTGCTCCCAATGAAACCAAATCAACGCACATAAATTTGACCTACAGAAATATTGAAAATCGACCAGTTTTCATTAATTCTGTAAAAATACCGGACGCTAGCGAAGCAAAATATCTTGGTATGACACTCGATGCGAAACTCAAGCGAAAGGCCCATGTGAAAAAGAAATGGGATGAGCTCGGAAATCGGTACAGAGAAATGTACTGGTTACTTGGAAATCACTCCAAGTTAAGCATGTACAACAAACTGCAAGTACTAGCCTACATGGACTTACGGCATACAACTATGGGGTTGTACCAAATCAAATAACAGAGGATTTATTCAGTCCTTTCAAAATAAAATTAAACGGGATATTGTGAAAGCTCCCTGGTATCTCAGGAATTGGGACCTAGGGCTAACTTCCGAAGAAATAACAAAGTCCGCTCGAAAACTAAGTATCAGACTTCATGGTCATTGTAACCACGCCATCCTCCAAACTTTGGACATGAGACGTCTAGTGCCCCGACTCTAACGTAGGAGACCGCTCGATTTGGCGCAATAGTAACAAACCAACCTAACCGCCCAGATCATACTGGGAGTCTGAACACCAGACGCTGGAAGGTCCACTGCGAATCTTCACAGATGGATCGAAGATGGATGCAGGTATGGGTGCTGGTGTCTGTTCCAAGGATCTAAATTTCCAGCTATCTTTCCGACTACCTAATCACTGCGGCGCCTTTCATGCTGAAACGATAGCGATTAAGGAAGCCCTGTCATGGCTAAAGAACAATGTAATATCGCGCAACAGATATCGTCATCTGTTCCGATAGCCAGGCAGCGATCAAATCTCTGGATTCAGTCACTTTTAACTCCAAGACTTCCCTTAATTGACGCTTATCTCTTAAAGAGATGGCCAAGTAATTTAGCATCCAACTGATGTGGGTGCCGGGACACTGTGACATTCCAGAGAATTGCGAAGCCGACGAACTCGCTAGAAAGGGCACAAATTCTGTACTCTTTCCGGGTCGAGACCCACCCTCCATGCCTATCGCTACTATAAAACATCTGCTAAAGCTTGAAACGCTTGCTCAAACAAACCGCAGATGGATATCTGGCACAGGATGCATTATTACCAAACAACTTTGGCATATGATCGATCCCAAACGATGCCTTCTATATGCGGTCTTCCATGTTAGTCTTCCTAGGTTATACCGACTTTGCTGTCTTTGGCCTATGATCGATCCCAAACGATCGCTTAGCTTGATCAGATTTATTAGGTCGAATCTCAGATCTCTTATTGGAATTGTGCCTTTCCGGAATTAGGCCTTCCTTGCACTGATTTCTGTCGAAGCTGCATGGACGAGGATGAGGAAGAAACCATAGAACACTTGCTATGTAATTGCAGTGCTCTCTCATCGCGTAGATGCAGACTTCTGGGGGCCCGTTTCTTTGATAATCTGGCTGAAATGAGCGGCATCAAGATCAGTTCTCTTCTTCACTTTATCAAAAGCACAAATTGGTTTGCGGATTAGGTAGCCTAAGATCCACGTGGTAACACAATGGGCCTTCGCTTGGCCTAAGTGTGTCTGCTGTCCGTATGCGCGGCAGTAAGCCACCTCAACCTAACCTAACCTAACAAACCAACCTAACGATGGCTGGTGCAGGTGATGGCAGGTGATTTTACCGAAGGCATACCTGCAACAGGCGAAAATATCCTTAAATGAAAGCTACTAGATAAGGAAACTTAGTTGTAGTACAGAAAGACCAAAAGGGATGAGCGTTTTTAGACAGGAAAAATCTGACACTACAATTTGGAGACGAGTCACCTAGTGTCTTGTTGAAGATTTTCATGAAGCAAAGTAACAAAAAAAAAAAAAAACAAAAATGAGCAGATTTTGTAATTTCGATGACAAAGATGCAGCACAGCTCTGAAAGGCTAGTTGTCGGAAGTATCGTGACCACGTCACGTAAGCACTCTTTCGATTGCCTGGGTGCTAAACATTGCACAAAAAAACAGTTTGGAGCCAGGGTTACTTAGAAAGGGTTACTCCACAATCGACCAGATATTCTGCCTAACAAATATCGTGGAATATTATAAAAATAAGAAAAAAAAGTTGAACACATTCTTTGTAGACTTCAGAGCAGCATTCGATACAATATCTCGGGAGGCACTATTTTTCAAGTTATCCAAAGTCGGTGCTTTGAGAAAAATTTTTCAAATCCTTCGATCCTTGCACGAGAATAATAGAGCATATGTGTGAGATGGTGAACAACTTTCTGAGGAACTTGAAACTTCAAGGGCTATCTATGTAAATGGCGATAGATAGCCCGTCTATCAGGTTTATCGACAATAAGCGGGCAGCTTCTTGGATAGCTTTAACTTCTGCCTGGAATACCCTACAATGGTTGGGCAGTCGAAGAGACAAGGAAAAGGCTATGTCCGGCGATATCGCGAATGCTCCTAGTTCGGTGTCTTCGTCTGTTTTTGAGCTATCTGTGTAGATCGCCAGATCTTTTTCCCATTCTTCTCTGTCTGGGATAAGTTTTTTGAACCCAAACTCTAAAAAAGTCTAAAGCGGGTGTTATGCGTTGGTAGTCTCGCATTTCTGATTATCTCTGTATGGCCTAAGGTATGTGAACTGCTCCAGCTGGTGCACTCCCGTAGCCTTAGCGCTGCCTTGGTGGCTACCAACTGAGGGTCTCAGTTTCCATTAAAGGGGAAGTAAGTACACTTTCGTAAAGTGGCCTCTGTATGGCCTAAGGTGTGTGAACTACTCCAGCTGTTGCACTTCCGTAGCCTTAGCACTGCCTTGGTGGCTACCAACTGAGGGTCTCAGTTTCCATTAAAGGGGAAGTAAGTCCACTTTGGTAAAGTGGCCTCTGTATGGCCTAAGGTATGTGAACTGCTCCAGCTGTTGCACTCCCGTAGCCTTAGCGCTGCCTTGGTGGCTACCAACTGAGGGTCTCAGTTTCCATTAAAGGGGAAGTAAGTACACTTTCGTAAAGTGGCCTCTGTATGGCCTAAGGTGTGTGAACTACTCCAGCTGTTGCACTTCCGTAGCCTTAGCGCTGCCTTGGTGGCTACCAACTGAGGGTCTCAGTTTCCATTAAAGGAGAAGTAAGTCCACTTTGGTTAAAGTGGACTAAGTTCCCATAAAAGGTGGGAACGTACTCCACTTTCTTATGGGAACTAAGAACGCACTCAAAAGTCCGCAGGGGGAACTAACTTTCAACAATTAACTGTCATTAATTGAAAATCTCATTAAATTTGGTCTTATTTAGTTATTTGAATTAAGACAAATTGTGGGGTTTATTAACCAAACAATTTTCTAACAATGACAGTCGAATAGCAGTAGAACTTCGCACGTATTCTAGAGTGACCCAGAGAGCAGGAAGGTTGCAGCAAGCCCCCTTTATGCATTACCTTGGGTGACGTGAAATAAGGTCCAACGATATAAGAGCCAATGAAAAATATGGCCTTATTTCTCTGTGAAAATGGAAATAGGGGCGAATTGATTTTAAATCCAAATCGAAATGGGCGGGTGGCTTCCAGAGTCACGTAAGTGGGTTTAACCGTGCGGAAAGAGGGTTAGCGAGCGAAGCGGAGCACCCAGCTCATACTTTAAATGCTGGCCTTATTTCCATATATAATTGTTATATAATTGTAAAAATTATAAGTTAGCTGTGAAGCCAGAGCGATGAAGCCTTAGGGTGTATATTGTCATCATATTGTTTGGCCTTATTTCCAAATCAACTTTGGCCTTATTACGATTTAGAAAAATCAATGCCAAACTTAATTTCTTTGATAGACTCGAACTATCGATGGTCTTGGATTTGGGCATTTTAATTTTGGGGTTTCCGTACCCAGCCCAAGTGCTACATAAGGCCACATTTCGAGTGGTAATTAATTGCATAAAATTGCTGGTGAAATTATTTCCGAATTTAGGTAAGAAAAGAAGGACTTCGTCTACCTCGGCTCGCAAGTGAGCAGTACGAACAACACCAGTACCGGGATTAAGCGCAGAATTACTCTTGCTAATCGCTGTTTCTTTGGGCTCAAGAGGAAATTGAGTAGTAGAGTCCTCTCTCGAAGGACCAAGCTAACATTATATAACACCTTGATCATCCCTGTCGTGCTCTCTAGTGCGGAGGCATGGATAATCTCAAAAGCGAATGGAGAAGTACTTGGTTTTTTCGAGAGAAAAGTTCTGCATTCAATCTTTGATCCTGCCTGCGTTGGTGGCTCTTCAAGAAGAAGGTTCCACTGAACATGATCTGTACAGCGACATGAGTCTAGTCAGGCGTCTACGGCTTCAACGCCTAAGATGACTAGGCCATGTAGAGCGCATGGACAACACTGCTCCAGTCCGAAGAGTCTTCGACTTCGAACCAGTGGGCAACGCAATAGAGGACGGCCACCGTCCGATGGCGCATCCATGAGAAGAAGGACCTCAATCGACTGTGTACGCAGTTGGAGACAGCTGACTAAAGATCGTGTCGGCTGGAGAGGCTTGCTGGTTGAGGCCCAGGTACACCCCGGACTGTAGCGCCACCAGAAGAAGAAGAAGGTAAGAAATAACTTCAGAACGATATGAAATGCGATCTCTTCCGGTTTACTATCCTTTGCTACAGGATCAAAAAAGAGCTGACTGGTGGTCGCAGCTCTAATGATCACACAGTGAAAAGTCTGGGCCTTTGTTCGGATCGGAGGATCAGCACAAAAGGTGGAAGAAGCATTTCCGAATCGTGTATTGGCCAGGAATGTGTACCGAGACCAGGCTGAGTTGTCCGATGCAAGAATTGCTCGAATTCGCATCACCCAGTGCAGACGAAATAATCTCCGCCATGAAAGTGATGTAGGGTCACAAGGGAGTAGGTCCTGGCGCCATCCTCGCTGAGCTCCTACGAGTAGAAGCAACAATTTCTGCTGAGCTACTACTGCCACTCATACTAGAGATCGCTAATAGCTTCCCTGCTGAGTGGAAGAACGGAATGATCGGCAAGCTGCCTAAAAAGGGGGATTTAATGCTGTGCGAAAAGTGGAGGGGTATTTGCGTATAACCTACGGTAGCTAAGATAATAGCAAAAATAATTCTTGAGCGAATTAAACAACACCTTGAAGATACACTGGATGCCGAATAAGCAGGTTTCTGAACTGGATCCTCCTGTGTCGACCATATCAACACATTGCGAATTATCATTGAACAATGTGTTGAATACAGATCTCCGCTTCAACTGCTGTTCATTGATTTTAAAAAGGCATTTGACAGTGTTAACAGAGAGTTTATTTGGAGTGCGCCACACAGGAGGCGAATTCCGGATAAACTAATAGCTGCTATCAAGGCTACATACGACGGATCCAAGTGCCACGTGTTGCATGGCTGTAGGTTGTCAGAGGAATTCGAGATCCAAAGTCGAGTAAGACAGGGCTGCATCTTATCACAGATCTTATTCCTTTGTGCCTCGAGCAGCCCTGTCAACTGGCAACGGAGGAATACGATGGACTGCGCGGACGATGTGTGCCTACTTTCGCATAGGATAATGGACCTCCACGAAATGACATCAAAGGTGGAGAGGGAAACACACACCGAAGGGCTGAAAATGAACACCCAGAAAAGAAAACTAATCAGCCTTGGATCGAACTCATCAGGGCAAATATGCATTGCTGGGCAACCGGTTAATGAATTCCAGTACCTCGAAAGTACTGTATCAACCGATGGCGGAAAATAACTGGATACTACCAAAGAATCCCCAAGACAAAAGCTACAGTCGGTATGTTATCCAAAATCTGGCACTAATCGGCTTCAACATCAAGCTTAAACTGTTCCGCGCCAACGTTTTATCCGTACTCCTTTATGGATGCAGCACTTGGAGAGTGACCGCCACTATCAGGAGGTCAATTTTCTGACCCGAACGTATCTCTAATGATCATCTTGACGAGAGAACGGGCTAGGATCTAATAGGCACTACCATACAACGGAGGAAGTGGCAGTGGATTGGGCACATACTACGAATGGGTGACAGCTAACCAAGCTATCCAATTTAATCTCTCAACACAGGACGGCAGAAGACCTGGCGATCCAAAGAAAACTTGCCGCAGGACAGTGAAGAGTGAAGCGCTGCAGTTGGGGAAAAATTAGAGAGAGTTGAGGCACATTTGCAGAAATAGAAAGCGATGGAGCGGAGTAGGCGTAATTGAAGCCCCATGGCCCACAAGGCGATGCAGGAACTAAAGAAGAATGCTTTGTTGTGGGTGGGTAGAATTTGTCACGTGCGGGTACACGGGTAGGATACACAAAAATACAATGAACTGTCCCTAATTCAAACACTCTCTCTAACTCGAACAAATTATGGTATTCCGTGACAAGGAAGGAATCGGGTTACATGGACACCACGCCATCCACTGCTTTGTAGAGAGTCTGGTATGTTTTAAATGTTATAAGAATTATCCACCCCTTAATCTTTACACTCACACTTACGGTTATTCCCTTCAGCAAGCGGGTAAATTTAAATTTTATTGGATTTTTTATTTATTTGATTGAATTATTTCATCTTGGCAAAACCATAATGAGTAACGCAAAAACATCATCCGTCAGTAGTCTTTTTTAAATGTTCAAAGATATGTTCACCACTTAGCGATTGTGCTCCGAACGAAAAGACAAATCAAAAATATATAAAAATGTCCGTCAATCAGATAAGGCTTATTTTGCTCGCTCTGTGGTTTTATTTTTTAATTGATTAATCACAATTATCAACGAGCGCGTATTTCCATAGATCGCAACCCGCCTCAAGCCTCATCTCGGTTTCGTTCTATGAATCTGATGACGGATGACATAAGAATCCTACAGTATGCATAACAGGTTATCAATGACTATTTCGATGAGCGATTGGAATTCCATCGAGAGTCGCGAGTTGAATTGACGGGCTGTCAATTTTGTCATTGACTAATGAACATTCTAAGTGACTGAAGTTTTGCTTAAGCTTGGTTGTGTTGCCGCATTCCCATTAGTAATTTTGGTTGGTGTCTTTAGTCAAGCTCAGGTGTCGTTGGGCTGTAAGTAACACTGCCAGAAGTCTTTGCAGTCGACTTCCGCAGAAGTTGCTTAAACGACGAAGGGAGAAAAAGTGGGAATGGAGAATGCTTATGCTCCAACAACTGCTTAGCAAACGTAGATTAATGTATAAAATCTAAGGAAATACCGTGTTTCCCCACTCACTTGATTCAAATGCGCCCTCGATTGCCAATGACTGCCCACAGCAGATCGCAAAAAACACAATAAACAGCAATCGCATTCCGGTTAGCCAAGCGTCACGTTACAATATGAAAACAAATCGGATTTTTAATTCGTTTTGTCACCCCGTTTCTAAGTTCTGAACGCCACTCGATCGAAGTCACAACTGATCAGTGAATGCATGCTGCACCGATCGCGAAATGAGTGGCTGACAACAGATAAGTCATGCCAGCGAGATGGTGGGTCAGTTGAGGTGCATGCAATTGCAAGCAGCCAAGCGTCAGCTGATTGCATCCAGAGATTCGTGACTGTCGTGCATTCAATCGATTGTTTCGGAGTGAGAAGGCCCGTTCCGTCTTCCAGGCGTACTTGGACAAATGCAAGAGCTTCCACAACAATCAGTTGTGTTGTGCTTTGAGTTGAATGAAAAGTTATCTCGACGATTCCGGCAAGAGCTTATTTTGCTTATAGCTATAACTAGAAGACCCGGCAAACTTCGTGTCGCTCCAATTCAACGCCTTCAGAAAAACTCCAGAGTGATAACAAAAAACAGACAGTTCAAATTTTAATGTGATTTATATAACCGTCATCTCATCCACAAAAAAAATAATACGTTGTCTACCCTTGGGCGTAGATTTATACTATGGGATATTTAGGGTAATTTTGTTCACCAAACGTTAAACACAACTTTGGGATTTTTTTCTGGGAAAACTCTTACTTGATCCACACACTTGGTACGTGCTCTCTGGGATACACAGTATTTTCTCCCCACACGGACAAGACTCCTGTTAGCGAAAACTCTCGTTCTCCCAATTCGGCTGTATTGCTGTGAGATATTCTGCGGTCCAGACTCCAACTCTAGCAGAAAGCTGAATGGTGCTTATAAAAATATCGCTCGTTTCGTATATAACCTAAGAAGATATGATCACGTTTCCCTCTTCTCGAAAAAGATCTGCCATTGCAACTTTCCTAATGTGGCTACATACAGGACGTTATGCCTCTTACAAAATATCATGCAAACCAAAGAGCCTGACTATTTATAGTCAAGCGTATATACGCTTAATTTTGAAGAGCACAAAAAAACGATCATCGGCGCTTAATGATTCATCATAAAACCTTAGCAGCACCGACGACATTTATGACATTTGCTAAGCATTCAGGGGTGTAGTCTTGGAAGGTGATCTTCGGCTTGCGATTTTGTAGCGTGACAATCACTTTAAAAGCAAAAACACTTAATAATTATAAAATAAAAAAAAAATTTCATCAAATGAAAAGAATCGTTTACGAAACCTAAACGGAATGTATAGCAGAGACTCTGGATATACCAAAAATTGCATACTTATGGATGCCAAAAAATTGAAAAATGATCTAATACATCAACCACACCTGCAGGTGTAAGCCACATACAGCAACCTAAACAATGAATGCATGAATTCAGGAATGAACACACAGAAATTAATGATTGGAGGCATTGTTTTTATCCGCGCTTATTCCTTAAGCGGCGATAGATATGATGAGTAAGTTAAGCGGATATAGTATTCGTTGTTAGTGTATTTTACATGCAAATCGAAAGTTAAGCGTATATACGCTTGCAAAAAAACGCAGCTACATATGATGAGTAACTTAAGCGGATATATGACTCGATGTTAGTGGATTTTACATGCAAATTGAAATTTAGGCGTATATACGCTTGCAAAAAAACGCAGCTAATATGTCATGTTCAGAAGACTCTATCTATCTAAGTCTTGTCGGTGAGGCGTCTTGAGTCTCTTCGCGGTCAGCGCCGTTCACATCACGTAGATGTTTGTCAACTTTTTCATCTGCGACAGCAAATCACATTATAGCCTCACACCAGTTAGCAGTTTCCCGCTGCTGGATCTCGCCATCCAAGCAATTCTTCATTTTAGCTTTGAAATTACAACAAATTGCTATCGCTGGTGGTTCTACAGTGGAGTACCCTCCCTCTAGATGGCATAAAACAACTGTCACTACCATGAATACGTGCCTCCAAGTCCGACAAAAGAATTGCATTATCTAAGTGAACGCAATCAAACTTAGAACGAATTTATTTACACAAAAATTGAATGTCTTAAAAAACCTACTGTGGACTCAACATATAAAGTCGCTATAAAACAAAAATCAAAATTATCACAGAGAAACACATCAACAAAAATAAAAAACTTAATCTAAGCTAAAACTCCAAGACGAACCAGGAACCAATCAGGAACTATTTGGCCAGACTATTTTCTCGATCCAGTCGAGGTAGTACGCGACACGCGTGTACACGTTTGGTATCCGGGACCCGCAGCCATTGCCAAAGGAGACAATGCCAATGACCTCCGTCCAGTTGCCGACTTCCATGCTGAGTGGGCCGCCGGAGTCACCGTTGCATGAGCTCTTCTTGAACAGTGGATCGAAGGCGCAGTACTGAGAGTCGATTAGGCCACGAGCGTTCTTCCTCGAGACGCCGTAGCCAACGTGTGTGGCATTGCAGTCATTCAGGGCAACGGTCGAGATGTTTGTCGACATCAGAATCTCTGATGTGGCTCGAGCTGGAATGAGAGAGTGATTGTGGACTTCATTCCGATTGTGAGAGATTATCTTACTGTCGACGTCGATGATACCCCAGCCAGCGACCTTGAGGGGGACGGATGAGTCGACGTCTGCCAATTCTGAGTGCAGGCAAATGGGCGAGACAAATGCTGAGATTTCCACCGGTTCAGTGAACTCGATCAAGGCGATATCATTGTAGAAGGACGACGTTAGGTATTCTTCGTGGACCGTGATGTTCTGGAAAGGAGAAGAAGAGATGTGTAGTGTGAGTGAGTAATCATTGAGTTGATCTGAATTTGATGACAGACGATGAATGGGGTAAGTTGTGGTCATTCGTATTAAGTCAGAATTTCGTTCGAACTCGGGAGCATACCTTGCCGGAATTTGAGAGCAAGGATACAGGGGGATAGTCAGGAATGGTACTAGTTAAGTATTGCAACGAACATTGGCTTGATTTTTGGTCCTGTTTGCGTTGATTGCATTTGGAGAAAATGATTGATCCATGAACTGGCCAGGCGTCGGATTCAACGGCTAAGCGCATGGACAATACTGCTGTGCTGGAACTCTGCACCGGGGGGCAACGCAATAGAGGACGCCCACGGAAGCAATGACCATCACAAGTGGAGATGAGCCTCAATCAACTGGCGAAAGATCTTCCAAACTGGAGAGGCCTGTTGGCTGTCGGCTTGGTCCACCCCAGACAATAACGTTAGAAGGACGAGGATGAACAAGAACGAAAATGGACATGGACATGACCAAAATGGTAGAAATAAACGGCTGTCTGTGAAGCTAACTTACTTACTTAGATGGCGCTACAGTTAGGGGTGAATCTGGGACTCAACTAACAAGCCACTCCAGCTAGCACGATTCTTAGCTAGCTGCCTCCAGTTGTGCACTACAAGCCGGTTGAGATAGATCCCCTTCAACTTGTGCGCGTCACCTAAGGCGGGGTCTTCCTCAATTGCGTATTCCATCCCGGTAACACTCGAAGACTCTGCGGGCCGGAGCTTTGGTGTCCAGTCGCTCTACATGACCTAGCCATCTTAAGCGACTAATGCGCAGTTTCTTGACTAGGTCAACGTCGCAGCTCGTATAGTTCGTCGTTTCCTTCTCCAAACCCGTCAACGCATACGGAACCATATATCTTCCGAAGAATTTTTCTCTCGAACCGACCGAGGATATCCTCATCCGCTTTTGACAAGGTCCGTGCTTCAGCCCCATAAAGTGGGACTGGTCTATACTGGTCTTATACATGATCTCCTTAGTTCTTCGGGATAAGGCCTTACCACTCAATTGCCTTTTCAGACAAAAAGAAACAGCGACTGGCAAGTGTAATTTTTGGTTCTAAGAGTTTGTAGCAGAGCCAAGGTACACAAAGTCCCTTTCTACCTCAAAGTCCCTTTCTACTCAAAGTCCCTTTCTACCTCAAAGTCATAGCCGATCGTGACGCTCTGTCCAATTCGTCGATGTTGTGTATCCTTTCATGTTGACAGCATATACTTGGTCTTGCCCTCTTTGTGTGTTTAGTAGTAACACATTTTGACAGTTTCCGTTTCGCACCAGTCCGCTGTGCCAATCGGTATTAAGTGCTCTGCCAATCGGTGCAACTACACCGATTTTGAAAGATTGTGCCTCCGGTGTTGGCGTTTGACTTTCACCCAATTCTTTGAAGTATGATGTTCAAGAAGTCACATGACAGCGCTTCACCTTGTCTAAGTCCTCTTTGGACATCAAAGCTCTCTGTAAGATCGTTAGCCACCTTGATCGAGCAGCGAGCGTTCGTCATCGTTATCCTTCACAACCTGACGAGTTTGGCAGGTATGTCAAAAGTAAACATGGCTCTGTACAGCTCGTCTCCATAAACGCGTTCATAGGCGGCTTTAAAATCGATAAATAGATGACGGGTATCGATTTGGACTTCTTGGACTGTTTCCAGGATCTGCGGGAGTGCGAAAATTTGATCTACTGTGGACTTTCCTGGCCTGAAACCACACTGATATGGGCTTATCAGGTTGTTGACGAAGGGCTTCATGCGTTAGCACAATGTGGCAGATAGGAACTTGACCAGACCGATGTTCAAGAGACTGATGCCGCTACAATTGGCGCAGTTGAGGGGTCTCCTTTCTTGTGGATCGGGCCAACAATGCTGAGATTCCATTCATAAGGCATACCCCACCAAATTCAAGAAATCAGTTGGTGTATGCTTTCTACTCCAGCTCCTTTGAACACCTCAGCCTGTAGGCCGTCAGGTCGGGCAGTCTTGTTGGATTGTTGGATCGGGCGGTAGTTTCGACTATCATCGCGTATGTTGAATGGTCCATTCTGCCTGACAGCGTGATGTTGGTCTTCCTCGACGTTACACAGTCTGCAGAAGAAGTCTTTCCATATTCTCAGCACCGACTGTGATGCTAGCACTAGGTTTCCATCTTCATCTTTACATGTCTCTGCACGGGCTTTGGTAGCTTGACACGTTTTTTTACCTTTTGGTAAAACTTCCGTACATTGTTTCTGGAGTATGATCTCTTAATATTCGAAACTTCGAACGTGTGCTTCTCGTGATCATTTTTCTTCCCTTGGATGACGTTATTCCCGTCTCTTTCTGCTCCTCCTTCGCAGCGTTGCTTTATATGCTTGTTGTTTGGCTGCATGTGCCAGCCAGAAATCTTCGTCAAACCAGGGATGTCTCGGTGGTGGTCGAGTGAAATCCAGCACATCAGTTGCGGCGCTTCTGATGGCATGTTGGCAACGTTCCAACTGGTCTTTGGCACTTAATGCCGGCGGGGTAGGAGTCGTAGAGAGGTTTTGTGATACGCGTTCGGCGAATGCAGCTTCTCAGCATCATAGCTTCTTACAGCAATTCTACTTCCGATAGGGCCGATAGGGATCGCCGCATCCGTTACTTAGCTGCAAGACAGTGATGATGAAGATAGTGATCCGAAGCTGTTGTGTGCAACATGCATTTAAGTCGTGTGAACAGCTGGCACTAGATGCCGTTTGTATTAAAGCCGTCTATACTGGACGCTTATTGCGTATGACGCCAATCGCCTCACGTTAGCGTTTGGGCGGTATTTTCACTTCATGTAAGCGTTAAACAACGATGGCTGCAGAATGATATTGTTTTGCCTGCTTCGCGTGGTTACTGTCGTCTCGGTGAGTTATTTTTGGCGACAGTTGTTTCGATATCGTCTCTTATTCAATGAGAACAAATTATGCATATCTACTGGACTCTGGCTGATGGTAGATCTTGGGGTCAAACTAAGTAAGTTACCCACAAAGCAAATACTGTCACAGCTGCAACACTACAGCTGAGAGGAAGACCTGTGCCAGCACCAGCTAGAGCTAGACTGAGACCACTTGGTAGATCCTTTTTCAACTCACTTGATGAGATTTCTGGGACAGACTACTTCTTCTGAGTCTCGGACAAACCGAGAAACAGTGTGGAACAACCCCTTTCCATTGCTCGTACTAAGTGAGAGGTGTTATCGCGTGTCACTGGTGGTAACAAGTCGCTTGTGAAAGCTTCAACCGAGGCTATATTCGGGAACCATGGTTGATCAGCAGCCCCTAAGACATGCGGCGGCTTCAGCCTGATCAGATGTTGGTGGTCCCCTTGTGGACATGTTGTGGTGTAGAAGTCGGGTGAAGAAATGGAGATTATCTTAACATTTCTCGAATTCATTACAAGTCAGTGCGACACTTTGATGTCAGAGTCCTGCGACCCAAAGTAGCATAAGGATTTAAATCGGTGTCACTCTTCACCTAGTTGGAGATGATGCCTAAGTCATTTAATACTTAAGAGTCCCCAACGTGAGTGGACCACGTGATATAAACCTAATAGCTCAAGGTCACGTGAATGTCAACGCACACTTGTATCCCAGTTGTGCCCCAATGACCAGCCGGAAATGGGGGAGGAAAGAAGACCTTGCACACATTGTCCTCCCTTCCGCCCCAATCTTACCTTAATCTTAGCATCGTAGACGTAAGTGAAATTGTCCTTTGGATTCCAGTTGACTGTTCCGAATCGCACCATAATTGGCCACACGGGCACACAGTGCGCCGCAGTCAACGCAAATGTTTCCGATATCAGTGAACATCCGCAGTTCAAGTCGTACTCGGTGCCGGCCTTCTCCGATCTGTAGAGCATGCCACCGACGTATGGAAAGTCGCCCGGATTGGCCTCTATGCCGTCGATGATGTTGTAGCCGAGTTTGGCTGGATTGTCTGTTGCATATCGCTCACAAGCTGAAATAAAGGACAAATGACATCTAGAGAGTGACTTGTGGACTGAGGCGTGCTTACCTGCTTTTGACGGCCTGACTTTGTCGGATTTCGTCTCGATCGTTTTCACTTTTGGTGGTCCTTCTGTTGAGGGAGTTCTATTGGAGAGAGTTTAGGTTTGGTTAGGAGGAGGAGGGATCCATCATGTCATCATACATACCCTGGTTCATTTGGTTTTGGGCAACATATCACTTCGTCGACTCCAATGAATGAGCAACGCGATGTGTTGCTGTGCTTCAGTTCGCGCTTAATGACTGCTTCGCACTTGCCGATGCGGGTGCACACACCACGGCCACCAGTTTTCAGATCACAGGGACTGCCTTCTGGAAGTGAGTCTGAAAAAGGATGAGAGCACATGTTAAAGAAGAAGCTGAGAAGAGATGTTTGGAGGAAAGGAGAGGAGTGATGGCTTTTTTGGAGTCCAAGAAAAAGACTTTGGGGCGTACACTGGTGCTGGAAAATGACTGATTCAACTGCGTTTACAAAATACTCGTTTATGGTGCAATTTATTAATATCACATCGAGCTTAAAGAGGTATGGTACAAGGACGTGCATGACTGGGCGTTACAGTGGCTTTTAAGGCGGCTATAAGGGCAACGCTGGTAATCGGCCATATATTTCAAGAAAGTGGATTCTACGAAGAACTTCACGAGAAGTGCACGTGCCGCAACTAGTTCGAATGGTGATAGTGCAAGAAGAAAGAAGAAACTCCGCGCATTGACCGCCGGTAACACATTTCTCAGTAAGGTCATGTGTCAGCTGAGGAGTTGGCCAATTCTAGTTGCGCGGGGCAAACGAAAACTCCTTGTATAAATGAATGAGTGAATGGGATGAATGTGGGTCGCCGTTGCGTAGTGGGTATGTGCGTCGACTCCTACGCAGAGGGTGCCAGGTTCGATCCCCGAATTTACCACCTTTCATAATTCACGGCTCCACCTCTTTCGAGTCACTGACAATGCTCAAAGAGTATTCCTGTCTAGAAAAAGCTTCTCAAAGGTTCGATCCCCGAATTTACCACCTATCATAATTCACGGCTCCACCTCTTTCGAGTCACTGACAATGCTCAAAGAGTACTCCTGTCTAGAAAAAGCTTCTCAAATTCGCCGTTCGGAGTCGGCATTAAACTGTAGGTCCCTTCCACTCGTGAAAGAACAATAGCACGCACAACACACGTGGTTGCTGAGAAGCTAGGCCCAAGTCCACCTCGGACTGTCGCGCCACCCATATTATTATTATTATAATGGGATGGATGACTGGAAGAGTGAATGTGTGTAAATTGGTAACTAATAATAAAAATATGGGGGCGCTACAAGCCATAGAGGGCCAGGGTCAAGCTTCCCAGCAACCAAGTGCATGCTATTGTTCTCTCACGAGTGGAAGGGACCTGCAGTTCTATGTCGACTCCGGATCGCCAAGTTTGAAAAGCTTATATAAGCTATACACTTTCTAGTACTCTTTGAGGATTGTCAGTTACTCGAAAGAGGGTGGAACGTGAACATTTTGTTTGGTCCTACTGGCCGAAATGCAAAGCCGGGACGTTAAGTTGTATTGGGGTCGACGCACTTACCCACATATCCACGGGCCTAAAATGGTATCTAAGCCCCTCTAATCCAAGGTGGAATAGCACATCCCAAGGGATGTATGGCTAGCGGGTTGTCTAGCCACTAATATGCGAACCTGGTGTGCTTGTCGAGGCCTCATTAAAATAACTGCCAGATTATACTATTCCGAAACTCTGGTATAGAAGCAATATTTGCGTCGCCGTACTCGTGTGACCACAATTTGAAGACCAAATAAAAACCAAGTGAGAAGACAGCCCCAAAAATCCTAAAAATAACAAAAAGGATGAACCATCCTTACTATCTCACACACGTCCGTCTTTGGCAAACCGAAACGAAGATTGAGCCCAAAATGGACCAACCACGAGAGTGGTCCGATAAGTACTTAGCCACCGCTCGACGGCGCCACTATCTCAGGAGAAACTTACGGTCGTGTAGTACATACTCTTTAGATGGCTACTGTGAACATTTCAGCTGAATCGGACTCGTGTGACGAGCGTTCGCGGGGTTAAGAAACAATGGAAAAAGAGCAATATCGGAAATCGCGCAGCGAAGAGCGCTTCTATTCTGTGTACGGTGACTCTTCTCCTTCGATGGCGACCGTCGAAAATTAGTTTACCGACTTTCAACGAACGTCGCACGTCGGTTTTCGATGAGCCGCGCCCAAGAACTACCACGGAGGATAAGGCAACAAAATCCACGAAGGAGTAAGCTGAGACAGTAGGCATCGCAATAGACAACGTGGATCATATCCTGCATGAAATATTGGGCATAAGAAAGCTATCAGCATGATGGGTGCCGCGTTTGCTCACTCCGGACAACAAGTGCAACTGTGACACCTCCACCGTCGGTACGGCCAAATGGGACGCATTAGGCTACGAACTGCTGCACCATCCACCGCATTCTCCAGATTTGACCCGGTGCGACATCTTTTTGTTTTCAAACGTGGAAAAGTCACTCGCTCGGGAGGAATGTGAGTCGAATGGGCCCACTTGGCAAACCTCCAGAAAACATTTTTTTCAGGCGGGTTAAAGCAAAAAAAGCAAAAGTTCGACTTATAAATCTCCACTTTTCCACAATGTTCGTTTGTCTTTAAGTTCTTATCGGACAACCTTTTGTAAGTGTTATCTAAGTGAGGCTGCCAAGTAATGTAAGAATGAATGAGCGTAGTGGAGGCTAAAGTGGAAGCATTTAAGCGTATACGAGGGGCTGCAAAATCGCCCTCTAAAAACCAAAAATCTGAGGAGAAATCATTTCCCAAGGCTGCAATGGAAAAACGGGCAAGGGAAGTTAGGCTCACTCCTAGTAGACAAGTCGTCGATCAGCTGCTTGCGCTTTTGAACAAACAGACACCTCTGTCTGGAAGGTTGATGCAGCTACTGCTGCATAGGCTTTTGCGTAAATGCCGGATAAATCATATAATGCAGTGATTGATTCGATAGTTATGGATTTCTATTGTCAATTAAGTTCTACTCATTTTTGGATATGACTTATCTAGGACGCGGGAAATGTGTCAAGATTTCTTTCGCAGACGTTATAGCAGCAGAAAGGGCAATTCCTCGGCTGCTAGTCTAGCAATTCCCGGACGGGTTCTCTTTTAAAGATCATTTGTTCATAACTCTTCGGTCACAGCGAACCATTGAGCGGACGTTCGTTGGCATTACGAAAGCCAGAATGGGCCTGGCAAAATGGAGTGTGATTTGATAGAGACTAGAACGTCGCAATGGACAGATACATCTCTAATCTCTAAGGACTGTGATCTAGAGGCAGTTGACTAACAGACTAACTTACGACACGCCAAGCTTGTTGATTGAATTGATCATCCCAGTCGTGGTCTACAATGTAAGCAGAAATATGGACGTTATCGAACGTGAATAAAGATATAAGTAGTAATGTTTAAGAAGTAAGCCTGTGTTTGAAAATAAATTCGGGTATTGTTAGAGCGAACTTTTGTCCTTCATTCGTCTCAATCCAGTGATCCCTTTCTGTAGACAATTTGATTAATTTTACGTAAAATCATTTCTGTAAAATATAACAATGCGGTTCAATTGTAAGAAATACACTGGAAACTTCTATGGCTTTTTGTCAATGTGTCCAGACGAAGCGTTATCAATGATAACAGACTCAGAGCTATCTACTCATCAATATGGAATAATACGACAGGAAATAAAAAGCTTTGCTGCCCACTTACACAAAAGAGAGACCAAAATAAGGCATCTGTATCTGACCGGTGTTGAATGACAGGTCTTAGGTATTTCATGAAAAAAAGAGAAAATTGCGATTTTTATCTTCTTCGGAGGAAGTTCATGAAACCAAGAATAAGGGAAATTAAATTTATTTTGGAATTGAACATGAATTTCTAAAACTGAAGAACATAATAATAATAGTGGTGGAACGACAGCCTGAGGTGGACCTGGGCCCAGCTTCTCAGCAAACACTCGTGTTGTAGGTGCTATCGTACTTTCACGAGTGGAATGGACCTGCTCTTTTTATGCCGACTCCAAGCGGCGAAGCTGAGTAGCTTTTTTCTAGACAGGGATACTCTTTGAGCTTTGTCAGTGGACTCGAAACCGTGAATTTTGAAAGTTGGTAAATTGGGGACTCGAACCTGGCACCCTTTGCGTAGGAGTCGAAGCACCTATCAAACGAATAAAGAATTGCAAAAAAAAGGTCAATTCTTTTCTTTCCTTTTTGGCTGACACCACAGTCCGGGTTTGGACATGGACCCCAGCGAACATGCCTCTCCATCTAGCATGTTGTTGTGCTAGTTGTTTGCAGCCACGCACGTTCAGCTGATTGAGGTCCCCTTCCAGCTGCGTGCGCCACCGAAGTCATGGTTTTCCTTCTCCGCGTTGTCCCTCGGGGTTGGAGTCGAAGACTTTCCGGGCCCTAGCATTGGTGTCCATTCGCTCTTCACGGCCTAGCCATCTGAGACGAGAGACTCGAAATCGAAAAAAAAAAATCGAAGGACCTTCATCTGATTAAACAAGCCATTGCGATCATTTGATATCCATGTCCAGTTTCATACTTCAATCCTGTTTATGTCTCTCTACACTTGCGTTTGCTACCTTACACTCGCTCATTGATTTATCACACTGGCTTCGAGAGGCAGTGAGCTCGAGTCAGCGGTTCCGACATAGCCTTGCCGTTGAAAATATCAACAACAGCATCCTCTTGATTATAATCTAGAGACTACAATCCAGTGAACTAAGTGCAACGCGGAATGCGAGAGATTTTTTAGAGTCAGTGCAGATATCCATCAATTTTAAGGAACTGCTTAAAATACTCGGAATACTCTCACTAATCGCGTTCGATTCCAGCGTAGTGCACGTCAACAATCTTCACCAACGTGACGTACTGACTGTTGTGCGAAATGCGAAAAAGTCGCCTAGCAGATTTTACGATCAATCAAACGGGTTTGTTAATTAACTTTAACTCAGAAACGTGCGGACGACATGTGTTAGTTTGACTGTTCAGGGGAATCGGAAATCGATACAACGATCGACGGTACACATGCTTCCGATCAGGTTTTCAGAGAGCGGTTAGAACTTTGATTGCCTGGACTTTGGATGTCAGGGTAAATCGTTGATGGAATGCAGAGTCAGTGATTGACAAACATGACTGACAGACTAAGCAGGCGATGGTGTATCATGAACAAGGCTGTCGAGCGAGGTACTGCTGCGCAAGACGTTAACTAAGGGTCCTACTTCTGTATTACAGGGGCTTTGAGTACCTGCCCAACGGCTGCCATGGAGGTGCTACTGGAGCTGACTCCTTTGCATCTAGGGGTTGCAGAGTGTGCAAACAAAATAATCCTGAGGATGGCAAAAGAACGGACAGGTTCATTAAATCGAAACAATTGATGCAACCACTCTTGGCCATTCCGAAGGACGACGTGATTGGGAAATTTAACTTCCAAAAGGAGGAACAAGAAATGAAGTGGAGCAATGAATCCATAGTCCACAGACTGAGCAGCAATACGGTAAAATAGTACACAGACGGATGAAGAACTGATCAAGGAACAGGGGCAGGAGTATTTGGACCCGGGTCAAAGAACGGGCAAGCGGACCAGTATCTTTCAAGCAGAAATCTATGCTAGAGAGAGATGCGCTCAGATCAATCTTGACAGGAACCAAACCAATTGCGACATAGCAATCATTTCAGACAGTCATGCCGCTGTCCTGGCACTAGACAAAGCTCGTGTGGGAATGTCTCTACAGAAGCTTAAGAAGCTGAGCAGGAATAATAGAGTAAAACTCTGTCGGGTATCTGGCCGTAGAGGGATAGAAGGCAATGAAATGGGCGACTTCCTCGCCAAGAAAGGAGCATCGCAACCTTTTATAGGCCCGAACCATTCAGCGCTGTAGGAGATCATGCCCTCAGAGAAGAGTTCAGGGAACAAGAAAGAAGGAACCGGGAAGATGACTAGAACAATGAACATGGCATGAAGCGGGTTAGGAAACTCTGAGGTCTGAGGCATGTATCAGAATGAGCAAGAACAACCTCAGGGTACTGCAGACTCAGGGAGCACCTAAGGAATCTAGGAGGATCAAAAGAAGGCCTCTGCGGAGAATCTAATGAAATTACAGAACATATACTGGGATCTTGTGAGATATCTGGGCAAGCACCCAGTATCAGAGGAAGAACTGAAGTCACTAGAACCAGCTCTCATTCTCAGATTCCTAAAGGACACCGGCTTAGAGAGAATACTCAAGAACAAATCTCTTCCACCTTCGCGCAAATGGAGCCTATAACCCTCAACACAATATGCTCACGAGCAAGTCTATGAGATGGACTCTATGAGATGTCTTCCGACGAAGCGATTGGAAAAATAAAGGATTTTGACTGGAGTCTGCCGGTCTAGAACATGCTGCCCACAAGACTGGGGCTGTCTTAATGCCCAGCCGCAAGAAGGATGAGTACGCAAACTTCCCGATCGGGAATCAGACAATTAGATCAACGGAATCAACATAGAAGTATCTCGGTGTCATTTGCACAAAGCCGGATACCATGGCCAGGCAACATTGTTTCGGAAGGCTTTTTGAAGTTGACATATTGGACAGCGGCAAGTAGACCAATGGAATCCCAACACTGGACGCTATAAGTCTGGTTTGGTACACAGTAAGGACCAAAGATGGATTCTGAGGGTGGGGGCAGGTGTCTTTTGACCCAACACAAGGATTTTCGTGGCCATGGGGTCGGGTCCTGGAGTGTTCCAAGGCGAAATCCATGCCGTCTAGATCTGCATAACTTCCACAAAGGTATCAAGGGCGCAATAATACAGATATTCCCAGCACATTCCTTCAATCTAATGGGCTCCAAAACAGTCCAGTACTGCTATGGCACTTGCTATGACTGGTTGGGTCTCTGAACATAAAGGGATTGAAGGCAACGAATGGGCTTAGCGGTGAACGAGGGCAAAACGAAGTATATGCTGTCATCGAGAAAGGACGCACAACATCGACGACTTGGCCAAAACGTCACCATAGGCAGCTATAACTTCGAGGTAGTGAAGGACTTCGTCTACCTCGGCTACCAAGTGAACAGTACGAACAACACCAGTACCGAGATTAAACGCAGAATTACTCTTGCCAATCGCTATTTCTTTGGGCTCAAGAGGCAATTGAGTAGTAGAGTCCTCTCTCGAAGGACCAAGCTAACATTATATAGCACCTTGATCATCCCTGTCCTACTCTATGGTGCAAAGGCATGGACAATCACAAAAGCGGATGAAGAAGCACTTGGTCTTTTCGAGAGAAAAGTTCTGCGTTCAATCTTTGGTCCTGTTTGCGTTGATGGTTTCTGGAGGAGAAGATTCAACCACGAACTGTACGGGCTGTACAGCGACATGAGGCTAGTCAGGCGTCTACGGATTCAACGTCTAAGATGGCTGGGCCATGTGGAGCGCATGGATAACACTGGTCCAGCCCGAAGAGTCTTCGACGCCGAACCAGTGGGACAACGCAATAGAGGACGCCCACGGAACCGATGGCGCACCCAGGTGGAGAAGGACCTCAATCAACTTGGTGTGCGCAGTTGGAGACAGCTGGCTAAAGATCGTGTCGGCTGGAGAGGCTTACTGGTTGAGACCCAGGTCGACCCCGGACTGTAGCGCCACCAGAAGAAGAAGAAGAAGGCAACGAATCCGCAGACGAGCTCGCGAGAGCTGGCTCTGAATCAGCGTTCATCGGTCCGGAATCGTTCAGCAGTGCCGATTGGACAGCAGCTACATCTCTGATTAACGAATGGGAAAACAAACTTCGCCTATACCAGTGGACACATGGCCATGGCCACTCTTTGGCAGTCCAAGAGATTAATCAGGTCTTATTCATATAAGGAAATACTCCATCTCAATAAGGATAGCTAACAAGCTTTCTTACCGGCCACTGTGCCCTGAAATATCACCTTAAGAAAGCAAACCTGTGTCAAGACACGGTTTGTCGGCTTTGCCTGGAAGAGGATGAGACTTCTGAGCACATCATGTGTGAATGTTCGGCAATAATCTAGTAAGGGAGATACTCGCTTCCATAGGGAGATACTCTCTTCAGTGGAATTAAAAAACTTCACTACAAATGATGTACTATCTTTTATGAGGGAAGTGGCTTGTCTTTTGTCCAGCCATTCGATACAATAGATCTACCCTGATCGCGGTGTCGTTCCCTACAAGGCATTGGTTGTTCAAGAGGAAAAACAAAAATCTCTGTGTCATGGTCGACAACAAACCACATTGAGTACTCCAGTAAGAAGGCATCGATGAGACAGGCAGCACTCTCCCGAATGCTCCCGAACATCGACGGCTCTGGATACGCTCGTAGGATCCTGTTGTCCAGATGGACAGCTCAGTCCTTCTGTAGGGTGCTCCCTACTCTCAGAAAGGACTGAGCGCAGGAAGAAGGTATAGGCGCAGTAAAGGATATGTGCAATCAGAATCATCAGCAGCTTCCGAACCATCATCAGAGCGACACTTCGCGCACGAGTGCATGCGCATCAACGTACGGACACCACAGACACATGTCCCAAGCACGTCCACGAGGTGGAGTCTGCTACTGACGAGGCGATCAGGAAATTGACTAGAGGCTGCCGGTCTAAAACATGCTGCCCACAAGACTGAGGCTGTCAGCACATACTCTCCAATGAGTGTCAATGTAGAAGAGTAAAGACGGAAGAAAGAGCAGCATCGATGACCAAGCCAGATGGGATGGCTCCACAAAGGGCAGGTGGACTCATAGGCTCATTCCCACCATTGAGTGCGGAACAGAAAGAAGAATAGGGAAATGCAATTTTTACCTTACACCACCTCTGTCGGGTGGTGTGATGGTGGCCATCGAAAATGCATCTACAGGTTTGGATACGATATCTCACCAGGTGTCCCAAATGCCCCAGACACAAATGAGGACGCGGAGCATTCAGTGTTCTACTGCACACGCTTCACAGAAGGTAGAGCGAGGTTGCCAAATCTGGACGACGAGATCAGAAAAAGACTGGACAGATGTCTGCTCTTTCATAACACGCGTGCAGAATGCATTATGAAGATCTGAAGCTCTAAGAAAAGCCAAAGGGCGGGCTTACAGACCATGGTGTAATCGCTAACCAGCGTCGCGAAGGAATACCTAACGGCAGTTCCGATGGGAGAGTGGTAGAAGTTTGAAGATGAGTGGTTTAGGACGCAGGCGCGTGGAAAAAGGAGAATGATATCCCGGGAATCGTTCATGCTGATAGCACGGGTTACCAGTATCTTGAAGAAGATTCCACATCCATTGGCGGAAACCATTAAACAATAAATAACACCACGCACACACGATCCACGAGACGGGGTAGGCTTACAATGGTATGCTAAAAAGCACTTAATAATTATGAGATTGTTGTTATAGTTCACAGATTAGCTGGTCAACCTCTATGGATACAGTCCACAGACCACGTCTCCGCTTGTTGATTCCTTTTGCGATTGCTCCGGAAAGTTACAACTCAAAATAACATGAGACGCACAAATAGAAGGCCCCAGGCGCAATGAAGTTGGTAGGATGACATCCATGTACCATGACTTGTCACACGGTGAAGCCCCTTTTTACTCTGGGGTGCAAATTGGTGTGATGATGACTACTGAATGCACAAAGATCATTGTGTCGTATACGTGCCTTTTAATTTTTGGGACCAAAACGCACTTACTCAAGGCGCACGTGCACCAACTTCATATGCGGGTACTTGGGGCGTATGTGGAATTTTTTTGTGTTTGTGGTGGATGTGCTACGGATTGTTGTATGGTCGCACATTTTACGAATGATACTTCCGTTGCACTGACTGATGCCTTATAACTCGAAATAAGGGGCATCTTATGCTTGCTACACGAGGAGTGCAGACACACTGACGTTGTGATGCAAGCTAGATTTCATAAGAACGAAATGAAGATGATTTATTTGACTTTGAATATGACTTGAAAAGGAGCAAACGAGGTGAAACCTGAAAATGTGAGTCATGTGAATTGTTTTTTCAGGTTTTCTCTCCCCTGTACAACCCATGTCGTGAGGGCGACGACACCGCGGATTGTATGGTATATTCATGGTATATTTCGTATTTCGGTATATTTCACCGAACATTTTTAGTCCCTTACGTTCCCTTACGTAGAGTTCTTTTGAGAACTCTATTGCATGGACTCCTGTTGTTCATACAGTGGCGAGCAACCAAACCTAAGTACACACACCGACGGAAGGTAAGTCAGACAGCCTCTAGTGGGTCAACGAAGTAAGGGGAAAAGCCGATGTAGTGACAGCACAATGGACCTTAAAGGTCTAAGTGAGGCAAATCCCTGGACTACCTGCCTACATATTTTAGGACCACAGAAACCATCCAAGAAATAAAAAAACGACACTTCGCGCTGCGACAACATATTTTGTTGATTGTCCGTTTATTTCTCAACACTTTTGAAGGTCACTGTATTTATACACAATGAACTTGACGTTATCCGTTTTGTCGAGACTTCAGGTCGTTCACTCAATGGTGGCTCTTTGCAAATATTAGAGCACAGCTGGCAAACGGTACTATGTATTGTGTATCGTGCATTACACTATGTCGTGAATGTAAGGCATCACGCAATATTCATTCTTCTACGATATGCTTCGATATTCAGGTCACTTGGCGCCGAGGCATGTTGAGGTGTCGAGGCTATTCCCCACGACGAGGTGCTTGAACAAAGTCCATAAACTCGCCTATTTTTGCTTGGGCATAACTCCTGATGAGTTAGAGTCCATGGCGGAGTATAGAGTGGTCTGGGGATCCCTTGAGCGTGCTTTGCCCTAACCACCCTGTGGTGGTTTCATGGGGGTCACTGTAGATGTGAAAACTGCACACCTATGTCAAATTTAAGACTGTAGAAGGGACAATTCACAACATGAGTCATTAGCAGGGAAGCCTTCGATCGTAAAGCTCCATGGCATCAGTGGGGAGGAGGAGGCACTGCCCGAATGTTAGTCATTGTATCCTGTTGCTGATGTCTAGTAAGAGTCATCGAAAGTTAGCTTGCCCGAAACCACTCTTTCAAAAGCTCCCATCAAGGTTATTTGAATCACGCTCAACTCAATCCACAATCCACTCACTGGCAAGATCACAACAAAGAATTCAAAAAAAAATTGTCTCTGAAATCCAAGTCATACCTGGGCTGCATTTAAATGTGATTTCGGAACCATAAAACCACTTTATGTATTTGTTCAGGTCTCGGGGCTGATATTCGCCCTCACTTGGGTGTCAACTTTTGCACAAAGAATTCAATTCACTGCGAAGTCACTTCAAAACTGTGTTGCATTGGCGAGTATTAGCCCGCCATCGATGAGTCTCTGGAACTGAACAACAATCGGACCCCCATCAGCGTCAGATCAACACAAAAAAATTGCTGCTTTACAATGACTTGCGATTCACTTTTCGTCAGTCGTCAGATGTTTACTGCAAAAACCTCCAAAAAGCGTTTGATTTGGTCAACAGGGGCAAACCGGTTTCGGCTGTGACGTCAGTAAGCGACGGAGTTCCGTCAACAAAAACAAGCGACGAATCCTAATGAGTACACCATTAATCTTGGCGACGGGTCAGACGCAGGTATCAACGGTCACCCGCGACCTTGAATGCGTTCAGATAAGGTTCGCGCAGTTTCATCACGAGCAGCATAACACCCTCTTTCTTAGACCAGGCTTGAGACTCGTCTCAAGACAACGCTGAGACGCAATGAAAGCAATCATCCCTGAACTCACCATTTCTAGGTTCAAACAGCCAGTTATCCGCACTCACATACAGAAGTGCGCTCACAATCGCTATCAGCGTTAGCATGTTCGCGGCGATATCACTGCCAGTCGTCTCCGCTGGTCACAGTCTCCTTCCTCTGATTGTGAAACGTGGTTCTCCACAGCAACAACAATAATAACTTAACGATAACAACACCAAGACGCCGCTGCCCCGTCTGTCTACTAACTCAGCTCGAATACTACTCTTTATGAATGACTATAAATTAACACTCGGCGACAATCGTTAGCGGTAATTAATTCAACACAAACTTAGCCGGGAACTGCAGAACCGAACACGGTCACGTTTAGCAACTGACTAACTACTGTGTCTGGTGAATCGGTTTTTAAGAGATCTCGGGGAATCTCGGAATCGGACCGGGTCGGCGATTGCACCCGCGCAAGAGACTGTGCGGTGTGGCCAGTCAGCCTGCATGGCGGTCAGTCACTGGAAACCGGCTCTTGACTCACAAATAAACAAATAGTCTGAGGGCAGATCTCACGAGACGCTGTGCTAAGACGTAGGCGCTTTATGTTGGCATTTGCATACGCTCGGATTTGTGGGCAAAAATGTTAATCATTTGCGCACTTGCTGGTGAAACAGATACGCGGCTTGCGTCAAGATCGGCTGGGTAGAGCAAAGTGAAACGTAAATCATATCTTGAAAGGTGTATGTCTTTGTTTCCAAATCTCCGTGACTTTGATGACCCCTAAGCTATTAGACACGGGCCCAAATCTCTCGAGTCATTGCTCAGAGAGCTTCTTGTCGTCGCAGAGAAATAGGAGTCGGCTTCAACACGAATCGTGACGTTCTTGAGAAAGCAGCAAGATGAACGAGTGTTGGAAGTAGGCCTTGGTCGTCCATTCTGAACTGCCAACAACTGACTTTTGATCAGATTTTTAGACATTAGCCTCCACTGTATTGGGATCCACACTTCGTTTCAATTAAGATCCAATCCCCGGCCGGACGGAGCAGGATTGCTTCGTCTCGAGATGCAATCATTTGAAAGGACAAGTACTTGAAAGACTATTCGCGTCCTAAGTACCCGGTGCTCGTGCTCTTCTAGTTGTGATGTGGTCACAACGCTCAAATGTCTTTGATGCATACCTTGTGAGGTTTCAGTTATTTGGTGTCCTCACAAGAAAACACACAAGAATAGTTACCACGGTGTGGTGAATTCGTTGTCAATAGTATGAACTTTCGCTATCTTCGCTCTCTTTTTCGATTTTTCTTGTCCCGTGTTGAGAGGACAATGAGAACTCCTCTCACTATGGGAGAAGAAAAATGTAAAGTAAAATGATTTTGTCTCGCTTTCGTCCTTGTAACGTGCTCAGGCGAACATTACAATTTTGATGGTTCTTGTGATGCTCACAAGCTCAGAATACAAAAAGCTTGCAATTTCTGATTCACCATGCTCTTGTGAGGTCGTTGTGACTTATGACACATCTCTAAGGTTTGCCACAATAGGCGTATTAGATAGGATTGTATTATTTTTTTCTAAATAATATTTTAACAAAAAATATAACTAAAACAACTAGAGACAATAGTGCTTATAATGCACAGTAAATAAACAGTCTCAATGTATTTGAATGAGGAAGATCTGGTGGGGAGTCTTTCCCAAAAATGTCTCCTTAGATTCCCTTAGGATTGGACATTTGCCTAGGAAATGTAGAGGAAATTAAACATTCTGCATAGTGTAGCGGCTCACATATGTTGTCTTTTAGCAATCAATTGCCTTTGGAGCCGATAAAAAAACAGCGGGATTGGCAAGAGTTATTTTGCGTTTAATATCGGTACGTACTGGTGTCGTACTACAAAGTTTTTTACTACCTTGAAGTTATAGCTATCTGAGTGAGTTCTGCACGACCCTCTCAAGAATGATATTGAAAAAAGTCACATGCCAGTGCGTCGCCTTGTCTAAATCCATTCTTTTTTTTTTTTATAATTTGCGCGTGCTCAAGGGATTGCTAATACCCTTGTGTGTCCGGGGTCAAGACACAGCACGGGCCGAAGGTATAGAGGGAGAAAGAGAGAGGAGGTACCTGTGCACATTTGGGAAGAGCATTCCATATTCGTGCAGTGCGGCTGAAGAACGAGTCTCTGAATTTAACTGTGCGTCCGAAAGTAGGCTTAAGGGTATACTGATGGGCATTCCTGGCGAGACGAGTATTGCGGGTGAATTCATGGAGAGGAGGAATGCAGGTGGCTAGCTCACTTGAGCATCGTTTGTTGAAATAACGATAAAACACGGGCAAAGAAGAGACGGTACGTCGATGTTCGAGCGAGTCTGCGATTGTTGTCTCCTATAAGTTTTATCGCTCGCTTTTGGATTCTATCAAGTAGGTGCAGTGTGGTCTTGGAGGCACCATACCAGATATGAGCGTTATACTCAAGCTTGGGGCGGATGTACGCCTTATAAATTAAAGCCAAATCAGAAGGGGTGAAATATTTCTTGCATCGATTAAGAAAACCTAAACATTTCGCAGCATTTTTGGCGACCTCAAATATGTGATCGCTCCAACTAAGTGTTGTGTTGATACACATACCAAGGATGGAAAGTTTACCGGTTTCATCGACACAAGCGCCATTCATGGATAATGGCTGATTATCAAGGGTTCGCTTGAGTGACAGCAGACAGCATTGAGTTTTTGAAGCATTGAATTCCACTCTATTGTTTTTTCCCCAGTTAATTATGCTGTCAAGATCGGAATTCAACGTGCTTAACATACGCTGCCGTTCCAATTCTACGGCCGAAGGGCTGGGTCGTGAGTCTAGGATCGAATATGAAAAGCTAAGGGTGCTGTCATCAGCGAAGGAATGGATTGGATTAGAAGTAGCAGACAAGAGATCATTTATAAAAATGAGAAAGAGTGTCGGAGACAGAACTGAGCCTTGGGGAACACCAGCATTAATTTGGTGAATATCAGACTTGAACCCATCCAAAACAACTTGAAATGAACGGTTCGAAAGGTAATTTCTAATCCATAGAAGAAGAGATTCATCGATACCATATGCACGCATTTTCGACAAGAGAGCTAGATGCCAAACTCTGTCAAATGCTTTAGAAATATCAAGCGCAACGATCTTGCTTTCGCCTGAATTGTGCAAAGATTGGTTCCACTTTTCGGTGAGATAAGCTATCAGATCACCAGTGGACCTGTCGCTGCGGAAACCATATTGTCGGTCATTAAGAAGCTTCCGCGATTCAAGATATTTCATAAGCTGACGATTTATCAGCGTTTCCATGACCTTAGAAAGAAGGGACGTAAGTGCTTCTTTCTTGACATTTGGTGTGTTTTTTTTTGCAAGCGTTAAAGTTTAAATTTCAATTTGCATATAATACACTAACAACAAATCCTATATCCGCTTAAGTTACTCCTCATATCTATAGCCGCCTAAGAAATAAGCGTGGATGAAAACAATGATTCCAATCATTATTTTCTGTGTGTTCATTCCTGAATTCATTCATTCATTGTTTAGGTTGCTGTATGTGGCTAACACCTGCAGGTGTGGTTGATGTATCAGATCATTTTTCAATTTTTTGGCATCCATAAGTATGCAATTTTTGGTATATCCAGAGTCTCTGCTATACATTGCGTTTATGTGTCGTAATCGATTCTTTTCATTTGATGATTGTTTTTGCTTTTAAAGTGATGGTCACGCAACGCAGTTACAAAACGAAGAGTCACCATCACCTTCCACGACTACACCCCTGACTGCTTAGCAAATGTCATAATTGTCGTCGGTGCTGCCAAGATTTCATGATGAATGAAAAATTGAGCGTGCTATTTAAGGTCTTGGTGTTCTCACTTTCGAGCGATATCTCTCAATCGTCATCCTCTACAACATCACGAGAATGGCAGGAATGCCATGGTGCTGTTGAGCTCGTCTCTAGTAGTTGAGAGTATGAGTTCATTGAGGTTAAGCGTTTGCATGAGACACCACACCTACGATTTGAAATCCAAGAAGTTACTCGGCAAAGCATTCATATTCATATTAGTTCAGCTTACATTGCACTACCTGACCAGGACTCGAAGTACTCGAAAGTTCCTCATAGTAACCACTGACAACACCTCTGTTGAGACACATCAGCAAATATGGTTCTGATCTCGAAAAAGCTCTAGTCATTCTGTACTACCTTGAAAACTACTCGACATAAGAGGTTAAAAAAGCAAGTCTTAATTAAGGTATAGTGTCCTAGCTTCGCCTACTTGTCCAGGTTGGTTAAACTTAAACAAATCCAAAACACCATCGCACAGTGGTTCCCTTACAAGGTAGCGGTGGTAAAATGTCTGTAAAAACAAAACCACTGTACTGAACTTAAACGTAATAAGAATGGGAGTAGCTCGATCAACGTGTTAACAATTGCATTTGTAGCTGAAAGATAAAGGTATAAAATATATAAGACAATATTTTTTAATAATAAAATACGAGCAATTCGGGAAATATTTTCTTATCCCATCTGTGACCACGAATTAAGTCTTCAAAATGATAAAAGTACATACATAATTTTTATTTTACATAAATTGTATGTATTATTTTGTATATATATTATTTAAGACTAATAAGGCGTGAGCTTAGTGCACAGTGTGGCAAAAATTTCACGATTTGCGCAAAAAAAAAATTGTGTATTCTGAAAGGGCAAATTATTGCATTTAAATTATCATGGGATTTTATGGGAATTTGTTCTTTCGATTCTTCTGAAAAGCACGAAATATGAAAAAAAAACAAACCATTTTCAAGAAGATTCTAGAGATAAAAGACATTTTTTTAAGGAATATTATTTTATTATTCAAATCACCTGTTTTCCATAATAAACTTAAAAAACTATGTCGTATTTTCAAATTAACGTTTTTTTACAAAACTGCGAAAAACACTCAATTTCGTGACGCGACTGCCCACAACTAATTTTAGATTTAAACCCTTTCTGCCACTTTGTTCTCCCCTTATCGACATAATAATTACATTTAAAAAACATAGTTTGTTTGACCTTGAAATTTCGACTTGGGCTATGGGAGACACCACTGTGCATCGTCAAGAAGATAAACAGCCAAAATTGGTATAATTTGTCAAGAGAAAGCCGTCGCACGGTGTTAGGAGTTCAACAATTTTGAGCCTAGCTCAGGAATACTATGAGGACACCCGTTTCCAGGAGCCTATAGACCAACAGTTCAATAGCCGAAGACGGGCTCATGGCAGGCTTCAAACACAGAAAATCCACAACACGGCAGAACCCCTTCAACGAACTTTCCCTTTTCACTTTCCAAATTCGTATGATCAGAAGTCTGCGAAATTATAGATATGGTCTGGCGTGTCCTGGAAACGCATCGTTTCATTTCAAAAAGACTAGCCCTTTCAGTCTCTTGTTTCGGACGTCTCTTCAACTATCCATCACTCTAAGTTCTCAAGACTTCTGTTTTGTTGTCTCACCTACGTGCATATTGAATTGCTTCCCAGTAAGTATAAAAAGTAGTCATTCAGCTCTCTTTCAAAGTAAAGTGTATGAATTCCAGGGATTTAATTGCGCTTCGACCTGACGACTGGTTCTGCGTTCTTCGGCGAATCGAATGCACAAATACGAGAAAAACACGTGCGACCGGCTATCTGTTCACTGACTGGTTTATTCTTGGAATGCTTCAAACAATTACTTGAGTTCAGCTGCATTGAATTACCTCAAAGAGATTCAATGTTTCTCCGTATTCAACAATCATGTAATGTTGATTTATAATTGAAAGGCTTTGCTGGGGTTTGAGTACGGAAGTCAAGGGGTGTTTCTCTGGAGATGGAGTAATTTTCAACGGTTTGTCTGTGTCCAGTGTCTACTGATTTAGGCGGACTTAACATGGATGGGGTAGGGTGTTTGCCGATAAGCAATGGAGCAACAAGTTATAATTCTAATTCTGTCGCGTTTGTAAAAAGTCGCATAAAAAATCAGTTATAAAGTGGTATAAAAAGCCAAAGACAAGACATGATCTAAATACAGCTTCAGGATCAGGCTTAGGAACCTACAATTGCACATAGAATGATGTATGTATGTTGCTGCTTATGAGCCGATTCCGAATATTTCACAAGCTCACGGGGCAACACTCAAAGGTGTTCCATTAGCATGATGACAATTGATTGTGGAGCTGTTCTCAGTAGTTCAGAGTACCACATCAGTTTTTGGTAATGTTCTTGTTAACGGACCCCATTTTTGTTGAGAATTTCCTGTACACTGTCAACACTAATGCTGTCAACACAGAGATGTTATTTGTATGCTCACACAAGGCACAATGAACCTTCACTTGACGCCTCACAATCTAGGATCTGAGCAACCAAAGTGGGGCTCAACATAAATACATCAAACGCTCTACTTCTTAAGCATTTTTTATAGCCGCCGCGCCTCCAACTAAACATTGCCGGACAGGACGGATGTGTGCATGTGTGGAAAAGCAGTGTATTCGACTGTTTCGCTTCTGCAGCAATACCGGGAAAGTAGACCCCATGACAACACAGAGGCTGTAATCTGCATCTTGGACCCCATTATACGAGCAATCGCACATGAGAGCGGGAATTGAATTGAATTGAAGAACTTGGAGTGTGTTATAGAGGACACTAGTACGGCACCCATAAAGGTCTACTGTAACCCCTTCTTTTGATCTAGGATTTCAGAGCTGCCTTCAGAAATTTGACAACTCCCCTAGATGGGATTTCTTGGAAGTTTTTTCCCTGTTATGGACGTTTATAATTTTGAATCTTTTTCTGGCGAGTCATGGACAGTCAAGTCAGTCAGTTTGAGAAGCTTTTTCTAGACAGGAATACTCTTTGAGCAATGTCAGTGACTCGAAAGTGGTGGAGCCGTGAAATATGAAAGGTGGTAAATTCGGGTATCGAACCTGGCACCCTCTGCGTAGGAGTCGACGCACTTACACACTGCGCCACGGCAACTTACACACTATGTATGTGCTCCATAATTTTTTTAGCCTTGCCACAGTGCCTACGGATTTCTGTAATCTTATGTTTAATTTACTATTTACTGCTCCTTGTCCAGTTAGTGCGCCACATAGCACACTTAGGTCAGCCTTGTTAAGTTCTAGATCAAATTACTTTTAATTTATTGTCGTCGGAAGTATTTAGTATCTTGTGACATTCCCAGACAGCCTTATAGTTGAATGTGTAGCTCTTTAGCGCCTTAAGAACCGCTTGGGTATCCGAGAAAGGGACAAGAACTAGGATTGTGTAGTTCACGAACTAACTACATAGGTCAGTTCACATGTGCAATGGAGGAATATGAACGGTGAAATGTGGAACTTCTCAACATAAATAAACTATTTGAAATTAATATCATTGTGAAATGCGTGCCGTTCTACCCAACCGAATGGCGAATTTGTATTACAAGCAAGTGAGCAGAATCACAGATAATAGAATTTTAAAGAACATCCTGTACTGTTCGAATGGGTTCGATCAAACTAGGACTTAGTAGTAAATCTCTTTCGAATTCGAAGGAAGATGTGCCACATTTTTTTACTCCGCTTGGGATATGTATGTAAATATATCATCTGTTATGTAACTCTGTGGTAGAACCTTGGTAAACATATGTACTAAATTGGGTTATTTTACAACGTATTTACAATTACGTAACCCCTGTTGAATTTTCTGTTTACGTTATCTCTGATAATGGTTGAATTTCGAAGACGACCGAGACTAGTATATTTATCTTTTTTTTAGATCATGTGAGTAGGTTTACTTCGTTCTGTTTTCTCCTTCAACATAGAAGTGATGCCGCTGATATTTAGAACGATAATATTACGACCAATCGGCGAAAATCGCACAAAACTATTGTTTGAGATTTAAATTCATTAAAAGTTCAATCCAAACAATGCAGTCTGGAATGCAATCAAAAATGTAATCTAATTTGATGTTAATTTCTTGCAAAATGTCAATTCGACCTAAGGTTAGCGGAATCATTTGAGAATGATCTGTTACATGTTCTCAACTCATTCCCTCATCGCTATGTTTCACTTTCATACGTACATACATACGTCAGATTTTTCTATAGTTCCTTTTTTTTCTCTCTTTGGTTCGTTGTTGTAACACGTTGAGCTGCAAACGGTTGAACTTACTTCGGAAATAATATCTGTAATTATACTATTTTCGATTGAATATAGAAAATAAAGTGCGAATTAAATTTTCCATACAACTATATTGCCTGAGTAGTGAACAACATTGAACTAAATGAACTAGAAGAACGAACTAGTTCAGGTAACAGATTTGAACCAAACTGAGCGATTTTTGGACTGAACTAAGAAACACAAGCCTAACAAGGATCTGTAAGCATTCCTTAATGTAACAATCCACATCATTATGCATTTTTCTAGCACGCTATTTGCTGTTCGCGTGAGTAGACAGTTAGCTCCCTGTCAACTTTCGTTGCGACGAAACACAGACTCCGAAAATTCTGACCCCTTGCATTACTACATAACATAGTAGTCTGTTCAACCTTATTACTTACGGTACGAAACGTTTGTACCTTGTAAGTTAAGTTAGGTTAGATAGGTGGCTGCAAGTGAACTCTCCAGTACACTTAGACCATTTTGGCCCATTGTAATACCCATAGTCAGACTTCAGACTACTACCATCGATTGACCACTTCAGTGACAGTGCCGTTAATTTGATGCCAATAGCAAATGGTGACTGGACCAGATTTGAAAACCAGATAAGAGCATAGTAACTTTGTTTTCACTGGGTTTCGAACCGTGAACCCCAGTAACTAAGGGCAGGCACGTGTTTCGTGCCTTGTGACTCCGCCATAAAACTCTTTCAACGGTTTTAGTAACTATTGCCGACATATTAGTGACCAGATGCTTAATATAATAAAATAATATGGGTGGCGCTATATATATAGTCCACAGAGGGCCAGGACCTAGCTTCTCAGCAACAACTCGTGTTATGTGTGCTATTGTTCTTTCACGATTGCACCTACAAGGACCTACAGTTATACCAGTTATACTGACCAAGTTTGAAAGGTTTTTTTCCGACAGTTAATACTCTTTGAGCATTGGCAGTGACTCGAGATTGTTGGTTTTCGATTATTGTTGGTCGTAACGGTCAGGAAGCAAAACAAGAGAGCGAGATTAAGTTGCTCGGACGTCGACGCACATTATTAAAAAAAAAATACTCATTTTAAACCAAAAACCATCATTTAAAACCAAATTCCAACAAAGCTAAAAATCGGTCGGTGCACGACCCTAACTGTGGGGCAAGTGGATACAGACGACTTTTGAAAATATGAATAGACTTCTGCTTCTTCTTCATTTGGCGCTACAGTCCGGGGTGGACCTGGGCCTCAACCAACAAGCCTCTCCAGCTAGCACGGTCTCTGGCTAGCTGTCTCCAGTGTCGCACGCCAAGTTGGTTGAGGTCTATGAATAGTCTATGAATAGACTTACGATTTTTTTTTATTATTAACTTTTCCTATGTTTTATTTTATTTTTTTATTCCTTTTTCCTATGTGGGTCGCCGTGGCGTAGTGTGTAAGTGCGTCGACTCCTACGCACAGGGTGCCAGGTTCAATACCCGAATTTACCACCTATCATAATTCACGGCTCCACCTCTTTCGAGTCACTGACAATGCTCAAAGAGTATTCCTGTCTAGAAAAAGCTTCTCAAATTCGCCGTTCGGAGTCGGCTTTAAACTGCAGGTCCCTTCTACTCGTGAAAGAACAATAGCACGCACAACACACATGGTTGCTGAGAAGCTAGGCCCAGGTCCACCTCGGACTGTCACGCCACCCATATTATTATTATATATCTTTTCCTATAACTTCGTATGACGCTCGCTATAAAATCTCTATATAAAAAATACCTTACCGCCGTTAAAATAGGTCTTAAAAGATATTTGCTTGAAGAGTCGGGTGGGCCCATGTACAATTGTAAACAATCAAATAAAATGTTCTTAGTACATTCATAAGAAACCAAGAGAAAGTCTGGTCTTTTTCATGTTATTTTTATTTTTAAGCGCGCATTCTATTCACAAATATAACGAATTGATTAACGCTTGATTTTATTCATTTAACAATATTTCTCACGTTTCTAAATTCAATTATTTTTGGTAAAATCATTTTTGTTTTTTTTTTGATTTTTTCTTTCTTATCTTTCTTTTTCTTTTTTGATTTTCTCTTTTTTTTTTGATCCTTTTTCTTTGATTTTTGAACGAAGCTCACCTCAAAAACAAGGCTGTGTTGGCTACCATGCTGAATGGTTTCCCGAAATGCGGCTTGCCTCCATTAAATACTGGTAGCTACCAGTGGGCGTGGGTAATTTTAAAAGGTAAGTCGGACAAAATGTTCACCTGCAAACGCTTTCTGAAACTCAACCTGATTCTCTTAGTCGTGCTACGTGCTTATTCAGACAAAACAATACAAAAAAAAGTGGCGATGCATATAAAAAAGAAAACAAAATATTAGCTTCCAAAAGGATTTGAGAACGCACAACCTGCGAGGAGCTTGAACAACGCACCAACCCACACCGCCAACAGAGCCGATAGGTTCTAGTGTTTAGTTTTCGTAGAGATTTTGCAGATAAATAAAGAGATACGTACAAAATTCATGAAACGTTTCGAAGAAAAGCGGGTTATTTTTTTGCATAAGAAAGCGTGTATTAGACAGAGAGGAGTCAAACAAAGTCAACAACAAGGAAAACAAATCAATTTATTCTAACCGGTCTGATTTTTTTCTAACCCGACATTTTCGGGTCACTATTCTTTGCTTTGCTATGGGTTGGTTAGAATTTTGTCGCGTATGTGTGCAGGTGTAAGAAACACAGAAATATTACGTTTATATGCACACATTAAGATTGATGTTAGTATACTGATACATTCTCGAAAATCAGAATTTTAAAAAGGTAACTCGAAAGGATTCGTGGTATATGGACGCCACGCCTTTGGTAGCTACAAATGTACTCCTACAAAAGAGTTTAGAATAATTTTGGGAATCTTGTAATTTTCCGAACATCTTGCGTTCTCCCGAACTAGAGCAACTCACTGAATCCTCCAAATTTTGAGATGGTTGCAGGACGGATTAAAGCATTTGCAAAAGAGCTAGAAAATGTTGAAGCTCACTGGCGATCGATTATGTTATGAAAGAAATTCAAGCCGAAGATTTAATGCTGACTACTGCAGCAACAAATTCATCAGTCCAAGAAAGTTAGGAGACTTAATGAAAATGTAGCTTCAGGGAATGAAACCCAAGAAGTCTGTGGCACTAATAGAGAAACATTGAATTCGGTGCAGAACTAAGTTAGGTCCAACCAATATTAAAGGGAACCCCTTCAAAACGGATACTGATAACTTTACTCTGGACAGAACTGAACTTGTATGCTGCAATGCATACTAGCGCCTCCAAGATGTCCCTCGAAGGCAACAATTTTCTAACACCGCTGGCCTGGCAGTGTCAAGCGATCGACAAGCCAGGAGAGGGCGAATTCGGAACCCAGCCTGATGCCATCACAAGAAGATGACGATGAACATTGCAATCACCTCCTCAGTACATCACAATTACCTCACCACCTCCACCAGCAGATACAAAGAAAAAACGAGCACACAAGCACTCCGAATTCCATGATGACACATGAAAGTTCCCCGAAACGACGCATCAGTCTGCAATTGTTTCTTAAATTATGTACACTCACATGACACAATTGTTCCTCTGAACGCCAGCGATTGCTGGGCGAAAATCGCAAAAATCGCGAAATACAACAAACCAACCGACCACATCGTGAATCTCCTTTACACTGACTTCACGCACTCAATTAACACTTGTCGCTGCAACTCGAACCGACTGTCTGCCTGAGATGCGACCACCACTGAGTCCACAAATTGAATGATTGCCGAAAGCTCTCCACCTACAGCTGCGCTCTTCGCGCTGACATCACATCGCATTGAGAAAATCCAATGAGCATGAGAATTCACAGTAAGTGACGTTGGTAATCAGTCACAAAGACGGCGCGCGACGTCGTGTGCCGTGGAAGTGTGTACACCGATTTCCTTCTAATTACGAGTACCACAAGTGGTTTCCCTCGAGTGCTAAGGTCGGCGTTGACCAATTAATCACTTAAATTTCAACTAAACGAGAATGAATCGTGAGCAGCTCTCTGGAAGGGGATCAATTTCATCGTTTCGCGTAAATGCATTCATTTTCAACAACATAATGACGAGTGCTCTGGCAGCGTCATCCGGTGTTGCCCGGACTTTGGTCTCGCTGTGGCACAAGTAGTAAACAACTCGGACGTGAATGAACTGCCAACGAGCTCCGTATAATGGACAACATGCACACTCAGAGAGCCGACAGGTCCAGGTCATAGCGTGCGGCTTTCTTGAAGTCTTGGTCCAGACCTCTCGGGGATTCCACAGCCGACGTGTGTGTCATCCGATGAGGGTGTTCACACGGATGTCGGCTTCGCAGTCAACTGCCTGTGACGATGACAGGAAGTTGACTTCGTTAAGAAAACAAGTCTGCGTGGTTTGAACGAAGGGGGGCAGTGACTTTTGATTGATGTTTAATCGATGACTTCCGATTGATTAAGAGACTATCAGCGAGATCAAGAGTCTTTGTCACCCAGTTTCATGGAAAGTCTTCGATTCATAAGACTTGTTTGGTGTCGAAGCCATCATCCAGCGAAATCGGTACGGAATAACTGCTACGCTGTATGAGGGCGTGCTTACATTTTTTCCTCTCGTTCCTGGTGGACTTCCCAATGACTTTGGCAGAGTGCTCAGGTCGTCAAGTCAAGCCCGTAGTACACGGTAAGAAGCCACCACTTTGCGTCACTGCAGGAAATCATCAATCATACAAGACCGAGTTGTCAAAAATTAGACCGACAGTGTGGCATTTGTATCGAAATGAAGACGAAAATCGGTAGTTCAAATTAATTTATTTCAAAGCTGCATTCGACAGCATTCGTAGCAAGGAGCTATTTGATGCGAAGGCCATCCGGCTGTGTCACACCACGCCAACACACACAGGAGGTGGACACGACTGTGCAGCTGGCAGCCTAAGCCTGCATTGGATTTCGGCTACCAGCTGTAAATACAGCAGGCTCTATCTTCTACGAGTCAGTCAAAATGTTGGGATATGCAGATCACGACAACATTGTCGTGCCGTAGTGGAAGCATTTACTGCAATTGAAGAAGAGGCGAAGCGAGCTGGTCTTAAGGTCAATGAGCATAAAATCTACTTGTAAGAATTTGGTTTATTAGTGTCTCTAGTCCCACTTCTACGTCTACCTCCACCAATGCCTGTGGGAAGATGTTGTTGAGGGCACCTTCTATGTCTAGAAAGGCAATCTTGGTGTATTCCTTGCAGTTAAATGATCCTTCAATGCTTCGTATCAATGTGTGAAGAGCCGTCTCTACGGATCTTCCTTTATTGTACGCATATTGAGACAGCGAAAGGTTGGATCGCGTCGATCGTAGATCAAAGATGTGGACCAATGAGCATTTCTAATGTTTTCAGAAGAAAGGATGATGGGTCTACAGTCCTTTGAATACACATGGGAACTCTTTCCCCTTGGGTATGAAGATCACTTTTATTTGTGTCCATCTGGTTGAGATGTAACACAAATAATAGCCTCAGTGCAAGATTATTAATAAAACTGCGAAGAATGTTATGTTTTCTCTCCGAAAGGTCAAGGTCAAAATATAAGGTAAGCACTTGATGGGGATTCAAAGTTTTTTTTTAGTTTTTTTTCTCCGTGGATTGGTGGAAATCTTCGACAAGACTCTATGGCGAACGTTCGCACAGAGAAGTGTGAGATTTTTACTCACTAAAACCATCTCCCTTAATTTATGAAGACCACAACTAAGTGAAGCACTTAACCAGTAGTTTGTATTTCATGATGTAGGTACTGATCGGCAGGTTACCCACCAATGAAAGTCCCTGCTAACACCGCAACCATGCGCGGGTGTAGACTATCGCACGAGATCAAGGGGTTAAAGTCGGCGCAAGATATTAGTTTCCTCAAGGATCGGATGAACTGCAATGTCTATGTGCTCTTCTAGGCGGCGCTTATGTTTATAAGCAAATTTCTTAACTTCATCTTGGAGTGGTAATATTCCAAGATCTCTGTGGATATCGTCGTTTCTGATATACCATGGTGAATTAACGATGATGCTTATATTACTTGCTTTGGTACAACCCCAAGGCCATACGTTCAAACACGTTTTAGGATTCGCTTGTATACAAGCCGGGTCGCCGTAGCGTAGTGGGTAAGTGCGTCGACTCCTACGCAGAGGGTGCCAGGTTCGATACCCGAATTTACCACCTATCATAATTCACGGCTCCACCTCTTTCGAGTCACTGACAATGCTCAAAGAGTATGCCTATCTAGAAAAAGCTTCCTCAACTTGGCCGTTCGGAGTCGGCATTAAACTGTAGGCCCCTTCCACTCGTGAGAGAACAATAGCACGCACAGCACAAGTGGTTGCTGAGAAGCTTGGCCCAGGTCCACCTCGGACTGTCGCGCCACCCATATATATATATTGTATACAAGCAGTTTGTTGTCAATACTTAGGTTAGGTTGAAGTGGCTGACAGCAGACACATTTAGGCCAAACATAGGCCCATTGTGTTACCACGTGGATCTTAGGCTACCTAATCCGCAATCCAATCTGTGCTTTTGATAGCGCGAAGAAGAGGGCTGATCTTGATGCTGCTCAGTTCAGCCAGATTAACAAAGAAAAGGGCCCTCAGAAGTCTGAATCTACGGGATGAGAGAGCACTGCAATTACATAGCAAGTGTTCTATGGTTTCTCCCTCATCCTCGTCCAAGCAGCTTCTACAGAAATCATTATAGAGAAGGCCTAGTCTAGAGGCGTGAGTTCCGATGGCTCAATGCCCTGTTAGAACGCCAATAAGAGATCTGAGATTCGACCTGCTTAATCCGATCAAGCTAATCCAGCGTTTGGGATCGATCATAGGCCAGAGTTGTTTGGTAATGAGGCACCTTGTGCCAGATATCCATCTGCGGTTTGTTTAAGCTAGCGTTTCAAGCTTTCTTCTTCTTCTTCATTTGGCGCTACAGTCCGGGGTGGACCTGGGCCTCAACCAACAAGCCTCTCCAGCTAGCCCGGTCTCTGGCTAGCTGTCTCCAGTGTCGCACGCCAAGTTGGTTGAGGTCCTTCTCCACCTGGGTGCGCCACCTTAAACGCGGGGGTCCTCTGTTGCGTTGTCCCACGGGTTCGGAGTCGAAGACTCTCCGGGCCGGAACTGAGTTGTCCATACGCTCTACATGGCCTAGCCATCTTAGGCGTTAGATCCGAAGACGCCTGACTAGACTTATGTCGCTGTACAGCCCGTACAGTTCGTGGTTGAATCTTGTCCTCCAGAAACCGTCAACGCAAACAGGACCAAAGATCGCACGCAGAGCTTTTCTCTCGAAAATACCAACGACTTCCTCATCCGCTTTTGAGATTGTCCATGCCTCCGCGCCGTACAGCAGGGCTGGGATGATCAAGGTCTTGTATAAAGTCAGCTTGGTCCTTCGAGAGATGGCTCTACTACTCAATTGTCTCTTGAGCCCATAGAAACAGCGGTTGGCAAGAGTTACTCTGCGTTTGATCTCGGTACTGATGTTGTTTGTACTGTTTACTGCGCAGCCGAGGTAGACGAAGTCCTTGACTACCTCGAAGTTATAGCTGCCCATTGTGACGCTCTGTCCAAGACGTCGATGTTGTGTGTCCTTTCTTGATGACAGCATATACTTCGTTTTGCCCTCATTCACCGCTAGACCCATTTTAGCCGGCTCCGCCTCAATGCCAGCAAACACCTCATTGACGGCTCGCTGTGTTTTGGCAATCACGTCAATGTCCAAGCTCAAGCTATAGCAGATGTTTTATAGTAGCGATAGGCATAGAGGGTGGGTCTCGACCCGGAAAGAGTACAGAGCTTGTGCCCTTTCTAGCGAGCTCGTCCGCCTTGAAATTCTCTGGAATGTCACAGTGTCCCGACACTCACTTAAGTTGGATGCTAAAATACTTGGCCATCTCGTTAAGAGATTGGCGGAAATTACGGGCGGTCTTGAAATTAAAGGTGACTGAATCCAGAGATTTGATCGCTGCCTGGCTATCGGAACAGATGACGATATCTGTGCGCGATATTGCATTGTTTTTCAGCCAGGACAGGGCTCCCTTAATCGCTATGGTTTCAGCCTGAGAGATACAGTGATTAGGTAGTCGAAAAGAAATTAGATCTTTGGAAAAGACGCCAACTCCCACACCTGCATCCTTCTTCGATCCATCTGTGAAGATTCGCAATGGACCGTCCAGCGTCTTGTGTTCAGACTCCCAGTGAGATTTCGGCGGTAGGCTGGTTGAGAAATTCTTCTCGAAGAGGAGTTTAGGTATAGTGAGGCCTGTATCTATGTGTATAGAAGCATACCTGCGTAGGATCGTTGAACGTCCAGACTGCAGTTCTTTCCAGCTGCTCAGCGATCTTAATCTAATCGCCGTGCCAGCTGCTGTCTGTCTGCCAATTAGTTCTATCGGAGGCAGGTTTAGGAGTATGTTTAATGCATCGGCGGAGGTAGTCTGTAGCTCTCCGCTAATGCATACACAAGCCATCCTCTGCACTCTAGCGTGTGGGGTGATGTTGATTGTCTTGTCGAGTGCGGTTCACCAAATTGCGACACCATATGAATACTGATGTAAATAGCCAGTGAACCCTTCGGGGTTGCTGTCCCCATTTGCATCCAATAGCCATTTTATAGCAGCCGAGAGCAGTTGAGGCCTTCTTCACACGCTCCTGCATATTTAGCTTCCAGCTTAACTCCGTGTCTAGTATAAGGCCTAGGAATTTAGCGTTGTCGCTTAGTACCAAGGGGTGTCGCATAGTGTGGGAGGGTCAAAGTTAGGAATTTTATACTTCCTAGCCAGTACAGATCTTTGCATTTCATATCAAGTTCTGCACGTTTCTTCTTAACGTGCTCCTTCCACTTGAGTTTTACGTCAAGAGTCAGCCCGAGGTTGCCAAAGGTATTTAGGCAAGTCGGATATGAACTGATTCGCCAGAAGTTCATCCATTCGTGTATCTGACCCAGTGAACGTTGTAATTTTGCTGTAAACTCTTCAACCGTTTTGACTGTTACCAAAATGGCGCTGTCGTCAGAAGTGTCTTTTTGTGGTAAATCACTAGTATACAGTAGGTATAGCAGAGGACCAAGAACACTCCCTTGCGGTACACCAGCATTTAAATTTGTAAAAGCAGAGTATTCATTTCCATGCTTCACACGGAAGATCCTATCAGAGAGATAAAATACAGTAATATACAGTTTCCCCGGTAGAGATCGGCATAGTTTATATCTCAGGCCTTCATGCCAAACTTTGTCAAAGGCTTGGGAAACATCGAGAAATGTGGCTGAACAAACGAGTTTTTGTTCAAATGCTTTTTCTATTACATCAGTTATACGATGTACTCGGTCAATAGTTGAGTGTTTACTTCTTAAACCAAATTCGTGATTTGGTATGAGCTGTTTTTCTTCCTCAATTAAGCAGAGTTTTTTTTCAAATACTTTAGACATTATCGGGAGTAGTGAAACAGGTCTATTGGACTTTTTATCCGTTGGTGGTTTTTCCCATTTAACTTCTGCCACTATCCATTGACCAGGGACATGGTTAAGTTTAAGCTTAGCTTTAGCTCAAATACTGTATCCCCTATCTACTCGTACGCGCCATCGTGTGCGGTTTCTCGCAATGAGTTTCAGCTCTCTCCAACTCTTCCCCAGCTGTCGGGACTCCTCTCTCTATAGTTCGGCCGACCCGACCTTCTACCGTCTTGGGTAAGCGGGTTCCACTGCATCGCATGTTTTGCTATGGAACTGTAGCCTTTTCGAATGCTATGACCAATCCATTGCCACATGCGCCGTTGAAAAGTGGTGCGTATAGGTTCCCGGCCCGTTCTCTGATGAAACTGTTCGTTTGAGATACGGTTTGGTTAGAAAATCCTTAGTATGTTTCGTAGGCACCGGTTCACAAACGTCTGTAGTCTTCCTGTGATAGTGGCAGTCACTTTCCAAGTGCAGCACCCATATAGAAATAGTCTTAACTTGGTGTTTAAGCTAATAGCATTGCTTCTCCTGTGGACCGAAGCTTATACCGAATGCTGACTTAGTTTTGGATATTCGGTTAGCGACATCTGCTTCGGTTCCTCCGTTGGCTAAGACAAAACTTCCGAGGTATTTGAAATTCACGGCATTAATTAAGTAGAGTAACTTAAGAACGGCTTCCTTAGGTAACTCTTTAAGAATTTCTCCTATAATTTAATCGTAACCTTTTTTCGGTTTGCCTTGAGCTCTGCCAAGGTAGCACTTCTCAGAACATGATTGTCGTCGTATACGTCAAATCCATTCTAAGTGACAAAAAGAGTTTGACCGTCGAATGGCTTAAACGTTGCTTCCAAGTAGTCTGCGAAGAGATTAGCTTTGTCTTGATCTTCTCTAGCCCACTCGTCTCCATTCTTTGGGATTGGCGCGTTATGTGATTCAGGTTTGGGATTCAAAGTGGACTGATGTTGATTTGTTGATGTTAACTTTCAGAACAGAATATCTCTGACTAGCTTCTAGCCAAGAGCAAACATCGAGAACGTGAAAAAATACAAAACAAAAAAACAAGCCCTCTCACATCATTAGTCGGCTCAATCACTTTATTTCAACTGCGTGCTTCTTATTTACTTAAATTAAATAGTTACATACAAAAAAAAATTCAGCGGCGTGCGCTGAAAGTCAAAAAAACAAATTGTTAAAAAGTATCACAAAACGAACATTACAAGAGGATCAGCTTCAAGTCAGGAGAAGACCAGCGCTCAGGCGCCATTCGGTGTCGGCCAGACTCTTTTCTCGATCCAGTCCAGGTAGTAGGCGACTCGCGTGTAGACGCTTGGCAGAATGGATCCGCAAGCGTTTCCGAACGAGACGACGCCTATCAGCTCTGTGTAGTTGCCCATGTCCATGCTGAGCGGGCCACCGGAGTCACCGCTGCACGAGTCCTTCTTGAACTCCGGATCGAAGGCGCAGTACTGCGAGTCGATCAGGCCGCGCGCGTATTTCCTCGAGACGCCGTACTCAATGTGCGTGCTATTGCAGTCGTTCAGTGCGACGGTTGTGATGTTTGTCCACATCAGGACCCTCGATGTGGATCGAGCTGAAAGAGGGAGGAAGTGGTTGTAAGAGGTTCTGCCTCTAGGGGATCCATGGACTTACTGTCGATGTTGGTGACTCCCCAGCCTGCTACCTTCAGTTGGACAGCTGTGTTGATGTCCGTCGTCTCGGTGTGCAGGCAAATGGGTGAGACGAACCCAGATATTGTCACCGGCTCCGTGAACTCGATCAAGGCGATGTCGTTGTAGTAGGAGTTCGGTAGGTAGTCCTCGTGAATGATGATATTCTGAAAAGAGAAAGTGTTGTCAATGATAGGGTAGCTCTCTTTAGAGGTTAGATCGAGGGTGGTCTAAGGACTCGGCTTTTAGAAGCCAGTCATCGCGAGTAGATTGAACTTCATTTTCGAGTCAACACGTTGAAGCTGAGAGTGGAGAGTCAAAATATATCGGAAGTCGGTTAGCAGCGACCTGTCTGCTGCTGTAGACAGGACCTTCGCAAGAGAGTCTGTCGTTACCGAGAACAGAAGACGGGTGGGCGCCCGATTAGATCGATTAAATCGAAAAAATTAGCAGGAACGCTGAGATATCATTCGAGTCCGGCCAGGAAATGGGCGAACTTCTGCTGTATACATCAAAACATCGCGCGATGTGTGACTGGAGCTAACTTGCCCCAAGACGATATGGAAGGTAGTGAGCTGCAGAGCATCATAAATCTCATAGAACTGAATAAGGCTCTAAGATATGATTATTCTCTCGAGTTTATCGACAATAATCTGTCCTAGCAGTTGCAGTTCTCACAATGCAGTTCAAATCATTGACGGCTTGATGTATGAAACTTAAAAAAGAGTTATTGGGCCTGCAGTATCTGCAGCGAAAATTCCTTGGACATGTGCTCTAAGAAATGTCGACATTGACTATGTTGAAAAATACCTAGCAAGCCTAAGATCATATTAAAGAATTTACAATGGCAGCCCTCATCGATATAGACGACCTTAAGACATTGTAAACACAGAAATGTAGCTCTCACATCTGGCGAGATTTGGCAGCAAGGAGAGCAGTTGGCATTGCTTGTTGAACGTTCAGAGTGAACAATGATTTAAATATTTAAGCAATAAAATAACAAATATCAATTGAGTTGTTTTCTTTGTTATTCCTTGTATTGTTGGCATTAAATAAGTCTAAGCTGTACTAGAAATAAAAGTAGAAGAATCCACTATATTCTGGATCGGTACACCATGATGACTCCTTACTGTGGCTTCTTAAAGTTAACAAAATCCTTAAAATTTGATGGAGAAAGGCACAAAGACTGGATAATATGGAGATGATCTAGTTATCTTGATAAAAGTTAACTTCCTACCAACGGTCAGCGAACTAATGAAATTTGCATTGAAAGCGGCCTACCTCGTAGGCTAGTCAGAAAATAAACCCTCATACTATGTATATAATTCCACACAAACTCACAACAGAGGCTATGTATGTTGGCATCGTTCTTGAGTCAAAACCTTCCTGGAAGAGGAACTTGAAGGCAAGGATGAAGAAAGGCTTAAATGCTTTTTATGCTTGCAAAGAGACCTTCGGCAAAGGATCGGGTTTGAACCGTCCATCCTTGATTGGATGTACACAGCAACCATCAGACCCATTATAACTTGTGGGACCCTATTCTGATGGATTTCCGCCAACACAGGAAGCCATATGAACATGGTCAACAAAGTACAAAGGTTGGCCGCTTCAGGAAGTATGCCGCAAGCAGGGTTGGGCATGATACCTCACCACTGGATGATGCAGTTGGTTAAATGCCTGCCCGTGGCTAGTGAGGTCCCCGGTTCAAATCCCAGTGAAAGCAAAGTTAATACGCTTTTCAGTCTAGTCACCATTTGCGTTGGGATCAAATTAACGGCACTATCACTGGAGTGGTCAATCAGTGGCACAGACTGTGGGATCACAATAGACTAACATGGTCTAAGTGTGTCTACCTATGTCCTATAGATTCATAAAAGGCAGCACCGCAAAAAGCGCTCTTGGATTAAAAGAGTCCTCTTTGTGGAACCAAGCCAACTATGGACATGCGGCCGTAATAAAAATAGTAGACTACTTGGGAAAAGGGAAATGGTTCCAATAACCGCCCGACTATACATCTCGACATAATAACTTCTCCCTAACCGGGCAGATTCCTGGAACAACGCTCATGATATGAGGCAGGTCAAGGAACTCTTGGGTCAATATAACCGGAAGAGGTTTGAGGCATGTATCAGAATGAGCAAGAACAACCTCCGTAATGGGGTACTGCAGACTCAGGGAGCACCTAAGGAAGCTAGGAGCATCAGAAGAAGGTATCATCTGAGAGTATATCGAAATTCCAGAATATGTACTGGGATCTTGTGAGGCACTAGCCCACAAAAGACAAAGACACCCAACCTCAGAGGAAGAACTGAAGTCACTAGAACCAGCTCTCATTCTCAGATTCCTAAAGGAAACTGGCTTGGAGAGAATACTCAAGGATAAATCTCGTCCGACATCGTGCAATCGGAGCATATAACCCTCAATAGAACTCTGACAAGAATTGCATGGGAGGGGAGCTCTTAAGAAAGCAAAGGTAGGAATAGAGTCCACAATAGACCCTCAACAACAATATTAATAATAATTATGTCTCCTCCCTCAAAATACCAATTCTGGTCCCCAACAGTGACAAGTGGTTCCGATCGCCATTGTCAACGACCACGAATCGCGTCCTGCTCACCAAAGGATCAACAATTTGCACAGGTGCTTGCCCCGGATTCTACTCGGACAGCTTGCACAAACAGGAATCATTTTGACTCCCTGATATGTGCAGCGTCTTCCAAGCAGAGATCCTGGCCTTTCTCTAAGGCCACAGTAGTCAAGTACATTCAAACAACCGATATCCCATCCTTGTTGACAGCCAGGCTTCACTGAAGTCAATGGGATCATGTACGACGAGATCAAGGGCTGTTATGAACTACCGCGACTTACTAAAGTCACCATAAAGTCAAACTCTGCTATGTCCCGAGCCACAGCTCAATAGCAGGCGGACGAATTGGCCAGTCAAGAGTCTAAAATGGACATCAGCGAAGCGGACACATCACTGCAGCCATCGATCAGTGCACACCACTGGGCTATAAGTGGCACCATAAAAGAGAAGCCAACTAAACTTGGCGCACACGAGATGACAACCACACGAAAAGATCAACTTGCCCAGATCTTAACACCGGTTGGACCGCAACTCGATCCGTGTGCTCGTCGGAGTGATCCCAGGACACTGCCCCATCGGAGCAATGCTGAGGAAATGAAATGCGGAATCCACTGATCCCTGCCGGAGTTGCGGCGATGAGGAAGAGACAGAGACCAACATCTGATCTGCCACTGTCCAGCTCTACAGGATCGGCGCCTAGCTTCGCTGGTCCAAAGATTCTTCACAGAGACTGGGGACTTAACGCTACAGTGGACTACCTCTAAGGAATCGGCATTAAACTGTAGGTCCCTTCCACTCCTGAGAGAACAACAGGCCCCCTTGGACTGTGCCGCCACCCATATTATTATGCGAAATAGGCGAAAGAGAGAAACTCGACTTAGAGAGAGTCCACTGTACATCGGATCTTCTAAGATTCGTAAAGAGCACGGGGTGGCTTAAGCCATCACCTGACACAGTATAAGTTGGCAAAATGTGTTCTCCACAAATGAAGGGATTCACAATGGGTCCTCCGAGTGGAAGTGTTGAATCATCACACTCCCTACTTAAACCCCGTCCAGCCTAAGCCTCAGATCATGGTCGAGTTCAAGGCCAATCATGCCTACTCCATTACCGCCATCCATACAAATCTTAACCCATTCCTCAGCCTTCAAAAATAAAACCCCTTACGTCAGTCTTACCTTAATTTGAGCATCGTACTTATAAGTATTACTGTCCACAGTGTTCCAATCGACAGTACCGAATCGCACCAATTGCGGCCACTCGGGCACGCAATGCGCCGCAGTCAACGCAAATGTTTCCGATATCAGTGAACAGCCGCAGTTCAAGTCGTACTGGGTGCCGGCCTTCTCGGATCTGTACAGCATGCCGCCGATGTATGGGAAATCCCCCGGACTGGCCTCCTTACCATCCAGAATGTGATAGACGATTGCGGATGGGTTTTCCGCCTTGTATCTCTCGCAAGCTAATCAAAGGAAGAGAATATTTCAAGAAACACTGAATTCAGAGATGCACCGATGAGGTCTAGGTACCTGCTTGAGCTGGCCGAGAGTCTTGGGACCGTGGAGCAGTCTTCACTGTTGCCGAGGTTGGGATAGTCGGTGGAGTGCTGGGGAGGGAAATGAATAGAGATTATTTCAAGATTTAAACGAGTGAGAGATGGTGCATGGTGTGCAATGAGATGAGGTGTGAAAAGTGAAAACAGCGATAGATTGTGAGAGGTCGAAAGATGAAGGCGAAGAGATTTGCTGGAGAAGCAGGTCAAAGAGAGCAATATAAGCATTCTGTCAAAGAAGTTTCATCCAAATCTGAACAGCGGTTTGGTGAAATCCAGCATGCATTACAACTTCAGCGTGCCTGCACTCCGTATCGTGTAGCAAGCATGAGATGCTAGTTATTTCTTGATTTCGAGTCTTAAGGCATCAGTCAGTGCAATAGACATAGAATTCGTGAAATGTGCGAACATACAACAATCCACCACAACAACACAAAAAATAATCCACATACGCCCCAAGTACCCGCACATGGTTTTGGTGCACTTGAGTAACGTCCAAAACGTGAGCACTCCGACAATTCTAAGAAATATTGTTGTGTTGACATTTTTCCGAGAATATGAATCGCAAAGTCGCTATGTCATCTGATCCTGTCTAGACACATCGTGCAACTCTGCTGATGCATGCACTTATGTACCGATCATAATTTAATTGAATAAAATAAAGATTCAGTTTGAAAACTCATCTCATGTCGACTGGTCTTATTATTTGTGTCGTTCGGTCTCGTTATTCGGGTGCCTCGAGTGAGTGCGTTTTGATCCCAAAAATGAAGGCAAGTATAGGACACAGTGATCGATAGCTCGCAAATATACGGTAGCTATTCACACAAGAATGTGCACCATCGAGTAAAATGGGTCTTCACCGTGTGACAAGTCATGGAACATGGATATGATCCCACCAAGGACGGTCTCATGTTCTTTTGAGTTGTAACTTCCGGAGCAATGGCTTAAGGCACAAGGAATCAACAAGCAGAGACATGATTTGTGGACTGTATCCATTGAGGTTGATCAGATAATCTGTGAAGCAGCTAATCTCATAAGTAAGTTTTCCAACGCGATGACTACGCTAACCTTACCAAAAAGGGAGGCAACGCTGGCTCGGCTTGGGTTTGCAGCAGCAAGCTTATAAACTCGAACCATTTCAGATGAGTCTTCCAAGGCTCTCGCGATAGTTTTTTCCATGATTTTCTGTTAGAAAATCTGAGTTCTGACATGTTTGATAAGCGGTGAGGGCCGCCTTATAAAGATAGCAGTTTCCTATCTTTTGCCCCTATTGAACTTACGTTTGCTGACACTCTTGGCTTGCTCAGCCTACACAGAAACATCAAAAGTTCCACTTCATGATATTTGAATGACTAACGGCGGTCTGCTTAGAGGTAGGTCTCACTTAGAACCTCCGTCGACTCCTAGGTTAGGTTAGGTTAATGTGATTGTCACAACTGAAGCAGTTTTGGCCCGGCAACTAACGTGCCGGCAGCTAACGTGCCGGTTCCTCTTTGGGTACTAACTTAATAAAACACCTGAAGTTACCTACTGGTACGTGGATGATGCACTTCTTGCTGGGTTCCAGCCAATTAGTATTTTTTATAAATTGTGTCATGTCCAGAATTTTAATGGCAGACATTTCCTCAAGACTATTGAATGAGTAGCTGCCTAGCGTGTTTTTCCTTGTCCTTGCAAGCGCTGTCTTGCAAGCGCAGGTGCCGAGGTAGTGAAGTATAGTTTCTTCTTCCTCTTCGTCCCTACAGTTCCTACAAAAGTCATTGAAGGGGGTTCCCATTCTCCTTGCGTGTGTGCCTAATGGGCAATGACCAGTAATAATGCCACCTACATTTCTGATTTCCTTTCTATTTACATTTAGGAGTGTGATTGTTTTTTTAAGGATTTATTGGAGACCATATTAGCCTTGAAGTCCTACAAGTATCGAATTCCATCCACCTTGGATTGGCGGCGTTAATGGCATCTGTAAGTAACAAAGTGCTTATTACTTGCAGAGAAGGGTGTGGGGTGTCCTGATTACTTGCCATTGGCAAGCCCACCCCTATTCTCGCTAGCTCGTATGCCCAGGGATACAGCACAGGATAAGGTTGCATCTGCCCGCTATCTCCCTAAGAGATAGATGGCAAAGTTTTACCATTTTTGATTTGATTGATGGTGTATCCAGAGCCTTGATGGCCGCCTGGCTGTCTATGAATATAACGAAAGCCAGTGTATCGGGTTCATTGACAGTAAGCGGGCTGCATCTTGGATAGCTTTTACTTTTGCCTGGAACATACTACAGTGGTTGGATAATCGAAGGGACAGAGAGAAGGATATTTCCCGCGATGACGCTAATACTCCACGCACACTACTTCTTCCGTTTTGGATCCGTCTGCGTATACTTCCAGATGCGTAGCTTCTCTGACTTCGTCTGATGCCCAGCCTTCTCTATTTGGGTTGAGTGTTTTATACTCAAATTCAAAGTCTACGACGGGCGCAATATAATCTGTATGCCTTGGGATGTTCCCATTCTTAAGACTGTGCATTTTGCTCCAGCGGTTGCACTCCCTCAACCTGATCGCAGCCTTGGTAGCTGCCAACTGCCCGCAAATGTCCATGGGAAGTAGCTGTAGCATTGTTTCCAAGGCGACTGAAGGTGTGGAGCGAATTGCACCCGTAATGCAAATGCACGCAGATCTTTGTGTACTGCTTATCTTTCAAAGATTGAATGTACTTCGTAATGGTGGCCACCGAACAAGGATACCATGTTGGAATTGGTCTGACGACTGCTGTATATACCCAGTTGGTCATTTTCAGATTGAGCCCCTCATTGACACCGAGGATCCTCTTGCAAGTATACATAGCTACCGCCGCCTTCCTGAATGTTTGGTTTCCAGCTTAGCTTACTGTCTAGCCTGATTAGTAAAACTTAGTTCCTTGTTCTTCAACTTTGGTGGGATTAAAGGAGGTTTTTTGTATCTTCTTGTGAACAGTACGAGTTCCGTCTTGAATGGGTTAACATCCAGACCAGGTCTTCCCGTCCACCTTTCTAGCTTCTTTAGAGAGGTTTCCATAATGTCAAAAATGGCTTGGGGAAATTTGCCTGTTACGACTAAGGCTATGACGTCTGCGTAGGCTATTGGATTGCAGCCGCCATGACTAAGTTCATCAAGAATTTCGTCTACCACTAGTAGCCAGAGAAGAAGGGAAAGCAGCCCCCTTGCGGGGTGCCCCTGAACACTCTTCTGGTTATGCTGTGATTTTCAAGTACTTCTACGGGATAAGACATTCTTTATCGAGTCACTAATACTTCCAGTTCCTTTTTGTCTAGTTAGGGCGTTAGTTATCGCTTCGCTTTTGACGTTATTAAAAGCCCTCTCTATATCGAGGAAAGCCGTTCGGAGTCGTAGGTCCCTTCCACTCGTGAAAGAACAAATAGCACGCACAACACAAGTGGTTGCAGAAAAGCTAGGCCCAGCTCCACCTTGGACTGTCGCGCCACCCATATTATTATGATTATATCGAGGAAAGCAACCATTGTGTAATCATTGTTATCAAAGGAGTGAAGTGCTGTTGAAAGCCCTTTCCATTAACTCCTAGTCCCACCCGATCTGGCTCTGGACGAGATTGAACGCATCTTCAACCAGACCCTTAATTTCCCTCCACCAGCAAATCTCTCAATTTCTCAACTTATGACCCGCCCCACATAGAAAAACCCCAAGAAAGACCACCACCTTACGTTTCAAAAATTAATCGCGACAGCTCGTCAAATGTCATCTGACTTGTTTCCACTATGGATGGCGTAGTTGTTGTCGTAGTTGTGGTTGTCGTTGTAGTTGTTGTCGTAGTTGTCGGTCGTACTATGATGCCAAAGTCTATCGGTGTCACAAGTGGGTTCACTTTGACCGCACCACTTTGTCCCCAGAGTTTAACGTCGTCATCAATGACCACATTGCCAATAGCAAGAGATCGCGAGCGCGATGTCGTTGTTGGAACTGAAACGTCTACACTAAGAATAAAGGACGTTGTTTTGTGTGTTAGATAGAAGACAGGATAGTCAAAGCGAACAGTGGGTGTCGTGGGAGAGCTGCAATACTTACGTAGGTTTGTTAGCCGTTGGGCAACAAATCACTTCGACATCTTTGATGAAAAAACAGCGCACTAATTCTGCGTACTTCAACTGCCGCCGCACCACCGGCTCACATTTCTCGATGCGGGTGCACGCGCCGTTGCCACCAGTCTTTAGTTTGCACGTACTTCCTTCTGTAAGCGCTGTAAATAAAGAAAATGAGATAGTTAATGAAACTGGCTTTAGAAGGAACAAAAGATAACTCAAGCAAGCTTGTGGTGGTCACAGAAAGGTTCAACAAATGAATATTGAGACTCGTGATTTTTAAGCCGCTCGCCTTTGTATTTGTCAAGAAGATTACAGAAAAATTACAAGACTGTATACAATTTTTATTTCGGTTGATAAATCATGGCTTGCCATTTAGTTTTCAAAGGGTTATTCCATGGTCACCATTTCGACAAGAGGGGAGTTCAAATTTCGATCCACTTTTTCGTTTCGTCTGGTATCTCGTTAATAACAAGAGCAAGGTTGTCTTCCAAGTGTTAAGCGAAATTGCACGAGGAACAAAGATGATCCCTCTTGAGTGGCAGAGGCTCTGACCAATGATCGGGTGAATTATAGGGGACAGGCCACGCCAATCGTCATGAGATCGCGGAAAGGCACGTTCGTTGGTTTGCGCGTGCTTGAACTCTGCTCTAATAGAAAGCTGCAATTGATGAGTGATTTTCTACAGTCTCTCCAATTAGAGTGATCGCTGGCTATTTGTCTCCAGTATCTCACGCAAAATTGGCTGAGGTCCTTCTCCACCTCTGTGAGTCACATTAGACGTGGGCGTCCTCTATTGGGCTGTTCCACTAGGGAGGAGTCCAAGACTCTTCGGACTGGAGCAGTCCATGCTCTCTACATGGCCTAGCGTTGAAACCGGAGACTCATAGCTAGATTCATGGATATTCTCCTGCAAATGCAGACAACTCAAACAGGACCAACGAACTTTTCTCTCGAAAAGACCAAGGGCTTCTTCATCAACTCTTGGCATCCTCCACCCTAAGAGCAGCACGCGGATGATCAGCAGCACGTCAGCGTATGCCTAGGAGAAAGGAATCAATTGACTCCCGTGCCCAAAGAATCAGCGATTGGCAAGAGTTACTCTGCGTTGAATCTCGATATTGGTGCTATTCGTGCTGTTTACTTGGGATCCGAGATAGACAAAGGCCTTAACTACCTCAAAGTTACAGCTGCCCATTTTGATACTCTGTCCTAGACGCATTTTAACCGCTTCTGTCTCAATGCCAGCAAACGCCTCAGTGGCGGTTCGTTTGTTCTGCCAATCACGTCAATCTCGTCCTCTTGTTTTGGCGTTAGAGTCAATGGGGACCTTCTCTAGGGTGATTTTGAAGATGCTACCTTTTTTTGGTTACGTTAAAGGCTGTGGGAAACTTCTTAAGATACTAATAGCCCGTGCCATTAGCATGCACGATTCACAAGCCCAAGTAGTATATTTTGGGAAGATGCCTACGTACTAACCCACGCCTTGCACTCTTCTACCAATCACCCCGCGGAACTGCCTTTATGTATTACTTCGCAGGGCACGTTTGCAAATTATGCTATATTCTGGGTGGCCACCACATGGTCGTGGCTTCCGCCTTCCGCCTTCCGCAATTGCAATTGCACATCAGTCAGGATCAGGTCAAGTGGTGGATCATGTTAGCTACAGGTGTCAGAATAGCGGAGTGCCTTTCTGTCGCAAAACGATTGCACTGAAGCACTGAATGCCCAAGACGACTGGAGGGCGCAGTTGTGTAAAGTGCCTGCCCCTGGTTAGCGGGGTCCAAGGTTCGAATCCTAGTGAAAGCAAAGATAATACGCTTTTATCTGGTTTTCAAATCTGATCCAGTCACCATTTGCCTTTGGGATCAAATTAACGGAACGATCACTGGAGTAGTCAATCAGTGGTAGTTGTCTGTCTATGGGTATCCCAAAGGACCAATATGGTCTAAGTGTGCTGGTGAATTCACTAGCAGCTCCACTACCTAACCTAATCTAACTGCATGCCCTACGTATTCTTCCACACATATCTTGCGATCTATCGTGTCCACATTTATGTAGTTATTTTCTATAGCCGCCGGTCTTGGCGTGAACTGAGATGTCCCCCTTAGAATGGCTTCTGTAACCAGGTGAGCCACTGTTTCTCTTGCATCATCTTTTGATCGTGCTTTTCTGAAACCATACTGATGATTGGATATCTGTTTGCCTCCACCATCACGAGTAGTCAGTCGTAAATGGTCCATTTTGGCATCTTTCCTAGTGTGTCTGGTAGTCATTTGAGGCGATACGAGGATGGTTCTCCGAGAGGCTTCTTTCCTTTTGGTAATAACACCAGGTTCTGGAGTTTGCACTGTGTGAAGAAGATCTCATCTTTTAGACATTTCATCTTGACATACTGAAAGACATCGGATCTAACCACAGCAGCCGCTTTGCCAGCCTTGCATTGCACCATCCGGTGCAGGTGCCTTATCGATCTCTATCTGGGATGATGCATTAAAAGTTGCACTCAGGTAATTGTGGGATCTATTCCGTAATGGTCTCCAACATGGTGGTGCTGACGAAATATGCGACCAGTGTCTGTGACGGAATGTGACTTAGCCGGAAGACATTTTGACAGTCTTCTCATCCGATGACGACGGACGCTTCGCAGCGACGGGAAATAATTGATGCCTAATGTCACTAATTAATTTGAAGAAATTACTTAACCCATGTCCATCCGGGAAAATGATTAACTTGCCGGCAAGCGGATGACTAAACATGGAGGTGGCTCAGAAGAGATAATGAATTTTCTAAAGTGCCTGGAATGGCACGGGCCGTAGGTTTGGAGGGAGGAAGGTAGTGAACGTACCAGCATCATTTTGGATACCACAAATATTCCACTCACCGTCTGAATGGAATGTCTTACGTTTTCATCGCAACAAGCGCAAGGACTATGGCTGTTCATTATGGAATATATAGTCCCATCGCAAAACGCCGATCTCTACGAGTGGTATCACAATGTTAACGTAAGTTAACGACCATCTTCTACACTGGCTTGGCCACAATGAGCACATGGGCACCAGTGCTTCAGCTAAGGGCGTCTTTGAATCCGAGCCTCCTGGTTCCTGATGGTGAGTCAGACCGAATTTCAGGTTTCCAGTCATCTTGGACGCAAGACAGCTAGATCTTAATAAGTGGAAGTCTGGCCCATGATCTCCAACGATAGAGCAACTGTCGCTCAGGCTCAGAATATCCATGGGTCGTCGCCCTGACAAGTATGTAAGAGCGTTAAATAACATCGCCTAAGAATATGCAGTGCAATATGGGTGGTGAAAATGAAATGTGTGTATTAAGCTCAGACTCAGACCTTCCATGGATCGTAGGTCTGATAAGTGAGTAAGTACACCATGAGTCTATCCACTTGGGAGGTTTTCAAAAGCTCTAAGTAATCGACTACTCCTAAAAGGGAACACTTCTAGAAGGGGGGGAATTTCCTTCGCTAATGAGAAATCCTACCTCCTATTGTTGAGCGACAATCGACCCAACTGGCAGCAAAATCCACCCTCAAAAGATCGAGGTGAATGAGAGACGGCATACATTGGCTATCGTCTTTGGATCGCGAAAGGGTACGGTCGTTGGTTTGACCTCGCTTGAAGTTTGGCCCATTTCTACTACTAGCAAGTGTTGTCATAAACCTGTCCTCTGCGAATGTTTTCAAAAACTCTCGGTAAGCGCCCAAGTTTCCCCCCTGCTGATAGTTGATGGCCAAGTTAGAAAATGTCATTTATCCACACATCCTTGAATCCAATGCCTTCCAACTAAGCCTCAATAAACATAACATATTCAATCTTTCATTCATCATGAACAAGTTAAGGCTTTTTAAGCCCGTAGTTAAGCCCAGATTTTTTGTCAAAACGTGCTTATCGTTGTTTTTCTACGATCAAGACAAATTGGTTTGATCTTTTTCCTGACGTGCAACATTGTAAAACTATGTGTGATAGACGGGTGCATTTCCGCAACGTGCAACTGATACAGTATCACTATTAACTAGTAACTACAGTAATTACACACAGCCAGATGTTTTCTAGTCATTAAATTGATACTATGTGCGGGTTTGCTATCTAACATCTAAAAAATTAAATAGTTATAATATGGTTGGGCGATACCGGTAGACCAGGGCCAAGCTTCCACAAACCACTCATGCGATGGTTCTCTCACGAGTGAAGGGGACTTGCGGCTTTATGCTAACATTGCAATACTATTTGAGCATTGCCTCGAGAGAAATCAGTTTATAAAACTTGTGTCTCCCGGGGCAGGCCCTGTGCCCGCAGGACAAAGTTGTTGATTCTCGCCAAACTGGCGAGATGCCAGCGGTGATACCTCTTAACACTTTGGTCAAGTTGACATACAGCCTTCCCGAGGCGTACCCTGGATAGCCCATATGACACCGGTTGTGAGGTGAATCAATATACGTAGTGAGCGTCACAGGCAAGAGCATTCATAATCACCTCGTCCAGAAAGGCGGCTGCATGTAGGGCTAGGAAAAAGGACTCTAGCGCTCACATCTAGTGATTTCTGAGGCGACGTTCGCCCAGTCGATTCATTTCAATGATATCGTCGATGAGTCCAACAATAACGTCCCTCCTATCGTCTATTTTGTATATACAGTCGGACTTCGATAACTCGAACCATCACTTGCCACAAAAAAAAAAAGCAAAAGTGCATACTTAAGTGTACTTCATCAGCTCCAAATTCTCCATCTACCAAATTGGCGATCCTAGCTCTTGCAAGAACAATGTGGGCTTATCCCTGCTCAAAGTCGTGTGTGAACATCTGGGGACTAGATATGAGTAGCCTGCTTTAGATCGAAACCCACCCACTTTTTTTTTTTTGAAGCCTCAAGAATGGTGTGTCTGGAGTGCGGCGGGCAAGTGTGTACACAGAAGACACTGTATTCTACAAGTGAGTTCAGTTGTTGGCTAACGTTGGCTGTCACTGTACTGCGACCTTTGACAGGGAGAGACGAGGCATATGCCGTCGATTGACTTCTATATTTTGGAGGCAGTAAAAGGGGATCGGGCGTACAATCCACCTCGGCAACAGATGCTACGTCGAAGCAACTGGCCTTAAGCCTCATGACTCGACGGACACAGATCAAGGTCTTCGTGTCTTTAATTAAAAAATTCTACATCGTGTATAAGGTCCTGTCTACGATTGAGGTGATTTAACGAGAAGACGTAGCCGCGCACTCTACGAACTGTACCTATGTGTGGATGTAGCCCTGAAGATTGGCTCGATTGCTTACTTACATATCAGGCATGTGACACATAGAGATTCTGAGCCTGAGCAATTGCTGCCTTCCATAGTTGACGGACATGCGCACGCTGCTTACAGTCATCAAGACCAAGCTGCCTTGCATCCACTTGGTCTTTATACCGGAGGTTCGGTGTTCCTCTCCTTCTCGAACCAGGAAGCTCGGATTCGAAGACCTTCTTAGCTTGCCCATGCGCTCGATGTGGCAGAGCCAGTGCAGTCGACGGATCTTTTCCTTCCGGACTATATCCAAATCCTGGTACAGCTCGTAGAGTTCGCGGTTGTGTCTTCTCCTCCATTCGCCTTCCTCGCAGACGGGACCATATATCATACGTAGAATTTTTCCTTCGAAGAGACCAAGAATTAGCTTCGCTGTTTTGTTTAGCGTCCACCTTTCGGTTCCATATAGCAGGACTGGCAAAATAAGAGTTTTTAGAGCATGATCTGGGTCCTTCGAGTCAGGAAGGAGTTTTGACGCCAGTTGTTTTGGCAAACCGAAGTAACGTCGGTGACCAAAGGCGGTTCTACGTCGTATCTCCACTGTGATGTCATTCGAGGAGTTCACGTTTGCCCCGAGGTAGACAAACTCCTTTCTTCTTCTAGTGGCGCTACAGTTTTTGGTGAACCTGGGCCTCAACAAACAAGCCTCTCGAGTTGCCACGATCTTGCTTACGCCAAGTTGGTTGAGGTCCTTCTCCACTTGTGTGCGCCATCGGTTCCGTGGCCGTCCTCTATTGCAATGTCCCACTTGTTCGGAGTCGAAGACCCTTCGGGCCGGAGCTGAGTTTTCCTTACGCCATACATGGCCTAGCCATCGTAGGCTTTGCGACCGTCGACGGCTGGTCAGGCTCATTTCGCTGACCAGTCCGTAAAGTTCATGGTTGAATCTTCTTCTCCTAGAACCATCAATGCAAACAAGACCAAAGATTGAAGGCAGAACTTTTCTCTCGGAGAGACCAAGGATTTCTTTCTTCTTCCGCCCCATAGAGAAGGACAGGGATGATCAAGGTGTTATATAATGTTTGCTTGGTCCTTTGAGAGAGGGCTCTACTACCCAATGGCCTCTTGAGCCCATATAGACAGCGGTTGGCAAGATGCGTTTCAACTCGGTACTGATGTTGTTCGTACTGTTTACTGCGGAGCCGAGGTAGACGAAGTTATAGCTGCTTATGGTGACGTTCGGGCCGAGTCGTCGCTGGTGTGCGTCCTTTCTCGATGACAGCATATACTTCTTTGCCGCTAAGCCCATTTTGGCTAGCTTAGTTTCAATGCAATCAAACGCCTCATTGACGGCTCGCTGAATTCGATCAATCACGTCAATGTTGTCCGCGTATGCCAGCAATTGTACGGACTTTTGTCTCTTGTGTTGGCGAGTGAGTGTTGCACGGCCTTCTCAAGATTGATAAAGGAAAAGTCAGACAAACTCCCTTACTACCTCGAAATTTAAGCTCTCGATTCTGATGTTTTGCCCAAGGTGGTGTGCGGCGGATCGTTTATAGCTCGACAGCATACATTTTATCTTATCCTCATCGCCGATGCAGGGACACAATTGCTTCAGCTAAAATGACCATTTTGCTAAACGGGTAGCTTCAGTGTCGAGGAGGAGGAAGGCGGCACGCTTGTGGTTGCACGGCTAAGCTCGTCGGACGGGGTGGTTCTTGTCCCCTGCCTCGTACACCACCCATTTGCAAACAAAAAAAAATCTCGTGCCTGTAACTAGCAACGATAGAGGAGAGGAAAAGATAGAAAGAGAGAGAGAAAGCCTAATAACCTAAAGTAGACCACGGACGGACGACTAAAAATAGGAAAGAGAAGAAGTACAAGAGATAGGAAAGTGGAAGAGGAAAGTGTGTTCAAGGCCTATGCCTCTACCACCAAAAAAAGACCGGAAGGGGGCTCGCGGAGCTAAGGTTTCTATCCTAATCTATGCCTAGGGGAAGTTTGCATGCCTGGTTTAAAGACCAAGCCATTGCGGGGGCAGCGAGACAACTATGGCTGGCAGCTCTAGCTTAGGCTGAGACTCTCCATGGGTCACAGTCCTGATACGTAAAAGTAAATTTCAGTCAGCTTGAGGCATGACACAAGATCGTGAGAATTATCACTGGACGCTGTCTAGACGAAGGAGGAGGAAAGTGTGGAACACCTTCTTTGCAGGAGTCCTGCACTCGCCTTAGCTAGGAAAGCCACTATATGCTCAAACTTCTTTGATAACCTAAGTGGTCTGAGAGAAACACCAATGGAATCGCTACTGGATGTCACTGTCGAATCTGGCTGGCCCAAGCCCCCCTCGGTGCAAGACCCACGTGGTCGTACAACGGGCCTACTTTGGCCTAAGTGCACTAAAGCCACTTACTACCTATCTACACAAGACCGTGCCTGTAGAAGGTTTAAGTGGACTGAAGCTGAAAAATAAGAAGTGAGTGTCAATTTCGTGACACACCGTGGACGAAGGGGACCCGATCCACGCACCAACATTCATCTGTACGGCACTACTTCTCTTAAATCACAGAAAGCTCTCACAGGGCACAACTGTCAAAGTTTTTCCAAAATACCCACTCATATTCGGCAATCGAATTATAGGCTCGCTTCAGTCTTTGGATATGAATTCAACAGCAACCCTTCGTGTTCTCGCTCGTAAAGAGACGACCTACAATCCACCTCAGACCCTAGACCATGAGAGTAGCAAGCAACAAACTTCTAGAAGCCCCTGCGCCTGGCTCAAGCTCTAGCTCAAACCATCAGAAATCCAAGATCACACATCAAACAAGCAACCAATGACGACAGTCCCATTCGACTGTCTACGCCTTCATCACCGCGTTCGTTCGCCTGATTTCCCCTTATCACTTGAACAACGAGACCCGGGAGCCCTAATTCGGTGACATTGGCACAATTCCACTTCAAGTGGAACATCGGCTTACAATTTGTTCGCTAATCTAATCAACTCGCGAACGGGGAACACAATTTCGCCGAACTACACCGCCAACCTTGACACATAATCACTATCATCGCCAGCGCACTCCTCAAGTGGATCTGTTCCATTTATCACCGAATCTCGACCAACAGTGGCCACTCCATGACCCAAAGTGGGGAAAAACCCAAGAATCATCGGCCAGCGCCAGTGTGGTCATAAATGTGGAGTGCTTGCGGAGGTGTCATGTGCGGACACTGGTACCTGCGGTCATTGCCGTGGAGAGCAGGTTTCGCCGAGATTGGCAACGACGTCAAGTCATGCGTAAGTGAAGGTGCTTGGCCGTAGCTGGAAACTGGTTATCGCAGGGCGATGCCGACAAATGTGTGCACAGACATACGAATGTGGCAATCGCAACTATATTTACGACCGCAATCAGGTTTCGATGCGAGCTCAGAGCTGTGGCTCTGCCTCTGGTGCGGGTCTCGTCAGAGAAGGATGATTAACCTGTTCTCAATGCCAGCGGAGAAGTGCTCGTAAAGAGACTGAAAAGGATTGTTTTATCCCCTCCCTGTGGGTGAGACACTTGAGGCAGTCTTTTTGCAACTTCAAGGCACAGACATCTTGAAGCCGGAGAGAGAAGTGGACTCGATCAGTGATTCATGATTTTTGCGACAACTGTAAAACCAGTGGTCTGTGCTTCATGTAGCAGACAATCTCCGTCACTTCTCGCTTTATGCAACTCAAGAGGAGACAGTTGTCTTCGCGAGTAACGACATCGCTTGCGACTAAGAGCGAATGATTTTCCTTGTCGTGGTGCGAAGGCCTAGGCCAGGTCAATGACTATTGGGACTATTCCCTATGAGGGGGCAGGGAGCCAAAATACCGCCATCCCCTTCCATCCCTGCTACCTTATCCTCTCTCTCCTCTCCACTTCCCTTCCGGTGGGCTGGATCAAGGTGTCACACGTACCGTGCCAATGATCAGCTTGGCTGGAGGCCCACTCTAAAAACTAGCTCAGTGGCGAACGGTGTCCCGGAGCCACCTGGCGACCCTTCGGGCTAACCAGCCTTAGCTGCGTATTGCGGATCTATGTGTAGACCGCGTAGCCCGATGTATAGCCCCCCCCCCCCTCCCCCCTGCCCCACGAGCCACATGTCGACCAGAACCAAACTCCCCCCTCCCTTCCCAAAAAAAAAACAAAAGAGACCGGTGCTCCCTCACCGATTGGAAACCAAAAACCCAGTGCTCGTATGGGTCATGAAAAAGCTACTCAAGTGCCGGGGTCTACGAAAGCTGCCAGTTCCGCACCTAGTACTTCCGAAGACCGCGTGGAGCGCTTTACAAGAAGCACACCAATTCACAATCCAATGCGGGGAGCTGCTGAGCTCTCGAAGGTCATTGGGCCTTCACAAAAAAGCACAAGAATCTGCGAGCTGCCTCTAGGGCTCTAAAGCGTCTGAATGGGATCCCTCACGAGAAGCTCCCCGAGTCAAAGAAAAGGCCCATGACCTGGGCTATAAAAGTAGTTCAGGACCTGGGCGAGGGAACAGACGCTAAGGACTCTACGTCCGAACGGGCCAGATCGGCGGAATCGTCGAAGAGGTTAAAGCAGGCTGACAGTGTCTCTGGCAACAATGAGCTCATGTTCGGACAAATAACAACAAACGGCATCTGTGACATCTTATCCCGAAAAAATGTTCCAACTTGCCCCGGCATGGGATTTTACACAACAAAAAAAACCCCAACACAACCAAAAAAATCTCCTGAAGTGCTGGGGACTAGGAAAGCTGTCAGTTCCGCGCCTAGTACTTCCAAATGCTTTTACTTACAATTAGGAGGGATACCACCTTTTTTGAACGCCCAATCGCAGATCTTTCCTCCTCGACGTTCAATGAGCTTTAGAAGCATACGCCTTGAAGGGTATGGAAAAATCAAAGAAATGTATCTTTCAAGTGTTTCTATACTTCTGAGAAGAAGACTGTTTTTTGGCTGTTACTTCTTACCCCTGTTACAACTAGCCCCGGTCTCACCTACCTAAACGCGAACAGTGGAGTGCAGAGTTGTGCCATCAGGACAATGGACGTTTGTACACCATAAATTGGACCCCCTGCGATTATTCCCTGCTTCCACATCTCTCTCCGTGATATCATTTGATGTGGCCACACTATGGAAGCACTTAAGTTTTAGGCCTTCATGACACCCTTAGACTATTTTTCATGGAGACACGTCGAAATCATTCGGCCATGCCGATCACCCGGCGTCATTAGCGGACTTGGAGGAAAAGGTTACAAGTCTTATTTACTCCTGTCTGTGAATGAATTCGGAGAGATCTCATTCGGATGATCATGTCTTGCGAATCGGATATATTACCCAGATCGGAATGATCTGCATATGTACATATACAGACATCCACAGTCGACAGGTGAAAACAATTTTCCAAGGACCATGAAAACCGTTTGTTTAAGGATGGAAAAGCCACGTTCAATAATCAAAATCACAAAATTATTGGCACTTCATCTAAACAAGTTGTCCCTAGGTTGCAACTTGGGCACCACTCGTTCACTTCACTACAAGTCTGTAAAAGAAAGCAGTAAGCACTGGTGGAAAGGTTCAACAAGAAGATGTGTTCGAGGGTTTTGTAGAGCATTTGGTCAGTACAAAAGTCAATGCAGACGGATGGATCTGCATGGACTCTGCCTTAGCGGCCAAGGCCAAGGCCACGCACAAGTGGGTTGAAGTCAAAATGCCTGGCAAATGTTAACCAGCGGGGAGTCTAAATCCACTAGATTGTGTTTGTGGTCTGTATTTAAACACAAAACCTGAAAGACTGCACACAAAAATTCGGAATGTTAAAGAAGAGGCTTAAAACAGACAAAATTGCACCGGCAATTGAAGCAATTTTTGTTCAAATAAAAAATTGATGAAATATGGGCTGCGCTACAGCCCGTAAAGGGTCACAGGGCTTAGCTTCCAAAGCAACAAGTGGAGGGGACCCAGGGTTTTATGCCGACTCTGAACGGTCAAGTTGAGAATAACTATGGAGCTTTTTCAACTGATGCTATCGATGGCGGGGTCCCGAAGGAACACAAATCATCTCATATGGACCAAAGCCTGTTAGTTTTGAGCGATTTCTTCCTTCAGATGGTCCAATTTTTGACAAATCTCGTGCGAATTAAAAGTTTTACCGAAGAAGCACATAATAGAGTCGATTGGAATCAGATCTGATAGAATTTTAAGCGTTCATCTAGTTAGTCGTAACTTAGAGATGGAAACGACTGGATGGCGCAGTTGGTGGAGTGCCTGCCCCTGGTTAGCGGAGTCCCCGCTTCGAATCCCAGTGAACGCAGAGTTAATACGCTTTTATCTGGTTTTCAAATCTGGTCCAGTCACCACTTACCGTTAGGATCAAATTAATGGCACTATCACCAGAGAAGTCTGACAAGGGGTATCACAATGGACCAATATGGTCTAGGTGTGCTGGTGAATACACTAGCAGCCCCACGTCCTAACCAGCCTAGATATCAGACGCCAGAAGTTATAGTGCGCCGACGAACAGATTTTTGGATTCCAAAGTTTGGTTGGTATTTTGCTGAGCACATTGGTCTAGGGACGGCCATATTCCGAATAAGATCACACATGAAAGACATCTCCAGAAGAAGGTACGAACACTACGAGTATCAAAACTGCTATCGTAAAAAAGCGCCGAGCGAAGGATCAGATCGCACTTTCAAATTCGAAAAGGAGTTCGAATACATCACTTCTGTTAGCGGCACTACAATCTTTGGAGGATCTAGACTAAAATCGAAAAGCCCGTCCAACAAGAATCATACCTCATCAGGACCCCATGATCCAACCGCGAGACTTCTTAGTCGGTTTCATCACCCAGTTTTAGACTCAACCAGGCAAGGTTCATGTGGAACTAAACCCAATCTTCTTCTCTACTTGAAAGCGGCTTCCTAACTCCCAATTGTGACCTTATGCTATGTTATCCGGTGATTTCGTCAAATTTCTCCAAACCTCCAGGGTTTCAGCAAATATTTTCGAGTTTTCGAAACCTCGCGTTTTCGGCGAAAGTCACCCTTGAGATCATCCGTCCGTGAGAGGTTGTCAAACCAGACAAGCTTACAGCGTGCACTTTAGTTTTTTTTTTGATTTTCATTTTCCCGTTTTCTCTCTCTCCCTCTCTCTCTATCTCTCTCTCTCTTTTCTGGTTTTCTCAACATTATGAATTCCTGTCAACAAACACCTGTTTTGCCCCTTCCTTCAATATTGACAGCTAATGACATTTGAAAACACTTCGTCAAAATGGATTTTCAAGGTTTCAGTAAAAGTTCATCCAATCTTCGAGATTTCACTTCGTTGTTAAAAAAAGCACTGTTTCCAATTCTGAATGTGGATCGCAACAGAATTTAAGCATCTGCGTCATTTCATATCACATTAAGGTATAAGATATAAATCAATTCAAACATTTATTTTATGAACTAAAAATATGAATGAATTTATTCAGGTGACAACTGACAAGACTAATTTATTGCAAATGTTTCCCTTTATTTCTCACATTTAACGACGCATTCGCACAAACAGATCATAAACACTACATCAAAGGAATTTATCTCCTAATTAAATCACAAAACACTTAAGTGTGCCCAGGAATAGTCGCCGGTGGAGTCCAAATAAAGGCACAAGGCGTAGTGCCAGTCCCGAGTGCAAGGTACAAACGGTGATTCATTTTGGAATTTCACACGTATGTTTACGCCTTTGTAATAGACTTCAAAGGAATGCAATCAAATGTGGAAGCAGTAAAAATGCAAACAAGCCACCGCATTTGGCGTTTCACTTGTCAAAGGAATCTTTAAAAGCAATTCCGTTGGATGATATACTCAAAACTGCGGAATGGCCGAATAAAATGTCAGAGATTCTCTTGCTTCCATTGTGGACACGACCAAGGCACTGAGCTGTGATAATGACTAATAAGACTGCACAGCTTGCGATGGGAAAGAAACATTGCCGAGCATCCAATTGAGCAGTTTTTCTGCATTCCGTGTCCTTAAGGTGAAGTGCTTCTAAGCCAGTTTAAGGCTTTAAGTGCAGCAAAGTGGAAGGGGGGCGAATAAACATTAGAGACAGTGACCATGTCAAACAGCTTCGATGGTGTGGATCGAGTAAAAATAAATGCTGTTGAATTCTTTAACCGGCAATAACTTCGAATAAAAACTGAAGTCTCTAAAAAGGAACTCACGTCCTTTGTTTATGGAATGAAGTCGTGTGTAACTCAGTCTTCGATTGAGGGACAATACAGCGAAATATCTTGATGCCTTTAGTCATGTCTAACCGCCAAGAATGTTTATTTAATAGACTGATCTCGATGGAATTGATTATTGGGGTATACGGCCTACAGCACCAACTGGCTTAGGCTAACGAGCTGATGTCACTTATGAAGGGTTTTCTAATAAGGACTTCGCAGCTTCTTTTTTTCATAAAACGCAAACTATTTGAGATATTTCGAAAACTTAAAAACAATCAAGACGTTTATGATGGAACTCGACTTTGTTCATTCATATGGTCACCGTGGGAACGTTTGCTGCGGTCGATTCGTTGGACCCAATTTTCAACGACTCGAGCACACATTTCGGCCGAAACGGCCGCTATTTCGGGTTCAATGTTGGCTCTGAGTTCCTCCAACGTCGTCGGTTTGTTGGCATAAAACAAAGACTTAACGTAGCCCCACAGAAAATAGTCAAGCGGCCAATAGACTGGCCCTCTCCAGTCTTGAGACAAGACGTTCACCATACTTACTCTTCAATACATCGATTGTAACGTGTTCTGTGGGGCTTGTGGCACTATCCTGTTGTTCCGTTCCGATCTTTAACCAATAACGCCGCCGGTATGTCTGTTTTTGTTTTCTTTTTATCTCTCAACTAGATGACATCCAACTTATCAGGGTGCCAGAACTGTCAAGCGCTAGAAAGGGGCTGGTTCCATTTTCTTTTCGGATGGAAAACTGCCATCAAACCCTATCGCTACTTCAAAGCATTTACTGAAGCTGGAAAAGCTTGCTCATGTAAAATGATGGCCTACTCTTGATCCAAAGCCCTCACGTAACATGATCAGAGTGAGTAGGTGGAATCTTAGAACCAATATCGGCGTCAACTTAATCGGATATTCTGACATTCATCTAGGCCTTCCCTACCACGACTCCTGCAAAAGCTGCAGAGACGAAGAGGAGAAAGAAAGAGACTCTTGTGCGTCTCGTGTGAAATTGCAGAACTCTCTCTCTCTCTCCCTCCTTAGACTCCACCTACTTTTACTTCTTCCTCCTTAGACTCCACCTATTTTTACAACCTGATGGAACTAAGTAACGTTAGTATCGGTCATCTCCTTTTCTCTAACCTAACCTAACTTATTGCTAAGTTCTGGAGTACTTGATTCCACAGACTTCTGTACCATAATTGGACGCAAAAGGTGATCAAACAGCAATGGTAGCTTTTCGACTTCGTCGATACGACCTAATGTCTGTGCAGATCATCTGCACCGTATGAAGGGCTGTTTGCACAGACATAAAGCTAGCAGCGACATGTCTGTGTCATGTAGAGGCCGTATTAGTTTTAGGTACCACCAGCCGAACAGGCAGCGCCAGATAACCAATTCGGCCTACCTTGCGGCTGGATTTGGGCCAACATCCTTGTAAGTCAAGCGACTATAGACAAGGCTGTGTGTTCGCTAATTGAGCACTGGCCAGAGATAAGGATTTTGTCCAAAAACTTATTTTCACGGACGTGACTCATTTTTGGCTGAGCGGCAATGTCAACAAAGCAAAATTGCCCTTATTGGTTCGAACACAATCCACAAGTGTTTGACCAAGGACCAATGCATCTTCAAAGACTGTCTGTTTAGTGCGGCTTTTGTAATGGCAGCAAGACACTGGTACTATAAACGATCTCAGGTACAGAGCGATGTTCAACAACATCGATATATCCCACCTGTGGTTCCAATAAGATCCCGCTAGATACACCCCGCGGCATACAAGCGACGCAACGGTCGCACTTGTGAACGAGAGTTTTGGCGACTTTCTTATCGTGTGGCGAGCATTCACCAGGTGACACGCCGAAATCGTGGGACTTGAGATCACTCGATTATTTTCTCGGGAGCTGCGTCCAGACAGTAGTCTAAACATTCAATATTCGAGAAGCTATTTTGGGACATATTAGACGGAGTCATCAAAATTCGAACCAACGTCTTAAGGGACTGCCAGCCAAGCTGAGGTGGCCTTTTCAATGATTCCACACATAATGGCATGGACGTAGCTTCAAAATGGAGCCAGAATCAATTTGATAGCTCTCTGTTGTGTTATTCCCTGTGCTTCGTATCTCGTCACTTAGCATGTTCTCCAGTCCAGAGTGTCAACGTCAAGAAAACAAGTCCACAATCTCACTTGGTGTGTCCTCCTTCGATCTACGGGCCGACAAAACATGGTCTTTCAAAACAATTTACGATCAAGATAGAACCATTCTTTATAAACAAATAGAAAAAGCTTCTCAACACAGCGAAACTTACACAAGCTTTCGATTAGAATCACTAATTCCGATCTATGTATAAAATCTAATCCAACAAGAGCCCAAATTTACGCAGCAATCTTGTCCACGAGATAGTGACTCAAGGCTAATCGCTGTGTTGTCAAAACAACTTCACGTCGGTTCGACGCCCAAACTTGTCGTCTGTAAACAACAAACCACTGTACCCCCTCGATAGAGTCAAGGCCGCTGCTTTCACTTCACAACACAAAGAGATGATCTTGCTGACTGTGACTCACTTATCTTCAAACAAAACCATATCCAGACGTAACACTCATCAAACATAAAACTAATTTACTGCCATTACACTTCAGTCATTCGAATCTGACACTCGGTGGGAATTTACGTCGGCGACGTCACGAGCAAGCGTTCAAATGTTATCGCTTTCGTGCGACGCACTAGACACAGAAGTCGAGGAGCTTAATCTCGAAGATGCCATCCAATTTTCCCCTAAACCGCTACACACAACAAATAATAAACACAATTGTGAGCTTATCTCGGACCGGAGGTTCTCTCTTCTTTTGTTCACTGAAGACGTGACCGCTTGTGCGTTTATTGCTCCTCGCATTCATGGAAATCGTTGAGTGTATCACACTGACCTGTTGACCGTTGAGATTAGTCTAATCAGTCTGCTCATTGATTGCTGCAGTGGAACATGTAGGTTTCTTGTTTGTTGAAAGAATCAATTTAGCTTGCTTTTGCGGTTTCACTGGATCATGAAGAGGCTGGTAACAAGACTTGAATGGGAACTGATAAAATGCAACATAAATTTTCAAACCTTGGGAGGGAGGTAACTGAGGTTATCTACGGAACTAGGAGTCAGCGAGGTGAAACAAGAAATTCCTTCTTTCTGGGGTGTTCTTAGAAATTCATAGAATTCTACGAAAATGACACATAGGCTAGTGAGCGGTAAACGACTGGATGGCGCAGTTGGTAGAGTGCCTGCCTCTTGTTAGCGGAGTCCCCGGTTCGAATCCCAGTGAAAGCTAAGTTAATGCGATCTTATTTGGTTGGGATCTCTATTTGCTGTTGGGATCAAATTAACGAAACTATCACTGGAGTAGTCAATCAGTGATAGTTGTGTGACTCTGGGTATCACAATGGACCAATAAGGTCTAAGTGTGCCGGTGAATGCACTAGCAGCCCACCTGCCTAAACCAACCAAGTGAGCGGTTTGGCTCCTGATCAAGCCAATGTGATCCTCTGGGAATCGAAACCAATCCAATTTAAATGTTGCCGTCAACGTCTGTACATTTTGTTACATCCTGACCTCAACTTCCGAGCCTGACGTGGCCTAGTGAAGGCTGTAGGTGGGTCGACTTCTCAGCTGGGTGTCATTTCCTTCACAATTCACAAATCAAATCACTGGCAATGCTCAGAGAGCATATCTGTCTCGTAAAAGCTGGGAGTCGTCCTCAAACTGAGTGTGCCCTCAAATAATGATGCAACACGGGTCCTTTAACAGATCCCCATTTCCTCGATCGCGCGCTTCTCATGCTCTCTCGTTTTCCCTTTGATAAGCCGGAGGTCTTCCCTTCTCTTCGTAGAGCTCACGAACGGCTCTCTTCCTTCTGTCCTTATCTTATACAGATGCAGGCAATGCAGGTAACTTCCCTCATTTGGATGCTGATACTCGTCAAACCGAGGATCGCTTGGGGTACTCATTTTAAAGTACATTTCATGCTTAAGGACCCTACCCTTTAGGCGTTTTTCATCTTAAGAAAGCTAAGATAAACCCGGAAGGAGAGAGCGGTGTTAGAAGTCACAGGAGTAATTGCAGTGAACCAGATTCTCCATTGTGTCGCAAGTTTCCAACTTGGCTACCTTTGTGCTGATAGGGACCATTAGGACCGCCGATCTTTTCTTTTACGCCAGAAAAAGTGAGGCCTTACCCAAAGGCAAAGCAATGGAAGAAGTTTCGCAGTGAACAAGAGAATCAGCAGTTTCAACTGTCACTCCAGAAACACAAGCAATTACAATACTTACAAGATTATTTACCAACCTATGTTATAACTAACCCCATGGTCGGGGCAGGTTGTAACACTACAACTTTCAAGAATATTTGTTGTGTTACAACCTACCTCGACATATTCTAAGCAGATGTTGTTAGTTGGAATGTGACTTTTAAAATTGAAAAAAATTTACGTCGATAAGGACTATCGAATTTGAATCAAGAGAGCCTAACTATACTCTATCCAAAAAACTATGACTATTGCTCTTCTTGAGGTTTTATCTAAAGTGTTTGGAAGCGAAAATCCGAAAAGTCTTTAATTCCTCTGAACAAAGCGTAATTCTTGTGGATTGTGGATTATGGAACGAAAATCACACATTCCAAATTAAAAACACGGAACACGGGCTGTACTCTGGTAATACGGGAACTCGGGAGACACTTGAGCTTTAAGACATCTTCAGCCTGATCGAGTGGTTCACGCCCATGTAGGGGCGTCGCAAATGAGTTAACGGCGGAAAAAAGGTCTTCGAAGAAAGTCCTCTATAGCCTTCTTAATCTTATGTCTATGTGCTCTTAGAAAACTCGGGCTTATGATTTTAAAGCCTTTTTTAATATAAATATATACTCTACACTTATTTACAAGCCTTCAGAGTCAACAAAATGTTTATTCAAGTTGCGATCCATATTTTCAACAAAAGTTTACATGTCTTTATCCAAAGCTTCATAAAATAAATTCTATATGTTTTTCCATCATTATATTGGTCTGTTCTTTGCTATTTAAAATTAATTAATTAATAAATATAAAAAATATTAAAAAATCTTCAAATATGCCTTGGATAAGTAGCTTCAAACATGGGTGTAAAAAAAACTTTTGGTGAATACTCACTGACTTTCAAAACAATCTACGCCAAGCTATGCGTAGTGACTTGTAGCAGCGTGTGCTTCATACTTTCAAGTTGCAGCACGGTAAAATTTAAAAAAAAATAAGCTGCAACTTCTTGCAACCTTTGGTGTTAAAAAACAGGGTTTTGACTTTGTTCATATTACAAAAGTCACAATTTCTTAACTAATAATGGTTGGAATGAATGTAACTACGATTTTATTCTCAGAAGAAATATAAGTTTTCTTTTAAAAAAATTAAGTGAATACATTGACAAGAATTTTAATTTATCACAAATTTTCAGGGGAGTATGTGTTTATTGTTTGTTGGGCTGTGGACAAAAAACCACAAGGGGCTCCAACCGGAGACCTAGTTCATCTGAAACTTGAAGACGTGCTCTAATGATGTTGTAAAAATCATGTTGTCATATCCTCCTACCGACTATTTTGGCCGTAAGAGAATTTTAAGTGCTGCAATACGTTGACCTAAGCTGCAAAAAATGACATTTGGGCTGTAATTACCAAGCTGTGACGAATACTAGTTCTACAAAATAAAAAATCTGTAACTTTTGAACCCCTGGACCGATCTTAATGAAACTTGAGACGTAGTACAAGTGTCAAGAAATCGTTTCGTGGTCTAAAAAGTGATATTTTATTTTTATTTTTTCACTTAAGTTTAATCATTTAATGAGTAATCCATTACGCCAACCTTTTTTAACCACGAAAAGATCGCATGGCGCGTGTTCCATGGTTAAAAAAAGCTGTTCAGCAAACCTTGGACCATTTTTTGTGAAAGAAAGTCGACTTACGACAACAGCCACTATAGACTCATCAGACAGTGATTAATTTTTATTTTGTTTTTTTTTTATAAATTAAAATAATTGAATATGTATTTTATTTTGTTTCTTTTTTTGTATGTATGTAATAATAAAATAATATTAAATTTATTTTTTGTTTTTTAAATGTTTACAATAATAATATGGGGTTTACAATAATAATAATCACGAGTGGAAGGGACCTACAATTTAATGCCGACTTCGAACGGCGAATTTTAGGAAGCTTTTTCTAGCCAGGCATACTCTTGGAGCATTGTCAGTGACTCGAAAGAGGTGGTGCCGTGAATTATGATAGGTGGTAAATTCGGGTATCGAACCTGACACCCTCTGCGTAGGCGTCGACGCACTTACCATTTTTTGTTCAATTTTCATTTTAAAAATAGTATTTTCGTAACCCTATAACCTATCTTCAATCTTTACATGGTTTGCTTTAGAAAATCATAATGCCTGAAACACAATAGTGCGTTTGCGCTGACGTTGGCTTTCAACGCACACAATTCAATGGTCAAGCACAAAATACAGCGTCGTTACACTGCGTTAGTGAAAATTGAGAGAGATGAGAGAATCATAATAAAACGTAAAACGTAGTCCATCGCACGTCATTATTCAACATGTTGGATATTTTTTGACAGAGGGGTGCGCTGTGAGGGAGATTTTCTCCAAGATTGAGAGTATTTTGTGTCAACTGTCATTTGAGAAATAAAAACAGCTGATTAAAAATAATTTAACGACAAAAGTCATTTCAAATGAGTGTATGCAGAAAGGCGGCAATATTTTTCATCTAGTAGATGAGAGAGAGAACAGTGTGATAAATTGGGTATTTATTTCAACGCAGTGCGTCATCGCACTCCCTCCGTAACATGAAGTCGACTGGCGCAGCGCACTATTGTGTTTCAGGCATAACTCACATAACTGCCTCGAGTTTTTTACCACGACGCAAAGTAAGGTGTTGGTGTATTTGTACGGATATAGGCAAAGCCCAGTCAAATATACGCAAGAGAACATGGCACATCACAATTTCCAAGTGGGGTGGAAGTAAGCAGTGTGTTAGTGGCTTTGTGAGTGTTCTCGGAATGGATGTGCGTTTGCGAACTCGACTGGTGCGCTGTAGATTGCATTGATCTACGCACATCTGTAAAATATGTAAATCTCAAATAATTACATTTTTGCTTATTACTTATGTTTTAAGAATGATGAAAATGACTGAAACAGCAATCTCTTCGCCAGGAAATGTACTAATCGAGTTACATTCAAATCTGTTCAGGCGTTTTGTATTAATATGTGTGTAAAGCATAGTAAAAAGGGGTTTTTTAGTTCAAAAATCATATAAAGGGAGTTAAACCCCAATAACGGAAAACGATACTAAAAAGCAAAACCAAACCCTATTTTACAGAATTCTGAACAAAGTTGCCAAAGACATCGTGCCAAAGTTGAATTGCGTGTGACAGAAGATAACAATGAGTGAATATATAATCCCATTCGACCATAATTTATTTATTGCAAGCGCTTACGACTCGATGACCAGGTGCTCCATAGTGTATGTAGGTTAAGCCCAGTGAACAATTTTCGTGTGTGGCATGTGTGATCACCCGGTCGTAAGGTGTCAAATCATTCAACCAGCTATTGGTCTTCAGTCGCAGATAATTGCAAGCAACACGAAATTTTACAAAAGAGTATACACATTTTATGGACCAGTTAAGTACAAAAGGAAAAATGATCTCAAAATTGATTCTGGGGGCTATTTCACATAGTCATTGTCATACATCATACACATCATACAAGTTTCTGTTTCTTAGATTCCACTGGAAGTATTGTATGTAATCTTCTTTGTTGTATGATGTGTATAATTTTGACGTTTAATTTTGAATGACCAATGTCATTGAAAACTAAATAGTGTCGTGTATGAAACCCAGACACCATGTAAGTGGATTGCAAACACACAAAAAACTAATTACATAAGGGAGTTCCCCAGTAATGAAGAGAGTATCATTCAACTGTGTTTCCAAATAGTAAATGCATTTTAATAAAAAAAAAATTCTTGAAGAACTAGCATTCCTTGTTCCTACATGTGTAATTTAAAAAAAAAAAAGATGAACAATCATTCATTATTCAAAAAATTATAAGCTCAAAAATGCCTATTTTTGTGTACTTTCTCATTTGAAAATGTATGTTCAAATTTGAAAAAAAATGTATGATGTGTATGATATTTTTCTGTGAAACAGAATCATACAACTTTCCCATATTTCCAGTGTAAAATTTAGGTGACACATGTTGTATTAGATCGGCTCATACAACAAATCTGAGAAACAGAAATCACACAGCAGAAGTGTCAGAATCATACAATGTATGAGATGTATGTTCTGTGAAATACGCCCAGAGCTCTATCTTTTACCATTTAAGAGTCCATAAAGCCCAAGCAAACAAGCAAACATTGATTTTTATATATTCAGATTTCCGCGCTCCCATACAAAGTGTACCACTGACAGCACACAGTGGACTCTAGTTTTTGAAGTACCCTCATATTTGTTATTTTAAGTACATTACAACTAATGGCCGTTTGCTGATACTATACTTAAATCTACTTCATAGACAAGTTACACCCAAACCTTAAGTTCAACTTTACTTATTCTGCGTTGTTCGTAAATATTTAAGTAGGGTTTAGCTAAGATACGGTTTTCTTTAAATGCAACTAACTTCACTTGAATGCGTGTGTAAATGAGAATTCTATTGTGGGTTCCATAGATGGCGCTAACCACTAACGAAGACGAGGATATTTGAAAGAAATATGTATTTCGTGGCATTTGCCACAGCTGTCTTCGTTAATTTTTAAATGTTTTTATCAAAAGAATAGTGGATTCACTGGAAACATGGATTCCTGCGAAATAAAGTCCTTTGTAAATAAGTTCTTATCACGTAAAATGTCAATGTGACAATAGTTGATTGATGGGTGCAATCGAAAAATTTCTTGAAAATGTGTGTTAAACACTTTTATTAGGAAATGATTAAGGGAAACCGTACCCGTTAAAAGCACATTCTAAATTTGGAAGTTTAAATGTAGGTAAATAATGTAAAACGGGTCGCCGTGGCGACTTCGCCGTTCGGAGTCGGCATTAAACTGTAGGTCCCTTCCACTCGTGAAAGAACAATAGCACGCACAACGCGAGTGGTTGCTGAGAAGCTAGGCCCAGGTCCGTCTCGGACTGTCGCACCACCCATATATATATATATATATAAATAATGTAAAACAATCATGGTTATGGCTTTGGTTAGCCGCAAACGTTTGTAAAACAAAAGATCCTCAAGGCCATAAAAATATTAATTTTGTAAAAATATCTATCACATCCAGATTATCTTCAAATAATGCCTGAAATTCAGCATTTTTTTTTTTCTGTCCTTGCCCCTACTCTGTTTTTGTTATATACCCGGGACATACCACAAACTGAGGGTGCAATAGTAGCTACGTCCACAGACGATACGGCTATTATGGCTACGGAAAGCACAATCGAGTCCGCTACCGTAAAACTGCAGCACGCTGTAAATAAGACTTCCCGATTGGACAAAACTCTGGCGCATTGCTCTAAATGAAACCAAATCCACGCATATTAATTTTACCTACAAATCATACCCGTCTTCATTAACTCGGTACAAATACCGTACGCAAATGAAGCCAAATATCTCGAGATGACGCTGGATGCTAAACTTAAGTGGAAGGCGCATGTAAAGAAAAACCGTGACGAACTTGAGAATCGATGTAGAGAAATGTACTGGCTACTCGGACGATATTCCAAGTCAAGCGCGTTTAACAAACTGCTTATATATAAGCAAGTGCTAAAGCCTGTGTGGACCTACGGTATACAACTTTGGGGTTGCACTAAAGCAAGTAACAGAAAAACGACAGCCCAAGACAAAGTTATAAGGGCTGCCGTGAATGCTGCCTGGTATCTACGAAATAATGATACAAAGAGATCTTGGACGAAGAAATAAAAAACTTCGCGAGGAAGTCAAGAGTTCAACTTCATGGTCATTCTAGCCATAACATACTCCAAATACTGGACATGAGAAACCTCGTGCGGCGTCTCCAACGAATGAAAGGCCGCTATAAACGGTTCCAGCAGTTGATCTTATCGAAAATCTACCTGCCGCACGCGTAAACAAAATGAATTAAGTTAAAACAACTGGATAGGGAGACCTAGTTGTAGTAAACAACTAAGAACAATGGAAAGGGTGTGTTTAGTCAGTAAAAATCTGACACTACTATGAATACACGGGTATCATAGTGTCTTATTGAAGATTCACACCAACCTCCTTTTTTATATTCACGAAATTCTAAACGATTTCATGTCACATTCAATGCTAAAGAACTACTTAAAGGCTTATGATCCACTTTTTCTTGCACTTAGCTTAAGTTATGCTTAGCCGACTGTATGATCCACTTTTCGTTTCGATCGTCCATCTTGCTCATTAAGTGAAATTTAAGACTTAGTTGAGTATCAGCAAACGGCCTTAAATGCTTTAGAAAGCTGGATTCCGTTTGAATAAAATATTAATTAAAACGGAGAACATCTGACTGTTCCAATTTCATTCAACTATGTACTGAAAAAAATCGTGGTCGAAAATCGCCACCTGGGCGTACATAACGAAAGTCAACAATGCGTCATCATTACAGAAGAAACTACATCGCCTGTGGGTAAATGCATCGTGGGAAATCCAAACTTGTCCATTAACTCATTCAGAACATGGCAGATTATGCGGCCTGCATCCGTCAATGACGCAGCTGGTGGGAGAGGTAGGGGTAGAGTCACGGAACAACAAGAATCAGCTGTAGCCAACGATGATGTAACTGATGAAGAAAATGAGAAATTGAGTGACCATTGAAATAAGCACCCTTGTGCACAGGCTTTCAAGCGCCGACTGCTATCAGTCACTTAGCCTTGACATCGAACGACTACTCTCTAGACTCGAATAGGAATCTTTTTGGGTCCGCGCAACAAACAAAGATACAAAGACTGGTCGCAATGATGCTATTTTTCTGTGGAATTGAAGGTTCATCTTTCAACTGAGCTGCGGCAACTTTGTCGTTTCAGTTATCTGTTCTTTTTTCGGTTTATTTAGACCCAAGAGTCGAAATCACAAATAATTAACTCCTGATCCCTCCGCATCACAGTCTTCTTATCTCTCTCAGAATTTCCAAAATTACCCCAACAGTGAAAAGGTCAAATTCATTGAATCCACAGCCGCAGATAAGACTCCACTATGCTCCATTATCGTCTCAATTCAAGTCGAGATCCATTCCACCACGCCTTACGCCCCAAATCCATTTCACACGAACAGACACTCACCATTCCTAGAATTACACTAAATTTCAACCAGTTTCCTGAGCGAAAAATTCCAAGATCTTACACCCCACCACACCACACCTCCAGCGAGCTGTCAAAAGTGACTTAACCAAGTCGTGTTGCGATTTCTCGCCTCGGCAGCACCGTTAACCAGTTTTATTAATGGCCCAGCCGTAAACCTCACTTCTGCAGACAAAAACTCGTCGAATTTTCACGAAAACAGCCAGAAGCTGATGACGGGGTGGGATTTTTTCCCAACGCGTCCTTGAACGACAGAACAGACTCAGCGGCAGCGGCGAGGCGCCCAAGACCAGGATAGAACTTAAACTAACATAAATCAATGAACTCACAATTATCAGGATTATGCTGCCATCCCTGGGCACTTGCGCACAAGAGTGCACTCAGTACAATCACCGCAATCCTCAGCATGTTGACACTGACACTCCTCCTCCACCTGTCACTGTCACTGTCACCGATTCACAAAAATGACAATCAAACTAGTCAAAGACAGGTTATCGAAAAAAAAAACAACAAAAAAACACGTCTGTGTTTATCTGGCAAATTATTGTCGACAGAAAAACAAATGCAAACACCGAACGCCCACAACAACAACAGAGAATATAATCGCTGAACTTGAATCGTTTGTGTTCCTCTCGGAACTGACACTTGACACCTCACGATGACGTGCGGTGTACAGACACCCGGTCGCGCTACTTAAGTCCACAAGGCCGAGCGAGCTGTGAGCTGCACGAAATCTATAGATCCGAACACGATCGCGTTTAACTAGAGACTAACCGCTGAGGCTGGTCAAGCGATGTTAATTTAAGAGATTTCCGCGGAATTCTGGAATCGGATCGGCTGGCTGCTGGTACACGGCTGATTCGGCTTGGCTCCTCTGGCCAGTGGGGCTTGCATGCGCACGAAACACCATCACACGCGAAGAACGTGGCTGTACCAGATTAGATATGCTGACTTGCTCCTCTCTCCCTCGTGCTCGCAGTCACTCTCTCTCTCTCTCGCTCTCCATTTGTGATCTCTTCGGCTGCTGTTTGCTCTCTCACAGCTGCTTTCAGTGAGGTCATTCTGTGTTCGATCGACGAGTGAAACAAGCAAGAAAAGGTCGCCTGTCAACGTTTTGAACAAATGAAGGATAGCCGCAAACGAGGGAGAGTGTGCTGATGTTTGGCGTTCTTTGTTGTTGTCCACTGAGACTGGTAAACCGGCTTTTTGAGACTTCTTAATAAACATCAAAACAATAATAATGTCCGATGACGTCTGGTTGCGAATTGATCGACGAGCATGTTTTTGCCACATGTCGCTTGCAGTGATGGAAATCGGATGTGTTTTTGGACGCGCATGCGTCACTGGCGGACTATATTCTTTTTTCCTTCGTCTTCTAGGCGTCAGCGTGGACCACAGTCGCACCTGCAGAACGATCTCGTGCTAGATTCAGTTTGCAAATGCAAAGTTTAATGGGGTCTTCGTCGTGTTGTGTGCGTCATTTTAACTCGCTTTTTCTCTAGCTTCGCTGAGTTGTGTGCTCACAGGCGCTGGCGTTGAATCTGAAGAGTCTTGTCACTCTACAGCTGTTAGTACTCGGCGGCCTCCAATTTAAGCCGTTATAGAGAAGACCATAGCAAGCATGCCATGCGCGATGGCATGGGAGTACCGAAAATCGAAAATGAAAGCAGCATGTGTAGACGAAAGGAATGCAATTGGGGGGAAGGAAAGGAAGACCGTGTGGGAACCTATATTTAGAGCCGAAGGTCCATTCGGGCGGTCCAGGCAAGCCAGCAAATCATAGTGGACTTCCGGATAAAGTTCTTGGCGTCTGCTTCCAGAATCCATTCACTTTAGAGAGTCAGACGACTGGATGGTCTGACACAACTAGATGGCGCAGTTGGTAGAGTGCATACCCCTGGTTAGGGTCCCCGGCTCGAATCCCAGTGAAAGCAAAGTTAATACGATTTTATCTGGTTTTCAAATCTGGTCCAGACCTCATCAAATTAACTGAACTGTCACTGGAGTAGTCAATCAGTGGTAGTAGTCTGACTAGGGGTATCACAATGGACCATCATGGTCTAAGTGTGCTGGTGAATGCACTAGCAGCCCCACTTCCTAACCTAACCCAGAGAGTACGTTTCTCTGTCTTTCTTCTCAGTTAAAAAGAAATCCCCTGGCAGGTTTGATTTCAGTCTAGCCATTTTATGGGCCCTCCGCTCTCCTGGATCCCAGCATAGAGTTAGATTGCATCTGTCCAACTTTCATTGATAGGAGACCGCTGTGCGGAAAGAAAGCTTTTCAGAGGCACACCACAAGGGGATGTCTTATCGTTCGCTTCGAAAACTCTTTTGACCAACGTTAGACAAAGCCAAGTGCGGAGCTTGCTCTACTTATGCTACTGTCCACACGGGAAAGAAAGTTGAGCTAACGATCACAGATGTCACGTAACGATGAGACTGAGGGCCCTGTTTCTTTGCAAAGAAAATAGATTCTCGATTCAACGGGAGTATAGTTCAAGTACCTCACTCATCTTCGAGAAGAAGAACTTCTCAACCAGTATCCCTCCTCGATCTGACTGGGAATCTGAACACTAGACGCTGGAAGTTTAACATCCATCTTATGTGGGTGCCGGGGCACTGAGACATTCCAGAGAATTGCGAAGCGGACGAACTCGCTAGAAAGGGTACGAACTCTGTGCTCTTTCCGGGTGGCGTTACACCCTCCATGCCTATCGCTACCATAAAGCATCTGCTAAAGGATGAAACACTTGCTCAAGCAAGCCGCAGATGGACAGCGGGTACATCACCAAACAACTCTGGCCTATGATCGATCCCAAACGATCGCTTAGCTTGATCAGATTCAGCAGGCCGAATCTCAGATCTCTTATTGGCGTTCGAACAGGGCATTGTGCCCTCGGAACTCATGCCTCTAGAAGCTGCAGAGTCCAGGATGAGGAAGAAACCATTAAACACTTGCTCTGCAGCTGGAATACTCTCTCATCACGTACATTCAGACTTCTGAGAGACAACGTTAGAGTCAGCCATCCACAACGGTTTGCGGAATAGGTATGCTTAGACATAGTGGGCCTATGCTGGCCTAAGTGTGGCTGCTGTCCTTCTGCGTAGCAGTCAGCCACTTCAACCTAACCTAACCTACTACAATTATGTTTTTCCTCAATGCACCAAGTTACCTCCGCGAAGTCAGATTTTAACGTCCCTGGATCGCCTGAATTTGGAGAGCTGTGAGTCTCCACAACATCATCAAATATTCAAATTTCCCGCAACAGCCAAATCAAGGCCATGGAACCATGCCAGAGGAAGTTGGTACAATCAGAAAAAAAATGAGATGAACCACCGCCACGAGATTCGAACCTGAGTCCCAACGATCCGAGCCAGATCTATAACCACCGAGCTTAGAGCCTCACTAGCACCAGACGAATTAAAACTAGTGACGTATCATTACGTCACCCACTACACCCTAAACATAAAAAGCTATAAATCATAATAAGAAACGAGGAGTTAGCCTTTATAGGCTTTGGGCTTTATTTTTTTTAATAGTTTCGTTAAGTTTCATGAAGTTTCGTTCTCTCTCTTCTTCTTTAAGGGCCCTACAGTCCGAGGTGGACGTGGCCCTCACTCAACAAACCTCTCCAGCTGGCACGATATTTAGCCAGCTGCCTCCAATTTCACACGCCAAGTTGGCTGAGGACACTTGACGTGCCACCGCTTCTCTGGGGGAGCTTTCACTGCGATAGGCGACAAGAGGTGGGGCAAGAGTACAAGAGACAAGAGAGAGAGAAAGGTGGGATGAATGCTTGAACTCGAGAGTACAATCAGCCCAGGAAGGTGGTCTAAGTTAAGATGTGTTGAAGCTCACCTTGTTATAGTCCATTCGAACTTTTTCCTTTCTTTTGGAATTTTCTGAAATTCGTACCGTAGACAGAGCCGGACAAATCAGTCCCTTAAGGCAGTGAAAGACTTCCCATTTGATGGCATATACAGGGTCTCCCCTCAAGGGATGCCAAAGCGACCCATTGCTGTTGCGCATCTCACAGTGACCACGTGTTAATGAAGTCCTGAGGGGCATTTTAACTTGTTAGATGATTGGAAATGAAGGAAGGGATTCACTATGTAGATTTGAAGGTCTGTGGGGTATGGGGGTATGTGGAATTTTATTTGGAACTAATCAGTTGGGGCGCATGTGGAATTTTATTTGGAACTGATCAGCATGATGATGATTCTCAGGCGTATGTGCAACATTATTTTTTAAACATTAAAAAAATATACTCAAAAATAATATACTCAGGCGTATGTGGAACATTGATGTTTTCGAAGAGAGCTAATTCTATTGGACCACGACACTAATTGGTTTGCGGAATAGTTGTGCTGGCCTAAGAGTGGCTGCTGCCCCTCTCCGTATCAGTGGGCCACTTCAACCTAACCTAACCTAACCCATGTCCGGTCCATACCACACACTCCATTAAAACGGCCAGTATTCCAAACTGTTATGTCGCATCGCTTTGTTTGAAATTCATTATGAAAGTTCCAGTCGAACGGATCACAGAAGGACATGGTGTCGCTAAGCCCGCCTCTGAAGGGAATGTCTCATTTTGTTCACAAAATCGTGCCCGGTCACCAATAAATCTGTGATGAACCAAAAACGCCATCACGTCTTCCGAGGCGGTCCGTGAATGCGAATCCATCAAGAAGTCGACCGCTTGGTGGACCCACAATGAGATGGTTGGACCTAGTCTAAGAACTCGCCCGGTTACACTTGGTTATGACTCCCGATGAGCTGGCGTCGTTGGTGGAGGATGGAGTTGCCTGGAGGTCTCTCGTGCGTGGACGTGATGAACCAAAAAATTGCTTCCGCTATCAAAATTGAGTGACGAATGACAAGTGACCCTGGCTGATTCAAACAAAACGAGAAAAAGTCACACCAAGTCCAAATGTTGTCGGGAAGATGACAAATTAACCACATCCTGTCGCGAACCCAAGGGCAAATGTACCAGACCAGTGGCTACATAACATAAACCGCTCCAAGAGTGAGTGACTCCCACCGATCGCTGATGCTTCGACTGTCGGCTGCCAGATCGCATGTGATCAAAGATGAATCGACTCACCGGCCCTTGGGAGTTCACTTTCATTTGTCATCGTCCGCAACGCTCTGCCATTGTTCTCCCGTTCTTCCCCCGCATTCTCCAACAGATCAGAGTTCAACTAAACGCGTGTCAGCTTGAGTCACAGCTGAAGTCTCATGCATTCGGCACGCTTGCATGCAATCACATGACGGAGCTAAAACGATCGGAACTCTTTAAGATTGAAATCGTTGCGTCACGTCACGGTTGTGAAATGTGGTTTTGCCGCAAGCTTAGGAATGAGCATATCAAGGTAATTTTGTCGTTAAACTGTTGTGAAATTCAGGGAATTCGAAGGGGGTGACTAAAGATGAGGTATTTTAAATCTTCCGACATCGTCTGTGATTTCTGTAAGGATGCATCACCAGATTCCATCTAACTCCTGACGACTGCCGATTCCATTTCCATCGCGCAACGGTCTTTGGAATCATTTGTTTTGCTGTCAATTTCGAGGAACTTTAGATGTCTTTAGGGCAGCATTCAGTCAGAAGCGATAAAATGGTTTCCAGCAGACTTGTCTGAGTGTTCATATTTGGTCTTGAATCATTTTCTGCGCTTCTACGTGTAGATTAGGAGTGTTTATGGGAGCCTACTCTAAGGAATTGCGTTCTGAACTGTCATTCCGACTACCAAATCAATGTAACGTCTTTCAGGAAGAAACTATAGCAATAAAGGAACCCCTGTCCTGACTAAAAACAACGTAATGTCAGGCACATAAATATATATGACATGTATTGTCATCTGTTCGGACAGCCAGAGAACTATTTCACAAATCATACATCACACACATTGTATGATTCTGACACTTCTGCTGTATGATTTCTGTTTCTCAGATTTATTGTATGAAACGCTGTAATATAGCATGTATCGTCGGCTCCTACGCAGAGGGTGCAAGGTTCGATACCCGAATTTACCACCTTTCATATTTCACGGCTCCACCTCTTTCGAGTCACTGACAATGCTCAAAGAGTATTCCTGTCTGAGTCGGCATTAAACTGTGGGTCCCTTCCACTCGTGAAATAACAATAGCACGCACAACGCGAGTGGTTGCTGAGAAGCTAGGCCCAGGTCCGCCTCGGACTGTAGCGCCACCCATATTATTATTATTATCACCTAAAGCTTACATTGGGAAGGTTGTATGATTGTGTTTCACAGACAAATGTCATACACATCATACAACGGTTTTTTTTACAAATTTATCATACATTTCATACATCACTTCAAACTGCTGTAGCGGCTACAAAAATGAGTTTTCCAAGAGAAAATACACGAAAATAAGAATTTTTGGATTTTGGTTTTTAAATTATGTACTATTTGGAAGCATTTAATGCCATCAAACTGCTTAGTAGCGTCGCTAAAATCGGTTGTTGTCCGGTCCCAAGGTTTGTTGCTGTAGCTACAAAATTTGTGCCATTATCGGTATACATTTCCGGGGGAGTTCCTCTCCGTGCAATAAAATTATTTATACTCATAACGCAGGTACTGGTGCCTAGGCTCTTCGATGTGAACTGCACGTATAGTGAGCCACGTGAAGAGTACGCGCCATCGTTTCTCTTCCCACAGTGAAGTATAATGGCACTAAGTAATTCCCACGTGGAAACATAGTTGAATTAATAGCTGTGTTTTTTTGCAAGCGTATGTACGCTTAATTTTGAAATGCACAAAAAAACGATCATCGGATCATAAAATCTTGGCAGCACCGACGACATTTATGACATTTGCTAAGCATTCAGGGGTGTAGTCGTGGAAGGTGATTTTGGATCTTTGATGGTCACAATCTTCGATTTGTGACTGTGTACTTTAAACCACGTACGTGACCATCACTTTAAAAGCAAAAACAAATAATTATAAAATAAAAAAATGTTCATCAAATGAAAAGAATCGATTGCGACACATAAACGCAATGTATAGCAGAGACTCTGGATATATCAAAAATTGCATACTTATGGATGCCAAAAAATTGAAAAATGATCTAATACATCAACCACACCTGCAGGTGTAAGCCGCATACAGCAACCTAAGCCATGAATGAATGAATTCAGGAATGAACACAAAGAAATTAATGATTGGGAGCATTGTTTTTATCCGCGCTTATTCCTTAAGCTGCGATAGATATGATGAGTAAGTTAAGCGGATATAGGACTTGTTGTTAGTGTATTTTACATGCAAATCGAAATTGAAGCGTATATACGCTTGCAAAAAAACGCAGCTAATGTCAATCATTTGGAAAATGAGTGTTTCCAATCCACTTATATGGTGTGTGGGCTTAATTCACGACACTATTTAGTTTTCAATGAAATTTGTCATTAAAAATTAAACGTCAAAATAATACACATCATACAAGAAAGAAAATATCAAACAATACGTCAAGTGAAATCTGAGAAAAAGAAAATTATATGATGTGTACGATGTATGACAGTTTTGTATGTTGTATGAAATGTATGTGATGTATGATCTGTGAAATTGGCCCCAGGCTGTAATGTGCCCCTTTGAATGCAGTCCCATTTAACTTCCCTTGGTTGGATTGCTCGTTGTCACTTCGTCACTATATGTTTATGTGTGCCCGGGCAATTAGAGAGAAGGAGAGAGAGCGTCTTTCATAGTTCGGTTCGGAAGTACAGTCTACAGGAGACAACATCCGATGACGGATGTAGGCTGATCGACTTTGCTGCGGTGCGAAACGTTATAGTTGCGAGAACCAGTTGCCACATCTCAGTATTCATAAAGGAACATGGAGATCTCCAGATCAATCAACCGTCATCCAGATTGATCATATTACGATCGACGCAAGGCACTCCCCTGCATAACTTTAGATGTCCGAACGTTTCGAGGCGCCAACATTGACTCGGCCCACCACCTTGTTGTAGCCAATGTAAGGTTGCAGATATCCCGATCACCGCCAAGACAAGGAAATACTTTGAGGAAGTTCAACATTGGCCGACTACAATCGCAAGAGATCGCCAAATCCTTTTCCGATCGAGTCTACCTTATCCTCTTAGAAAGTCCTACGCCGCCAACACCAAGTATTGGCCACCTGTGGCAACATTGACCACCCCAGCGAAATGCCTGGTTTGACGACGAGTTCCGGCAGGCAAATGCAGCTAAGCAAGAGGCCTATATATCAGCACTGCAATGAAGAGCAAGAGCTGCTTGTGAGCTCTATGAGCAGAAGAGGAGAGACGAACACGGCACCGGAGCCCGGTTAGGCACAGGTGTCTCTGAATCTGAACCTGAATCATGTTTGGGAGTCGCATTTGAATTTCCGTTGTCCATGTCCATAAGGCCTTCATCTGGTTACCCACATCACGGCTTGACGTTGATTCCTCTGTCTCCCCGGTAGCGATTAGTTGGTAACACCATAGTCACCAAATGCGGGCCCTTGTAAGGCGGTTATCGTTACCGCGACTCTCCGGTCGCACTGTGGGGTATTTGACCGCAAAACTTGGTTTAAACCTCCTGTTTAAGCTGGGCACCTTCTTATAGCTTCTGAAATGTTTTTTCGGTTACTACAAGTAAATTCAATGGGTTCCAACGTGTGGGTGGTGGGCGTAGGGGGTAAATAAAATATAATTTTTTTTTATTCGTTTTCAAAATGTAATAATTCGTTATAAATAAATTCTTTTATAACTCAAATAACTTTGTATCATCAGCGAACGGCAATCACTTCTGAAAAGCAATGCCTTTAAGAGAATTCCAACTAATTTGAATATATGGCCTTATTCTTTGTCACTGGGGCTACTGTTGCTGTTTTTATTGTTTCTTTACCAACATATGAAAAAAATCAATAGCTACAGTCAATCGATTCCATATGTAATTTAATCATTACATTCAAATTCAGATACGTAATGTCTTGCACCTGAAAATAATTATCTACAAAATCAGATCAAATTCATATTCGTACAGTGTTTTTTTATGCCCAAAATTAAGGACAAGTAACTGTTAAGAAATATGTCAAATTGCATTTCTGTCCTCTAAACGTTTGCTTATTTGGTACTGTGTCTTAAATTAAAACAAAAAGAAATATACATAATGGGAAGAAAGCAGTGTGAAATGTCCATTGAAGTTAAAAAAATGATTGTTAAGTACCATGCCGATGATAAGTCCTTAAAGGAAATATCAGACTTAATGGGCGGACCACGTTCTACTCTTCAATTACTAACTTCAGCATGTATGCACACAGTCAATGAATTGTATTCATTATGAGTAGGGATGTGAATGAGAGATTGGGATAGGTATCAATGACAAAAGAAAATTCAAATTCTTCTCTGAGTTCTAGTTCGAGCAGTCTTATTATTGTTTTAAATTAAAAAGTGCGGTAATAATGCAGGTAAAGTACCAGTTGACGAAACAAACCCGGGCAAAGCTGGGTACGAAATCTAGTCGAGTTATAAATCCGTAAGCGAAACACACTAAGCGCGACATGCGACCGCGAATTTGTAGAAAAATTAAAAAAAAAAACACCGTACACTTCATCGTATGGCAAAAATGTCGATCTACATAAAACCTAGTTTAAATGTTATACGAGGGTGCCCCGATTTGTACCTAGTCTTAGTAGATTTTCGTAGGTAGCTACTTTAAGAAATGTTGTCTTTTCTTACAGCGTCTGGAAGCGGGCATGTCCGCGAATGTCCGCATCGGCTCACGCCTCTGTTGTCGCCACGGTCAAATTGGTCAAATTAGGCTGCGAACTACTGAATCATTAGCCGGGCAGAAATTTGAGTCGAATGAGGGGATTATTGCCGCCATGGAGGCCTACTTTGCAAGCCTCCATGAAACGCATTTTCCAAAGGAGTAAAGAAGGTGAAGGCAGGGAAAGGAAACTTTGATGAGAATTAAATCGCTACAAAATGTTAGTTTTTCATTCGCAGACCATTCATTCGGACACCCTTTTAATATTGTCGGTCTTAAATATGTCCTCCGCGGACTTCCTTGGCGACTTGCCAAATTGAAACCTCGTTCCTCAAAGTCAAACCGAAAAACTCGTTAATTCTACTTTCATGCATCTAGCTGCGGCAAAACAAAAGTCAGCGAATGGATGAAATGTCGGAAATTTCGAAGTTCGGTACTCGCAACAAGCACGTTTGCCAATCACTTGCGCAAATTATTCAATTAAAAAAAAAAGTCCACATACGCCCCAGTCTGTCGAGAGTCGGTAGAATTTACCACATACCTCCGGCTGACTACCAAAAACAACACCCTGTTCACTTGAAGATACGCCTTTATTCGATTTTTATCATCAAAATCTTACTTCTTCTTGCCATAGAGGAAGGCTTGGAAGTTCCCGTTTTTAATTGATTTGAGCACGATCTTGCACCTTATGTTGTCCGAGCCGGGACCACCCTGTTCAGGCTTGTAGTCGATGTAGCCGGTGTCATCTTGTCCAGTGACCAGCAAGTTGGTGAGCATGTAGCTTGACAGCGATTGATCCTGTGGATAGCGCAACTCAACGTGAACATCGGCAAAGAAATCCATGTTTTGCGACAAGGTCTTCGATTGCCAGACAAGTTGATCGCCTGAAAGGGGTGAGTATGAGTAACGCAACTAAATTGCAGTGAAATGCGATTGGTTTACCAGGTTGACGACTGTTGATGCTGACGTAGTCCTTGTAAAACTTAGCATCAGCCCCGGACAGGCTGAGGAGCAGTGCAAGAGCTGCCAACGAGAGAACGCCAACTTTCTGTTGCATGGTGGTTACTTTGATCGGTGAGCTCCTGCCAAGTGCTTTTATAGACGCATTCAAGTGGGCCGGCTTATCTTTTAATTAAACTCAAGTTGATGGACGGGCTTCAAGATAATTCCAATTTCAATATCATCGGTGGAGTGGGTCATCGAGAGATCGACTACTCGAGATGAAGTGCCAGCAGACGCAAGTAATTGTCAAAACGCTCAGGCGCACGTGCCAAGGAGTGACATAAGCCTTGAAGTACCCCTGGGGAGATAAGCGAACGTGAGTGCCTATCGCACGCCGATGTAAGACAGCGTAAAGATTATGCTTAATGTGTCTTAGCAACTGGGTCACGAAGAGACATTATCCTTCCGGCATACATTGCACCAGGCACAAGAGGAGAGCCTGGACATTTTCAATATCGTCTGCATCTCCAGGCAATAGGATAAGGAAGCCACTCAAGGCTGCCATAAGGGCTAAAGTCTCCATGGCGTTAGGAGCCAATGACATTTGGAGTTCCTATCATGCACAACTTGCAACGCCTTTTTTGCACCAAATACTAACCAATGTTCCAAGGCCCTATGAGTGTTCGACCAGAACAGGAACTTTTACGTTTTCTGCGAAGACACACTTTTAAGTGGAAAGCTGCAGAGTGAAAGCATCGGCACTGCGTTGCACAGTCGGCCATAATTTCTTTGGATAGAAACAGAAGAGAGATCATAAAACTGCAACCGCCGAATCGATTAAAGCAGCCACGCGTAACAAATGCGCGGAAGTTCTAACCATAGAAGATTCTTGTATAGAATTTTCTTCAGCAGTTGTTGCCCTTTTAGAGTTGCATAAATGACCGCTCTTATTATTCAACATGCTTCTCCTTCCAGCAAAGCCGGGACCATGCTATTGCCACCAGCTACGCGCCATTTTGCTGAGTATTGGATTGGTATACGCCGGTATTGGAGTCGAAGACTTTTCGAGCCATAGCATTGGTGTCAATTCGCTCTCGAAGTCGTTTGACGAAATCCTTGTCGCTGACGAATCCAAACACAGATGATTGACAACGGTGATCCCTCGATTTATCTCCGCTGTGGTGCTTTTACTGTAGCAAGTACTTGTCATGGGCCCATCCCTATCCCAACAGCTTGATGGCCTACATCTATACATATGTACGTCAAAGGAGTTTGAGAAAAAAAAAGATTTATACTTCTGAAGAGGCACGACCACCGGGTTAACTTTTCCACCTTTCCTACTCCCTAATTCCTATCCTCCCCCAAACTTTTCCACCTATCCTACTCTTTAGGTCTCTTTCCTAGCAGATGGAACACAGCATTTGTCCGTTCCTTAAAAGGGCGTTTGTCACCACCTCGTACCGACCCATAGCACTTATGTAAGTCCCTTCTTAAGACGACAGAATTGCCCAGTTGGTTAAGTGCCTGACCTTGGTTAGTGGGGTCCCCGGTTCGAATCCCAGTGAAAGTAAAGTTAACACGCTTTTATCTGGTTTTCAAATCTGGTCCAGTCCCCATTTGCCGTTGGGATCAAACTAATGGCACTGTCACTGGAGTAGTCTGACTATGGGTATCATAATGGACCAATATGTGTCTAAGTGTGCTGGTGAATGCACCAGCAGCCCACGTACCAAAACTAACCTATGTCCCTTCTTTCTAAGGCCATGGAAACGCTGATAAATCGTCAGCTAATGAAATATCATGAATCGCGGAAAGTTCTTATTAACAGGCAATACGGTTTCCACAGCTACAGGTGCACTGATGATTTAATAGCTTATCTCACCAAAAAGTGGAGCCTATCTTTGCACAATGCAGGCGAAACCAAGATCGTTGTGCTTGATATTTCTTAGGCTTTTGACAGAGTTTGGCATCAAGCTCTATTTGCGGAAATGCGTACCGATGAATCTCTTTCGCCTTTCGAACCGTTCAATTCAAGTCGTTTTCGATGGATTCAAGTCTGATATCCACCAAATAAACGCTGGTGTTCCCCAAGGCTCTGTTGTGTCTCCGGCACTCTTTCTCATTTTTATAAATGATCTCTTGCTTGCTACTTCTAATCCAATCCATACCTTCGCTAATGACAGGCACTCTCAGCTTTTCACATTCGTTCCAAAACTGACGACCCTTCTCTTAGGCCGTAGAATTGGAACGACAGCGTACCTTGACAGAATAATTGAGTGTGGAAAAAACAATAGAGTTTAATTCAATGTTGTCTACAGTCATTCCATAAAATCCTTGACAATCAGCCAATATCCGTGAATAGCACCTGTGTCCATGAAGGTGCAGCGACATAAGTCCACAAGTCATAAGTCCATAATCGAATTTCGTGGACGTATGTCCGCCGTGGCGTCGTGTATTAGTGCGTCGACTCCTACGCAGAGGGTGCCAGGTTCGATACCAGAATTTGCCACCTTTCATAATTCACATCTCCAACTCTTTCGAGTCACTGACAATGCTCAAAGAGTATTTCCTCTCTAGAAAAAGTTTCTCAACTTCGCCGTTCGGAGTCGGCATTAAACCGTAGGTCCCTTCCACTCTTGAAAGACCAATAGCACGCACAACGCGAGTGGTTTGCTGGGAAGCTAGGACCTGGCCCTCTACGGGCTATAGCGCCACCCATATTATATTATTATTATGTCCCAATTAGGCGTCATAAGTCTACCTTTGGCTTGTTTCAGGAAATAAAATAAAAAGAAGTAGACACACATAATTGTACATTAATTTCTCTGTGCATAAATGTTGAATTGACAAGCCCCCTTCTTGGGTCACTATAGAATCTAGGATAGGTGCAAAGTTCTGTGCAAGGAAAGCTTGTTCTGATTCAGGTTTTCCATAGACTACCAAAGTTTGCATGGAGAGAACGGCAACGTGAAATACGACCCAACGCAATAAAGACAAACATTACAAATTTGGAACGAAGCCAAAGCGGCAATTTTGGCTTATTTCCTTTTGTATAATTTAAAGTTAATTTTGCCTTTTTCATGTTTTCTTTTTATTATTGACTGAAAACATTATACTAAAAATCCCAGAAAAATACAATTAGACGTTAGGCGGCTGCCTGACAGTTGTTGACATACCCTTTGACTGACAAGGTCGTGTAAGCCCTGAGCAAAAAAGAGTTAAAATCCTGTTATCGAGCGGCAGCATCCACCCACTTTAAATGCATCAGACTATCAGAGAGGCTAAATCTCAAATTTGGCCGTCAGTAGTCCACAAAAATGTTTCTATAATTATGACCCATTTAAGTGGATTGTATCCAAATGTTTATGTTTCCTCAATCGATGCAAGAAATATTTCACCACATCTGATTTGGCTTTAACTTATAAGGTTTACATTCCCCCAAGCTTGAGTATAAGCTCATATCTGGTTCCGAACATTCTTTTTCTGTTTCAATCCAAATACAAAGACACTTCTCTAAAGCAGAGTTAATTTTTTCTTCGTCTGTCCATTCAGAGGGTACAACTGCTCAATAGGCGCTGTAAATTCATGCCCGTGTCCGATTTAACGGAAGTCAATTTTAAAGGAGATGAAATACACGAATAGCTCTAACTTTACGACGCAGGGAGGTGTCCCTTATAAAGCCGTGCCCTTAATGAGAAGTGTCACGTCTGCTACAACTTCATGTGATTCCCTAAAAACCGTAAATTTGGTTTATTTGCAGTAGTCACTAAGGCTCCTATCTAAGACGAAATGATTAACGCACTTTCCGATAGCGTTCAAGTTATCCAACGAAAACATAATATGTTTTTAACTTATAAATTCCATTTACCTTCTCCGACCGTCCTTTTACAATATATCCCTTCGATATCTCTTCCTGCCCACACTGTGCAAGACCACGCTGCACCTACTAGATAGAATCCAAAAGCGAGCTTATATGACACAGCAATATCGCAGAGTAATTAGACTCGCTCGAACATCGACGTACCGTCTTGTCTTTCCTTGTTTATTATCCGTTTGTTAAAAAAACGATGATCAAATGAGCTGGTCAACTGCAATCCTCCTCTCCATGAATTCACCCACAATACCCGTCGTACCAAGAATGCCCATCAGTATATCCTTAAGCCTGCTTTCGGACGCACAGTTAGAATTAGAGCCTCATTCATCAGCCGAACTGCACGAATATGGAATGCAATTCCCAGCCTAATATTTCCCTCGGACTACAATCCGCAGATATTTAAGACCAATGTACACAGGAACACGCACCTCCTCTCTCTTTCTACCTTCGGCCCTTGTCCCGTGCCTTGACCCCGGACACTGAAGGGTAGTAATAATCCCTAGAGCACGCAAAATTATAAATAAATGTGGGGACTACTACCACAGCGGGGCCAAGGCCTGAAAAGTGTCACTCAGGCAAAGTTTGAAAGGCTCCAACACCTCAGGTCCATCGGTTGGTTGGCTGATTTCAGTGTCTTCCCGATTTGAGTCAATCAGGGTAGAAGTAGCGCCTATGCGCCGTTTTAACACCTCGTAGACTTGGGTTGTTTGGATTAGCCACATCCAACCTGTGGAGTTTAGGAATTTGATTATATTCGACAGGAAGTGTTGGTAGATGCTGTATTTGAGGTGGTTAAATGGGGAACCCATCATTTCAGAGGAGGCGTAGCCGGAAGCTCCTTGCTCAGCCAGTTTGTCTGCAATCTCATTTCCTTCTATTTTGGTGTGGCAGAGGAGAGTGATTTTTCGCCCGCTACTGTCCTGTTTAAGTCCTTCCTTGCTCTATTGAACCAAGAGACGGCCCTTATGGCTACTTGGCTGTCGCTCCAGATTGCCTCGGCTCTACCATAAGGGCAAGTATTAAAGAGAAGTTTCCCGCTTCTCTGATCACTAGCCTTTTAACCTGGAAGATAATCGAGTGATCTGGGAGGCGATGAGAATTAGAGATGTTGAAATCCATGAGCCTACGCCGTAGTGTAGATTAGACCCGTCTGTGTAGATCAGAAATTGGTATTCCGATTGGGTTTTCCAGTCCTGTCTGGATGGAAACTGGCGTTGTGCCGACATGTCGAAGTCAATAGCAGGGGTAATGTAGTCCGTGGCGAGTTTGTTTAAGTTGTAGCCGTAGGTGAGAATGGGATGGGCAACGTCTATGTACTTCGAAAGGGTAATTTTGTATTCAAGACCTCAGTTTCTGCCGAAATTTTAACAGCAGGCGTCGATAGCTGCACTTTCTTTCTATGTTAGACTTCCAATTGAGCTTATGGTCAGGAATGACGTTTAGGTACTAAGCTGCTGTCTGGAGCTCTAAACTGAGCGAAAAAACAAAACTAAAGAATTGTGCTAATCTTGGTGCCTTCGACAGTAAAACTCTACGTCGGAGAAATGGTCCAGTCTGCGAGCACGTTGATTGGAAAAGAAGAAACAACCGCATTAGCTCTTGTTGGACGAAGCCGCATTCCAGTATGTGCAATCTTTTGTAAGAGATTTAATATACGTCGCACTAATTTTTCTCATTCTCCTGAGTATTTCCTTGATCGCCGTCATTTCAGTCTTGATCTGCGTGACGATGGTTTCTAGTTGATGAGCGTCCGTAAGAAATGTTCTCTGGTTCCCTCCCTTCGTCCTTATATCACTATGAACCCTATCTACTCTTAATACGTTAAATACTCTTTTATCCCATCAAAAAAGTCTGTCTTCGGCTAATTTAACTTGAGGGTTAATTAAGTTGAAGCTGCTTTCATTCGCCAATTACCCACTAGGTGGCATTGCTGAGTCTGTCTTGCAGTAGATCGGATGAACCCATTCTAGCAGTCTTCCCAGGAGAAAGGCTAGTCTAAAGCTGCTAAAAAATAATTGAAAGACTCTCTAAAGCATTAGGCCTTATTGATCGGAAGATCGGCTCTAGTAAATATCCGCGGATATGGAGCACAGTCGAAAACGAAGGAGGCGATTAAAATGCTTCCATCTTTTATTCAACTCTTCAGACGAAGATCAGCAGGCGATCAGCAAAGCGTTTGGATTGAATTTCTCAGTCACGCCTTAAGCACTTTTCAGAAGTGACAGATATCCCTTGGTGTCTAGAGTCACTTGAGATCTTTTAAACCTACAAACCACAAAGCAGTCAGTCAACTTCAAGAGATGTCTCTCGGCGCCACCCCAAATCGGTCTTCTTTTCGCTTTGACGTCAGTTTTAGAACATCGATAACTCAAGTACTCTCCCTCTCCGGAACTTCAATTTCCATATCAGTCCACACGACCACCTTCAAGCCCATGCCACTTGAGTCACCCCTCGAGGGCCTCACTCAATTAAGGACCTCTTCAGCACACTCCAGCCGATAGCCCGCCACTCAATCGCCGTCTCTTCCGTATAAAAGAGCTAGCCCTTGTCGCAAACTGCATAGTTCTCTTTTGAAAGCGCTTGCAAAGATGTTCCGCGTTATTGCAATTTCATGCCTTGTCCTCTCGGCCATCGCCGGCCCCATCGAATCCGATGCCCCGATGCAGGAGCGCACCGTCTCCGGGGGAATGCAGAAGTTCTCTGCTGGCAAACGCGTCGCTGGTAAGTCCCGTGCACTCCCTCTTTTCTTTTCCCGCAGCAGTGATGTGTTTCTTCGCAGGCGACAAGCTGATCTGGTCCGGCACAGGACACCAAAACTTTGACTTCGCTCGGCAAGTCATCACGGAGGTTCCATTCCCCCAAAATGAAGCCGAGAACAAGGCTGTCATTACTCAGGTCCTTGCATCCACCATGCTGGACGAAGGAACCAGCTTGTTCACCATTGAGAGTGGTGGCATTGGACAGAGGAACCTAATGTTGAAGGTGACCTCCAACAATGCCCACAAGATTAGCTATAAAATTGAGATTTATGGCAAATAATTGTCTGCAGGAAAATATAGTGGATGCTATGTAGAAACGCAAAAATGGCAATGGATGGTGTTTGAGTTAATTTTTTTCAAGGCAAGGGTGTGGGTACTGAAGGCAGCTTGGATTGTTCGCTTACTCGGCAGGTGGCAAAGGCTTTCATTCTGACGAGGACATTTAAGGTGTTCTCTTATTTATGAGCATAAGCATGATGGGTCGGAGGTGTTGATGGGTCTTGGAGGAAGCCGACGATTGAACGACGAATTGAATGGTCTGTACAGCGGCATGGATCTTGTCCAACGAATTCGAGTCTGAGACGAAAAGACCTCTGGTCCAGAAAATCTCTAAGGAGGCGGTAAAGGACCTCGTACTCAACTGAACGTGAATAGGTTGGAAGCAATTAGAACAAGATGGTGCGGGAGGGAGAAGGACGTCCATCCCTGAATATAGCGCCAACCAAAGAGAGTATGCGGACTTGGCCATGACGAGTGCCTTTCAAAATGACAAGGCTTTAAAGGACTTTATCCTTCTCGTCTCCGTAGTTAGGGCCATATCAGCAGCGCAGAGAAAGAACAGACACTTACTCTGATTATCGCTTCTTGTCTTGGTCTTGAGGTTGGTGAATAATGCTATCCCCTCATTGGTCTCTACGTATTCCCCTGCGGCAATGATCGTTTAAGTTTTTGTTCATAAAATTGAAAATCTTCAATCCTCTTCGACCTCGCCTATTTTAAGTTGTGTTGAGTTGTTGATTGCTCCCTATCTGGCTGAATGCCAGAAAAGATACCTGTTAATGCTCTGATCATACAGTCTTCTTGCTTCGCTGGCTAGCACCTAACAGTGAACCAATGTATGCAGCTGTTAGGCAAGAGGCGGCATGTCCACCCCATCCGGGCTGACGGTTGTGCGGAGGGTTAATGACCCGTACAAGTAAGAAAAAGTAAACTGTTATGAGGAAGCATGCTGTCTCGGGGCAACGGAGGTACATACAACGCCGAGCTAGCTCGAACAATGACGATTTCCGGGAATGCTCCTGGAATAAACAACACTCCAAGGCACACTCATCAACTAGAAACCATCGTCACGCAGATCAAGGGTTATTTATTGTATACTATCAATTCAAATAACGGCGATCAAGGAAATACTCAGGAGAATGAGAAAAATTAGTGCGACGTATATTAAATCTCTTACAAAAGATTGCACATACTGGAATGCGGCTTCGTCTAACAAGAGCTCATGCGGTTGTTTCGTCTTTTCCAATCAATGTCCTCGCAGACTGGACCATTTCTCCGACGTGGAGTTTTCCTTTCGAAGGCACCAAGAATCAACTCTTTAGTTTTGCATATCGCCCAGTTTAGAGCCCCAAACAGCAGCTTAGTACCTAAACGTCATTCCTGACCATAAGCTCAATTGGAAGTCTAACATAGAAAGAAAGTACAGCTATCGACGCCTGCTGTTAAAATTTCGGCAGAAACTGAGGTCTTGAATACAAAATTACCCTTTCGATGTACATAGACGTTGTCCATCCCATTCTCACCTACGGCTCACTAGTACAGCGGCCCCCTAAGCAAAACCTACAACTTAAACAAACTCGCCACGGACTACATTACCCCTGCTATTGACTTCGACATGTCGGCACAACGCCAGTTTCCATCCAGACAGGACTGGAAAACCCAATCGGAATACCAATTTCTGATCTACACAGACGGGTCTAATCTACACTACGGCGTAGGCTCATGGATTTCAACATCTCTAATTCTCATCGCCTCCCAGATCACTCGAGTATCTTCCAGGTTAAAAGGCTAGTGATCAGAGAAGCGGGAAACTTCTCTTTAATACCTGCCCTTATGGTAGAGCCGCAGCAATCTGGAGCGACAGCCAAGTAGCCATAAGGGCCGTCTCTTGGTTCAATAGAGCAAGGAAGAACTTAGATAGGACAGTAGCGGGCGAAAAATCACTCTCCTCTGCCACACCAAAATAGAAGGAAATGAGATTGCAGACAAACTGGCTGAGCAAGGAGCTTCCGGCTACGCCTCCTCTGAAATGATGGGTTCCCCATTTAACCACCTCAAATACAGCATCTACCAACACTTCCTGTCGAATATAATCAAATTCCTAAACTCCACAGGTTGGATGTGGCTAATCCAAACAACCCAAGTCTACGAGGTGTTAAAACGGCGCATAGGCGCTACTTCTACCCTGATTGACTCAAATCGGGAAGACACTGAAATCAGCCAACCAACCGATGGACCTGAGGTGTTGGAGCCTTTCAAACTTTGCCTGAGTGACACTTTTCAGGCCTTGGCCCCGCTGTGGTAGTAGTCCCCACATTTATTTATAATTTTGCGTGCTCTAGGGATTATTACTACCCTTCAGTGTCCGGGGTCAAGGCACGGGACAAGGGCCGAAGGTAGAAAGAGAGAGGAGGTGCGTGTTCCTGTGTACATTGGTCTTAAATATCTGCGGATTGTAGTCCGAGGGAAATATTAGGCTGGGAATTGCATTCCATATTCGTGCAGTTCGGCTGATGAATGAGGCTCTAATTCTAACTGTGCGTCCGAAAGCAGGCTTAAGGATATACTGATGGGCATTCTTGGTAAGACGGGTATTGTGGGTGAATTCATGGAGAGGAGGATTGCAGTTGACCAGCTCATTTGATCATCGTTTTTTTAACAAACGGATAATAAACAAGGAAAGACAAGACGGTACGTCGATGTTCGAACGAGTCTAATGACTCTGCGATTTTGCTGTGTCCTATAAGCTCGCTTTTGGATTCTATCTAGTAGGTGCAGCGTGGTCTTGCACAGTGTGGGCAGGAAGAGATATCAAAGGGATATATTGTAAAAGGACGGTCGGAGAAGGTAAATGGAATTTAAAAGTTAAAAACAAATTATGTTTTCGTTGGATAACTTGAACGCTATCGGAAAGTGCGTTAATCATTTCGTCTTAGATAGGAGCCTTAGTGACTACTGCAAATAAACCAAATTTACGGTTTTTAGGGAATCACATGAAGTTGTAGCAGACGTGACACTTCTCATTAAGGGCACGCCTCTATAAGGGGCACCTCTTTTAATGGACAATTCGCTATGGTCGCGGCGTAAAGTTAGAGCTATTCGTGTATTTCAGCCCCTTTAAAATGGACTTCCGTTAAATCGGACACGGGCATGAATTTACAGCGCCTATTGAGCAGTTGTGCCCTCTTAACGGACAGACGAAGCAGAAATGAACTCTTCCAGAAAAATATTGAATGAAATGAACTCCCCATCCTTACATGAGTACTTAATCAGTGAATACTTCTCTTCTACGGATGCAACGCGGGTGTTCGCTTTAGAGAAGTCTCCTTGTATTTAGATTGAAGCAGCAAAAGAATGTTCGGAACCAGATATGAAGTACTCAAGCTTGGGGCGAATGTTAACCTTAAAATATTAAAGCCAAATCAGAGGTGGTAATATATTTCGTGCATCGATTAAGGAAACCTTAACATTTCGCAGCATTTTTGGCTCCCTCAAATATGTATCCTTCTAACTTAGTGTTGTGTTGATACGAATACCAAGGATGGACAATTTTTTCCCGTTTCATCGACACAAGTGCCATTCATGGACAATGGACAGTGGCTGATTATCCCTTGATAATCAGCCATCGTTCGCTTGAGTGACAGCAGACAGCATTGAGTTTTTGAAACATTGAATTCCATTCCATTGTTTTTCCCCAGTTAATTATGCTGTCAAGATCGGAATTCAACGTGCTTAACATACGCTGCCGTTCCAATTCTACGGCCGAAGGGCTGGGTCGTGAGTCTAGGAACGAATATGAAAAGCTAAGGGTACTGTCATCAGCGTCAATGGATTGTATTAGAAGTAGCAGACAAGAGATCATTTATAAAAATGAAAAAGAGTGCCAGAGACAGAACAGACTTGGGGACTTGGACACTTGGGGAACACCAGCATTTATTTGGTGGAATTCAGACTTGAATCCATCCAAATAACTTGAATTAAACGACATCGATACCATAAGCACGCATTTTCGACAAAAGAACTTGTTGCCAAACTCTGTCAAATGCCTTAGAAATATCAAGCGCAACGACCTACCTTTCGCTTGCATTGTGCAAAGATAGGTTCCACTTTTCGGTGAGAGAAGCTATCAGATCACCAGAGGACCTGTTGTTTCAATCCGAACATGCGTTTGCCAGCGTAAAAAGCATTTTGTGCTGTCGTCGAAGATAATACTATTAAACTTGCCGTAATTTTTGGTTGATATTTCTAAAAATAGGGTCCATCTTTTCTGATTTGTTAGAGTTGATGATGACGCCATTAAGTAACTCCCACTTAACACACTTTTAAATCGAAGACTTCCCTCGACTGGACATATCTCTTAACCAGATGTCACAGTATGTTCAGTATGTTCACCTGATATGTTTGCCGGACACTGTGACACTCCAGAAAATCACAAGCCTCACGTACTCTCTAGAAAAGGCACTAGTTGAGTGCTCTTTCCGAGTAGAGAATTGCCACCCATGGGCCGCCGACATTTTGAGTATCATGCAACATGTATCACGCACAATGTGTTCATAAAGTCTCTGAACGGAAATCTTTTTGAACGAGACTCAAATTCAAATTCCATAGTTCGACTGTTAACATTCTTATCTCACGCCTGCAACGTCAGAAAACGTTCACGATTGGGTAAATTGGAGTTCCCCAATTTGCTATGTGCGTCATTCGAGATTGTCGTCCCATTAGCTTCTAGATACAAGTGGCGGTATTATTTGAGGAATTAATCTGTTACCATCCGTCACAACGCACGAATCATGAAAAATATACCACCAACGACAGCTTCAAAATGGAAAATCCTCTCAAATGCTTGACCTCTTCGCAATCTCTATATGCTATCATCCTTTATCTGCTGCTTTCGTTAGGGGCGTTGGTTGATTGCCACTTGTTATCTGTCACGTATTGTCTATCAGCCGCAAGCTGTTGTCTCACGCTTGCTAGATCGTTTCGCGAATGCCTAAGAGTAGGCAACTGTTTTGAACAAATTTTGCTCTTGGCGAATTTTAAAATGTTTGGAATCTTTCTGTAGATCGACGCACGTTGGAGGTTTGTCATGTGATTTGCCACTTATTTGGTGGATTGGACTGTCTAAATCGAAAGCAAACTTTTGCCCGTTTACCCTAAAATGTCGTGGTGCACACAAAATGGACCACACTGAACCGATAGCTTTTAAGAAAACCAGCATATTTACATGCAAATTATTCATCTCGTCGGAAATTGAACCTAGACAACAACGACAGATGGCCCTACCTTTCCCCTTTCTTACAGAATATTACCCCATCCATTGAAGATGGAGAACTAAAGTGCCATTCACACGAGCACACAGTAGCCAATTTCGCAATCTCTAAAGCTTCATTCGTATGGCGTTTTCTCATTCACTGATGAGAAGGCCCCTTCAACGGTACCGACTCCTGAAGCATAAATGAGATTCAAGATTCAACCATAAACTGTATGGGGTGTACAGCGACATGAGTCTATCCAGCCGTCTACGGATTCAACGCCTAAGATGGCTAGGCTATATAGAGGCAACATTGCTCTGGCCCGAAGATTGTTCGTCTCCGAACCAGTGGGACAACGCAATAGAGGACGCCCACGGAACCGATGGCGCATCCAGGTGGAAATGGATCTCAGCCAACTTGGCGCAAGCAATTGAAGATAGTTAACTAAAGATCGTGCCAACTGGACAGGCTTGATGGTTGATGCACAGGCCCACCTCAGCCTGTAGGGCTACGAGAAGAGGTAAAAGAGGAATTTATGGATCATGCCAGGAAATACGCGAACACATCTACTGCCTGTTATCCGTTGTCCGCAATTTTCTTCCTGTCATCTGTTGTTGAGACTGAACCCATCCTGACCCTGACAACCCCAAATGCTTAGATTCCAAAGTAGCATTTGGGCATCGTTCAATTTAAAACGTTCACAGAGGTATGCCATCACTTATAGGGTGGGCCAAGTTTATTTTTAAAAACGCTATAAAATGAACGAAATTAATTTGAATTCTATGTATTACGGTTTTTTTTAGTAAAAACAAACAATCCCATTATTTATAAAATATCATGTCGTTCAAGTGGTTGCCTCAGCTGGGGCTTCACAGTACGGCATTTTGTCACCCCATTTCCCCAATTGTCCACAACCTTGTTGATGGTCCCGGACTGTAGCTCACAGCTTATTTGGATAATACTGGCCTTAAGTGCCTGAATAGCTTTCGGATTGTTGGCATAAGGTCAGTCCCTCTCCGTTCCCCACAAAAAAGGCAACCAAAGGGGTCTAACGTATCAAACGGCAGCTCCTAGGCGGCCTATTGTCATCACCAAGACGGCTGATAAGACGGTTTTAGAAATTTCGTGCGCAGAAGATCGATTTTGGCATGCGCTGTCTGGCATAGTGTGACATCGTGCATGAACTAGGTGTCGTCCGAATTCATGTGTTCAATTCAGTTTAATAAATCGTCGGTTAACATGGCTCTGTAACACCCACCATTGACCGAAACGTTGTTCCCAGCCCCATTTTCGATGAAGCTCTCGTCTCATCTGTACGCCGACGGGGACCACTAGTGTTGTTCACAAGCATACCAGTCTTCAGAACTTTTTGCACGAGCTTGCAGTCGCGGTGGGTGCTTCATTTAGGCTAAAAACTCTTTCCAAAAAGCGGGCTACATTACATTTACTTTGGAAATAAGTTTTCAATATTTCCTAAAGTTGTTCAAGCCTAAAGGGAATCATTTCGTTCCACGGAGGTATGATACCGATATTCTGTCAAGATTTCGAGCGGAAAACAGCTCTCAGTGTCAAAATAACCTAAGATTGAAAAAAAAACAACACACACCAGATGGCCAACCCTGTAGAACTCTCTTCGGTGTAATCGCCTTCTTAAAAAGCACCTTCTAGTTTAATTCTGAAACCTGCATCTGTTATAAAATGTCATCAGTTGACCATCACTCTTGCAACCATCATTTCGGTTGTAAAAGGATGTCCATACCACTTGTCTCGCGGCTGTCATTTCTTTGGTGTTTGAAATCGATGTCCTGTCGCCTGTAGATTGTCTTCATATCTATCACCTTGCTTTTCTAAATGTCCATCCATTGTCTGTCATTTGTAGACGTTGAATCGACTGACACCTGTCATCAGTCAATGAGTGATGAATGATGACAGATGTCAGAAGTTACTCTCCTCATCTCATCTTTCATGACAATTGGCAGTGTATAGAGTTGGAAAATCATATTTGCAATGCTTATTTCGATTAATGGATTTGTCCACATTCGCAGGTCGAAATTGAGTTACAAAACGTCAAATACCTTCAGTGCCAGTTATTTTCGTTTTGAAATACAATGTTGGAAGCTTAAGTTTAATGACGAAAATATCTGAAAATTCAAGAAAGTTGATGAGGAACTACTCTTGACACCTGTCAATGTCACTTACTATCCATTGGAGAATGAATTCCAACACTGGTTCGACTTCTGACAGCACTCGTCCAGGTGAACAAGATTCCTTGTGATATAGCTTCAAATTTGACAGACGATCCACATCATAAAATTGACGACCAAATAAGTGACAAATCACATGACAAACTTCCATCAGCCCTCCAACGTCAATCGATAGAAAAAATTCCAAACATTTCAGACGTCATTGGAAAAAGAAAATCGCACAAAATTGCAATCTAGATAGAAATGGCGCCTCGCCGCAAAACATCTATCACATTAGATACTTATCGCGAATCTATTATCGACTGCACACAGACCAGCCCTCGATAACAATCACAGTCGCCTCGTGCTACGGCCGAAGATCACATCAAAGTCGGATATCTACTGCAATGCCACCGATTATGCGCTCCGACTGGAAAAGTCGTAATTCCCAAAAGATAACAACAAAACAAAACACAATCGCACCGATAAGATACACACTTCAATCAGAGTCGTGCAGTATGACTTTTTAATTGAAAATCGGAGAAAACAACAACCAGACAAAACTCAAGCACCCAGGCGATTGCAAGACGCTTCCGGCCCTCGTTCGCCAACGTCCTGCAAATTCAATTAAGTCTCGACAAGCCGCAGCGCGCACAAACAAAAAACAAAACAATCCAGATTTTCAATTTTGTTCATTGACTCATGATGACTTTATATAAACTTACACGCTAAACAAAAATACAACTAATCCTTCGATAAAATTAGATACAAATCGATCACAGATAAACGAGTTTTTAATGAGTTTCATTTCAAGTATCAATCAAGCGTTTGTCGTTGTCTTGTTGTCTCAATCAATGCACCGACCCCACCCTCGCACGATGGCTAGTAGCCGTAGATGAAGATCTCGTAGGTGAAGCTCAGGGTGCTGTTGCACTCGATCAGAAACTCAGCATAGGTCTGAGAGATGCCCCCTCCGACGAACGAGGTCTCTGCGTCGTCCGATGTGAGATCGACCAGCACTTCGGCGAAGGTAATTGTCGCTCCATAGCCAATTGCCGGATAACGGATGAACACCTCGATGTCCTCCAGTTGGGTGAAGGTCTCTGAATCGTCGAAGTTTAGGAGTAGTCTGTCACCTAGAAACAAAAAAGAAACGCAAATTAGATGATTTTAGAAGAGAATGCTTGCGAAGAGTAGGGCTGGTTCACAATGACTGGTGTGAAGATGGTCAAACAGGAGGGAAGTGAATAATTTTATCAGTTACTTATTATTTGTAATGAACTTACAGACGATCTTCCTACTTTTAAGCTAAATATTATATAACGATCACTTTTCGAGACATTTTTGACAGCTGTCAATTGAGAGGTTGATGTGTAGGACCATCCAATGAATTATACCCTCTATCTTGTAAAATCTAAGACGGCATCCATCTGATCAATTAGGCAAAAGCCTCAGCTCTGGACATTCAAGTGATTGCAACCATGGTGAATGAAGCAGAATTATTTAGCTGTCAATCGAGTTGTAACTCCACTCACCCTGAGACCATTCGAAGCAGTCCCTGTAGCTCTGGAATTTTTGGAACCAAATGAACTATCGCCAGAAACATCATTAACCAACAACGAAGAGTGGACATGTTTCCAAGAAAACTGTCCTCCGAGTGCTGACGATTAGAAAACACCATCGACAGATGTCAGATGAACAGAGGACTCACTGCCTTGTAAGCTGGACAAAGGTGCACGCATTTCAGAGCTGTTAGTTGATGGACTTGTCAAAGGACTTGTGTAGTGCATTCACCAGCACACTTAGACCATTTGATGGTCCATTGTGATACCCCTAGTCAGACTACTACCACTGTTTGACTACTCCAGTGATAGTGCCGTTAATTTGATCCCAACTGCAAATGGTGACCGGACCAGTTTTGAAAACCAGATAAAAGCGTATTAACTTTGCTTTCACTGGGATTCGAACCCGGGACCCCGCTACCAGGGGCAGGCATTCTACCAACTGCACCAACTGAAGTCTACTTGAGCAACTTTGCCTGACGAAGGCTTAAGTTTTAAGAAGGTCCTTCATTTGATCGGTTTTATTCACTCAAGCTCACCTTAATTGTTGGTACAATAATTTTTGGAGTTTCGTGCTAAAATTTAAGCCGGTCATTGCATTAAAAAAGCTCAGAAAGGCTGTTTTTCCATTCCTTAACAGGGTCGTCATTGGATCTTCCTGAGCCAGTTAATATTGGGAATTTATTCTAAACACAGTTTGGTCCAAATTAAACGTGAACTCCACTAATGACATCTTATTGGAGATCCAACGTAGAATCACCCTTGGCAACCGTTGTTACTTCAATTTGTCTAAACAGCTGAGTTCAAAATTCCCTACTCGGAGGACCAAGATCATGCTCTATCAAACTCTTATTTTGCCAGTCCTGCTACATGGAGCCGAAAGCTGGGCGCTAAGAAAAACTGTGGAGCTGATTCTTGGTGCCTTCAAAAGAAAAATTCTACATCGGATATATGGTCCCATTATCGAGAAAGGCGAATGGAGGAGAAGACACAACCGCGAACTATACGAGCTGTACCAAGATTTGAAAGTCGTTCGGAAGGAAAGAAGAGCCGTCGACTGCACTGGGTTGATCACATCGCGACCATGGACACCAACGCTCCAGCAAAGAGGGTCTTCGAATTCGGGCTTCCTGGTTCGAAAAGCAGAGGAAGACTGAATCTCAGTTATAAGGACCAAGTTATCGCGAATGCAAGACAGCTTGGTCTTGATGTCTGGAAGCAGCATGTCCAGGACCATAAGAAATGGAAGGCAGAAATTGTTTAGGCTCAGACCTTCTATGGGTCGTATGCATGGTAAATAAGTAAATTTGATAAAAATTCAATTCAGAGATTTAATTCCACGTCTTTTTCTCAATCGAACCCGCATTAATCATAGGCACGTTTTGCCTACCATGTCCAATAACCAACACTTCCCCACTGAATTCCCCTTATGTCTAGAAGCACGGGGACAAATTCCAATCGAAGAATCTCTCTCAAGTCACTGATAAGCTTTGTCAAGGGTATAACCGTCCGGGAAGCAAGCCCCTTTCAATCGTTAGAGGACAATACTACATCTAACAATAGTCAGTCACATCTGTAGAAAACACACTTAAGTTCACATCGACTTGTGGTGCCACGGGATGAAATAGTCGAACTCATCCAAATCGGACGCAAACCCAGCTGCTGAGGAACGTAATATGAGAGGACGGACTGGGAATGGATACGCAATGAGGAATTTACTTTCAACGTCCATTTTGGTTTCGTGTATCTCTTTCTCCTAAAGGAGCTCAAGTTCAAATCAGACGTTAACCCTCCTTTCACAATTGATGGTCCAATGAAATTGGAGTTGGAGACTTCGTCTACCCATGCATTGGCAAACGCTCATTCCTAACGATCATCCTCTGGTTACTCTGTGTTTCTTTGGGCTAAGAAGTCAATCAAGTCAACTCCCTAGAAAAAAGGAATTAAGAGGGTGTTCATGCAGCGTCCAAGACGTTTCACTAACTTGTGCGGAATCTCCACTTAAAATACCGCAATCGGGGTCTCACACTATCAATGACTATCGACCAAACTATTGCACCCATGAAGTAACCCCTCATGCAGCAAGACCCTTATCATGTCAGTCCTGGTCTGAGTGATGTTCATCGAATAAAGAGTTGATTTGAGCACAGGCAAACTGCAGGACACAAATAGAGGAGGACATAAATGGCACAAGTTAAAAGGAGAGGGATTCAAGACTTTCGTACTTTTCTTTTCTACAAGCGGAGATTTATGCGATAGACAGAGCATAGCGATCTGAATGATCTTTCAAAATACCTTGCTAAGATGCCCAGATGGCATGGTATAACGGTGAGAGCCATCAGTGCGACTGATGCGGCTAAGTAGGACAGGGAAGGAAATGCTGCTCAAAGGGAAGGATGATACCACCGACGTTCTCAGAATGTCTCATTAGCCCGCTGAAACTGTGAGACCGTCAGAACCAACACCGAGCTCGCTGACACATTAAACAGTACAAACGCCATATCATTGCTTGCAGAAGCAGAAGAGTTCTTGCTAGTCGCTGATATATGGCTCAATAAGGACAGAATAGACCCAGGTGAGCTGCAACCAAGGTACACCAAGTTAACTTTGTGGAAGTGATAACCAGTGCATCCCAAATTTGTTGCATAGCGCTGAAGCATGAACAAAAGCAATAGAATATGAAGAAGTCCTTGGCATCTTTGTAAGATGAGTTGATGTCATATGGATAAAAATGTTCAACAACCACCTCTAGCGACTGTATAGTGACAGGGCTTAGCCAGTTTTCTACCAGGTCTAAGGTGGCTGTGTCATGCAGAGCACATGGATAACTTGGATCCGACTTGAATAGTCTCAGATCAAGCCCGCTTCTAGGGAGGAGCATACAAATGGAGAAAGACCTCAAGCAACTTATTGGGCGCTTCCTGGAGAGGCTTGCCGATTTAGGCTTTGGTCAGCCACAGACAGTAACAGCACACTGGCAAGAAGATGTGAGTGAATTACTCAAGTCTAAGCTATGCTAGAGTTTCAGGTTTCTGGTTCGGAGAACTAGAAGGTCAAGTCATTACTAGAACACGCCAAACGAACAGGTAGCATAAACTCATAAATACAGGCTTTATTGACATGCGTATCAACACTTGAGAGTGATGAGATCTAAGTATGTACACAAATTAGTTGCGAAAAAGGAAATCATAGTTTCGGGTCCTTTTTTATGACCACCTTCATCCCGCAAGGAATATTTAGCATACGCCTGATTTATGTATCCATTCTGCACGTTTTCTAACCATTTTCATTCACAGAAATCCTTCCAAAGTCCTTTAAATCCGCAAAATCAAAACTGGCTCACTCAGATAAAAAAAAAGGCCACCCAATTCAATTACCATTTTATTGTATTTTTTCGGCTGAAACGAGTCAATTTCCTGAAAGTCAATTTTCTTGGTCGTTCTTTGTAGAAATGATTGAAATGTGAAATGATTGTGTGCGGTAGACTAATTCCAAGGAAACTGCATTTAATTTTTGTCAATTGCTTGCTTTGTTTGGGAGAACAAGTTATTTTTTCATTTCGACGACTTTTTTTAAAATCACATTTTCACACAATTTTTTAACATGCCTGGCAATGATCTGAACTAATTACACTGAAGAAGTGACAGATAGCGTTGAAGGCGTTGCCAGAACGGAGAATTTGGTGATGCAAAATTAACATATTTATTTCACTAGGATTTTATAAAATTAATTAAAGGGCGCAGATAAGCAAACTTTGTGTTCGTGTGTAGAAACGATTGTAGGAAAAGTGAAATGGGAAGTGTCCTGGTTGGTACTTGATGTGGTAGGTATTATACTTTTTGTAATACAGAACAAACTAGATTCACGCAACTAATAGAAATTAAGGCGAAGCTGTTGCTTATTGGGTCACATTTTTTCAAAAGAAATAATAGTCAAAGCGGCTATGATTGTATAGAGAAAATGAGAATGAGATGAAAAAATGTTTAAAACGAAAGCAAATCATTATTGTTGATTATAGTTTTTACCAGAAATGAGGTATTACAGATAGGACCAACTTCTACCTCTCTTGCCCCTTAAAATGTGTGACAACTGTTTTTTGAAACGTGTTCTAAAACCAAAATGACCAATCAGAGGACGTAATTTATGTTATTTCGTGAATAACCGTTCAAAATCAATGAATATCTGTCGAAAAGGCACTCAAATTCGTCGATAGACTAGGGGGCAATCAGCTGTGAAGTCGGCTATCTCTGTAATACTTCATTTCTGGTTTTTACAAATCAGTTGGAATTGATACGTACAAAACCAAGAGTTTTTTTCTAAAGACATTGTATATTTTAAAGTTAGCGAATCGAGGGTTGCGTGAATCGAGTTTGTGCTCCAATTAGATTTCGCCGTCGGTAACAGCTGACAAATTGTTCTCAAATTGACACGATGTTCAGAAATATGTACCACAGTTCCCAACGAACCGTGTGATTTGGATGAATTCTTTTATTACTGAAACCTCAATAGGTCGTTTCCACCGAGATTGAAGTGTGTTCCAATGGCATAAGCTTTCAATTTTGAAGTGGCAAGCAAACAGCCGCAATTGTGAACACCAGAAAAAAGGAAGGGAAAATGAACACCAAAATGAACTGAAATTCACGCTGTAGGCTCGTTCGCATTGACAATCTCTCACGGACAGATTAACCCGAGGGGGTTTCAATTAGATTTCAACAACATCACAAGGTTTTGAAAACCCGAATAATTTATGGCAAAACCTGGGAGATTCGGGGAAATTTGTTGAAATCTCGCGATTTCGGTGGAACATGGTATAAGCAAGGATTTTGAGAGTAAAATATGAAGAGCGATCGTTTTTCGGAATCGAAAGAAATCGTTGAGTACTTCTAGCGCAAATCCATTTTTTCGAAATCTTCGAAATCTGCTCACGATTTAAAACTTTCATTCGTCGCCGAGTGTTCCGGTAAAAAGCTAACTACAACTATTTCACACTCGAACAATTCACAGAAAACACTGTCAGTTAACCACTTCTCCTGTCATTTCTGTGATCACAAGAGACCAAGAATTGTTCATCACAAGGCCACGAAAACCACGCCACTCCACACAAAAATAAACCTTCCACATTTGAATGCGTCGCCCCAAGAAAAAAAAAAAAAAGCATTTCAAACTTACCAGTAATCCTCTTGCCCTTCGAGAAGTAAATGTTTCCCTTGACATGACGGATCTTGTCGAAAGAGTCCAGGCTGACGTCAGGATTCTGCGCCTGCCACCGGGTGTCCGCGGTGACAATCGTGATCTCCGTGTAATCCAAATCAATGCAATTCACCGCCAAAAAGATGCCGACGAACAAAAGACCGAATGCTGTCACATTTGAGCAGGAGAATCGTGCCATGCTTCTAGTGCCTTCTAGATTATCTGTTTGCGAATTAGTACGAAATCCCTTACGTAAGTCTCGACTCGTTGATAGTTGCGAATGTTTTGCGCGGTACGTGAGGGTTGTTGGTTAGCGGCTAGTCCCGTTCAAGGCGTTCAATATGACTGCCTGCCGAGTGACGGGCACTTATATTCGCTTTGTGATATCGCGTGTCGCGATCGTTCGATAAGTTTTGCGAAATGTGGAGCTTAAAATTGATTTTTTTGTTTTTTTTTTTTTTGCGAAAGATAAGATTTTTTTTAGACGAGGCGGTTATATTTGGCGCTTTTCGTTGGCGATTATCCGACAGTTAAGCGTGTGCAAGGCGTTGACTGTGAAATTAGCGAACGCGATTTGCTTATCACTCTGAAGTTGGAGAGCTATCGATATTTGTGTTCGCTTGTCAATCTTGTTTGTGATTAGTTAAGTTAAATTTAAGTACTGACACAATTATGTGACCACTTGCTTTGCACTTTTGAAAGCTCAACGATTGGTGGAGTCGCAGTTTATGCGTGTGTTTTTCAGTCCGACATGCTGTCTACCCTAAGAACGGCACAAAGGAACGCGTGTACTTCAATTGAAAGGTGGGCCGATTAATTCCTGCCATTGAAATTATGGCTCGGGTTCAGTGTGAATGACGACTTGGGAGGTACGCGTATAAGACGCTGTGCCGAAATTGTCTTCTGGACACTTAAACAACAATCGCCCAAAGGCGATATTCAGAAACCGTTTTTGACTGTTAACTAACATCGAACAAAGGAAGACTTGCGGACAGTGTCATATCCAGTAGGATGTCCTTGTCTACAGCAAACTCGAAGTTAAAAGTATGTGGGTCACTGATCGAGGGGACGGCACACATACAACATGCCTCCCTGTTCTGATTGTAGTAACAGAGAGAAAAAAATTATTGTTGACCCAGAGGTTCGTTAACGTGGAGCTTGGCGGTACAAAGGCTACAGATTTCACGCCTGGAACCGAAACAGCAATGCATCACTATTTTTCAATATGAGTGTCACAATCACGAACGACATCAGTACAAGGTTTCAAGAGGCAATTGTGTAGTAGAGCCATCTCCCGAAGAACCAAGCTCACTTTATACAAGACCTTGGAAAAGACCCAGGAGATGCAGATCGACACCCACCACATTTTTGTCGATTTCAAGGCCGCATATGACAGCGTGCATAGGGACGAGCTATACAACGCTATGTCTAGTTTTGACATTCCTGCCAAACTCGTCAGGTTGTGCATGGAGAATTCTCGCTGCTCCATCAAGGTCGGTAACGAACTCACCGAGACCTTCAATGTCAAAAAAGGATTTAGACAAGGTGACGCGCTGTCATGTGATTTCTTTAACATCATCCTGGAGAAGATCGTGCAAGACTCACACGCCAACACTAGAGGCACGATTTTCCAGAAGTCCGTACAACTGCTAACATACGCGGATGACATTGACGTGATTGGCAGAACACAGCGAGCCGTCAATGAGGTGTTTGCTGGCATTGAAGCGGGGGCGGCCAAAATAGGTTTAGCGGTGAATGAGAACAAAACGAAATATATGCTGTCATCGAGAAAGGACGCACAAAATCGACGTCTTGGACAGAGCGTCACAATGGGCAGCTATAACTTCGAGGTAGTCAAGGACTTCGTCTACCTCGGCTCCGCAGTAAACAGTACAAACAACATCAGTACCGAGATCAAACACAGAGTAACTCTTATCAACCGCTGTTTCTATGGGCTCAAGAGGCAATAGAGTAGTAGAGCCATCTCTCGAAGGACCAAGCTGACTTTACACAAGACTTTGATCATCAAGAAGATTCAACCACGAAGTGTACGGGCTGTACAGCGACATGAGTCTAGCCAGGCGTCTACGGATCCAACGCCTAAGATGACTAGGCCATGTAGAGCGTATGGACAACTCAGCTCCGGCCCGAAAAGGCATCGACTCCGAACCCGTGTGACAACGTAACAGAGGACGCCCGTGTTTAAGGTGGTGCACCCAGGTGGAGAAGGATCTCAACCAACTTGGCGTGCGACACTGGAGGCAACTAACCAAAGACCGTGCTAGCTGAAGATGTTTGTTGGTTGAGGCTCTGGTCCATGTATTAACTTTGTTTTCACTGGGATTTGAACCGGAGACCCCACTAACTTAACTAACTGCACCATCCCGTCGTATACTTACACCGTAATAATCCGGATTTTATCTTGGAAATCCCGGCTTTTAATTGACTTTTTTTGTAATGAATGCTGTCGTATGCGGCCTTCAAGTCGACAAGAAGATGTTGCGTATCGATATCGAAACTCATTAGTCATTGTTGTTTGATTGCAATTCTTTACGCATATAAATAATACACAAAATACAGTAAAACTTCTCTTTACGTACACCCCTCTTTAAGGGACACCTCCTATTGCGGACAACTCGACATGATAGCGGCATGAAGGTGTTTGTTTTTTTTAACCCCTTTAGAACGGACACCGCTTGCATGCCTCACAATCATGATGGCCACGGTGCTGTCCGCTATAGAGAAGTTTCACTGTATCAGCAAATCATGACCCTGAGTGCATCGAAAAGTTACCCCAAACCAACCATCAGCACCGGAAACTGTTAACTGCGGCCAACTAGCGCGTCTAAATCGAGTGGCAAGCACTTGTAATAAATTAATTATGACCACCGTTATCTTATATTCTATCACATTCAATTCAACCTTAGCACGAAGTCTCGTAATGCGAGTTGGCCTGAATAGAGTTTCAATAAAAGTTTACAACTCAACCCTGTGTACAATTTCTAATGTAATTTGGACAATATCTTAATATTCCCCATATAATTTTAAAGCCCGCGACGCACGTTTCTAATTTTACTTAGAGATTTTTTTTTGTGTATTACGTATTGGAAAGAATAGTATTTCATGAGGAACAATGAGATGAATGTGAAAATGGCATTTGTGAACACACTGGAGAGGTGCATTTCGAGACAACACTTAAGGTGGATACTTAGTTTTGGCTGTAGCTTTTTTCAAGCTCTCGCGGCGGATAGTCGTCTACCTGAACACGTCCATTAGAGTCTTTGGATTCAAAAGTTAATCAAGCCAACTCTGGAAGGATCAGGTTAAATTTGTAGAGGAGATTTATCATACCTGTCCTGATGTATGGCATACATATCTTAAAAGATTATGAAGAAGTATTTGGTGGCTGCAAGAGAAAAGATCTGCGTTCAATCATTGGTTCTTATTTTGTCGACGGCATTTGGAGGAGAAGACTCACTAAATAATGTGGCTTACAGCGACTTTAGCCTAGCCAGTGGTATATGGATCCAATTTCTAAGATGGCTGGGCCATGGACAGCTCTAGTACGAGGAGTCTTCGATTCTAGTCTGTGAGACAATGCATTAGAGGACGCTCCCTTCTCAGGTGGCCTCACAAGTGGAGAATGAGGTTAATGCGCATTCCCTGGAAACAGCTAGCCAGAGACCGGGCTACTACACTGTATTTAATTAGGAACATTGTTACATTCATTGGGAGGAGTTACTCCCCTTTAACAAGACCCCTGAGTTCAAATGCACAAACATAATTGGAACTCACCAGGTCAGCAAAGAATCTAGGTGGTGTACTTAACTCCAATCTCATGTAGAAGGATAATACGGAGGACCGTGCAAAGAAGGAGCATGTGGCGTTTTCTACGTTTTTTAGGAAAGCCTAGAGCCCTAAACCACGGATGATACACTGCCTATACTCCAGCTCTACACCTCTTCTTCTTCTCTACAATCCAACAAGCCTCTCCAACGAACACGATCTCCGGCTAGCTGCCTCCGCTTCCAGTGTCGCACGCCAAGTTTGTTGAGATCGCTCTAGCCGTCTGATAGAAGAAATACTTCCTAAGGCAGCTTACAAAAATGCATAATAATAATATTGGTGGCGCGACAGTTGGAGACGGACCTGGACCTAGCTTCTCAACAACCACTGATGCTGTGCTTGCTTTTGTTCTCTCAGGAGTGGAAGTGACCTACACTTTTATGCCGACTCCGAACGGCAAAGTTGAGAAGCTTTTTCTAGACAGGAATACTCTTTGAGCATTGTCAGTGACTCGAAAGAGGTGGAAGCCGTGAATTATGAAAGTTGGTAGATTGGGGATTCGAACCTGGCACCCTCTGCGTAAGAGTCGACACACTAACCCACTACGCCACGGCGGCTCACAAAAATGCATGCGTCTTAGAATAACGCCGACGTCAGTACTCGAAGTTACTCCTCCCTCCCTCGACCTATTCAACAGTGCAGCCTCAACAGGTTTTCTGGAGGTAAAAGCTCAAAGGTTGGACAGCAGTACAGTACCACAGTCAAAACCGGAAATATTGGCGAGACCAACTGGTAGCAGCAGAAGAGGCGTCATTCCTGTATTCAGGCGACCCAAAAAGTGTGCTATTACAGTGGCGCAGGGGTCTTCTGCGACCAATTCGAATCCCTGGCACTAAGAGTGGATTGCAGCGTTTTCCAAGCTGAAGTGGCTGCGATACACGAGGCAGCACTAGCGCTTAGAGAACACAACATCACTAACGGATGGATTTAAATTTTTTGCAACACCCAAGCAGGAGTAAGAGCAATAGCATCAGACATCTTGACATGTAAATTGGTCATGTTATGCAGACAAAGAATCTGGCCTCGAAGAATCTGGGGAAATCCCTTACGTATTCACACCCGCTTAGCTCCATAGGAAGTAACCATTGACTCAGCCAAAACTCGAGGGCTCGGTTTGAAAATTAGAACAGCGTCAATGACTCTATGGCCGATGCTGATCAAGGAACCGGGCACGCGATGTGTGCGATATGCACACATGGATTCCGACGGACTATACCGCACAACTACCTAGGCAGGAGATGCAGATATGAGGAACAAATATAATCTTTCCAACATCTGCTCAGCGAATGCCGGGCGCTAGCAAGGAAAATAATGCTGTTCTTCGGAAAACACTTCTTTGCAGAGCTGGAGGACTTGAGCGGTGCAACTGAAAAACCTCCTAAAGTATTTAACACTAGTCTATATTTAGTATCAATTTAACCTTGTCATTAATACCTTGTTGCAACGTGACTTTGACAATACTTTGCCATATTGCGATGACTGGAAGCTGCGTATCAACTTCCAGAAGTGTGAAACTGTCCTTTTTCGCACCCCTGTGGCCATGGCATCGAGGGATACGCGCGTAAGCTGGAAGAAGTTTGGCATAGTTGACGCCCAGGGTCAGCCGTTAGCCGTGAAAAATGTAGTTAGATATCTTAGCTTTGGCATTTGGTTGGATAATTTTCTGTATTTTAACAAACATATAGAGAAGGCTTTGACCAATGCTAGCCTTTGCTGTAATAAAAATTAATAATACATTCACACGTTCAGTTAACCAATAATAAAAATATTATTGAAGCGTGAATCACAAATAAGATGTTTTGACAACCATTTTTTAGCATTAGTAAAAGTTGCAATATCTTGTCATTGTTCTTATCAAATTGTTTAAATTTAATTCTTGAGTTTTTCAGAATTTATGATTTAAGCGTATAAAGCGGGCTTCATTTTTTTAGTTAATTTGTCAGGAATGGTTTATGAATAGGCTATATATACACTTAAGAATTAATTTTAGGTCAAATAGTTCCAGTTAAATGGACATTGCAATACAATTTTATTCACGAAAGTCCATATAACAATGTAAGAAAATTCCCTTAGAAATACTAGTCAACTTTTGAACACCCTCCGAACAACATACCGTTATACGTTACATGGAAAGTACATGGATTCCCACTAAATTCATGAATCTGCCGCTTTTTCCCACAAAATTCACGAATCGGCCGCCATATTGTGGTGAATTGACGAGCGTTGTAAATGTATAAGTGAAATACAAGGGATTACCACTACATCTTCGTTGTGGGCTAGGGGAAAAAATGGCCGAAGTTGAATATCTCTATCATCCATTATCTCTGGTGTTCGAGAGACGGTGTTTTAGGACTTGTCTCCGGTTGTATCGAACACCCGAGTCTGAGTACAAGAAGTACTATCCTAACGAGGTCCTGTACAACAGGGCAAACGTGAAGAGGACGGACATTAAATTAATAAGAGAGAGGGTGATAAGGAGCGGCATTTCTTTTGGTGGTTACACCAGAACCAGTCTCCGCCTTTGCCGATTTGATTTCACACAAGGGCGTGTGGATAATATATGTGACACATATACATAACATACACGCCCTTGTGTACACGTTTGTAGTATTACGGACATTAGCTTAAGTTAGCTTAAGTTTTCTTAAGTTTTAATAGGTTATAGGGCTTAGGTTTAGATTTAGGTTAGGTAATAATAAGAATGTATAGAGCGCCAAGTTTTCTTAGTTTTCTTGCCCAGTAAGTCTGAAATAATAAAGTCTGTCCTAAGGATTAAAAAAAAAAACAGAAACATTAGTTTAGATGCCGAAAGGCTAATATTAAATTAGATTAGAATATTTTAGAGTACCCGCGAAGGGTCAGTAAGATAGAATTAAGAACAGGAATTGTTAGATAGTAAAATAGATTTTTAAGTCATTTTTGTCTGGTACAAGTTGTCCTGGAAATTCAATAAAAATGAAATACAAAAAACAAAATTACCAATTTAACACTTTTTTCAAATAAGCAAAACTCTAGCCAAATGTCTGACTATTAGCGAACAGATTGCACTCAAACCAATGACTCTTCATCCAAGTAACGCCATTGGAAAAAATGGATAAAATTTGGATGTATTGTGGAGCCGTCAAATTAAAGAACGAAACGCTGCGAATGTGCTGCACTCCCAAAATTACATCCACCACCCGAACCACTCAACCACGACTTTGCAACGGAACCAGACTCTCAGTCAAGAAAAGGATGAACAATGTTATCGAGGCAACAATTTTGACTGGTCAATTCAAAGGTGAAGATGTACTATTGCCACATATCCCAAACGCAGTTCCCGGTCGCTTACGCAATGACTATCAACAAAGCACAAGGACAAGCGTTTCAAGTGTGTGGATTATATTTGGAGAATCCATGCTTCACACATGGCCAGCTCTATGTGGCCTGCTTCCGCGTTGGAAAACCTTCTGATTTATTCGTTTACGTACCAGATAGAAAAAGTAGAAATATTGTGTATCCCACAGCACTTCAATAAATACCGAATTGAAATGAAACGCTGCAATGTCACAATTTTCGAAATGAACAAAATCAATAAAATGACTCAAAATGAATTGAATATTTGTGTAATGTCTTTCGTTCTAATTTATTTTAGTTGGTGGCTTTGCAGCGTGCGCAGGGTACAGCTAGTTTCCCATAAATATCCAGCATATAGTATGTCACTTTTTTTTTAATTTAACAATCGGCTCTGTAAAACGTTGTCTAAAATTAACACCAAACATCAGATGAGCACGCAAAAACTAAACGTAGACTAGAGTTAAATGAGTCCGGATGGTTTAAATAGTAAATGTCTCACGGTAGTATAGTAGCAACGATCAAAAGCACAATGTACCCAAGTGAGTAACAGCCGTAACCCCTTTACCTACCGATAGCTACTGTAGCAGCCCTTATAATGAATTCAGGCACTCTTCTAAGAAAAATAAACATGTAAAAGGGACTACCGGTGTGAGAGCAGTGAACATGAATAAAGATCGCTCTTGTGTAGTTTGCGATACGGATGTAGTTGCGGTACGGACGTACCTTCAATAAAGTTGATCAGAAAAAATATATTCAAGTGTTTTATTATTGCTACTTCTATCGGTTAAAGTACATAGGACGGTATAGGCCACTCTAAGCCTTTCCTGAATATTGGTAAGTAATCCTCCGTCAAATATTCTTTGTAAGTTATTCATCCAAAGAACAGTCTTTGCTGTAGAAAGAAATCTATACAAATATTGTAAAGCTGAAGAGTTTGATTGGTTGAACGCGCTAATCTCAAGAACTACTGGTTTGAATTGAAAAAATTCTTTTTGTGATGGATAGTTCATTTATCGAGGAAGGCTTTAGGAAGACTTTTAACATCACGTTGCGACCAACAGGAACGAAATGAAAAATGTTGCAAAAATGGAGAAAAAATTGATTCCTTTTTGAGAGCTTCATTTTCATCCAACCTCGATAACGGGAACAGCTAGTCATAGGATAAGCAATGATTGATGGATGGCAACTCACGTAGCGTCCAATTCCAAGGATCTCTTGTGAAATCTTTCCCAAAATTTGGCTTGTCACAGAGATCTAATCATTATTAGCGGAAACATCACTTTCTAAGTTTCCAAGAATACACCGTAAAGTTAACGCCGATAAACGGAGTCCCAGCGCAGAGCTGCATGTTCTCAAGCTATTCACAAGCTATTCGCAAAAATATGATGACAAACAATAGCAACCAAAAATAATTATTTTATCGGTAGGTTTATAATCCATCTCTAATACGAAATCCGATTTCGATCTTTACGATCGAGTCAGTTGACCAAATAACTCACATTTTCAGCGAAACCTTTCAGTCACTTCGTCTGCCGTAAATCTCTGCACTCCAGTCCAAAAGGTGCTGCCACAAATCACTCCGCTCTTTCACTTGGTCAACTGCTGGCAATAGCTGCTGAATTGCAGACACTTTTATGGCTTGTTTCTCTGTCAAGGACTGTAAATAAACGCAGTTGACGCAATTCGCCGCGGGCATGGGCAGCTTGTTCAAAGCAACTGTCAACACTTGACCATTAATTGGTGTTTGATCGATTTATTAGATTCTCGGTTGTGGTTGTGAATTGTTTTACAACGATGTTTTGCACAGCAGATAAGCGCGTCTAGCACAGGGGGATATTTGGAGCTTTTATGGCCTGCCGTGGAAGCTCTGGAGGGTGGGCGAAACTTGCCGGGCATAGAAACAGATCAAGTGTGTCACGTTTCAGCTTTGTGGGCACTCATTAGCTGCGGGTCTTTGGTTGTTATGCCGGCGATAGTGGGGAGAGCGGAATTGAGGAACGGTTTCTAGAAAGTGAACACCTCACGATAAGGTTAAGACTTGATTTCCGGCGAATAAGTAATTACCTCCGTTCGTGAAAAGTGGTGAGGTGGACGAGTTGTTTTCCATGAGATATAATGTGAGCAAGTTGATGGTCCCTTAGTTGACTGTTTGATTCTTTTACTTGCCCACTTGGAGGTCCGGTCTGGAGTCCTTCTTGGACTGTCTCACATTCAAGCTTTGGCTGACGCTATAGTCCGGGGTGGACCTGGGCCTAAGCCAACATGCCTCTCCATCTAGCACGGTCTTGGGTTGTAGCCACGCACTTTCAGCTGATTTAGATCCGTTCGCAGAAGTGTGCGCCACCAGAGTCGTGGTCTTCCCTTGTCACGTTGTCCTTCGGGGTTAGAGTCGAAGACTTTCCGGGCCGGAGCATGGGTCCCCATTCGCTCTACATGGCCTAGCCATCTGAGACGGGAGACTCGAACTCGTTTGACCAGATCGATGTCGCTGTACAGCCCGTTCATCCTTTAGTCTCGTCCTCCAAACACCAAGAGTACATACGGGACCAAAGGTAATACGAAGGACTTTCTTCTCGAAGCGAACAAGAATCCGCTTTGGTTAGTGTCCATACTTTTGCGCCATACAGCACGATTGGGACTATCAAGGTCTTATATAGGCATATCTTGGTTCTTAGAGAGAAGGCTTTATTCCTCAAGTGCTTTCCAAGCCCAAAAACACAGTGATTGGCAAGCGTGATCCTTCGTTTTATCTCTGCGTTAACTGCTGAGCCTAGGTAGAACGTCTTTCACTACTTGGAAGTTATAGCTGTGTATGGTATTTTTTTGTCGGTGTTGGTGGACCTTTTTCGTAGACAGCATATCTTCGCAGCTTACTTCTCGATGCTCACAAACGCCCCACTGACAGCGTTGTGTTCTTCCAATGATGTCAATGTCATCGGCATATGCGAGCTGTTTCACAGATTTGTGGAAGATCGTACCTCTGGTGTTGTCGTTTGAGTTACGCACGATCTTCTCGAGAATAATGCTAAATCGCATAACAAAATCCTGCCTTGTCTAAATCCGTTTTTGACATCAAAAGTCTCGGGAAAATCTTTACCGACCTTGACAGAGCAACGGCCATTCTCCTTTTCGAGAAATTAAGAACGAATTTAATTGTTGGTGGTGATTTTAACGCCAAACACACCTTTTGGGGCTTGTGTAAAAATTCAACGAAATTAAGACTGTTGTACAAAGTCGGTATGGAGCTCGGGGTTGACTTCCTCTCATCAGGAAAATGGACATATTGGTCCGACAATACGGCAAAAGTAACCGACTTAGTAGACTTTTTTATTATTAAAGGGGTACCTACAATCTTTGTGAAAGTAGAAGAAACCTTTACCCTCTCTTCCGACCACTCACCTGTAATCGGGACCATAAGCAATAAATTAAGGAAAGTGGAAGGTGCGCCGAGATTGACAGATAGCAAAACTGATTGGGAAAGTTTTAGACATGACTGTGACGGAAATATTAGTATAAATGGGTCCTTAACAACAACTTTAGAGTTAAATAAATGTAAAAATACTCCTCGCAGTAAAAATATAACCAAATTTAATGAAACAAATCTTCCGCGAGAAATAAAAGAACTTACACTCGAAAAAAGAAAGCGCGCAAGAAATGGCAGCAGTCTCACGCCCCGCAACATAAAACATACCTAAATCGCCTGTGCAACCAACTAAAAATAGCTTTCCAGTGTGGGACAACGCAACAGAGGACGCCCGCGTTTAAAGTGGCGCACCCAGGTGGAGAAGGACCTCAACCAACTTGGCGTGCGACACTGGAGACAGCTAGCCAGAAACCGTGCTAGCTGGAGAGGCTTGTTGGTTGAGGCCCAGGTCCACCCCGGACTGTAGCGCCAAATGATGATGATGAATGTTTTAAAAACCACTAGATATCGACTTATCTTGAAGGCCTAACAAATGAAAAATGTACAAACGACTCACTTTGGAAAGAAGTAAAAAATATCAAGAAGTGCCAAATGCAGGCCGCGCCAATCAAGAAAAACAATGATGAGTGGGCAAAAAGTGATCACGAAAAGGCGGATCTCTTTGCGGAACATTTGGAGTAGACATTCCAGTCTTTCGATGGACAAATGTTGGAAGATGATCCAAGTGTAACTTCTATATGTGAGCTCTAGTATAGAAAGAGTATCGCTAAACGACCTCTGCCAGGCAATCAATAATCGAAAAAACAACAAGGCTCCTGGCTATGATCCAATAATCGGACAAATCCTGAAAAACTTGCCGAAAAACGCGCTAATTAAACTCCTCTAACACTTAATTAACGCTTCATTTAGGCTATTATATGTTCCAGACTCATGAAAGGTTGCAGAAGTGATTATGGTCTTACGGCATACAACTATGGGGTTGTACCAAAGCAAATAACAGAGGATTTATTCAGTCCTTTCAAAATGGACTTGAAAGCTCCCTGGTATCTCAGGAATTGTGATATACAAAGGGACCTAGGGATAACTACCATCGACGAAGAAATAACAAACTCCGCTCGAAAGCTAAGTATCAGACTTCGTGACAATGCCATCCTCCAAGCTTTGGACATGAGACGTTTAGTACGCCGACTCAAGCGTACGACACCGCTCGATTTGGCGCAATAGTAATAAACCATCCCAACTATGGTCATGGCAGGTGATTTTACCGAAGGTCCACCTGCAACACGCGAAAATATCCATAAATGTAAGCTACTATATAAAGGAACTTGGTTGTAGCAAAGAAAAACCAAAAGGGAAGCTTATTTTTAGTCAGTAAAAATCTGACACTACGCTACGTGCTTACACAAGACGACAGAAAGGATCTTAGACGATATATTCAGGAGACTTATACCTCTGTAGCCCTCAGTATAGAGGGTCTCCTTTCCTTAGGATCTGGCAAACGATGCTGAGATTCCATCCGTCGGGCATACTTTCAATCCGACCAGATTTTTTAGATAGATGAGTCAGCTGCCTTAAAAAGTTCGGCAGGCAGTCCATCGGCATCAGCCGCCCTTGCCTTTCATTTGGCGATTGCTGTCGTAACTTCACTGAGCTCGGGAGGGCCGTCGTCGATCATCGCCTGTATTGGATGGATTATTCTGCCTGATAGCGGTATTTGGGTTGCCATCGCCGTTATACAGTCTTTCAACATTCCCAGCACCGATTGTAATTGCACTACTAAGTTTCCATGGTTATCCTTACAGGCTTCAGTTCGGGTTTTGTTAACTTGACATGTCCGTCTTACCTGTTGGTAGAGTTTTCGTGCGTCATTCCTGCAGCAACATCCCTCAATCTCCTCTATTGCGCGCTTTTCATGGGCCATATTTTCTTCCGGAAAAGCCGGTGATCTTCCCTTCTTTTCTGCTCGAAGAGCTCACAAGCAGCCCTCGTCCTTCTTTGCAGCGTCGCTTTGTATGCTTTCTGTTTAGCTGCATGTACCCGCTGACATTCATCATCGAACCAGGGGTTCCCTTTTTGTTGCGCAGTGAAACCCAGCACATCAGTTGCGGCTTTTTATTGCGGCTATTTGATTTGGCCACAAGTGGCAACATCCACAATGAACTCTGACTGTCTTAATGTGTCTTGCTTCTCACCGTGAAAGTTGCTAACATCATTATCGGCAGCTTTGTCATCCACAGCCCGAGTGCCGATTGATGCGTGCACGAGTACTTTGTGCTGTGCACGGTTTGCTAATGAATTTCCTTCCCTTTTTTATTCTTTTCTATTAAACAAATTTGCTGTCGTTTCTTTTAGAAGAAGAAGAAGATGGAGAAATTGGGTCGATCGCAGAATACTCATCGTTTCAGTTCATACCTGAGGCTAATTGAGAACACTTTTGTGAATTCATGGGATGTCACTTAAGTGCTTTCCCCCCTTTGCTGTGTCAGAGGATGGGAGGTGTGGTGAACAGGACATGCTTGCGGTGGTAATTTGATAAAACTGTTGGCAACGCATGGGGCTTGGGGAATTAGACGATCAATATCCACCAGGAAAGGGAAATTCGAGGCATATTTTTCTGTTTTAATTAAGTTTACTGTAATTATCGCGGCATTGATAAATGAGTTATTAATTTGTTCGGAATTTTTGTTGTTCAAAGAATTGCCAATTTTTGAAGCCATTGTCTTGGTGAAGGTAAATTAAAATCAAAAAAATGACGAGGTTATTTTCTGAACATCTGTTTCATTGTGAAGTTAATTGAACCCTCAATGTTAATGTAAATTCTGTTATTAAGTAGCAAGTTGATGTCGAATATATCACACATCTGGCGGGAGCACCGACGATGTGTTCGACATCTGGTCTCACATAGCGCCTGAGACCCACCCGCTCACCATGCATCCCGAGCTGTAAACTGAATTTTTTATATTAAGTCAGGAGTTGCTGACTGGAGACTAGACTGAAACATTTTATAAAACCAAATAAAATAAGCAAAGACAGAGTGGCGCCCAACAAGGGGCCGATTGCGTTGAATTTTCTTTAAAAAAAACGTATTGCATATAGTGCCCATCGTTGAAAGTGGAAACGTAATAACATGACATGTCCTCAAAAATGTTCATTCCAGCAGAATAAGACCTGTAGAAGCTGCAGCCCTCCTGAGACCAACAAGTCGTTCTGTGCTAAGTACAGTCGCCGTTACTCCAACAAAATAATGAGAACACTAGAAGAGCCTCTCGCAGCTTGAAGCTGAAATAAATTCATGGAGAGACAGAGAAAGTTCTTGCCTTACTCGGTGGACGCCATTGGGTGCTTATCCTCTTACAAACCTGCGGACTGAATTGATAACTTTGCCATGTCTCTACGAGTAAGTATGTCACAACGAACTCACTCTTAATGGACACCCTTTTAAGCCGACAAGATGTACTGTCACGTTTGGCTGGTAATTATGATTTTGGTGGTTTTTTTTTACTCCTAAGCGGATTCTCTCTTATGTGGACAGAAATCTCCGATTCCGTAGCTGTCCACTTAAGAGAGAGTTCACCCTTTATGTGAATTCAGCTGATAAGAGTTTATTGCGGCTTCTCGGTAATATTGCAACTGGTCTTCAGCACTTAATGTCGGTGGCATAGGACTTTGAGGTGGAGGGAGACGCAATCGGAAAATTCTCTGGCGATCTTCTACAGATGTGGCCGTTCAGTGTCGAATTTCGTCGCAGCACTTCTTTGATTTCGCAATGTCCGGGCTATCCTCATTCGAAGCTTGACTGCACATAGATAGTGATCCAAATCAATGTTAGCGCCTCGGAAAGTCCGGACGTCCAAAATACTGCTGGAATGCCTCGCGTCAATCGCTATATGATTAATTTGGTTGACGGTGGATTGATCTGGAGACCGCAATGTTCGTTTGTGGATGTTATGTGATCATTAGATCGTGTTAATTCGGACAGGGAAGTTCCGTTTGGGATGATTCCCGATTGTAAACATGCCGACAAAGAGCACCAATGGGCGCTGCCACCAGGACATGGCACAAGAAGAATCGAGATGGACGAAATCGTCTGAAAAAGTACAGACTTTTTACAAAGGAAGTCTTGCAATATGTTTCAGGAAACGCATCCAGTCTTTTCGGAAAGTCTTTTTAAAGAACTAAAGGCCTTGCATGGCCATATAGAGAGCATGGACAACAGTGCTCCAGCCCGAAGAGTCTTCGACTCCGAACAAGTGGGTCAACACAATGTGGGATGCTCACGGAACCGATAGCGTATCATCTGGGAGCGACACCTTAGATTGCAAGGTAACACCTTGCTGCCTTGTCACGTCGAATACTCTTCTGGCCGTGGCTCGCCCAATATGGTTAAGCCAACTTAGGCGATGGATCCGTAGACGCATGACTGCATGCATATTCTCGGAAAAAATGTCAACATTACAATATTTCCTACAATTGAGGGAGTGCTGACGTTGTTGACGTTACTCGTGTGCTGAGAAATGAGGGTGTAGACTAGAGATGAATGTAGTTCTGTGGGGATGGTGGGAGGCGTGGAATTGTCTTAAACACACGCTTGAGGGAATCTAGCCCCTTAAAAATGTTCCTTAATGGGACATTTATCTAATTAAGCAAGAAAAACATTGTCTTACACATCTTAGGTCTAGCTTTAGTAAGTATTTTCTGTGTTTTACAAGACATGCACTTGTCCTCAATGTGGCACAGTTTTACAAGTGTCTCGTCGTGTTTTGTTACAGAGGAATATTACGTTCCCACTTGTCATCTTCCATGATGACAATCACCGAAGTGTTTGTTTACAGACTTGACAGATTGTGTTACACAATTGGCAGCGAGTTGTTCAATTTTGTTTGCTCCCCAAGTACTTGGCTATTGTGTCACATGCTCCTTGTTGATTTAGCAAAACAAGGCTATTGGACCCTCACGGTTGAAGGGCATACAGAAGCCACTACAATGCCCAAGTGATCGATGACGTGCACGGAATGGAAAAGATGTTTGTCCGGTTGGTTGGTGGGTTGGTTTAAGTGGATCAGGGTCAATCTCGGTACAAGTAGAGCTTTGTGCACCGTTTTGATTCCACACCTCGCTGTCGCGGGTTGTTTTCGGATTGGCTAAATCCAGCCTGTGGAATTTAGGAATTTGATTATGTTCGACATACTTTGGTTAGCGATCTCGGAGAGGTCTCTGAGGAAGGTTTGCTGAACGAATTATTTGAAAAACAATTGTTTTAATTTTCTAAAAAAAAATATTATTTATTCAACATCACCATGACTATCCTGAAACACTGTTGGATCAATTCTGACTCAGAAAAATGTTCTGAGTAATATTGTTCTTAGTACTCGTTTCAGTATACCGTTCAATTTCAGGAAATGCCTCTGCTTCGTCAGTGGTTGCATCGGCTTCATTTGCACATGTAGATAAGGATGGTTTATCCGTCTATGCCTTGTTGGTGGTCGGGTCTGCAATGTCTGCACATGTTCTATTGACCTAGTTTTGGGTTTCTAATTGGATGTTACATAGTAACAACAAGTAACGCGATATGTCTTTGTTTGGCTAGGACAGTCACAGAGAACGTGACACAGACTTTTCTCTGAGTGACTGAGGAGGCAACTTCAATTGTGTGGGTTGAACGGTATACCAAGTCTATAGCAGCGTGGATGCCTATGAGCCAGTGCCCTGTGCTTTAGCTCTTTCAGACCGGTTTATTTTGAGGAGATCATTAGTCCTTCTTTTCATTTAGGAGGGCCATGTTTTCCTACAGAATTTGCACTTGGATGTCCTAGTCCACGTTTTACTTGCTAAGAACAGAAAGAGTTGGTAGATGATGTACTTGAGGTGGTTTCTTGGGGGCCCACCATTTCAGTGGGGCGTTGCCGGCAACTCCTTGTATTGAGCGATATTGCACGAGGCATGAAAATGATCCCTTTCCTCAATCGACTCAGCCATCAACATAAACTACCCTCTTGAGTGAAAGAGAGGGTGGCCAAAGATCGGGTGAATCACAGAGTACAGAGCTCTCATTGCGTCAGACGACGATCGTCTGACGACGTCGTTTCAACGATTGTATTACTTCGTGTAACACTAAAATTACTGAATCGTCTAGTCGACGTTGTTTTTGACTATTGCTTCGTATAACTCAGAAATGAAGTATTACAGAGATAGCCGACTTCACAGCTGATTGCCGTCTAGTCCATCGACGAATTTGAGTGCTTTTTTGACAGATATTCATGAATTTTTTGACGGTTTTTTAAGAAATAACGTAAATGCCATCCTATGATTGGTCAATTTGGTTTAAGAAAACGTTATAAAAGACAGTTGTCAAACGTCTTAAGGGGCAAGAGAGGTAGAAGTCGGGCATATCTCTAATACTTAACTTCTCGTATAACTCATTGAACTGTCAAAAGTCGACAATTAAACGATTGTGATTGAACGATTACTATTTTACAATCGTTTCATACTTCGTGGTTGGTTGTTGTTTAGTTTCGTTTTTGAATTTTTTACACAATATATTTTACACATTATACAATGGGTTGTTTTTCGATGACAAAGAAAGTGAAAATTCTGTTGGACAGTTGCAAAAGTGAAGGACGCTTAGAGATGCATCGGATCCTCTTTCACTTTCCACGAAAAGGTACAAATTTTATTATTTTTAAACAATAAACTTGCTAAATTGGATTTTGCATTTTAGTCTTATTCAATGTGTTCGCTTATCAAAAGAGACATTTGTGCTAGTGCTGGAAAGGGTAAGCCCAAGGAGCGGCTAGCGGTCGAAATATATTCCTTGGACTTGGTGCTACCTTGGAGGTCCTAGCTGGAGGTAGCCACCTCCTCTACGCATCTTCATCTTCTCACAGTTCACTCTGTTCGGCTCACCGTGCACTTCGACCGCAGCATAGCAAGTCGAACTGCTACCCGTCACAGCACTACGAAGGAGGCCATCTGAATTGCTTTTGCCTCCAGCTCGAATATTGGAATTTGATCAGATGGCCTACCCTCTGTTTTAAAGGAAATGAAATTTGGCTGCATTTCTTGTTTGCTCGATATTTGAAATCTGTCTATACCTAAAACAAATTAATGGAACCTTTAACTTGAACATATTATGCACTTACTTTCCTCCAAGCAGGTACAGACTTATTGGGTAGCCCAATGGCATTCAGTTTTTGAGCCAAATTGCCCACAGATTGTTAGTAGACTTCTTGCCTTGTGTGGTTCTTGGCATGTAATTTTTGCCCATTTCAGGATGCTCGTCCATGAATTGACCTAGTGTGTTAATTAATAAATCAATTAATTGACAAAAAGTTATTTAATACTTATGTACATGTATTTGAATTTGGATTTCAAACACATCAACGAATTTTAAAAGTGTCCTGCTGTCACTTTTAAAATTCTTTTTCTATATGACATTTTATGTGTTTAGTAGTTCTCAAACTGTCTACTATTGAACGATTGACGACACGACTAGACGATTCAATTGTAGTGTTAGACAAGGCGTTTGACGACGTCATTTAGTACAATCGTTTGAACGACGATCGTCTTAAAAGTTACGCGATGAGAGCTCAGGCATTGGAAATCTTCTCTGTATCGCGAAAGGGTACGGTTGTTGGTTTCCCCTTATTAGCAATATTTCGCCCTTAATACGATTCATCTCGAGTGATCATTCGATTATTAAAATATCTCGATTACTAAAGTTTCGATACTTAAAATCATTCGATAATGTCCATCACTCTACCAGTTGGGGGTTGTGCGTGGGGTTAACTCCCTCACCACGTAAAAATATTATGGTTCAGAGACAACCAACTGCCTCGGATACGGACGGAATTAATGTTGACGACCCCAGCAAACGTTACAAGGACAACGATTTTCGGTTCTGCACGTGGAATGTTAGGTCCCTTAACAGACCACGTGCAGCCGAAGAACTCGCGGAGGCCCTGGACTGCTACAAAGCAGACATCACCGCAATCCAGGAAGTGCGGTGGAATGGGCCGGGCAAGAAGAGGATGAGAAACTGCGACATCTACTACGGTGATTGCAACAGGGAGAGGCGTTTATTTGGATGTGGATTTGTTGTTCGAGGCAGACTTAGGCAAAAAGTCTTAAGCTTTGTCTGTAAAAGCGAACGCCTCATAACAATCCGCATCAAGGCTAAATTCGGGAACATCAGCCTGATTTGCGCCCACGCCCCGACAGAGGACAAAGATGACAACAGCAAGGATGACTTCTATGATCTCCTAGAAAGGACCTACGATCAGTGCCCCAGCTGCGACACCAAGATCGTTCTAGGAGATTTCAATGCAAAGCTGGGTAAGGAAGACATCTTTGCCAAAGTCATCGGGAAACACAGCCTGCACGACACTACATCCGATAACGGACTCAGGCTGGTGGACTTTGTCACGGGACGTAATCTCTCTGTAGCTAGCACGCGGTTCCCACACCTCAACATCCATAAAGGGACCTGGCGGTCCCCCGATCAATCAACCGTCAACCAGATTGATGACGTCAGACACTCCTCCAGCATTCTTGATGTCCGAACGTTCCGCGGAGCCAACATCTTGGACCATTTCCTTGTTGTAGCCAAGGTAAGAACTCGAATATCAAGAGATCAACGGAGTCGAGAAAGGACACCACAGTTTGATGTCGGAAAGCTACAATCGCAACGGACTGCTAGGATCTTTGCCGATCGAGTCTCCCGGAATCTCTCTCTAAGTTCGTCGCCACTTGCGCAAACAATCGAAAAAGATTGGAGACGTTGTCAAGAAGCCATCAAAGATGCTGCCACTGATGTGCTGGGTTTTACGGTACCACCTAGAAAAAACCCATGATTTGACAACGAGTGTAGGCTGGCACATGCAGCTAAGCTGGAAGCCTTCAAAGCAACGCTGCAACGAACGACGAGAGCTGTTCGTGAGCTCTACGAACAGAGACGAAGGGACGAGACCCGGCTTCTCAGGAGAGAGAAGAAAGAGCACGAGAAGCGCGCGATCGAGGAGACGGAGAGATGCTACGGCAGGAACGATGTCCGAAAGTTTTACCAGAGAGTGAAACAGTCATCCAGTGGATATAAGGTTCGGACAGAAGCCTGCCGGAACGAGAATGGACAACAAGTAGTAGAGTCGCAGTCGATACTGAGAATTTGCAAGAGCCATTTCCGAAGACTGCTAAACGGCGATGATGACACCAAGACCGCTGTCAGGCAGAATGTTCCACTCAATATGGACGATGATCGACGAGAATTTCGTCCCCCCGACTCAGACGAGGTCAAGATAGCAATATCAAGACTGAAGTCTAACAAAGCTGCCGGTGCGGACGGACTGTCCGCTGAAATCTTAAAGGCAGCTGGAGATGATCTGGTTGGGCGTATGCACCAGCTCATCTGTAAGATATGGTCGGAGGAGAGCATACCCGATGAGTGGAATCTCAGTCTCGTTTGCCCGATCCATAAGAAAGGAGACCCCTTTGACTGCGCCAACTATAGAGGGATAAGTCTCCTGAACATCGCCTACAAGATCTTCTCTGCCGTTTTGTGCACTCGCCTGAAGCCGTTTATAAATAACCTGATAGGTCCTTATCAGTGTGGCTTCAGACCAGGGAAGTCCACCATCGACCAGATTTTCACACTACGGCAGATCCTGGAAAAGACCCAAGAAATGCAAATCGACACCCGCCACTTTTTTGTCGATTTCAAGGCCGCATATGACAGCGTGCATAGGGACGAGCTATACAACGCCATGTCTAATTTTGACATTCCTGCCAAACTCGTCAGGTTGTGCAGGATGACGATGGAGAATTCTCGCTGCTCCATCAAGGTCGGTAACGAACTTACCGAGACCTTCAATTTCAAAAAAGGATTTAGACAAGGTGACGCGCTGTCATGTGATTTCTTTAACATCATCCTGGAGAAGATCGTGCAAGACTCACACGCCAACACTAGAGGCACGATCTTCCAGAAGTCCGTACAACTGCTAGCATACGCGGATGACATTGACGTGATTGGCAGAACACAGCGAGCCGTCAATGAGGCGTTTGCTGGCATTGAGGCGGAGGCGGCTAAAATGAGTCTAGCGGTGAATGAGGGCAAAACGAAGTATATGCTGTCATCAAGAAAGGACACACAACATCGACGTCTTGGACAGAGCGTCACAATGGGCAGCTATAACTTCGAGGTAGTCAAGGACTTCGTCTACCTCGGCTCCGCAGTAAACAGTACAAACAACATCAGTACCGAGATCAAACGCAGAGTAACTCTTGCCAACCGCTGTTTCTATGGGCTCAAGAGGCAATTGAGTAGTAGAGCCATCTCTCGAAGGACCAAGCTAACTTTATACAAGACCTTGATCATTCCATGGACAATCTCAAAAGCGGATGAGGAAGTCCTTGGTATCTTCGAGAGAAAAGCTCTGCGTGCGATCTCTGGTGCTGTTTGCGTTGACGGTTTCTGGAGGAGAAGATTCAACCACGAACTGTACGTGCTGTACAGCGACATGAGTCTAGTCAGGCGTCTTCGGATCCAACGCCTAAGATGGCTAGGCCATGTAGAGCGTATGGACAACTCAGCTCTGGCCCGGAGAGTCTTCGACTCCGAACCCGTGGGACAACGCAACAGAGGACGCCCGCGTTTAAGGTGGCGCACCCAGGTGGAGAAGGACCTCAACCAACTCGGCGTGCGACACTGGAGACAGCTAGCCAGAGACCGTGCTAGCTGGAGAGGCTTCTTGGTTGAGGCCCAGGTCCACCCCGGACTGTAGCGCCAAATGAAGAAGAAGAATGTCCATCACTATTGTAGAGGATTTGTGGACGCTTGTTTACACTCACCGTCCGAAGAGTTCCTCAACATAGTCCCTTAACATAGACTTGTAGTAGAAGTAGAAGTAGAAGCCACGTTCAGTAGTAGCTGTACAAAAATGCTGATCCCCACAAGAAATCAAGATCAATCTCCCTCGACTTAGGCCACTGACAGACGCACCGTCGCGCCGTGGAATCAACTTCTTCAGCTACAAATCATATTCAAAGTAAACTGTTTTAGCATAATGGGTCTATACTGACCTAAGTGTGACTGCTGTCTCTCCATAGCCACTACTAATTTTCCAGCAATGTAGCTTGGCGTCAACCGCTCAGCCAAGTCTCCGAGATGTCGATCTAAAGTCATACATTTAATTAATAATTAAAAATACACAATCAACTGCTATGCATAACGTTGCAATCACGCGCCAGTAGATAGTTTCAGTTAATGAGATTTTGTTTGGATTGTTTTGAGAAATGTTACGTATACGCCACCCGAATGACGTAGCGTTGCGGATAAACATGATTATCTCGAATTGGCGACAGTAGATTCCAGATTAGCACGGAAAAAAGAAAGCTATAAATAATCATCAAGCACAAAGAACTGATAGTCTGTCAATGGAATGAGGGATGTCTGCGGTCCCATGGTGTGGCATGTGTTTTCCAATTTCTCTTCTGCAGCTAGACCTGTCTTATCTCTTATTGTCATGAGCAAATTTTATTGTGAATAGATTCCTTATTACGGGCGGATTTGACTAAGCTTCCGTGTTGTTGTCGATAAGGCGGACGTTCATGGCGCCCGCTTTCAACTTTCAAACGCTTTTCTGCTCACGATACACGGATCTTGTCGGCATGAGGTTATGGAAAGGCGACGGAGTGTGGAGCCATATCTTGGTGGTCTTGGAATAGTTGTGAATTGTAAAACGTTACACCGAATGAAGTGACTGGTATGCATGTACGTCGGCGGGGCGTTAAGAAATTCCCCATCCGCTGGGATAAACACATTCCAACAGAGAGTCAGTACTGCTTCTAGAATCAAAACACCGCGACACCCTTTTTCCAACGGTAGGTGGAGATCTTCAACAAGACTATGGCGAACGTTCGCAAATAGAAGTGTGAGATTTTTTGTTTCTTACTTTTTACGAGTGAAGCACTTAACCAGTAATTTGCATTTCATGATTTAGGTACTGATCGGCAGGTTACTCTCCAATGAAAGTTCCTGCTAACACCGCAACCTTGCGCGGGCGTAGACTATCGCACGATATCAAGGGGTCTAGTCATTTGAAGTTGGCGCAAGACATTAGTTTCCTCTAGTATCGGGTAAACTGCAGAGTTTGTCTGCTCACTCTCTTCTTGGCGGTGCTTATGTTTATGAGCAATTATTAAGTTAGAAATATAGCTACCACGGGTAAACCAACGACCGTACCCTTTCGCGATCCAAAGACGATTGCCGCATGCATGTCCTCTCTGATTGCCAGATCTTGACCCAAAAAGATCAAATAGCCTGATCTCTCTAATGAGGTCTCTGGACACTGCCTATTAGGCCTTGACGCAAAGAGACTAGGCTTATTTTCTAACCACTTTTGAATGGGCTGCTTAGACGAAGAGGAGAAAGAAAGCATCCAACACCTCCTCAGTAACTATCCGGCTCTTCCCTCAACTGGAAAAAGCCACTACAGGCTCCTACTTCTGCGACAATCTTAACGACTCAATAAAGAACCGATCAACGCACCACTACAATTTGTTGAGAAAACTGGCCGGCTGAAATAATTCACGGCAACCCTCATCAATTTGAAACAACCATGTGGCGGTACAATTGGCCTATTTTGGTCTAAGTACCTACCTACCTATCTACAAAGTCTTATGTGATAAAATGAAAGTTAAGGAATAAGTTAAATTTAAAGTTACGACTTACAGACTTTAATAAATAGATAATGACACGACGAAATTTCTCCTTTTGATTAACTTTGCTTAATTTCTGATGTACAATATAATAATATAAATAAGGGAGGCGCGACAGTCCGAGGTGGACCTGGGCCTAGCTTCTCAGCAACCACTCGTGTTGTGCGTGCTTTTGTTCTTTCACGAGTGGAAGGGACCTAGAGTTTAATGCCGACTCCGAACGGCGAAGTTGAGAAGCTTTTTCTAGACAGGAAAACTCTTTGAGCATTGTCAGTGACTCGAAAGAGGTGGAGCCGTAAATTATGATAGGTGGTAAATTCGAGTATCGAACCGGGCATCCTGTGCGTAGGAGTCGGCGCACTTACCCACTACGCCACGGCGACCACATATGATGTACAAACACCCTAAAAATATGCACCTCGAGCAAAGTCAAGCCGCTCTGGCTACTGCCATTTGTATAGATGATTGCGCCTATTTGTGTGCTTTGATTTTATTGGTAGATCTCAATACATTTTAAGGAGAATTCAATTAATGGTCAAGATTAGACAACACTGAAGCAAACAAATATTCAGACATTTATTATTTACTCGCGGAGTTTAGTTTGCTTCGATCGTGGAAAAATAATATTCTAACCTGTTATGTAACTTATTTGGATTTAGTACCAAATATCATCCGGATTAGATTAATTAGGCTAGACCGTCGGTTCCTGTCTTGATTGTGCATGTGCTTTTTTGGTGCCCAATTAGCCCTGTGTCCCATTTTGATGTGAATTGCGAACCATCGTGCTTCGTTCTGGAATACGAGAAATTCCTATTCTAACAGCATGCTGCAGCGTAATCACAGATCGCCTAGTGCTAGTGCCACGTGGAATTTTTGCAATATTGGTGTGCGACCTCCTTAAAGGATTGCTTGATCGAGATCATTTTAAAGGAATGTAATGAAGACTCGCGGCCCGAATAATAAAATAGCGGGAGATCAACTAGGTTCGATTCACCGACTCTGGTTCATGTTCTCCCTAAATATCTCTCCCATATCCTGACTTACTGAAGAGGTCCCAATACACTGGCGCGTGAGCTCTTATCTGTTGAACTGAAACAGTCGACGTCTGCAATGGCACACATCGGATTTCTCAACAAAATGATGGAACGTAACAATTCTAATGACTCATATCTTTATGGCAGCTCTACTTCCGCTGCACCTTTATGACCGCTCTTGTGTCGAAAGGGCTTGGATTTATGACTCATAATTGACACTCAACAATTTCGATAGACTGTTGCGTGATTTCAGTCAAGATCATCGATAGCGTCGAGCCGATTGTGAGCTTGACTGAACTGAAATCAATTAATTATTTCCGAGAGACCAGCAAGATTAGATCCACTTTCCAGGAACGACGAAGATGTGTCTGGAAGACTGCAAACTCCCAGAAGGTTCGACCACCCAGAACTGGCAGACAGAGCAGCTAATGTCAATTAAACTAATCAGGCCATCCTGTCAATAAGTGGACATTTGCTATTAAATTCTACGGAAGCTTATCAATGAATCCATTCACCGAGGCACTCAGCGTGCCTGGTGGTGGGCTCTCTTATCACCTCTTGCCGTTATCTTTCGGCAAAACTCACAGGTGTATGCATCGCTATCAGTGTGTCACCGCGGCGGTGGTATCTAGAAAACCCATTTGTCCACGCTGTAAACAGAAACTAAAAAAAGTAAACAACCACCATTCGATATAAATAAACGAACACAGATTCGCTCCTCATTAGTCGCTCGATTTTACGCTCCCTCGCACAAGTGATATTCTCCAGAAATCTCAAGCTCAGAGCCATGGCATCTGCAACTCGTGTCGCATTCACCCTGCTTGTCGTCGTCCTGATGGCGGCGGTCCAGACGCTGGCTGTTCCCTCGGGGGCGGTGCAAAAGCTCAAGGACATCACCGTTGTCAAGGATATCCGGAATTTCGCCGCCCAACATCCCGGCTTGAGGATGACGCCGTTGGTCAAGGACCAAAGCCGAGCCCGTACGCAGTCGGTCCGGTACAGCTTGGGTGGACGTGTGGAAGGTAAGTTCAAGTTTGATGAGTGATCAAGACATGACACATTTTCTTGCGCAGAGGATGGACTGGTTGCCCAAGGAACGGACACATTCGCCTATCCTGCTCCGAATGACGTCAGCCTACAGTTGACCTACCCGGAGAATGGCACCGGCGCCATTGTGACGTTCGTCGAGATCATCGCCTCCCAGAGCAACGACCAGGGCAATGCCTACGTGGTAGCCGGTGGCATTGGACAGAGGTTCATCTCTATCATCATTGAAGCTCAGGAAACCGATTATTTCTCATACAAGGCCCAATACTTTGGAGTCAATTAAAATGTTCGAATAAAGTTTAGAATTTAAGTGGACGTTTGGAGTTCTCGGGTTTGCTTGGATTTCAGTTGGAATTCGTTGGGGTTTAAGGCGTCAACGAGGTTAGAGGTTTATTGGGTGGGCCACAATCTAGACGATTTGCTGAAAGAGTCAGAAAGGAGCTCCCGGTTTTGCAAGGTTAGGTAATTGCATTGTATATGAAACATCAGTCGATTTTTTTAGTAGTTCCTTGAGTCGCTTAAGAAAACAATTTTATTACTCTCTGTGAATGGAAGAGAAGTGAAATATTGTCTGAAAGCAAAGTAAGAAACCCATTAAGCCCCCCAATTCCCGTTCATAAGTTTTTTTTTGGAACTGAGTGAAGAACTTGGCAATGTATTGTAGGTATTGCGTAGACATTTTGGTTTCTCGTTGTCTGAATACGTTGATCAAAGGGACGAGGAATGACCAAGTATTTACCCACAGAATACAAATGTGAAATATTCAAACAATAGATGAAAGTGACTGAAGTGTGTGTTGGTCTAATGTAGAGGTTTTTCGAATGCTTTAACGGCTTCTAACGCTTATTATAAGATCATAAGCGTAGCCTTGGGTGGCAACGATTCGATTTAAATATTATTTTCCATGTCACCTGAAGAGGTAGAATATTAAACGCGTTTTTTGTGAGGTATCCCCCGTAGGCCTGGGCAGGGTAGGTAGGCCTCGAGATGGCAAAGGAGTCTACCTCGGGGTAAATATTCTCTGTAACTCCACGAACGACATTAGGGTGGAGATCTGACGTAGGATCGCCCTTAGCAGCCAATGTTACTTCGATTTATCGAAACAACTGGGCTCAAAACTCCTGACTCGAAGGACGAAGATTATGCTCTACAAAACTCTTATTTTGCCAGTCCTGCTATATGGATATGGACGATAAGCAAAACTGCAGAACTGGTTCTTGTTGCCTTCGAAAAACTTCGGATATATGGTCCTGTCTGCGAGGAAGGCGAATAGAAGAGAAGACACAATACCGAACTCTACGAGCTTCACCAGGATGTGGAAGTAGCCCGGAATGCAAAAATTCATCGACTGCACTGGCTCGGCCACATCAAGCGCATGGACAAGAACGCTGCAGCTAAGTGGGTCTTCGAATCCGACCCTCTTGGTTCGAGGAGAGGAAGACCGAATCTCCGGTATAAAACCAAGTGATCGCGGATGCAAGACAGCTTAGTCTTAGACCATCAACAATGGAAAGCAGCTATCGCTCAGTCTCGGACCCTGCATGAGTTGCCAGCCTGATAAGTAAGTAAGTTAGTAATAGAGCCATTAGTCATCTGAACATCGCCTATACGAATGACGTTCGTCAATAAACTGTTCGAACCATAACAGTGTGTCTTAAGCTCGGGAAAATTCGTCATCGATCAAATATTCACACTACGGCAGGTTTAGAAGAAACTCCAAGAGCTACAGATCGATACCCATCACCTTTTCATCGATCTAAAGGCCGCGTATGACAGTATCTATATACACGATCTACACAGAGCAATGTCTAGTATTGGCATTCCTACCAAACTCGTCCGTTTATGTAGGACGACGATGGAGAATACAAGCTGCTCCATCATCGTCGGTGTCGTAGCACCCCCGAGACAGGAGCAAAATGGAAATAAAATCATAAATTTCAAGACCAAAGTGAAATAAACTAATAGATTTTAGTTACCAAATTTTTTTTGGACAGATGTTAATTTAGGAACATACATCCCTAACACCTGTGGGTGAGTCGCCTCCTACGCAGAGGGTGCCAGGTTCGATATCCGACTTTACCTATCATAATTCACGGCTCCACCTCTTTCGAATCACTGGCAATGCTCAAAGAGTATGCCTATCTAGAAAAAGCTTCCTCAACTTCGCCGTTCGGAGTCGGCATTAAGCTGTAGGTCCCTTCCACTCGTGAAAGAACAAAAACACGCACAACACGAGTGGTTGCTGAGAAGCTAGGACCAGGTCCGCCTCGGACTGTAGCGCCTCCCATATTATTATTATTATCCCTAACACCTTGTAATCCACGATAATGTGCGGCGACTACAACTGCGAATATATCCCACAAAATGGTAGCTATCTCGGCAATAGAAAATTAGACAAATATAATTCTAATCTCAAAATACAAATCTAAGAAATAAGAAATTTAAAGGCCAAAAAAAACCAACCCGGCTGACGACGTGATCAAAAGAAGTGTCACGAACCGTAGTGGAATCGAAAACAAAAGGGATAAAGAAAAGAGACAAAGCTATGTTGACCGAAGAGAGAAGAACAGAAATAGTCGACGCACACCAAGGGTAAGGTTACAATTTGTATTTCACAATTAAATCAAATGACATAAAAACAAAATCAAAATGTTCATTCTTCAGACTTATCGGCTCGATGACAGTCGTTAAAGACTTAACCGAGACCTTTGATGTCAAAAATCGATTTCTTCAACATCAGTCTTGAAAGAATTGTTCAAAACTCGCAGGCCAACACCAGAGGAACAATCTTTCAAAAATCCGTCCACATTCTGGCATATGCCGACGATATTGACTATCGTAAGAACACAGCCTGATGTCAATGGGACTTTTGTGAGTATTGCAACGGAGGCCGCAAAGACGAATTCAACGGTAAATGAGGGCAAGACCAAGTTTATGCAGTCAACGAGAAAGGACTCCCAACACTGACGTCTCGGACAGAGACAGATATAGGAACCGCTATTAATTCAGACAACATAAGCGCTAAAATCACACGAAGCTCTTCCCAATCGCTGCTTCTTTGGGCTAAGAATGCGATTGATGATCCAAGGCCTCTCTCGAACTACCACTGTGACCTTCTATAAGACCTTAACCTGCTATTTGGCGCACAGGCATGGACTTTATGAAAAGCGGATGAAGTTGCTCTTGGTTGCTTTGAGAAGAAAATTCTTCGGATGAATTTCAGTCCCGTCTGCATAGATGGTAAGTGGAGGAGAAGATATAACGACGAACTATACGAGCTGTTCAGCGACATCGACCTAGCCAGAAGAGTGAAGATCCAACGGTTGAGATGGCTAGCTCCAGAAGAGCACCAGCCCGGAAAATCTTCGAATCCACCCCAGAGGGACGGCGCAGTAAAGGAAGACCCAGACTCAGGTGACGCACGCAAGTGGAAAGGGACCTCAAGCTCGGAACTGGAAGCAGCTAGCTAAGGATCGAGCTGGCTGGAGACGCTTGTTGGTTGAGGCCCACGTCCACCCCGGACTGTAGCGCCACGTTAAGCAAAGGACCATTCATATGAGCTGCGAACTCAAAACTTTCGGAAACAACCAATTTCCTTCAAATATAAACAAAAAGTTATACCTCTTGATATCCAAGAAGTTTTTCCATCGACTAAAATCTCAACAATAATTGGTTAAATATCCTTATTAACGATTTAAAATTTGTTTGCCACGAATCAAGCATTCTATTTGCGAACTGTCAATCTGAGTTCGCAATCCACAAGAAAGGCAAACGCGATACACACATTCACGATCAAAAACTTCGCGATGTTATGGGTGTTTGCTTAAATTGTATCCATTGCTCTCAACGAATGAGAAAGCTCCATATCAGAAATGAAGTATTACAAAGAGAGCCGACAATCAGCTGTGAGATTGCCCCCTAGTCAATCGACGAATTTGAGTACTTTTTTTTAGAGATATTCATCCATTTTTTACGGTTATTTACAAAATAACGTAAATGCCGTTATCTGATTGGACAAGAAAAGAAAAAAACAGTTGTCAACAATTTTAAGGGACATGAGGTAGAAGTCGGGTATTTCTGTAATACTTCGTTTCTGCTCCATATGAATGAAGTGTCAGAGTTTGCGAAGTTCGTAGTGAGCTCATATGAATGGCCATTAAGAAGTAAGTACACAAGTTAAAGACCACATTCCACATATAATAAACTGCTTTATTGCAACTACGAACGACCATATATGTATATATAATAAATGCTTACATCTATCGCATTATATTCTTAAATTAACTGGTTTGAATCGTTTAGTCATTTATTAAGTAGTATCGTTACTGCTTCGTATATAATGTATCTTACCGTCTAAACAGTTCTCCTGCATCGTTACATTCTCATCGAGTGTTTTACTGTGTTTCAGACGTTTCTAGAGACCAAAACTTGTTTCAATAAATCTACTTTTTTTTTCTCTTCTAAGTTTATTCCACATTTCATTGATTACATTTTTTAAATAGTGTTTAAGTTAAGTTTCATTTGAGTTATTTTAAATTTATGTTTATAAGTAGTAAAGGCACAGTTTAATGAAGAAAAAATATTACTTGTATGCAGTGAGCTTGAGTCTTTTAAGTGAACAGTTGGAAAAAAATCAAAATGAAAAAATCAGTACGTTGTGTAAATGAGGCTGAGAATGGAAATGTTTTGAGTGATATGTGTTTGAACTATTAAATTGTTCTCCACTGTAAACTGATGAATTCGTTTGTCATGCGAGCGTGAAAACTTTGCTGACCTTGCCTAGAAGTTTCGTGATTGTCAAACCACTGTGGACCTTACATAGATATCTTAAAATTAGATTTTCAAATATTTGGAAACAATATTACAATCAACTTCCAACGATTCTTATTTTTAATGGGAAACTTCATTTAATGACGCTGTGACCTTTACAGCTGTCACCAATTTCGAATCGAACAATCCAACGTTCAAAAATCCTTTAAGTTGGAGCATGTTACAGTCTGGATGGCGCTAGAGTTCGAAGAGGATCGGCCTAGCTTCTATTTGAACACTCTTTTTGTGCGACAGTTGATCTCTCAAGAACGAGTGAATCGCTATCGAAAATCGTGCATTTCGGATTAGAGGACACGTTAAACGTAATTTGTGATCGTACGACACGTTATCGTGCGCGTGAACGTAGTGAACTAATCGAAGCGTCATTCGAGCAGTAGACAGTGAACGTATTTGATTTGTATAGTAAATTACGTATTTAATTATTTATTCACCTGAATAAGAATTAAAAAATATTAAATATGTACATACATAAAATACAATGACTGTATTTTTTAGGACAAACTGGAACAAAATAAAACCCTCGTAAATAATAGCCATCCCCATTGAATAGCCGATTCCGACAGCGAAAGTGTCGATACTAATTTCAACTTATGAGGTAGTTCATTAGAAAATGTCTATTTTGTTCAAGTTTAAACAGAACATGTTTCAATGACTCCTTCTTCAAGCCAAAATTTTTTTTATTTCAAATTGTGTTTCAAATCATTCTTACGCTTTGCTTGGCAGTTCAAAAGGGTTATATTCAGCCCTATCATAGAATTAATTTTTACGAATTGAAGTTACAATGCAAACTACGAAAGAATGTTATCACACCATCCGAACGGAATTGTAACTCCGACGTAAATTATTTGTCTCAGAAAAACGGGTAACAAATGTCCATTTCATTCAGAGATACCAATTTTCACGAACTTCGAAATTTGCAGCAGATTTTTCACTACCATCCTATTTCTACGAATGAATTCTGTGATAGATTTTTCGCAGCACATTTCTGATTACGATGGAATTCGTGATAAATTCGGATTGATTCACTCTTAATTGCCTACGGACCAATCTGTCTGTAATAATATCTTCTGAATCAGAACTCAAGTAAAATTGCAAATTACAATTCATCGCTTGTTTCAATCGTTACATTTACATGAATAATTTCACAAATGGTAAATATTTGACGATTAACTATTACATTTCCAACGATCGACTCTATTACAATATTTCACACAAATAATAACTACGCTCCGTCGTTTCATTCATTCGTACGATAAGATCCCAATCATGCTTATTATGAATAAATTTCCCTCGGGATTTTTTCTCTTATTGGGAAACCCGCTATTCTGAAGAATGTTCGAAGGAAAAAGCACCCCTTATAGTAAGAACTTTCCCATGGTAAATTTCACTAAATTTCGTTCTGTCAGGGAAATTCAAATAAACATTGCTATTATTATGAACAAAATTACCTCTGAAGATTTTAACATGAAGCCAAACTAAGTTTATATGTATATTCAATCAATGGTATGGAAAAACACTTAATTATCAAATTATAGACATTTTTCATAGACTTATTTACCAAAATCGAATACGATACAAATGAAGAGAAATTATAATACGGCACTACAGAAGTATGCAACAAAATCATTGAAGCCAGCTAATGCACAAGCCCTCGCACAAACCGAACCTGCAACAAATGTACTAATGATAATATCCCTCTTAATACTAGCACATACACCAATCACATTTTGGTGTACAATTTCGAATCAGCCTCAGGGAAAAAAATTCCGTTAGAGATTGAAAGTAGCGGGCACCTTTTTCCCGCCGAAGAAATATGGTAAGAGAATAAGAAGTTCCCCCGGGATTCATAATAAGCATGTATACAAAATTTTAGCAGTTGAACATGTTAATATATTTTCCTTGTGAAATATTTGTCGTTATTATATAAAGAATAGGACATACCAAGTCTGAATAGTTTGCAGCCTTGCTTGGATTTATGTGTTTGCATGATGGCCTTGTCAAAGAACTTCTTCCATCTGTAGATGCAATACAGAAGACCAATTAGGAACTAAGCTGGAAGAGGAATTTAATTCCAAATGCCCATCCATGCGGGATAACAAGTTCAAATTTCAAACAAATATTGCCAAGAGCAAAACATTAGTTTAGCATATGTGCAGCTTTCTCCGGAATGTAGAAAATTTCTCTTGTAGCTAGTAAGCATTCAAATCGCCTCTTCAACACACCGAAAGGCTGCCGACAATGTAAGTTGTCGTTGAACTTGCCTTCTGTAGGACTTTCAACTGCCAGAAAAGCCACGACTCAATTGGACATGTGAATACACCCATAAGAGAAAATACTTGAAAATATCCAAAAAGAATCGCTTGAGACCCTTACCTAGATGCCAAGAACATCAATCTCCGTTTACAAAATTCCTTTTCAAGTAATTTTTCTCTGCACGTATACCCTACGCATGTGAATCCTGGGAAGCACCTCTCAACATTCCATTTACATTTGAGAAGTAATTCTATTTATTTGTCAATGTTTTGTTAAATGTATATTTGTATTTATTTGTTAATGTCATGTTAAACAAAACAATACATCTGAATCGATTTGCAAGTGACTTATTGATTGCGTTGGAAGCATTCAAACCCAATCCGAAAGTGATATAAATAAGGCCCCAGATCTCAAAACATTACATTACAATACGAACAAAGATCCTTAGAAAAAGGACGCATAAGAACTCAGCTCATTAAGATCCAATCTCCGAGTTTGTTGCAAGACATCTCAAAAAATAAAACAAAATGATTGTCTTGAACTAAATTTTTTTTTCACGATTTCTAAGTATAATTTACGATTCACATCTCACATGTCAAACGAATTGATCTTGATTTGATTTACATGTGTTGTATTGCTTCCGAGTACAGACTTCAAATAATTTCCAAAATTAAAAATAAATGCTTTGTTAAACCACTTTCAATGATCGCACACGTCAACGGACAGCTTCTGATTGTCATATTTACTATTTAGATTGAAAATCATAGCGAGGGGGGCTGTACAAACAAAAAAATGCATTCCACTAGATCAAGACTTAACTGCCTACGAAACCATGAAGTCATTCAGCGGCTTTACATTGTTTAATGTTTGTCAGTTTTTTAAGGATAAATTCTAACTCGATATTTTGAACTAACTGCCCCCTCACATGTGCAATCACGGTTGAAGGAAAGTTAACGATTATATCTTATGTTTTAAGTTAGTTTTAAAAATTGCTTGTTTGTTTCTTTTTTGTTTTTCAGTTTATACATTTATAAAGCGAGGTTAGTTTGATTGTTGCTTTTACAATTGGTTTTCTTTTATTTCGTTGGAACCGCTATTAATTCAGACAACATAAGCGCTAAAATCACACGAAGCTCTTCCCAATCGCTGCTTCTTTGGGCTAAGAATGCGATTGATGATCCAAGGCCTCTCTCGAACTACCACTGTGACCTTCTATAAGACCTTAACCTGCTATTTGGCGCACAGGCATGGACTTTATGAAAAGCGGATGAAGTTGCTCTTGGTTGCTTTGAGAAGAAAATTCTTCGGATGAATTTCAGTCCCGTCTGCATAGATGGTAAGTGGAGGAGAAGATATAACGACGAACTATACGAGCTGTTCAGCGACATCGACCTAGCCAGAAGAGTGAAGATCCAACGGTTGAGATGGCTAGCTCCAGAAGAGCACCAGCCCGGAAAATCTTCGAATCCACCCCAGAGGGACGGCGCAGTAAAGGAAGACCCAGACTCAGGTGACGCACGCAAGTGGAAAGGGACCTCAAGCTCGGAACTGGAAGCAGCTAGCTAAGGATCGAGCTGGCTGGAGACGCTTGTTGGTTGAGGCCCACGTCCACCCCGGACTGTAGCGCCACGTTAAGCAAAGGACCATTCATATGAGCTGCGAACTCAAAACTTTCGGAAACAACCAATTTCCTTCAAATATAAACAAAAAGTTATACCTCTTGATATCCAAGAAGTTTTTCCATCGACTAAAATCTCAACAATAATTGGTTAAATATCCTTATTAACGATTTAAAATTTGTTTGCCACGAATCAAGCATTCTATTTGCGAACTGTCAATCTGAGTTCGCAATCCACAAGAAAGGCAAACGCGATACACACATTCACGATCAAAAACTTCGCGATGTTATGGGTGTTTGCTTAAATTGTATCCATTGCTCTCAACGAATGAGAAAGCTCCATATCAGAAATGAAGTATTACAAAGAGAGCCGACAATCAGCTGTGAGATTGCCCCCTAGTCAATCGACGAATTTGAGTACTTTTTTTTAGAGATATTCATCCATTTTTTACGGTTATTTACAAAATAACGTAAATGCCGTTATCTGATTGGACAAGAAAAGAAAAAAACAGTTGTCAACAATTTTAAGGGACATGAGGTAGAAGTCGGGTATTTCTGTAATACTTCGTTTCTGCTCCATATGAATGAAGTGTCAGAGTTTGCGAAGTTCGTAGTGAGCTCATATGAATGGCCATTAAGAAGTAAGTACACAAGTTAAAGACCACATTCCACATATAATAAACTGCTTTATTGCAACTACGAACGACCATATATGTATATATAATAAATGCTTACATCTATCGCATTATATTCTTAAATTAACTGGTTTGAATCGTTTAGTCATTTATTAAGTAGTATCGTTACTGCTTCGTATATAATGTATCTTACCGTCTAAACAGTTCTCCTGCATCGTTACATTCTCATCGAGTGTTTTACTGTGTTTCAGACGTTTCTAGAGACCAAAACTTGTTTCAATAAATCTACTTTTTTTTTCTCTTCTAAGTTTATTCCACATTTCATTGATTACATTTTTTAAATAGTGTTTAAGTTAAGTTTCATTTGAGTTATTTTAAATTTATGTTTATAAGTAGTAAAGGCACAGTTTAATGAAGAAAAAATATTACTTGTATGCAGTGAGCTTGAGTCTTTTAAGTGAACAGTTGGAAAAAAATCAAAATGAAAAAATCAGTACGTTGTGTAAATGAGGCTGAGAATGGAAATGTTTTGAGTGATATGTGTTTGAACTATTAAATTGTTCTCCACTGTAAACTGATGAATTCGTTTGTCATGCGAGCGTGAAAACTTTGCTGACCTTGCCTAGAAGTTTCGTGATTGTCAAACCACTGTGGACCTTACATAGATATCTTAAAATTAGATTTTCAAATATTTGGAAACAATATTACAATCAACTTCCAACGATTCTTATTTTTAATGGGAAACTTCATTTAATGACGCTGTGACCTTTACAGCTGTCACCAATTTCGAATCGAACAATCCAACGTTCAAAAATCCTTTAAGTTGGAGCATGTTACAGTCTGGATGGCGCTAGAGTTCGAAGAGGATCGGCCTAGCTTCTATTTGAACACTCTTTTTGTGCGACAGTTGATCTCTCAAGAACGAGTGAATCGCTATCGAAAATCGTGCATTTCGGATTAGAGGACACGTTAAACGTAATTTGTGATCGTACGACACGTTATCGTGCGCGTGAACGTAGTGAACTAATCGAAGCGTCATTCGAGCAGTAGACAGTGAACGTATTTGATTTGTATAGTAAATTACGTATTTAATTATTTATTCACCTGAATAAGAATTAAAAAATATTAAATATGTACATACATAAAATACAATGACTGTATTTTTTAGGACAAACTGGAACAAAATAAAACCCTCGTAAATAATAGCCATCCCCATTGAATAGCCGATTCCGACAGCGAAAGTGTCGATACTAATTTCAACTTATGAGGTAGTTCATTAGAAAATGTCTATTTTGTTCAAGTTTAAACAGAACATGTTTCAATGACTCCTTCTTCAAGCCAAAATTTTTTTTATTTCAAATTGTGTTTCAAATCATTCTTACGCTTTGCTTGGCAGTTCAAAAGGGTTATATTCAGCCCTATCATAGAATTAATTTTTACGAATTGAAGTTACAATGCAAACTACGAAAGAATGTTATCACACCATCCGAACGGAATTGTAACTCTGACGTAAATTATTTGTCTCAGAAAAACGGGTAACAAATGTCCATTTCATTCAGAGATACCAATTTTCACGAACTTCGAAATTTGCAGCAGATTTTTCACTACCATCCTATTTCTACGAATGAATTCTGTGATAGATTTTTCGCAGCACATTTCTGATTACGATGGAATTCGTGATAAATTCGGATTGATTCACTCTTAATTGCCTACGGACCAATCTGTCTGTAATAATATCTTCTGAATCAGAACTCAAGTAAAATTGCAAATTACAATTCATCGCTTGTTTCAATCGTTACATTTACATGAATAATTTCACAAATGGTAAATATTTGACGATTAACTATTACATTTCCAACGATCGACTCTATTACAATATTTCACACAAATAATAACTACGCTCCGTCGTTTCATTCATTCGTACGATAAGATCCCAATCATGCTTATTATGAATAAATTTCCCTCGGGATTTTTTCTCTTATTGGGAAACCCGCTATTCTGAAGAATGTTCGAAGGAAAAAGCACCCCTTATAGTAAGAACTTTCCCATGGTAAATTTCACTAAATTTCGTTCTGTCAGGGAAATTCAAATAAACATTGCTATTATTATGAACAAAATTACCTCTGAAGATTTTAACATGAAGCCAAACTAAGTTTATATGTATATTCAATCAATGGTATGGAAAAACACTTAATTATCAAATTATAGACATTTTTCATAGACTTATTTACCAAAATCGAATACGATACAAATGAAGAGAAATTATAATACGGCACTACAGAAGTATGCAACAAAATCATTGAAGCCAGCTAATGCACAAGCCCTCGCACAAACCGAACCTGCAACAAATGTACTAATGATAATATCCCTCTTAATACTAGCACATACACCAATCACATTTTGGTGTACAATTTCGAATCAGCCTCAGGGAAAAAAATTCCGTTAGAGATTGAAAGTAGCGGGCACCTTTTTCCCGCCGAAGAAATATGGTAAGAGAATAAGAAGTTCCCCCGGGATTCATAATAAGCATGTATACAAAATTTTAGCAGTTGAACATGTTAATATATTTTCCTTGTGAAATATTTGTCGTTATTATATAAAGAATAGGACATACCAAGTCTGAATAGTTTGCAGCCTTGCTTGGATTTATGTGTTTGCATGATGGCCTTGTCAAAGAACTTCTTCCATCTGTAGATGCAATACAGAAGACCAATTAGGAACTAAGCTGGAAGAGGAATTTAATTCCAAATGCCCATCCATGCGGGATAACAAGTTCAAATTTCAAACAAATATTGCCAAGAGCAAAACATTAGTTTAGCATATGTGCAGCTTTCTCCGGAATGTAGAAAATTTCTCTTGTAGCTAGTAAGCATTCAAATCGCCTCTTCAACACACCGAAAGGCTGCCGACAATGTAAGTTGTCGTTGAACTTGCCTTCTGTAGGACTTTCAACTGCCAGAAAAGCCACGACTCAATTGGACATGTGAATACACCCATAAGAGAAAATACTTGAAAATATCCAAAAAGAATCGCTTGAGACCCTTACCTAGATGCCAAGAACATCAATCTCCGTTTACAAAATTCCTTTTCAAGTAATTTTTCTCTGCACGTATACCCTACGCATGTGAATCCTGGGAAGCACCTCTCAACATTCCATTTACATTTGAGAAGTAATTCTATTTATTTGTCAATGTTTTGTTAAATGTATATTTGTATTTATTTGTTAATGTCATGTTAAACAAAACAATACATTTGAATCGATATGCAAGTGACTTATTGATTGCGTTGGAAGCATTCAAACCCAATCCGAAAGTGATATAAATAAGGCCCCAGATCTCAAAACATTACATTACAATACGAACAAAGATCCTTAGAAAAAGGACGTATAAGAACTCAGCTCATTAAGATCCAATCTCCGAGTTTGTTGCAAGACATCTCAAAAAATAAAACAAAATGATTGTCTTGAACTAAATTTTTTTTTCACGATTTCTAAGTATAATTTACGATTCACATCTCACATGTCAAACGAATTGATCTTGATTTGATTTACATGTGTTGTATTGCTTCCGAGTACAGACTTCAAATAATTTCCAAAATTAAAAATAAATGCTTTGTTAAACCACTTTCAATGATCGCACACGTCAACGGACAGCTTCTGATTGTCATATTTACTATTTAGATTGAAAATCATAGCGAGGGGGGCTGTACAAACAAAAAAATGCATTCCACTAGATCAAGACTTAACTGCCTACGAAACCATGAAGTCATTCAGCGGCTTTACATTGTTTAATGTTTGTCAGTTTTTTAAGGATAAATTCTAACTCGATATTTTGAACTAACTGCCCCCTCACATGTGCAATCACGGTTGAAGGAAAGTTAACGATTATATCTTATGTTTTAAGTTAGTTTTAAAAATTGCTTGTTTGTTTCTTTTTTGTTTTTCAGTTTATACATTTATAAAGCGAGGTTAGTTTGATTGTTGCTTTTACAATTGGTTTTCTTTTATTTCGTTGGTTAACATCGGCAACTGTTTTGTATGAGTTGTGAGTTCATCAGTTTAACATGAAGCATTACCTAGAATGGATGTGTATATGTTGTATTGGAAAGGGTCCGAGGATCAGATCCTTGTATTGCTTTTGGAATAAACCTATTTATCTTACTTACGATCTAGGTCTTAATCTCGTTTCTTTTTTTTCGTAGAACAATATTCATGATTTTCTTTTCTTCTCTTTTATCACATATTTAAGTTTTATGTATTTTGCTTTATTTAATTTTATTTTAACTGTTATTTAAGAGATTCAAATAACACAATTAATTCCTACATCAGACACACGAGTACACATGTAGGTTCTAGTAACAGGGTTGTTTTTTTTTTTTCGATATATAAAAAGTTCGCGTCGATAGTAAAAACTAAAAATTTAATTTAATAAACCTTCTAGACAGGTGCTGTACATTGTGTACAGAGAACTATGTCACTACTACTCTCAAGTCTCCCAATAGGGACTCATTTTAGAACAAAAAGAAAGAGATGAACAGAAATAAAAAGAAAATACTGTCATTTAGCGTCTACCACTTGGGCTTGATGGGCTTGAACTTCCACTGCTGGTAGCCATCGTTGACGTCGCAATGGCTGAGCAGTAGTTGTGATGTTTGCGGATGCAATGCCATGCACTTTTTACTCACACGGTGCAGCAGGTGACGGGTCTCTTCATTGTATTGCCACGGTCCATCGACGGTACCCAGTCGGCATACGGCCAACTTAATGCCTTGCCTGTCGGCCTCTACGCAACGCTCTCCAACTCCCAGCTGACCGGCGGCATTTAGTCGTATGAGCTGATTATTACCAGCTCCATGGCAGTGTTGCAGGCCCATAATCGCCGGTGGCTGATGTCCCATTGAGTCGAGGCAATTCTCTGTGGCCACAGAGCGCAGTTCACCCCATTGCAGGTTGGCTGGGAGCGCAGGGAACTTGTCGTACACATCGTACGCCACGTTGTCCATAAACCACTGGAAGCTCTTGCATTTCAGACGTTCCTTCATGGCCAACTGAGCGGATATGTCGCCCATGTCATAGTACCTTGCCAAGGGCTCCCTCGTGTAGAAGTACTCCTTGTGGGTTTCGTCGAACCACGTTTCGATGACTCGCTTGTAGTTAATGGTAATGAGTGGCCCCTTCTTCTTCTGGCCCAGCTTGCCAAAGTTATAGGGCATGAAGCCGCGGTAAACGTGCCCAACACGCGAGCACGGGACCCACTCAATGCTGCCACCGCATTGCCAGATCTTAAAGCTCAGCTCGAAGTTCTCTCCACCCCAGACCAACAGACCGGGATCGTATGCACCCAGCTCCAGGAAGTACTCCCGGTTGATGGCGAACAGACCACCGGCGTGCGTTGGACTCTTGTACGGCTCACTGTTGTGGGCTCGTCGCTTCTGTTCTCGCTTCGGCACTTCGTTCTCCTTGTACAACATGCCCCATTCGAATATGCCACGATAATGATGTCCATTCCCGTAGACCGGGCGGTATTCGAAAGTCTTGTGGTCGATTCCGTCGATTATTGGCACCGTCATCACGGTTCTGTCGCGATAAATCGGTGCCAGCAGAGGCGGCAACCAGTTGATGTTCACTTCACAATGAGCGTCGAGGAAGACGATGACTTCTCCGGTCGCCTCCTTGGCCCCCCTTGACCGAGTTCGAATAAGACCTTCGCGTTCTTCGTTCCTGATGATCCGAACCAGTCCATTGAATTGCGCAAGGTAATCGTCCAGCTTCTCCTTCAAATCAGTCTTATCTGAGAAGTCATCGACCAGCAGAATCTCGTGCAGCACATGCTTCGGCGATCGATCGATAACCGAATGAACTGTGCGCATCAGGACGGAGAATCCTTCGTTGTGGAACACAATGATGATGGAAGTCTTGGGCAGGTCATAGGGATACTCCCAGTATTGGCATTCTTTCAGTCGGGTGTCGCGCACGGAGCGATGCATGGAAATCTCATTGGAGCACGCGATATTCATGCCGTATTCCATTTCAGAATCGTCGGCGAGATTCTTCTTTTCCGGCGGCAGGATGTATGCCTCGCCACCCTCGCCAGGGCCGGTGCGTTCGACCACATCTCTTGGCTCAAAGTTGCCCAGCTCTGAAATGGGAAAAAATTAATTCATTAGAAACGGATTTAGACGGGAGAAGAAGGAGTTGAGTGTGAGATGTGTTGTGAGGAAGAGAAGAATGAGAGAGACTAGGGGTGTTAAAAAAAAATAGAGATGTTCGAAAAAAGCGTCGACGTAGTTAAAAAAGCACAGACAAGGACGTTTGTAACTAAATTCGTCGCCGACTTTTCAATGCTACTGGCAAGAGAGGTGAGACATGCTTCTCAATGTTGGCTTTTGGAATGTGAGAATGGGTGGGAAACAGAAGAAATTTCGATTTGAGATATCAATCGGCGAGATTGAAAAATCGCATGTGTACAAGTGTATTGGGATCATTTTGTAAAAATTCTGAGTAAAAACCAGACGCAAACTGAAGCTCAAATGAGAATTATATCTCGACGCAGACCTACTACAAGCGTCAATTCTTCTTCGTATCGGACAATTATCTTCTCTCTTCTTTGAAACAAATTACCACAGTTAAAGTAAAATAGACATGACCGCTAAGCAGCGTTGCCGGAAGAATATTCTTCAAACTGCCGCCACTGCTACCAAAGAGTGCAACTTGCCAAGAAGTGAGAAAAGGACTTACACAAGGCGACGCACGAGTTTTCACACCCATTTTCGAGGCGAACGTCATTAACTCAGATGTCAACACTAAATGGACAAACTCACGCCAGTCTGTCGAGGCCATTGACGAGCTAAGATTTATACCATAAAATTGACGTCACAATTCCTACCAATATATCGTTTATCAGAGTTGTACAGAGCCATGACAGTAAAGCCGTCTCAAAATGGACGACGCGCTAAGATTAATTTCGAATCATCCCCGCAATTTGGGTTTAAAACACAAACTCCACGACGCTCCCACAAGGGAATCTTTGTCAGCTTGTACAGAAGATAATTGCATAAATTAGAGGAAGAATTGAAATTGAAATCAGTGTAGCAGAAAGGACACAATATATACCATCCGGCATTTGAGAAAGAAAACAATTGATGAACACGAAGTCGCCTGTAATAACGCACTATTTTGATTCAAGCACCAACCAAAATCTACAAGCCTCTAGAGCTGGCTTAAAAAATTTACTGAGGTCCTTCTCCCCTTGTGTGCGACACTTTAATCACAGGCGTCTTCTGTTGTGTTGATTCCATTTGTATTGATCAAATGCTGTCTAAATCAAATTAAATCAAAAGAATCGCTTTACTTCAAGGGATGCGTGACAGAGACGTCGTTTGTTTGATTAAAGTTCGAATAGTGCGGTTGATGAGTCAGTTCAGAAGTTAACTTCGACATAAAACGTGATTCGTGCTGATCCAGTGTTCCTCCCATAACCTGTCTTATTGTTTACAGCACACTCAAGGAGAAAGAAAGAGATCTCGCAATGACCGTTAAAACCAGAAATCAAACATTTAGATATTCCCGACGAACAGTTTTTGACAGCGTCTTTTTTTCGGATCAGGCTTACCAATCAGTAACCAAGAACAAGAAGAACTTAAAGCAAGAAGGCTTTAAGTAGGAACTGGAGAATCAACCCCAGGATTATGAGATGGCTTTATACCGCCGTGATAAGGCCCATACTACTTTATGGCGTCGTGGTGTGGTGGCCGGCACTGGATAAAGCCAGTTACACAAAGATGATAAAAAGGGTTCAAACGATGGCGTGTAGGGGCAATGCGAACATCACCAACCGCAGCGCTCGAAGCGATACTACACCTCACTCTTGTTGACTTCTGTGGCGCTGACACTGAAAACACTCTCGCTATGGAGCAATCAACGTACATGTCACGCCAGTATGTTAAACTCATGCAGTTTTACCCAAGAGTCTACAGATTACTTAATCCCGATCATAGAAATCGATATCAAATATAAAACCTGAAGACCGAAGAGACAATTATGGGAGACAAACTCGGTACTGAATAATAGCAACGCCAAGGAAATCTACTGTACTACTGTACTTTACTGTACTCGGAACAGTTCCAGATCAGCCGGTCTTTAAGACTTCCACATTACTGTAGTGTTTTCCAGGCAGAAATAACGACTTTTCGTGAATCCGCTGAATGGCTGTTGATGAAGACGATATCGAGTCATTTTCACCGAGAGCCAAGCAGCAATTATGGCACTCGAATCGCATTTTTTAAGATCGAAATAAGTAAGACTCTGCCGTTAAGAGACCTTTACGATATCAAGACATTGCAGCCTAACGGTGTGCTGAGTTCCTGGACATAGACACCTCCCAGGAAACTGTGAAGCAGACGAGCTTGCCAGGACCGGAACAATAATCATTGGACCTACGATTAAAAACATCTGGGTACCAATAGAAACTCAAAAAACAAAAGCACAGAGCTAGCTATCGCAGTGCCAGTGAAAGATGGAATAATTTAACCACGTGCCTACATGCGAAACAAGTATGGCCAAACCTGGACCTACAGACCTACTACCACGGCCGTACTCAGTCTAGGCAGGGAAAACCTAAGCAACCCAATTGGAATTCTCACAGGACACTATGCAATGGGTACAGGATACGTCGCAAGACTAGGATTACGATACAATGACTTCTGTAGCAGATGCATGGATGATGAAAAAGAGGAAAACCCCTGACATTTACTCTGCAACTGCCCTGCATTGGCCTCCATTAGGAAAGAAACTCTGGGAGAATTCTATATAAATGAACAAACGGATATATCCGAAAAGGACGTCAAATCAATCTGGGCATTCGTCCAAAAATCAAAATGGGTCCGGGAGTAACGGGCGTTAACCGGCTCAATGGACCCCTGGGTCTAAGTGAAACCATCACTTTCGATGGAAGCCAGATAACGTAACCTAACCTACCAATCAGACATAAAGAGAAAGGTGGACAGTAAAATCATGGAGCTGGCTAATGAAAGGTGGCGCTCCTTCCCCAAATGTGAGGCCACTCGTACGATATGGCCTCGGTTTAACAGCGCAAGAACCGATTCCCTCATCCAATGCAGCAGGAAACTACTGAGGATGATGGTCGGAGCTGGTACCATCTGAGGTACCACGAACACAAAATGGGACTTACCCATGACACCAATTGTAGATGCTGTCATGTCCCACTATCTTTGTCAATGCCCCAGTCTATGCAAATTGAGACAAAGAACCCTGGGAGAATTTTTCTTTCATAACCTCCATGATATATCAGATATCCCACTAAAATCTCTTTGCAGGTTTATAAGGATCTCTGGATGGCTAGAAGGAGTGTCCTCCTTTACCAATTAACCCCTTGGAGTCATGAGTTTTCAGCATAACACCGACGAGTAAGGAGCCAGGTAGGTTTACCCCATAACGGCTCCACCGCGTCAACGCACTAATCTAACCCTAACCTACCAATCAGAAACTGTCATTTACATGATTCCATGATCAACTGTCAAAAAAAAACCCTCAAACTCAACGGTGGACAAAGAGACCATCTTCAGTCGATTATAATTCATTTGTGGCTAAAATGCTTAATCCCGTCTATGATTGACAGCTGAATAAATTATGTGCACAACTCCCCTTATGCTCTTCGAAACTTGTGGCATTTCCTTTCATGTCGCTGCTATCAATATGATTCATTCACAATCGCCCCAAGCAAACGAAGCAAATAATCGCCGAAAAACCCAACGAATTTGTGTTTCTGTTTGCCACTAGCTAAAAACTAATCTCATTTAAATACGACGCTTACCCGCACACTCTCTGCGTGGTCTACCTCCTGCATTGATAGCTTAAGCTTATCAAATGACATAACGAGTGTGTTGAATTTTAGTCGCGAACGCTCTAATCCGTGTCAAACAGTAAACGTGCACATACAACTTTTCCTGTTTGGCTTTTATTGAAGTTCATGCTGTTGCTAATGTGATGGCATTATTTCGTCACCAGCTAACTGAAATAATATCGTCAATTGTAAACGCCTTTGCAATGATCATCAGACCGACCCTGTCATTAGCCGAAGTGGATCAATTAACGGTGTCATTTGGAGAACTGGGCGTAGAACAAGATTGATGCCGCGATTAACCCTACACGGTTCGATGTGATAACACCAGCACGCTAATGAAACCGGTTCGATTTACAAGAAGAATTTATGAATAATTCAACGAAACATCTGAAGAAGTCCATTCGGGGTCAATGACTCAAATGAGATGGTAGTTTAGACGCTCTTCTGTTGACAGGCGTCAAACAATTTCAGAATCATTTGACAACACAACGATAGTTGGATGTGAAGACGAGAAGAACATTATGATTTCTGTGAACGTTTGGATAAACTTGGTGGGATGACGATTCAAACATGACAGCTGCTTATGCATTTTGCACCATACTCGGTAAGTTTTTCAAAGGAATTTCTGTCGCGTAAATGTAAACAGTCACGTTGAAGTGATATAAACTTTTTCTCTAGTTTCTTTTTTTGAATGTAAATATTTGCATTTCGCAGCAATTAGAAACTGCAATTAGTTCAGCAGAAAAAAAAATGGCGACATCCATTCAACAGGCGACAATGCGGGCTGTTTGCTGATAGCAATAATTGATTGGCAATAATTGATATCAGTATACTACACAATATTCAATTTTGTCAAGTTGTTCTGAGAGGAGTATGCGTGTATGCAATTCCAGAGATTACTCGAAGTGTGCTTCACGTTTTAAAAGTCTCGTTTAACTCTGATGTTTGAGCTGAAACTCATTTTATTTGTGTCAACAGAGAAGTTGATTTAATTTTGAGTGAATAAACAGTGACATCAGCGATACAAAAGTTTTGCATTTTGAGTTCTTCTGGAAACGGCAGCAGGAAGAAGTGACTGCTTCCAAAAGAGATGCCTATCGAAACATTGATGTGTCTCATTATGTTCACATCATCTTCTGGAACCCCGCATGATCCACTAAAAGGATCGCGAGGCAAAACACTCACCAGAGATATCCAGGATCTCAATGAAGCAGGCAAAGAAACTATTGGGTCAATATAACCGGAAGAGGTTTAAGGCATGTATCAGAATGAGCAAGAACAACCTCCGTATCCTAACAGGTTTTCTGAAGGGGCACTGTGGAATTAGCACATAACGAAAGTGGGAGTGTCAGAAGGTCTATGTAGATTCTGTGGAGAATCTCACGAAATTCCAAAACATGTACAGGGATTTTGTGAGACACTAGCCCACAAAAGGCAAAGATATCTGGGCAAGCAACCAATATTAGAGGAAAAACTGAAGTCACAAGAACCAGCTCTCATTTCCAGATTCTGACTTAGAGAGAATACTCTAGGATAAATCTCTTCCACCTTCGCGCAAAAGGAGTATATAACTCTCAAATACAACTAATTTTCATTATATTCGTTGCAAATATAATACTCCGGAGAACAGAACATGAATTGTTTATTCAAATAAAAAAAGTGGTATTGTCCATGAAAAAAAAGAGTTGCTCGAGCCAGATTTGAACACAGAACGTGAACAAAAAGTACGACCAACGCACCAATCCATTAAGGACCCGATATCTGTCATGCCCGTTTTCACAGTGTGATCTTAAGTGTCCATCCATAGGTTAACTCAGAAACAACAAAACTATCGTTTTCACAGTGGACGTGTAACGATAAATACCACTTCAGTAGTGGTTTATTAAACCATCGATTGCCATGGCTTAAGTGTCAATCCAGAGTACATAATTGTCATTCGTGCATTAAAATAATATTAACCCCAAACTGACTCGACACGAAACTTTTCCAACCCACTGTATTCTGTTCAACTCCATACCAATTCCTTTTGAATTCCCCGTTAACTTTAACTCAGCTAGCATCATCCTCTCTTGTCAATGGAATGTAAAACGAACCAAAAGAAGAAAAGAACAGAATAAAGTGAACTTTGTAAAGAAGCGGTCGATTTGTTTCATTCTACAAAATGTTACAATTACACATATGTATTTGCTATTTAAAATCTGAACAAAAAGCAAACACAATGGTGTCTCCTCCTGTTATGGGTGTCGAAAGCAACGACTGTTCCCAAAGTTGCTTCAGCGCTGACTGGAATGGATCAGGTATGAAAATAAGTCCGAAAAGTGAAGCAAATTGCCCAAAAAAACAGAGTAGATTTGCAAATTATGGAACAGATAATGAAAAAAGTGTCTTCACGAATATTAAGGTCTAGTAAAAAGAAATGCATTATTTTTAGACGAGATTTAAGGCTGAATTTACCATACTGAAATGGTTCGATTTAGGTCAAATATTCTGGATTATTTGTTGCCATTTTGTAAAAGCTCTCACCCCTACCGGCGAAAAACTGAGATAATATTGTTTCAAGAGCCTCTCTTAAAACTAACTTTCCACCAGCAAAATCGTTCGCTATGGACAGGAACCGTTGGTAATCACTTGCGGACTATAAGGGGATCTCCCAAAACTCGCTACCTACGCCTGCCGTTCTCCTGATAAAGCACAATTCCTCTCCAATTGTACAAAGCTCCGATTCTGGGCGATTGCTTGCTCCAATTGTTGAGAAAAGAGGTCCGAATTAAGAGGTTATAATAATAATAATATGGTTGGCGCGACAGTCCGAAGCAGACCAGGGCTTAGTTCCTCAGCAACCACTCGTGTTGTGCGTGCTATTCTTCTTTCACGCGTGGAAGGGACCTACACTTTAATGCCGTCTCCGAACGGCGAAGTTGAGAAGCTTTTTCTAAACAGGAATATTCTTTGAGCATTGTCAGTGACTCGAAAGAGGTGGAAGCCGTGAATTATGAAAGTTGGTAGAATGGGGATTCGAGCCTGGCACCCTCTGCGTAGGAGTCGACGCACTTACTCACTACGCCACGGCGACCCGAATTAAGAGGTTATCAGCTAATATTTGTTGAGTCAATGCCAACTCCTAAAATACACACAGCAAGCCGTCAATCCTGGCTTGCCAACAATTTGCGCCGACTCATAGCGATTCGATCACAACCGTTTTTGCTTGACATTGTCCTTTGTGGTCATCTTTTCGTCACCAGTGAACATTCGTCGAATGTTCGATGGTTCATGTGCAAATGGTTCTTTGTTGTTGCGATTTTGCAGTTAATTGCAAATGGAAATTCGGTCCCAACCCAACCCATACATCGTGCTTCTTTTTGCATTCAGCCTTGTTAAAATGGTCTCAAATGGTTTGTAGTGCAATGTTAACATTCCGGGCAATCGTAATAGTGGTCAGTGGTACATGATGTTTGGGCTCGACGGATTCCAAGGTTTTTAACTAGAGCGCAGAATGGTTCGGGGCCTATAAAAGGATCCGATGCTTCTTTCCTAGCGAGGGAGTCGGCCATTTCGTTGTCTTCTACCCCTATATGGTCAGGTATCCAGCAGAGTTTTACTCTGTTACTCCTGCTCAACCTTAAGCTTCTGTTGGCATGCCCACACAAGCTTGGATTTGATGATATAGGAGTCTAGTGCCAGGATAGTGACACGATTGTCTGACATTATTGCTACGTCGCAGTTGCTATAGTTCCTGTCAAGATTGACTTGAGCGCATCTGTCAATGGTATAGACTTCTGCTTGATACTGGTCCGTTTGCCCGTACTTTGTCCGGGGCAAATACTCGATTTTACCGTATTGCTTCTGACTCTGTGGACTATGGACTTCATTGCTCCTCCACTCCTTTTGGAAGACGAATTTTCGAATCACGTCATCCTGTGGAATGGCCAAGTGGGGTTGCTTTTGTCTGTCTTTTCCTATCCCTTCTTTTGCCATCCTCATGATTATTTTGTTTGCACATTCTGCAGCCACTAGGTGTAAGGGAATCAGCTCCAGTAGCACCAGGGCAGATACTCATAGCCCCTGTAATACAGAGGCATGCAAAACTTTGAACTTTGTTCAGTACCTCTCTTGCACTAATCAGTTTGCATTAGCTGATAACCTCAAAGCATCTAATGTCAGTAACCCGGCAATGCCATCAAGACAGGTGTACCAATGCCAGTCAGCACTGACGCAACTTTAGGAACAGTCGTAGCTTTTGAGACCCAAAACAGGAGGAGTCACCATTGTGTTTTTTTTTTGAATAGCAAATATCCTCTTTCATGGATTTTTTTAAAGCTGAAAAAGTACACCTGTCTGTGAAAAATCATCTTCCTAATAAAAAAATAAACAAAAAATCATCGTTCTCAAAACAATAACATGTTCTTACATCCCCACTGCAGCGGCACCAGCAACAGCAGTGAGTTGTCTGAATCTCTGACCTTTGAAGCGAATCCAGATTCCAGCACGACGACGATTTGTCACCTATTGGCGTTGTCTCCTTTTTCAGAATACCCATCAGAACTGGTTTCACGTTGAGAACAAGCATAAACCAGATTCGGACGACACCTACTCCAGCGTAGGTCAACTTGCCTCTTGAGTAAATAATCACTTAATGGTTTATCCACTACACTTGAAGAGCTTCAGGTACCCCACAAATACCTGTCCTATCTGCTCAAGAGGTGCTGTTGATAAAAGCAAGCGGCGGCGCTGTGCGGTTGTGTCATTCAGACATGAATGGCAGACAATACGTGGTTGCGGACTAGGTTGTTAGAGGATTAACGTCTGTCGTGGATTAATTTGTCAGACATATTTTGGCGCACATTCATTCATGGTGAATAATTTTTTTGCTGGGGAGTTGCGATATCTCCCTCCTCTGTTAGAGTCTGTTCTAATATTTACTCAGATCGACACACAAACATACGAGTGTTTGAACTAGTTAATGCAAATGTTTATGTAACGATTTGCCTTCCAGGTCCTCTTGAATCAACAGTAACTCACAAGCAAGCAGCGGGCGTAGTCGCAAGCCCAACTGTCTCATTAGAGTTCACCACACGTTGGATATTTTAAATTCTAACGCGAACATGTTCGCTCAGAATCTGTGGAGCGTGTCAGCGAGTTTAAAAGTAAAACTGTGTGACGAAACCTTGACGAAGGACGTTGACTTCAGACGAGTGCGATCAATATTCCAAAAACGAGATCAGGAATAAGTATGCACATGGAATAAGAGCACATTGATCTATGGGTTGGCTTCTTTTCATTCCATTCACGATAACTATCGTCTCCTGCCAATCGTTGTCTCTATTCACGATAACTATCTTCTTGCCGTGGTGAAAACGCTCTGTAAGAGAAGAGAGCCGATGACTTTGGCGGCGATTGCAAGTAATGGACAATGACTTTCTAATGGCCCTTGACTACGATCACTGAAGGTCTATCAGTCACCACAAGGTCAAACAGTGCTGGGCCACAGCTCAATAGCAGGGAACGAGAGAGCGGACGAATTGGCCGGACAAGGGTCTGCAATGGACATCACCGAAGCGGACGCACCACTGCAGCCATCGATTAGTGCACTACACCGGACTATTAGTGACACCATACTTAGAGAAGCCAACTCATCTTGGCTCACAAGAGAGGACTGTCACAGGACAAGATCAATCATGCATTGAGTTCACATCGGGACCATAGGCTCCAGAAACGGAATGCAGAATCTAGCGATCGTGACGGAGTTGCGGTGACGATGTAGAGACCGAGACGATCCAATATCTGCTTTGCCTCTGTCCAGATCTCCAGAATCGGCGCCTAGCTGGGAAAATCATCACAGAGACTGCGGATTTAGTGAATGCGGATATATCGGATCTTCTAAGATTTGACTGTTCCGCTCCAACGTGGAATCGGTGCAGTTCCTGGAAAGTGGACATCGTTACCACCAGAAACATACTTAGGATTTTTTGGCCGAACCGTATCTTCAACGAGCAAAGGAGAAAATGGATTGGACAGACGCTACGGCGTGGAGACAATTCCATTGCGACGCCATGCAGTGGAATTCGCGTACCCAAATAGGCAGAACAGCGGTACACCCTAGGCAAACGTGGCGCAGAACAGTTGAAGACGAATCGAGTTCTCCAACATATCTAATACTTAGGAATGAGTAGCAGAGATCTCAAACGTGGAGTGGGAGTGATGTTAACTCATCACACTCTCCTTCCAAAACATAACCTAACCGAACACCAAACTTGCCGCAGATTAATTTCAAATTGTTTGATATGAACACACACGTTACGTGTTTCGAAAAAAGCAAATGATGTTCCATGTAAGATCAATTCAGATAAAACGAAATCTTATCGAGCTACTGAATACACACCTTACTGCTGTCAATCGAATAACGAAAATGCTATCAGGCAGGAGCAAATAAAAACATCACCTCACTGTTGGAACTTCAGTTTTCGGAACATCACATCATGTGCTAATGAAACACTTTGCTCGATCAAGATAGGCTGTTGTTTTGCGAGTTTAAGAGGTGCTTCAACTCGTGCTAACGAGCGTATAGACGTCAGGTTGGCAACGCAATTCAGCATTCAGATGGTGTTTTGATGCCGAGATATTCAGGAGTAATTTGTTGGAATTGGGTGCAAGGTCATTGGACCTTTATCCGAAAACCATCTACTGGAATGTTAAATGGTGATCAGATGAGTCGGTTGATCAATCTGGCGGTTGGATCAATCTGGCAACAAAATACCGCACGTGCCGTCTGCTTACACATGACATGCTATTTCAATTTCTCCCTCTAGCCCTTCAACAACCCTTAGGTGAGATTAGGTGGAAGAGCTGCTAGTAAATTCAGTAGACCATACTGAGACCATGTTGGTCGATTGTGATACCCACAGTCAGACTACTACCACTGATTGACCACTCCAGTGATAGTGTCGTTAATTTGATCCCAACGGCAAATGGTGTTTGGACCAGATTTGAGAACCAGATAAAAGAGTATTAACTTTGCTTTCACTGGGATTCGAACAGGGGACACCACTGAGCAAGGGCAAGCACTTAACCAACTGCGGCATCTAGTACTAACTTCAGAAGAACAAAGCTTGAGTCAAAAGGGTAGCCTGCTGCGTTGACATAAAGGCTGAGAGCAGGAAACTCTTCTGGCCGGACTCAAGTTCTCATTGCGCTCTACAAGGCCCAACCTTACGCATTGGATCCGCATACGCCTTGCTAGACTCATGTCGCTGTACACTCGGCATTAGTGGAATCTTCTTCTCTAGATGCTGACAACACAGACAGGACCAAAGAAACCGAGGACAAAACTGGGATGAACCATGCCTTGTATAAGAACAGGGCCCAATTGCCTGTTGAGCGCATAAGGAACAACGGTTGGCAGGAGTTATTTGACGTTTCATCTCGGTTATGGTGTTGTAACGACTATTCATCGCGGAGACGAAGTTATATCTTCCCATTGTTACACTTTGTCCAAGACATCGATGTAGTGCATCCTTTCTTGGAAACGGCATATACTTCGTTTTGTCTTCGTTCATATGAACTTTGTTAGTCGTCTCCGTCTCAGTGATAGCAAAAGGCTCATTGATGGTTCGTTGAACCAGGTGATCGTGCCTCTAGTGTTGGCCAGTAAGTCTTGGACGATCTTCTGAAGAACAATGTGGAAGAAGAGACACAACACAGCGTGTTGCCTTGTCTCATTGACTCCCGGGGAGTCTCGGCCACATACGTCCGCGTACATAGACAAGGTATACACCTGTTTCTGCAAAAAGTTAATGCACTTGTGCACAGCTCCCTCAAGATCTGCAACAAACTTCCAGGTTATGTACTAACTACACGATTTGCACTTGTTGGTTCTTATACTAGATCTGGGCTAAGATGCAAGATGAGCAACATTTCCGCACCATCACTCTGTCTGCGTACACAAGTGTAACAACTTTGTTTTCTTCATCTTTTGTATAATAAAGAATTCCTTATGTGAACGAAGCCTAAGGTTCAGGTAAAAAAAATACTAGAGAATATGGTAATTTATTTTAAAAAAAACCGCCTGATGAATTTATTTATTTAAACAAATGTGTTTTCATGAGTGATGGGAGCATTGGTCAAGCTGGATCAGTTTTGAAACTGCATGGAAGATCTGTAATTAGGATGGCCGAGCTTGGTGTCAAAGAAATTTGGGTAATGACCGAGAGAATAAGATCAATACAATATGCTGAGATTACATCGTGCTGTTGTAGGAATTACTGGCCGGAATAGAGTGAGACAGTGTGCGAGGAACTCGACGTTGAGCCGCTGCTTCTTCGATGATTTGGTCACGTGGCACGAATGACCCCATCATCACGAGGCGGGCGTTGATTTTCATTCCATAAGGTAAGCGACACCTGGTCAAACCCAGGAAACCCAAAAAAAAAAAACCCAAATATTCGCCTGGTTACTTACGTGTTATATCGAAACTCACGCCTCTAGACTAAGCTTGCCTGACTACAACGATTTCTTCAGAGGCTGCAGGAACGAGAATGTCTAAGAAACCATTGAACTCTTGCTATGCAGCTGCAGTGCTCTCTCATTCCGCTGATATAGACTTCTGGAGGCCTACTGCTTTGATAACTTAGCTGATCTTGTAGCCTAAAAGTAAGCCATCTTCTCCGCAAAATAGGTTTTGATGGATCCGAGTGGAACCGAAGAAGGCTGTGCTGGCCAAAGAGTGACTGCCGTCTTTCCGCACACCAGTAAGCCACTTCAACCTAACTAACTTATATTATCTCCTCTTGCTACTTCTGCATTCACTAAGACAGTATTTTCGATCGTGAATGTGAAGCGATGAGAAGAGAGGAACAGAGTTACATAACATACAAAATTGATTAAAAATTAATTTAAATGTTTAAAAAAGTGTTAGCAGAAAAGTGTTATAAACTGCAAAAAATACGGAAAAATATATTTTTAAAAAGTGAAAAACATGATACTCTTTCTTTTAACTGTACTCTTTATTTATCCTCTCTGAAGTCAAATACCCTCTGTTTCTTCTCAAAAAAAGTTGGCAACCCTAATCATAAAGCACGTGCAAAAGAGGACCACCTGCTGTCGCGACTGTGAAACCTAGACCCTAACTCTTCAGAGGCCTATCCGAACACAATATGCTCCGTGTCCATGTCCATGTCCAAACAAACAAGATCAAATATTGCACATTACTAACTTATGTCAAATCGAACACGCTATCAACTTGAAGTAACACAAATATGAGTGAAGAATGCTTCAACTTGCTCTTGAGATGGTGACTCTAACACAATCGACTCTTGGCCTTTTCTATCTTTCCGATTGATTGTTCCGCTTGTATTCCCATCTAGAAATATTAGCTGGCCAATGCAAAGGCCAATTCGCCGGCAGTGTGTTGATAACACACATTGAAACATGAGCAGTCTTTCAATGGTTAAACAAACAAAAATTCAGTTGGGATCGGGAGTGTCTCTTCAAGGATACAAGCCTGGCAGACAGTGCCTTGAATTATGGATACTCTCCGGAGTATGGGATCGCGAACGAAAAGAGGTGAGGGGATCCTCTAAGGCTGCTTTCAAGCTCGCTAAATTCGTCGGCGATTTTTTAATGTTGTTGGCAAGGGAGTTGAGGCAAAAAGAAATCACACACACAATGGAAAAAGCCGGCGACGAATTTAGCGAGCGTGAAAGCGACATAATCTGAGATCCCTGCGTTGAGGACAAACATATTTAACAGTTTCAAGACTCGTCCAAACTTATGTCTGATACCCTACACCCGAGTCAAGAATTACATAACCTCGATTGATTACACATCATCAACTTCGTTCAGGCCAACGCGGAATTTATTGAACCTTTTGCCCTTTCAATTTGCCAGTAATGGTGATGCACTTTCTCCATGCACTTCCAGGTTGTGAGCGGCGCATTTGTTGTACGCCTGGTATTTATTCCCTTCTCCGTCGATGTGGATTCTCGCTTTCAACAATGCTCGGATGCAAGAGAAGAGGTCAGCATCATCGGAGCCATATTCAAACGACATTTAGTCACGTGAAGGGAACATGTGATGGAGCTGTGCTTGTGTGTGGCGATCTTCGAAGTTCTCAAATATCTCCAATCACTTCGATATCCACTTAATCTCTTAGAATTAGCAAAATGAAAACGAACAGCCCTCAAGTCTTGACACGATTGCAGCTCAATCTTCACCGCTGATCTCTTGCATTTTTAAAGCAAATTTCACCTCTGACATGCAAACACTAATCCGTTGATGAGTTATTTTTTTGTTTTCTGCTGTGACAATTACCACATGGGAATCAAGGAAGCAAGAAAAGAGAAAGTCACGGAGTACTCTAATCAACTACGGCTGCAAAATGAAAGAAAAAGCTTAGCCATGGCTGTCGTTAGGTTGGGCGTAGAAATTAAATTTTGTTTCTCTTCTTCGTCCCGCCAGCCATTCGCACACACATTGTGTTTTGGGGGCATCCATCAAGGAACAAACAAGAAGCTCAGATATATGTACCAACATGTAGTAATTAGCAAATGTTTGAACGAATAAACAATATCCAGCAGCTGTGTACGCGCCCCGGCACTCAGGCCCAGTCCGATCGAAGGCAACACAATTGAAACGTGCTCGAGTAGCTTCACGACTGGGCCGTGGCTCTTTACCGGAAGGGAACAATGAGTGCCATTAAGTGTAGCCTAAGAAAACAATTATTCACATTCGAGCGTGGCCGAGAGGATTCGAAAGTGAAAGCCGCCCGCCTGCCTTTTGCGATTTTGCAACGAAAAAAGACCAAAAAATGTTTCTTTAATTGACTTTCAGACGGAAGAGACATAATAAATCATTTGTTAGCCCACATTGCTAGGCGAACAGTTTTCGCGGATCATAAATTTAGACCATCTAATCTTTGCTCTCGATGTTTACTAGTAAACACTGCCTCGTGGGGATTTCAAATCCACACTTAATGCCTAAGCAAATGTGAACTTATCACGGGCATGCACAACATGTAGATAAGACAACTCATCTCCTCTCTGTCCGCGCTACTGTGCATTCGATTTCGAGTCTGGGTTATAGTCCAGGAGATCAGCTCTGGTTGAATGAGAAACTGGTTGAACCACTGCAGCTTTCACCGTCAAGATCTCCCCTCGGCGACTGGAGAAAAATGTCAAGGACAAGCAACAACACAAACTACACAAAGCAATTACACCGGTACTTACCCTCGCGCAGGATGGGCGCTTCTCGATGTTTACGCAGCGCTGTCTGTTTGGCACTGTAGTACACATCTCGCACCTTCTTGTGTCCATCGGACCATGTCGCAAGGAGATATATCAACGGCAGGATAATTAGGGCACAAATTACCAAACGAATGATTCGTCCACTCCGAAAGTTTGTTAAACGCATCTTTATACTCCCCGGCACTGGTTACACACTCAATTCGCACAAATTACAATCCGATGTACATGGATCAAGGTGAAAGCACTAGAAACTGTTGCTAATTATGGAAAAATTGTAAATTCCTGCGATTGATGGTGGAAAAAATTAAGCGCTCCAGATTATTCGTCGTATTTGTCGACGTGTCCGGACGAGCCGCACTTGATTTTAGTATCACCAGCAGTAGAGACAATAAACAAAAGCGAATGATACGAACTAAGGAGAGAGCGAGAGAAATGTCAATATATTTTGCGGTGGCGGTGATCACAGGTGACAGCTTGAGATGTCAGATGTGCAGTGGAATGCTGTGGGAATGAACGTTGTATGTTCACAAGGTAGTCTTATGTTCGAAAACTTGGTTGGTTGTGAAATGAATTTTATTCTTCTTAACGATGGTTCAAACAACTTAAAATAATGAGTTTATAATTTATCAAAATAATAACCAGATCGACGAATAACTGTGCTATCAATACTGAATGACCGCTTAAAATTATAAAATATATAAACACCCCAAATTATTTCACTTTTTATATTTGCCATTGTGACCTGTCCACCATCACTTGCATGAACTGACATTTCTTATGTCACTTCAATCATATATTGGTCTATTGAATAATGACCCTTCTGCTATTCACCTGCATTTTTAAACTAATCTAGTCGCAAATCCTAAAAGTAACACACAAAAACAATCGCCAAAAAATAAAGACAACTTCTTCCCGTATCAAATTCAACTCAAAGTGCACCTTCAAAATGATTCGAAGGCAATTATTTCTGCATTTGAAGTTGCCTTCTCAAATAGTCCGTCGCAACATGTCCCACCGAGACCTCTTGGCACTGGCCGATAGGGGATTCTTTCAAGGTTTCTTTCCCGATGTAGCGGGGTGAGTAGCAAGCACTCAGATCCACTAAAGTACTGACCATACCCCAACACATTTCTAGTCCAGAAATGAGAAAATTATTCACGAAGGAGCAGCAAACAATTTACGCCGGCTTCGATCCAACAGCAGACAGTCTACACGTTGGAAATCTGTTGGTCATCATGGGCTTGCTTCACTGCCAACGAGCTGGACACAATCCAATTGCCCTGGTCGGTGGTGCCACCGGACTTATCGGTGATCCGAGTGGGAGAAAAACCGAACGAAACAAAATTGGCGACAATGTGGTGGAAAAGAATCTCGCCGCAATCGAAGGCCAGCTGAAGCGAATATTCAAGAATCACCAGGATGTGCTGTGGGATGACAAGAAGACCAAAATCAAATTGTCCGATATCAGGTATTGATAAAAATTTGAAAATAAGTCCAAAATTAATTTCACATCCCCACGCAGAGTTGTAAACAACGCGGAATGGTACGCCAATCTGAACCTAGTTGACTTCGTGGCGAATATGGGACGTCACTTCCGCATGGGATCGATGCTGTCACGGTCTTCGGTACAAAGCCGCATGGAAAGTGAGGCCGGCATGAGCTTCACCGAGTTCACCTATCAAATCTTCCAAGCCTACGACTGGTTGCACCTCCTTCAGGCATACAACTGCCGCTTTCAAATGGGCGGCAGTGATCAAATGGGAAATCTTATGACCGGCCATGAGCTGATCAGTCGTGTAGAGAAGAAAACCGTTTACGGGATGACACTACCACTAGTGACCAACGAAGAGGGTGACAAATTCGGTAAATCCGCCGGCAATGCTATATGGCTGGACGAAGAGAAGACATCGCCCTTCTCCTTGTATCAGTTCTTCATGCGGATGCCTGACTCTGAAGTGGAGAAGCTTCTCAAGCTATTCACCTTCATTCCGCTGAAAGAAATCGAATTCCTCATGGAGGAGCATCGAAAAACCCCCGAGAAGCGAAAGGCTCAAACGATTCTAGCAGAAGACGTCACACTGCTTGTCCATGGAGGTAAGTAAGAATGTGGTGTGAGATATCTCGATAAACTGAACTCAAGTCTTCTTCAGAGAATGGCCTGAAGCAAGCTGAGCGTGTAACAAATGTCTTGTACAAAGGCGATGTGGAAGGTCTAGGGGAGTTGAACTACGCTGAAATCCGTCAGACATTCTCCGGGGCAACTCTAGTGGATATCCTCGCCGAACCGGGTCTGTCAATTCTTCAGCTGGCTATGAAGGCTAAGTGCTTCCCAACAGAAAGTGAGAGGCTCATCAATTGTTTGTGCTTCTAACACTTAATGACTCCTTCTTTCAGGTGACGCGATTCGGATCATAACAGCGGGCGGATTCTACATTAATCAGAAACGCGCACAAAACATAACCGAAGTGATAACTACTGGCATTCATATCCTGAAAAATGGCCTCTCACTACTGAGGGTGGGAAAACGAAATTTCTATATTGTTAGATGGTTGAAGTAAAGGAATGAAGGAAAATTGCGTTTTGTTCTTTTGTTTTCTGAGATGTAGGGTGCCATCGTAAACGTAGTCATGAACAGAGTAGACGACGGCCGCATTTAGTGAAGATCTTTGTTGGTTCGGAAGTAGAGCGTGGAGTGGGAGTGTAGAATTGAATGATGCTTGTGAGAATATCTATCCCATTCAATTGAAGTTTGGTTGGTTGGCCAAAGGTGGCTGGCTGGCCGATGAGCAGAGCCTGTTTAGGCAATCCGTTGTCACAGCCTACTATGATTGAAAACCAAACAAACAAAACAAAAAATGATTATTCCTCGGATCGAAAATGTCATCAGTATGGCGTAGCAATTTTATTCCGTAAGTCTTCTAGTGACGCTACAGTCCGGTGTGGACCTGGGCTTCAATCCATAACCCTATCCAACAAGTACGATCTTCAGCCAGTTGGCTCCAATTTCACACACCATGTCGGATGAGGTTTTTCTCTACTTGTGTGCGCCATCGATTTCGTCGAAGTCGTCTACTGAGTTGTCCCACTGATTTGGAGTCGAAGAAGCTGAGTTTTCCGGAGTTGAGTCGTCCACACGCTCTAAATGGCCCGGTCATCTTAACGGTTGGATCCGTAGACGACTGGCTAGGTTCATGTCGCTGTGCAGCCCATACAATTTGTGGTTGAACATTCTCCTCGAAATGCCGTCAACGTAAACATGGCCAAAGAGCGGGTATTCACGAACTTTTGACAATTATTCACAAGGCATCGCACATTGTATGGAAGAACCCCTAACCACTAACTACATTTCTTACGTGTGCTACTCATTGTGGATGATCTGCTAAGGCCGCTTTCACACAGGAAAATTTTGTCGACGATTTTTCCATCTTGTTGGCAAGTTGAATGTTGAGTAATGGAAGCATGCTGTACATGTTTGAGAGATGGTAGGAAACAGAAAATGGTCAGAATTGAGATCTTATTTGCAGATACTGAAAGATGTGTGAAAGTGTCTTGAGATCATAAAAGGGAATTTGAAAAAATCGCCGAGGGATTTTAGCGAGTGTGAAAGCGGCCTAAGCTTGATTTTGGAAGTTTTAAGGATGTTTTCACATTCTTCACTCACAAGCACAATTCAATTGACGTTAAATTGGCGGTTCAACTACATTTTGACACTGTTTCTACGTCGACTACATTTTCTCAAAGTGACATTTCTGTCAACTCTGGCTCACGCTCTTTGTCAGATTCGTGACTGTTGAAACCTGTGAAACAGATGTCAAAAATTGTATGGTGCAAGAGAAAAAGAAGCAGTGATAATGGGAATGGCATCATTGTAAAAAAAAATAAGAGTGTAGTGGAGTTTCCTCATGCAATTCACACACTTTTACAAGATTCCCGGCTCACATGTATTCACAGTCACGAAAGAGGCATGGAATGAAAAACACCGACAGATGAAATCAAGGGGCAAGGGAGGTAGAAGCTGAATATCTCAAAGCTTAATTATCTCTGTATAAAACACTGGGTATTTACCAAGTATATACCCAAAATTGTAAATACCTACCCAAAGTTGAGCAGGTTGGATTGAAAACAAATGAACAACATTAAATCATAGAAAAGCACATTTTATGATTGGTACTCTCTCATAAAACCATGAATATTATGATTTAGATGAAGAATGCAATATTTTTTGCTTAGTTCTGTTTAGAATTTCAATGCAAGTGGAAGCAAGTTGTGCAGCATAAAGTGAGTGCAACAAAAAAATAAGTTATACCTGTTCTATCTCGATGTTTCAAAAGTTGTTGATGCTCGTTGCGTTTGCTTTATATGCAATTATCTGTGTTAAGCAGCAACTTCAAATTCAAGTGTTCTTTTAAATTAAATTTTTGTTTTCATAAATTAATATGGGAAGACGTAAGGGTTCTGTTTGGGAGCATTTTGAGAAATCGAAGAAAAGTGCAAAGTGCAAATTTTGCGGAAAGACATACTTTCCCAATAAAATGAAAATAACAAACCATTTGATCAAGTGCGTGCAATGCCCATCGGATATTAAGGACGTTTTCAGGCCTGAAATACCAGTGGATACTACATTCGAAAATATCAGAAATTTCGAGGCAAAGTATTTTCAGAGCGTCAGTGTTGACCAACCCAATATCATCACGTCACTATCAAAAGACGAAAACGTAAGATTTTTCCATTTTTTGTTAACAAAAATAAATATTGATGAGCAAATCATATTCCAGGAATCTTTAAACAAGTTGCTTGCAAGAGCTATTTTTGCCAGCGGTGCACCTTTATCGTTGGTTGAGCATCCCTTGTGGAGGCTATTTTTTGAACAGCTCCAGCCGGCATTCAACTTGCCATCAGAAGAGCAATTGGCAACAACTTACTTGGACGACGAATATAAGGCGGTAAAAAAAAGGATTGCCGATCGACTTCAACCTTCCAGAGCCGAAAAATTAGCGTGCATATCGCACAATTGGTCTGTCGAGGTGAAATTAGAGCCGGAAGACGATACACCTGAAGACGATATACATGTAGTACCTAGCTGCAGTAACAACGTCAGTACAACTTCTGAATTAGAGGACGCCCCCTCTGCTATACATATAAAATCTGAATCCAGCGACTCAGATTAATTTGAGTGAATTATGTGTGTATGTATGTGTTTCTTATTTAATAAAACCAATTTATTCCCGAAAATTAAGCCTTTTGCTTATGAGAATTGCTTTGGAGCTCAAAACTTGAGAATTTAGAGCTAATGGCGAAATCACCTCAACCCGGTGCACAGTGTTTCGTCTACACTAGTACCTTCATGCTAACTGGATGAAATTATATTTTAATGTTTATTGCTTATTATGCTGATAACTTATTTAAATGTTTGACTGTTTACATAATTCAATTAATATTGCAAATTTTCATTTAAATTAACCCATTTCAGTCCGCACAAAAACCGTCAGGCTTTTTCTACTGCACTGGTGGCATCTCTTGTGTCTGTTGTTGTCTATCTGGACGATGCAATGTTGGTCAGCACTAAATTGCCAAGGACATAACGAAGAACTATGACCTTGTCCTGGGTTTTTAACATTGCTTTGAATCGACTTTGTCAAAAGTCATTGGTTCTACAGACAATTTCTTGTGTAGACACCACACATTTGAAACATCTAGGTCCAAAGAATTGGAAAAAAAAGGCCACCACCATTTTTTCCTCTTAAAACGATCGAAGAGGTCAACTCCTCCCATATTCTTTTTGAGGGCACGGAATATTGATAAAAAAATTATTAGCGTCCTTTGACACAAGCAACAGGATTTTCATCTTCGAAGTTCGATTGAAGACTTGTTACCGAATTATCATTTCAGCGCGTAGCTCCAATGTTATTTATGCGATCGAACTGAGTATTGTAAGTTCCCCTCTTGTTATATTTAAATTCCTTTGCTTGGAGTATAGAGCATTTTGCTTTTACTACATTTTGACTACACTACTTAACTAATTTTGACATTATTTCTACGTCTACTAAATTTTCTTATGTATATTACATTAATTACCACAATGAGTAGCAGACGTAAGAAATGTAGTTATTCCAAAAAGTGATATTTCTGCCATTTCTGGTAAGAATTCATCCAAATCACGCGATTTCGGTTCGGCGACAACATGGTATACTCTTCGTACTAGTCCAACGAAAGATACGACCTTTTGTCTTGTTAATCTTTGGACACGTTCATAACCAGGATTTAATTTGATCCGTTAAAAAAGTCCAAAGAAGTTGTATTTTTTCCATTCAGCCGAAGCTCAACATGAGTGTCAAACAAGTAGCCTCTCGTATGCGGATCATGTTCCGCTAACTATCCTCAGTTTTGCGAGGGTAACTACCCTCAGAGCGGGCGAGAGTTAACCTCCTTGTGGGGTTCTTTTGTTAACTCTTCTGCGGATCGGAGCATCTCCCAGATTAGAGTGGGTTCCCCTGCTGGTGAGTAGCTGATGAATAAAACCTGCAAGGGACTTTTCAATCTCAAGGTTGTTAACCAGGTTCGCACGTGATATTGCCTTTGGTTCTATGTTTTTCAATCCCCCTGCCAAAAAATGGCCCAAAGGGTGAATTTTTTCCATTGGTTTTATCAAAGAGTGAAGGCCTAACTGTCCGGACATAGACCTGCATAAGAAGGGTCTTCATGAATAAATCGAAAACTTGAATTTTGAAAATTAGTGTTTGAACCCAGCTTATAATCGAAGCCAGCGCCAGTCTGACACAACTATGTATAATCCCTTTATATATCCATTTTATCATGTTTTATACAAAACATCGATCTACTCACCAGATTTCTTTGACTTGGCATAACTTGGCAGAAAAAGTATCTCTTTGGATAAAATTCTCATTCCATTTTCCACTCATATCAAGAAAAAACACACATAATTTCACCATTGTGATCATGCCACAACTGGCAATTCAGACAATTCACAATTATTCCCTTCTCAAACATATGCAGTTTTTTCCCTCAGTGTACTTTGAGCTGTCGTTTCGTTCGGTTGTTATTTCTCACGCGAGTACAATTTTCCACGGTCTTGTTTGAAAGTGAGTTGTTTTTTTTGGCTAATATTCCCTTTCGATTTTCCAATTCGCTCAAACACTTGAATTTACGTGTGTTTGCCGAGCCGAAAGTGAACTCTACTGTGGACTAAATACACATTTAAACAGCGAACCTTTGAATCAACGCAAACATCGGCTATGTCTGAAGATAATCAAGAAAATGGAACCACCAACGGGGACGTCCCAGAGATTGAATTAATAATTAAGGTAGGTGAGCGTGAGCCGCGTCAGAGCAATAACTCTGCGCTCACATCCACGCAAAATGTGCTTGTTATCAAAAAAATAAAAAAAAATACAGAAAACAAAACTATAAATAAATGCAATATAATTTGTTCGTTCAAAATCTATGCGACCTTGAGCGGATTGGACTGCTGCGGTGGATGGGTATGTTCCCCCGAGTCGTCGGTACCGAAAAACGCGACGTTCTCCGTCTCCTCATCTTGTTCTGAATTTTTATTTTTTTTTTTTTCATTTTCATGTTTTTTTTGGTATCTTTTCTTAGAGTTCCTCCATTGTTCTCTGCAAAACCGAGTGAGAACATGCAATGTGCAACAGTGCTTAGAATTAATTACGCAATTTTCTCGCCCCAGAGCCAGCCACTCGTCCGATAATCAAAGCGCGCAGAGAAATTCTTTTTCAGAACTGCATCTGGATATTCATTAATTTAAAAATCGAGTTTACTTTGACTCCGTAGCCCGTGTACGTCACGTTCTATATTGTATCATGTGCAATTGGCCAACACAGCCAGGCAGCAGCTATGACTGTGTTTTTTCCCTTTACTCGGCACTACAAGTCCCTGCGCGTGTGCCCCCTTTCCCACCAGCAGTGGTTGGCATTTCCAGTGCGCTCAAGTGGCGAACTACGTAATCGTCGCCGCTTTGCAAATAAAATTGAAAAAAAGCTTGTAAATTGCGGCGAAAACAAAAAATAAAAAACGAGGCTTTAGAATAAAAATTGAAAATTTCCTCCAGAGAAACAAGTTTGCGAGATTGAAGTTGTTCTGCTGGTGCTGGTGGTGCTGCGAACGATTCATCAGCTCCACCGCACATCGGGTGTTTGGCTGTGGACGCGGGCGAGGGCGAGGGCGCTCTATGTATACCGTGTTGGAGGGCTAAAAGGCTCACATGATGCTGGTTGCCGATGTTGTTCACTCGGGCTTTCGCCGCTGCTCTAATGTTGTTTTTTCCTTTGTTTATCTTCCGAAATTACAAACGTTCATTTCGTGAGATCACTGCCATTGACAGTGGTTGCTTTGGGAGAGAGAACAAGCACTTAGTGGGTTATGTCCAAGCGCAGTTCAAACGAGGAAAGTTAATACACGTTCACTCGCTTGGTCGTATTCAGTTGAGGTTTTTATTTTCATTTTTGTGGGATTGTGTGTCCCACTTTGGCTTAGGAGACCAGTTTTTTGAGACGAAGCAAAGAACCGGTGGAACGCAGTGACGTTACTCGAGTTGAGTAGCAAGAGTTTGCTCCTCGGATAGGTACCTATTTTTAGAATCGAACATCGTTAGAAGTTTTGTTTTCTTTTTTTGCTTTAGTCATAGTCTGCCAGTTGAGTTTTGTTTTGTTCGAGTAGATGCACATCTCGATGGCGGTTGTGGGGAATGACTTTCGCAGTAATGGGGGTTGGAAAGCAACCAACGCCCCGTTGTGTTAACAAGACAGCTTCTGGAACCTGTGGAGATTTGTCTATGCACTGAATGGGTGCGGAGGTATGAATGTATGTAATTCTGCCTCAGAAAAATTAACGACAGGTTTCTTCTGAATCTGAGGCGTGTCCGCGTTTCTTGCACTGTTTGAGAATGTTTTAATAATCTGAAGGCACTTGGTGAATTGTCACGCAGGACGTAATAGTAATAGAATCAGCAAATCAAAAGAAATTTGATATGGGGAGACAACTTTGTCAATGTGGAATCAAATCTGCTATGTCTAACAAAGTTAAGGTTCACTCACTGCGGCTGCTAACAAAGACAATGTCAAATGATTCATGAGGACATTTAATTCAATTGAGATGGACGTGTAAGAGCTGGCTCATACGATCTGTAGTACACATCATCCACATAAATTGATAAGACCTTTAAAAAAATCAAGCACTTCCATAGCATTCACAAAACGGAGAACTAGTAATCAGAGGAGAAAGACAGACCGACAATAGGCAGCAGAGTGGATTAGGAAAACTTCTTCAACTCTCTTCGAGCTGCATAAAAATAGGCAATTTCTCAGAATCGCTGATTGCTGGAGAAGACATTGTATGGTACTGGAACTTGGTATAAATTTGGTATGGTCACGGCACGGAGATGCAAAGTTAGGTTACTAGACTAAGTTCTATGCTAGGATAGCCGACTTTCATCAACAGTCACACTTAGGCCAGCGTAGGCCCATATAACGAATTTAGTAGATCCTATTTCTCAAACCAATTGGGATCTTTTGACAAAGCGATGAATGTCTGACTCTTATTTTATTTGATCCGATTACTTTAATGAAGAAATTAGCCCATATCTGACTTTCTTCCTCTTTTTGTGGCGTTACATCCTTGGGCAAAGCGACGTGATTCCACTCTACTCTATCTAGGCTGCATTTCGCCAATTGGGAACGTTGAGTTCTCGTATGTCTTCAGTCTATCCATTTATCCATCTAATACTTGGTCTACCCCTTGCTCCTACACTTTCAGGATTGCTTTTGAATGTTCTTTTTTGTTTTCTTGAGTCATTCATCCTCATTAATAGTCCAAGCCATCTGATTCTTTGTGCTTTCACTTTAACGGTTGAGTTAATTTCCTCGTTCGATCCTCGTCTCTGCAACTTTTGCATAAGTCAATCTATGGCTGACCCAACATAAGTGCGTGAGATCCGAGAATGCCGCAGCACCGATTGATGTCGCCGATAAGAGCTCTTTCTAGTCAGCACCAAACAATATTTTCTGGGTTAGTATGGCTAGGACCGAATTTCTAATTGGAAAACTGTGCCATCTACCGAGGCGTAAGTTTCTCAGAAATAACGCGTTCCAGACCTTCTCTGTCGTATTCGCAAAATTAAATGTCTGAATCTCATTACCAACAATCTGACAAAGCCTTATTATGGTGGCTTCAGGTCAGAGAAGCTCTTATCACACCGTAACATCGTAAGGAGGCAGTATCTGTAAAGGACTCAGCGCTAATCGACTCCCACCGCTATTTCGTGTTGACAATGCTACCAAAAAAAAAATCAGAAAAACTCTTACCAACCCCTCTTTCTTAGGGCGATTTAAGCAGCCCGCTCTTAAAGATCCAAGCTGAGTCCATACATACCATTCATAATCCCAGTCTTTCTCAAACCCCTTTTTAATATCCAACCATGAATTGTAGAGGCTGTGCAGCTTCATGGGCCTATCCCGGTGTTCACAGATCTTTTATGGCCGCACCAGCATGCGTGAAGATCCAAATATAACAATAGTGTATTAAGTTCCAGTCAGGAGATTCATATATTGCTTGAACTACTCTGCTGCGTGCAAAAGTTTATAAAATTTCAAATGTCCTCCGGGTTGCATCCGTCTCATGAATAGTGAAATATTTATCTGTTCTGGTTTATTCTTAAGTTAGTGTTCCGATTTTTTTCTGACTAGTGCAGTTTCTGTGACATGAGATGTCAAAATTGATGGCAACGTTCGCAATCAAATGTTGACGCGAAATTAAATGTCAAAGTGGTCGGTCACGGTTAAGAATTTGAACCAGAGATAAGGAATAATAGAGATATCCAACTACTACCTCCCTTGCCTCTTGATTTCATGTGATAACGTGTGACTTCTTGTGAAAAGCTGATACCGTTCCCCAACCTTAGTAGGGATTGCTACTGAATACGAGTTCTTATTTGAAAATTCGTTCATTACTTGAACGTTTTTTCTAATTTCGGTGTTTCATCACAGTATGGAGGGTTAAACGAACGAACAAAGCTTATATTCATGAAGTCGATTCATTGAGCTCCCTTTTGACGGAATTCCATATTACAATATAACTATTAAAAATACGAGTCAACTTTTGAACACCCTCCGAACATGGCTCGTAGGCAAATTCAGTAATCTTCCGCCATTTTTTCCACTAAATCCACGAATCTGTGGCCAATTCCCGCTAAAATCCACGAATCTGCCGCTATTGCGTGGTGGATCCTTGGTTTCTGTAAAAGCATTTGTGAAATACAGGGGAATACCACTACTCTTGCAGTTTTCTCCGTTGTGGACTTTTGGGGGGGGGAAATGGCCGAAGTTGGATGTCTCTATTATCCCTCATATCTGATTTGAACCATCCTTTATGTCGTATTATTGTGTTCACAAATCCCTCGTTCATCGATCACTTCTGTTAATGAAGTCGTCTAGACTCTTTGAACAGCCTTGTTTCTTCAATTTTTCCAAAATGAATTCATAGTATAAATTAAAGAATCATTCTAACGCCCAAAAAGTGTCTAATTTCGTCTACATCTTTGAATGATTATTGCGCTTGAAACCACTTTTCATTCATTCCATTCTCTGACGTAATCTATTGTGACCGAACCAGATTTATGGTGTTTAATTATGCCGGTGAATATTTTAATTTCAAAACGTGGTGTGTTTCTAAACAGAAAAATCAGAGGAAAATGCGTGAATTTCAATCGAATTTATTATTCATGCCGGGTCGCATTGAATGTACAAGTATTCGTTGGGTTTTCCAGAGATTACAAATCATGTATGCATCGCATTTTGAACACAGATTTGACAGCGAAGAGAATGTGTCAACATGACAATGCTTTTAAGTCAACAGTCACCCGAACAACTTCCTAATTCTGGGCTGATGTCAATGAATGACACTTGAGTTTGTATAAATTGGGCTATTATAGCTTGTGGAGATGCATTTCCGGGAGTCGTTCGTGAAGTTTGTTTTGTAGGTATGTAGGTAAATTGGCTACCCTGTCAGCATTCTGACCTTGGTTCACTAAGCCCAACGTGTTGGGTCGATTGTGCCCATGTTAGGGAGTGTTCAACTGCAGTTCTAAAACCAGCCAGATTCGTGTACGAATCCTAGGACTTTTTTCCAACCAACACCGCTTAAGTCCCGTAGCTCTAAGAAGCGTTTTTCTAGATTTCTACGGCAGGAAATTCGCAGAGCACATGTTGGATAGATTCTGGTTCTTCCTCGTCTCTGCAGTTTCTGCAAAGATTTTTGTGCGGTATTTTCAATTGAGGGGAAAGCTAAGTTTAACTTGCCATCGAGAAAGGACTAGGACTAGGAGGTATGTTCAGTCGAGGTTACCCCCGACTAAGTACAGTGGACTCTCACTAAGTCGAACTCTCCTTAAGTCGAAACTCCCTCTCACTCGAACTTTTTCGCCATATTTAACATACGTTTTCCTCAACTTTCCATACAAAAACCTCTCTCTAAGTCAAACTCTCTCTAACTCGAAAAAATTTTGGTATCACGTGAAAGTTCGACTTAGGGGGAGTGCACTGTATATGCTGTCATGGGATTGATGTCATGACTCACAAAACTGACGACTCGGCCAAAACGTCAACATAGGCAGCTATAGCTTCATAGTAGTGAAGGACTTCGCCTACTTCGTCTCCCAAGTAAACAGTGCGAACAACATAAGTACCGAGATTAAACGCAGAATAACTCCCGCCAATCGCTGTTTCTTTTGGCAAGAGGCAATTGAGTAGTACAGCCCTCTCTCGAAAGACCAAGCTGGGACTATATAAGACCTTGATCATCCCTGTCCTCCTGTAAGGCGCGGAAGTCTGGACCATGTCAAAAGCAAATGAAGAAACCCATGGTATCTTTGAGGGAAAAGTTCTGCGTTCAATCTTTGGTACTGTTTGCGTTGATGGTTTTTAGAGAAGAAGATTCAACCATAAACTGTGTTGCGTGCAGCGTTCAACGACATGAGCCTAGCCAGGCGTCTACGGATTCATCACCTAAGATAGCTTGGCCATGTAGAGCGCATGGACAACACTGTTCCAGCCCGAAGAGTCTTCGACTGCGAACCAGTGGGACAAGGTAATAGAGGATGCTCACGGAGCCGGTGGCGCTCCCCGGTGGAGAAGGACCTCAACCAACTTGGCGTGCGCAATTAGAGACAACTGGCTAACGATCGTGCTAGTTGGAGAGGCTTGTTGGTTGAAGCAAGGCCCAACCCGGACTGTATCGCCGCCAAAAGAAAAAGAATTCATGTTCAGTCGCACTGCATGTGTATATCTATGGCACAGTGTCCGGTGATGACTCCTATTAGCGACTAAAGACGATCAATGACGTTGACCTCTTCTTGCTCAGCTTCGGGCATAGGGCTCTTGATGTAGCTGTAATATTCTGGTAGAGCCAGCTAGTAGGTGTTGTACTAAGACAAGATATGAGGGTGGTACTACACGGCAAACCTCTAAAATGATCTTGGCTGACTGATTCCTGAACGGTCTAACCACCTGCAACATTGAGCAGACCAGCATAGTGCCATAACAGATGATCTATACATAACAAGGGCTTTTTGAGTGATCACGTGAGGAGGAATGTCTATTCATTAGTAGAAAGTAGCATTGGTGAGGAGAAGAAAGCATGCCACATCTTTTTTACCCTTGCGGCTTAAGAGAATCCGTCAATACAGCCTAAGCTACAGTTAGTTTCCTCATCTCTAGCCCAACTAACCCCTGAGCAGTGGGCACTCCAAAATGGAGTAGATTTTCTTTTCATTGTCATGTCAGGGGTATGTTCAACAGTCACTTCAAGCTGGCGGATAACGTTAAATCGAAATAAATCGCAGAAAATTGATTTGGTTATTCAAGATATTGACTTTATTTGAAAGAAAAAGTTATTGCATATATGTTTGAAAGTTGTTTCGCGCATGGAACCGCCGCTGCTGTTCAAGTGAAAGAAGTAATCGGTTAGTCTAATGTTTACATACTCTTCGCAAGACATCAGGCTGTCTTTTGGTAATAACGCAGCGAATTTTGGCTTCTCCAAGTGTTGTACGAAAAGTCAGCTGTTTGTGTACCACTTATCGTTAACTTCAACGTTTTGACAGTTCCACTGGCGCACCAAATGGTGACATTTTCTGAATGTACGCTGTTCCAACAATGGCTTCTGCCGGAGTTTTCAGAAGAGAACCATGATTTTCAAAAAAGTTTGTAGACGTTGCTCTGACGTGACTCTATTCATGATGAATGGCGAAAGAAAACTAACCTCAAAACAACCGAAAGCGATCAAATCAGTTGTCATAGAAAACAATAAAGTACGCCCTTTACTTTAGTAAAACAAATGTCACAACGCGCTGTCCCCGACTCAAACGCGTGACATCAGACAAAATGTCAAAATGCAAATACTTCACCACCTGTATGGCGTCCGTCACTCAAACGGCTCAACTTTGGAGCCTTACACAATCGCTATGACATCAGCTTCATACCTACTCTCGTCAGAAGTCCCTCCTGTTTCAAAGAATGCTCCAGAATCACAGTTCTTTCTTGGGATGTCTGTCGTCTATTGTCTCACAGAGCTTATCAATCAGAAATAGTTTGAAATTAGTAAATATTGGGACATATTTCGTTCATCAACGAGCTGACTGATAAAATGAGACACTATCGGCGGCGGAGAACAGCTCGCAGTCAGTCAAGATATGCTACAGAAAATCAACAAAAAACCGTGCGCCGGAGACAGCGAAGAATTCCAGGAATATGAAAAGTAAAGCGACATAATTGTTTCATCAGTTTGTGTCCAAAACGACATGCAAATGAATTCCCAAAGTCAGTCGCCATCTCTCGTGGTGTCGCACGTGTCCTGCGTACATGATCGACTCGAGAACGAGAAAAGAAGTAAATCGAAAGACGAAAGACAAATATTTTAGCACCCCAGCGAGGCAGGCAAATGGTTCTCAAATACAGACTCAATCTGGAACAGGTTTCGCTCGTCGGCGAGACGTGCCGCTCGCTCGCCGATCCATTGCCTACAATCAACCAATCATAAGCTGATTCTAATGAATTGAGTTAATAAAAGCACCACCACCGGGAGACGACCGAACGCGACGTTACCTCGCAGATGGCCGGTGATCATGGATTTGGTGATGAATAAATAAGCTTAGTTCACAATTGTCATCGTGGAGGCAACGTGACTAAGTGGCATGGCCTTAAATGGTATTTTTTCCCATTTCTCGTGATGCGCATATAATTTTTGTTTTTCTTTCTTTTCGAAAACCACATGAAGTGCACATTGCGCACAATCGTCGAGTGAAAGAACAAAACAAAAGTGAAAGCCAATAATCATCGTGGAGCTTGTTTCTTTTTGCACTTGCGCTGCGCTTTACAACACGAAAGTCATGTAAAATGAAAAAAAAAGCAAAGACACACTCACACAAACTAATAATGTAGTTGTCACAGTATGTCTGGTCATTGTTAAGGCGACGTCGACTAATGGTTCGTCAGCAAAAGTCATGGCGGTTTGGAAAAAATTCCATGCCACCACTTGAGGGGTCTTTAGCATCTTCAGATGTTTTGTGGTGAGTAAACTTTGGCCTTGCAAAAGTTCGGACTTGGATTTCTTTGTCAGCAAATGATTGTCTTGTCTCCCCTCGCGACGTGACGGTGATTTGTTCTTCGTCGCGGGAAAGTTGCCCAGACAATTACAGATTTATTGACTGCAATTAAATTCCCTCCTCGTTGTGGCGAGTGTCTGCAAAAATAAATCGACATTTGATGCAATCTCTGGTGGTCGTGATAGAGAAGAGGACACCACGCCACACACCGCACGCCACTACCGCGGCCATTTGAGTAATTTGTCCGCGCATAATGGGGCCGTGCTGTAGCGGATGACAACAAGAGAAAGGTTTTCCTGTTGTGTGACAGCACTTCCACCCAACCGGAGATAGTTGTTGACGGTTTTATTTCTTTCCTCACGCATGCCTCTTCTTCTGGTATTTCGCGTTCGGTGGCGCCGCTGCATTAAATGGATCAATCTCATTGGAATTCAATTACACTAAATTAATTAGATAAGTCGTGGCAGATGGCAACTGGCAGCTGGTAGCAAGCACACACCTCGTGCTTTCGTAGTGTAAGAGTACTACCGGTTCACGTGGTATTTCCGATGGACTGAGGGGGAAGGACGTGGCTTATGGGAGGCAAACATGAGTAAAGAGCGAAATTCCTTCGAAATGGAAATACGTGTCTGTTTTCTGTTTTTCCGGGCAATGTGTTAAATGCGCGTATGTGCACGGAGTCGATGCTATGCGGGCTGTGTTCGCAGAGACGACGGTGTGCGACCAGGTATGCATCGAGAGGGTGGTGTTAATGAGGTGTGGCAGTAGGGCAAACGGTAGTTAAATTAATGCGTTGAAGTGGATGCACACATGTTTGGAATTCCTTTTACTTTTGTGGCTCTCTGAGCACCCTCTGAGCATTGGCAGTGACTATAGACGGAAAGGGTGTTCCTGTCGATAATTGTCACAGAATATTCTGGAGATGCGATGGTGACATGGGTGACATCTATATAAACTCAAAGCAGAAGTTTTAAGGTAACACGCTCTTATGCACCCGTCAATTTAGTTATCTGGACACGTCAACTTCGCGTCTCCAAAATCGTCTTGAATTCAAAGAAAGTGGAGATGGTTGAAATGATTAAACTTGTGCATAGCACAACACTCTGACGTATGTATACCCTTTGCCCCAGGTAGATCTTGCATTAAGGAGCTTGCTATCCAACTCACGATCCCTAACAGAGCAGCAGCCAGCACTTGTAATACTGCAAGAATGGTCTGGCACAAGCTTGATTCGACACGTTCAATAAAAATTCTTGCACTTTTACGATCTAAACTCAGAAAATGGACATCTTAACTGGTCGCTGCCTTATCGACAAGAAGCCTCTTTAATGAATTGTAGAAGTGAATATGTCCAAAAGCTTGTGTGCAATTGACCACCCCTGTCTACGATACCTCAAAGACCCCGTCTGTGATGACTTTGTACGATCTGAGGTGAGACGATCACATCGATGGCGCCAGCTTCTTTCTGACTAAACAGGGCTTGACATTCATGTGCCTCCTCGTGGCAACACAATTCCAATGGCATAATGCCTATCGGTCTGTTATTAGATAGAGATGACTTCTTCATGCAGACGTCAGCGCCATTAGGATGATGGCTGTCTCCCGAGGTCTATTGATCATGCATGTATACTGGATAGACTACCATCGAGCGATCTTGCAAGAGGAATACAAATGATCCCTTTCCTCAATCGACTCAACCATCAAAGGAGTGAGGACATGCATGGGCAATCGTCTTTTGATCGCGTAAGAGTACGTTCGTTGGTTTACTCGTGGTAGCAATATTTCGCCTCTAATACTACAAATTGAACAAGTCGAAAGCGACTCTACTCCCCGGTTCCTAGTTCCGGTATTTTTTCCTAACAAGCTAGGATTGGAACAATAATAAAAAGTACGCGAAAATTCAGATGTCCTGCAAAGTACTCCAACGCATCAGATTTTGTTAATACACACACGAATACATCCGCAAATGTGTTTTTAAGTCCATCAACAACACGACCATCCACGGTTATGCAGATGGATCGATGCTAAAACCTTGTTGTTGATGTTGAATATGCACTGTTCATCAGACTATGGCAGTGTTCTTTAAGCGTAGGTCTTGCCAGTCAAGGAAGTGGATGTGGCCAAAGGATATCAATGTTGGGAATGCCAGCGGTTGGTACTACCATCCTTAATGACAGTGACTCAAGTTCAACCTGGTTGCCGCGAAGAGCTTAAACTTCTTAACATAACCTAACAGTGATTGACACTATCTATGTGTGTTCAAGAACACAGATTCGACATTGCCGCAGAACAGATTTTTTTTCAACAGCACCCCGACCGCGGCCCAATGGACCTAGAGACTTCAGTCAACTAAAGCAATAAATACGCTGAGTTTATACAACGACCGTCGTAGCTACTTTCTTCAGTTTCATTAATCCTTAATAACTTAACAACATATATGTCTGTAAATATTCTGCCTTGAGAGGTCTTAGGAAGGTAGGTAGGTAAATGGGTGCCATTACGGCCGTGGCTTACTTAGATCCACCTGTTGCGTCCATTGTGCTCTTGATGGATCTTGTATTTACTACCATGAGTCCTTTTGCTACTAAAACCATCCGAATTCATTTCCATATTTCAGGAGGATTTTAAGCTCTACACCGAACAAGTCCGCCTGCTCTGTAAAGAACAGGAACACCTTGCTAGGGGTGTGTATTCGCGAAGTAGATGTTAGATAGATTATAGAACCTGCGATCATATGGCGATTGTATTCTACCATGATGCTTGGTCGGTCAATGGCCACATGGCCGTTTTAGTTTTTGTGGTTTTTCACCAATTAAACTGTTTCCTTACGACGGATTTGATTGAACTTCAGATTCAGAGCTGATCTCTTGTTTAATTACTAAAAGAAAGAGATATAGTTGAAAGATAAATCCTACAAATTCAACGGCTGAAATAAAATGAAAAAAACCATGAGGATCCCATGTATCCAGTTTTGTCCGTTTTCATTTTTCCTTTCTTTTTTTTGTGTGCATTCACCGTCAGGGTGGGTCGCCGTGGCGTAGTGGGTAAGTGCGTCGACGCCTACGCAGAGGGTACCAGGTTCGATACCCGAATTTACCACCTATCATAATTCACGGCTCCACCTCTTTCGAGTCACTGACAATGCTCAAAGAGTACCGACACCGAACGGCGAAGTTGAGAAGCTTTTTCTATACAGGAATACTCTTTGAGCATTGTCAGTGACTCGAAAGAGGTGGAGCCGTGAATTATGATAGGTGGTAAATTCGGATATCGAACCTTGCACCCACTTCGCCACTTCGACCCAAAATCGGGTTCTTATTTCTTAAAATTTAAGTCTTTAAAATTTAAATTTAAAAAAAATAATACAGTACTGTCTGGATAGCCGTTCACGCAAACAAGACTGTTCGAGTTATCCAATCGTGTTTACTTACCCTTGGACAGTAGTTTTATTTATACTTTGCATTTATGTATTTACTAATATTCTTTTCATGTCACATTCTGGCAGATTTCATTTAGTTTTTCGACTGATATCTGACCGCATCTTCTGACAAAGGTAATAAATCATGACTTGAGTTTGATGCGTTACATGATTGAAGTGATCTAAATGAACGTCACTCGTGAGAGTTCATCTTATTCTTTCGATTTCCCCTTCGATAGAGTCGATCGAAGCACACCAACATCAGCACCAATCACCAACTGGGTTGGATTCCTAAGGCAAATGACTGTGGTTCTTAAATTTAACTCCATAAAAACGTTCTCACGGCGGGGATAATGATCTTACGACCAACTGTACCGACTATTTTAGTGAAGCTTGATTATAGTGCACATCTTCACAAAAATGTTGACAGCATCCTTCTCAAGACGCATTCATCAATCAATCAACCTTCCTCACATGTTCATCGACCAATCTTGGCCTCCACTGAGTACTGGTGTGATCGCCATACTAGACTGAACACACTTCGGCATTTCTGAGGTCGCGGAATATTTATATTACCCGATATCGGAATCATAAGGTTGCATCGAAAAAATGTCGAACCGTAAAGTCTGTCAGCACACGATCTTATTACGTCTAGAAGCGAGTTGTAAACGACTAGTGTTGCACAATTCGATGATCGAGAAGCAAAAAAATGTCCATGCAAGGCACGGAAAAGAGTCACTGAAGTTCAGTATCTCAAGGATAAGCTTATCGTCAAGAAAAGAGCAAATACACTGGCAGTCGCCACATTGACGCCAGCTAGTCGATTGTTCTCTTTCGCCGATATTTCTGATAAGATTGAGTGGAGAGGTTGTAAAATAAAAACCAGCAGCCGGGGCTGATGAAGCAGTCCGAAGTATTCACAGTCAGTTTCGGCAAATTCGAAGTCGCGCGTGCTTCAGTGGAAATGTGGAGTAAAGCATTTCAAAAGGCCATGCTGGCCCCGATGCTAAATCATGCATTTGATGGGTTTGATGGGTTAACATGAGCATGAAAGTGCTTGAATGTCTGACAAGCTACAGTTACGGGTTTAGCTTGTTCTCTCTCGGTTTCGTTGTCATGATGCACCGACAAGAGAGTTCGATTCTGAACATTTGTGTATACTGTGTGCTTAAGTTAAGCCTCTGATGGGCATCAGCCTTAATGGATTTCAGTATGCCATCTTAGTGATGAAGAGCCAAAATGAAAACGTTCACATTAAATCTGGTTGACCGGAGATTTTCTTCACTTATTTGAGTATTGATTTCACTTTTTTTTTTTTATAATTTGCGCGTGCTTTAAGGATGGCTAATACCCTTATGTGTCCGGGGTCAAGACACAGCACGGCCGAAGGTATAGAGGGAGAAAGGGAGAGGAGGTACTTGTGCACATTGGTCTTAAATATCTGCGGGTTGTGGTCTGTGGGAAATATTAGGTTGGGAAGAGCATTCCATATTCGTGCAGTGCGGCTGAAGAACGAGTCTCTGAATTTAACTGTGCGTCCGAAAGTTGGCTTAAGGGTATACTGATGGGCATTCCTGGCAAGATGGGTATTGCGAGTGAATTTATTGAGAGGAGGAACGCAGTTGACTAGCACACTTGATCATCGTGTCGATACGTCGATGTTCGAGCGAGTCTAATGACTCTGCAATATTGTTGTTTCCTATAAATTTTATCGCTCGCTTTTGGATTCTATCAAGTAGGTGCAGTGTGGTCTTGGGGTGCCAGACCAGATATGAGCGTTATACTCAAGCTTATAAGGCGGATGTACGCCTTATAAATTAAAGCCAATTCAGAAGGGGTGAAATATTTCTTGCATTGATTAAGGAAACCTAAACATTTCGCAGCATTTTTGGCGACCTCAAATATGTGATCGTTCCAACTAAGTGTTGTTTTGATACACATACCAAGGATGGAAAGTTTTCCGGTTTCATCGACACAAGCGCCATTTATGGTTAAATGCTGATTTATTTTCAAGGGTTCGCTTGAGTGACAGCAAACAGCATTGGGTTTTCATTCTATTGTTTTTCCCCGGTTAATTATGCTGGAATCATCTGGAACTCTATGAGCTGTACCAAGATGTGGATGTAATCCGCAACCAAAAATCCTTCGGTGGCTCGTCTACATCGAGATAATGGAATCTCGGTCTTAGAATCCGAACCTCCGGGTTCGAGAAAGAAGAAGACATAGTATACAGACCAAGTGGAAGATCAACACAGCAAAAAGAGTAAGGAAAGGCAATGACAAGAAAGCCATTGAGCACAGATGTGGTCTTCAGTCTTACACGACACAATGGTTTCATCCTCTTCTGTACAGTTATACGACTATAACTAGGAGCCGTCTAGGGATCCATCGCCTAAGGTGTCTGGGTCATGTAGAGTGTATTGACAACTTAGATACGGTCCGAACAGTCTTCGTCTCCGAACAACGCCGCAGAGGACGATAGCGTCTAAGTAAACGCACACAAGTTGGGAACGACCTCAACCAGGTCCACCCCGACCAAAGAAGAATAAAACACTGAATATTACTGTTCATCTTTATTTGGCTTTCAAATACACAAGATGGATTCTGGAGTGTGGGTTGGAATCTTTGAATTCAATATTGTCGATGAAGTTTAGAGACCCGCTTTTACACAGCCGGACAATTGAAATGACCTTAAGGCGATGCATGCAATTGTTTACGATTCTCTGCCGCCCATAACTACGTCTAGACAGTTCCATTAGGAACACACAAAATGGTGGAATTCCCATCTATGAATTGCGAAAAAAAAGAAACAAGCGACATATCAACGCGGAGTCATCAACACAAGCGAATAGTCATAATTCACGCCTCTTAATCCGTGGCATTCGGAAATGTCCGTTGAGACCGCGATGATGTCACTCGCCGAAGTAAAACCGTCGATTTGTCTCGAATGACTCCGCCGCAGCGCTCCCATCTCGCGGCCACATGGCCCGATGACGCACGCCAGGACAGGATTCAAAAACTGCAACCGCACACCCTTCGGGTACGTTGCTTAATCGTTTCGTGGACACAAAGTCCCATCCACCCCAATTGAGTAACATCTTCATGTTTCACTTGCGCGAAAAAAAACGAACCAAATTGAAGCAGAGAACAACCGAGTTCGAGTTCCCAACCTCAGCAACGACAACAAGTGGTTGTTGACTCTTAATGAACGCTGATCCGCTCCGCTCTCGCCTATGTTCACGTTGATAGCTGCGTCTCCTCCAAGCGAAGGTTTCCCATCGACACCCCCGCACGTCGTGCCTCATCTTCGAAGAAAACAACTCATATTCGAATTGAATATCAATTTGATTTCATTCCCCCCACCACCCACCCACCGACTCAGTGTGTTTTTATTTTTATCTTATCGCTCTAAATAGACGCTCGCTCGCTCGCGGGCTTGATATTGTTTTCAATTTATCGCGTGGAACACAAGCCCAGAATGTGGCATTCGCGGGGAGATAAAAGTGAAACCAAGAAGATACATAAAAAAAAATTCACCATTTCGAGCACGTTGGAGCGATGTGTTGTTCTTCGTTATTCTTCCTCTGCTCCACTTTATTTTTCGACTTTCGGAGCTACGCTGTGCACCTCACGGGGGGAAGGGAAGATAGTGGTGGTTAGCTGATTACAGAGGGGTGCGGCCGGGGCATTGGAGGCGATGAGCGTGATGTTCTACAAATGTGAAGACAATTTGTCATAATTAGCTCTAAACATGATTCCTGCTTCAAGTCCCGGTTGTAGTCGGTTTGTTTTATCGTTCGGATTTTATCTGCCGGTGGCACGGGGTAATTAAGTGTTAATGATTTTTCTCCGATCCCCTCCACCTCTCTACCTCTCCACCAAACCACCGGGAATGTGGGTGCGCAGTGATATCATTTAAGTTGTGACTTATTGCAGTGAAGGTGGTTGATATTGGTTTGCTCTTGTTTTCTTTTCAGACTTCAATGTTATCGTTGTTTGCTGAATTTCCAGCTGCGACGTCTCCGGGCTTGACGAAGCCTCCAGAGGGTTCTTCCACGGCGCGGCGCATAATTGTTGCTAAGTGGGAAGCAGTTAGATAATTCCTAATCGAATTAATCGCTTGGAATTCTTTTGGAATTTTGTTTCGGCGAAGATAAACTTTTAGAGTTATTAGAGAATAGTTCACAGCACGAATCTATCTCCGTTAGGGCAGTGACTCTTGAGGGGTATGACATTCTAGTTGCTTGTCTCACACACTTTGACATTTCGATTGTCATTCCTTTCAGTTTATCGGGGATCAGAAATAAAGTGTTGAGATAGTCGATTTTCTCTTATGCCAACCGACGAATTTGATGGATAATCTCACATTTCTGACGTTTAACAGTTAACCACGAAACACCTAACACACACACACTTGCGTGAATACACCTGAAAATTTTCAATTCTCTTATTGGTCCGTAGAATAGATTACGGTGACTTGATTGACAGCCAAGGGTAGCATTCGCACCTAGGCCCAGAATCCAGTTGCTCCTAGTCCCATTTTTCATTAAGCGGTGAAGATGACTGATACTAATGCTTCTTAGTACTGTCAAGTCGTTGAAAACTCCACATCCAAATAAACATTGCCTTCAGTCTCTGCAGCAATCGCCGTAGTTTTGCATCCTCTTTTTGCCCGGCACATCCACCGCACTTCCTGGATTGCGGTAACGTCTGCAGTCTAGGCCCTCTGCAAGTTCTTCGGCTGCGCGTGATCTGTTAAGAGACATCACATTTCACGTGCTTAACCGAAAATTATTGTCCTTTTCTCCGTTTGCTGGGGTCGTCAACGTCCGGCAGGTTGTTGTCTCCAAATGCAAAATGCATTTTTTTTAACTGTGATCGCCAAATTTTCATTATTTTTGAGACATTGTTTAATATTGCAAACACGTTGTTTTATCGTGTGACGCTCTATTTTTAGACATCAGCTGTCAATTTACTGCACAAATTGAGTAATAATTCAAATCATGCGTTAAAATTGTGACACACTTTACAAAAGCAAGACTTGGTAACTGAAAAACAAAACCAATTTTCCAAATCCATAATATGAGGAACAATGCGTGTCGTTGTCCTCTTTTATCTTCCCGCTGGGTTCTACGGTGCCATCTACGCTGCTTTCGTTTAAACTAGCTGCTGCAGTGGAGGAAGTTCTGGCAGAAGGTAGATGTCAAAGTAAAACAGAAGAAAAGAAAAACCTGCGAATGAATGAGCGCAAAGTAGAGAGAGAGAGAGAGGGAGTGTCGAAATTGACAATGAAGTACCAAAGAAGAACAACCATCAGATATCCTGAGGGTTAACTGATTTCCACTGAGAACATCTGCTCATTCCGTGCGATGAGGTAAAATTGAGAGACATTCCTTTACAGAATCACGTGATCTGTACCTGATCAACGAAATCAGCAGGAACGGAAAATTAAGTTGTCGGAGAACACGGAAAGAGCATTGACTTTATCAGGCCTGAAATCCTTAGACCTTCATCGTTAACGCTCCTGGGCACGCTTGATCAGGTCACCAAGACCTGCTGCAGATATTAGCTATAATTCGAAATACTGTCTTGGTGTGGAGCTTTGGTCCAGTGTAGGCGGCGGATTTGCACCTTCCGCTCGATGTCCATATCCTGGTACAGTTCGCGGATAGGTCTTATCCATTCACCTTCCTCGCAGACGTGACTTTATATTTGCGGTAGAATTTTTCTTTCGAAGGTGCTGCTGTTTTGCTTTACGTTCAGCTTTGGGTTCCATGTTGCAGGACTGGCGAATAAAATGTTTTGTAGATCCTTCGACTCAAGATTTTTGAATTGCTTCGACAAACCGAAGTAGCATCGGTTTCCAATGGCGAGTCTAGGCTTGGTCTACACTAGTTGTCATTCGTTGAGCTTGCGCTTGGCCAGAGGTAGAAAAACTCCTTTAATATCTCAATGTAGTAGCTGTCGTGGTGGCTGATGCACCGAATTGTGAATCTTCACTGGATTCGTGGGTGTTGCTCTGGTCAGAGTCAAGGGTGGTTCGGGTCTCCTTGGCGACGAACAAGCGAGCTCCTCGAACTAGAAAAATTACTTCTCAGCTGCCTCCAGCCAAGCGCGAAGTCGGTTTATGTTCTTTCTGGAATTTTGTCCGCAAAATTCCTTCTCTACTTCTTTGTATAGCAATCGACACCTATCGCTATGTGCCACAGGCCTGGAGTCAACCTTTCTTCGGCCCAGAGCCAAGTTGTTCATAGGGTCTGAATGGCCCATCCACCTTAGCCTCTGCGTTTGTACACGTCTAGCTAGACTCATATCGCAGTACAATTCGTGGTTGAATCTTCGCCTCAAAGAGCCCACGACCACAACCAAAGATCGCACGAGTTACGTGTCACAACATGTTCCACCTTCAGCGACAGCACTAAGCAACATTTCTTCACGTACTTGTCATATTTCATATAACTCACGCAGAACTTCGTTTTTTACCGCTTCCGTCTCAAAGCTAGCAAATCACCACTCGCGGCATTCGTACAATCACGTCGATGTTATCCGCGAACTCTAGTGCCTCTGATGTTGACTTGCGAGTCTTGCATTTCCGCCCTTAGAAATCTATTACATACAATTCGTAGTCGTAGTCTTCTACTTTGTCCCCATTTATTGATTTAATTCAAGGCGTAGTCCCACACTTAGCGTCTCTTTCGATATTTTGACAAGACTTTAGGTTAGGGTGATTGCCACCACTGTAGCAGTTGTGGCCCACTTAGATCCTGGTTGGATAATTTGTGCTATCACTTCCCGGTGCTTGTGGGAAGTGGGTCGCCGTGGCGTACTCCTATTTCCTGTCTAGAAAAAGCTTCTCAAACTTGGCCGTTCGGAGTCGGCATTAAACTGTAGGTCCCTTCCACGCGTGAGAGAACAATAGCGCGCACAACATGAGTGGTTTCCTGAGAAACTAGGCCCAGGTCCGCCTCGGACTGTAGCGCCACCCATATTATATATTATTATTACTTCCCGGTGCTTTACAGCGGCTCCTTTTTAATTTAAAGGCCAGCGATCTTGCCCAATCAACGGATCTATTTCACAGCAGCCCACGTCCTAGCTTCGTTGTGAAGTTGTTTTAAAATCATTGGCGGTGTTCACACTGTACGACCAAGTCATTCTACTCTGCGTGACAAATGAGGACAAACTAATTAGAAATTAATGTAGTCCGAGACACTCATTGATCACTGACTTAAGCAACCGAATGCATGTGCTCCAAGCACACGCAATCACACACTATCTGATATCTCGTCAAGTCTGAAGGAACTGAAATGAGCTAATGAGTTTATTATCTCAACACGAAGTGAACGGAACTCAAAAGCTGATGTCATTTTACACTTGACAAGTATAAAAGTGACTACGTCGACTCAACACTGACGCACAAAAGTTGACGTTCGTTCGAAAGCGTGTGTTCGAAGGTGGTTTTTTGCGAAAAAGTGGCTTGTTGTTACATTGTGAATGTCATCTTAACAGAAATAAGCCTTCTTAGTATCCTCATCTTATTTTCATGTTTTTATACATAAATGCGAAACAAAATGCAACTGATTGATTGTCTATGAAATTTGCGTAAGTAAGGACCACAATAATGAGCATTGATAGCAACCGTTATCTTATAAGAAATAAGTTGGACTAAGATGGGGGTTTATTGAAAGATGGGGAAGTCTGGCCGAACACCAGGAGGATTTTTCGTATTCATTTAAAAATACAAATCAATCTCGGATTTACTGTTCATTTCCCCTTTCCCTAGATATGAACAACAATTGTAGAAGGAACGTCTGAGGCTCGTTGAACGTGACCTTCACAAATGGCTCTCTAAGGAAAATCCGACGCACTCTTGGCAACGGTTGTTACTTTAAATTCCCTAGGTAAAGGACTAAAATCTTGCTTTACGAGAATCTTATTGTGTCAGTTCTGCTAAATCTGAGAGATAAGCAAAAAAACCTGACCTTCGATGGCTTGGAAGGAAAAATTCTTCGTTCAGAAGGAATGTTAAGGGACCAGAAGACACAATCGCGAACACTATGAGCTGTAGTCCACACTATACTGAAGGCGCTGACGGACGTACATGGCCCGCCCGCTAGACTTCTTCTATCTAGTGTTGGCAAACGAGTCTTGCACTTTCGATCATAGAAATCTATTGTAGACAAGGTCTCTCTTCCGCCTAAGATCTTCAATCGATCCCCGATCTTCAAAGTGGGAACAAGCTTGGTGGTAAATATTTGTTTATTTCATAAACTATGCGTTTAGGCATGTCTTAAACTATAAAGAACACAAAGAGTTCCAGGCCAAGCAATGTCACTCACGAGATGGGACAGATGAAGATGATCTGAGTTCAAACTTCAAGAGCAACGACTTGGCTCGATCAATGAATCCTCGGCGCTTGCTGCCGTAGTATCTCGGGCAACGTCCTAGCATATGACTAGTGCGCTCAAGAATTGTTGACCGATTTGTCGGTTGTGCCCAAATGCTGCCTAGTGTAACGCAGGCTGACACTCTGACCCAAATTAGGCAACTTTAGTCAATGTTGCCGACGTGGCAATATAGCACTTTTTCCCTACAACTGCACTGTGGCAATTTACGATTGAATATGGCACTCTGGAGAAAATTTCGAAAAGGAACAAGAGCCGGTGGTGAATGTTCGCCCTTATTACAAGCTCTAGATTTGAAATTGCAAAAAGCCTTATAATGTATAATGGCCCATTGAGTGTAAGTAACATTTTTTTAAAGAAAGGCATCTGACGTACCAATCGTGTGTCAGAGCTTGTCAGAGACTGTATGCTGACACCACGGCATGTCAAAAACTCTTGAAACCAACAGCCGCCTTCAACCTGACGAAGAGGTATGCCCCCTTATGGAAGCGTTGGTCGTGGGGATTGTGCATTAAACCCATATCGTGGGGATTTTTTAGGGTAATTTCTGGCGCATTGTCTTAAGATGGGACTGGGAATGACTTTTAAGAAATCCCATTTATCCAAGTTGTCAACTTCCGGAAGGCAGCACTTACATATATCCTTGTTTTAAATAGTTTAGGTATATTTACGACGTATATCTATGACTATACGTATATCTCGACGTAAAGAGCAGCAAAACGTTTTAGATCGGTGTCACTTTTTACCGAGTGAGAAAGGTTGTCCAATAATTCATAAACGTAATTGGTACCTCAAGTGAAACGCAAGGGGTTGGTTAGCCGTCTCTCATCCTCATAGTTAAGATTTCGCGGCAAAAACTTTAGAGATAGCTTGCAACCTTCGAATACAACCTTGTTTCTTAATGAATACCATTGTCCAATCATGGCAATGTTCTGGTTATTTTGTATGTGGCATTGAAGTCCTTAAGATGGTACTTTTTGATAGAAAAAACAAGCAATTTTTAATTAAGCTCCTCTATGGGTCGCTGCCTGACAAGTGAGTTAAAAGTAAATTATATCTGAACCCTCTATGTTCACTTGCCTTCGGCCATGTTCATCTGTACATTGTGTCTTTAGAGGTTTGATTTGTAATTTGGAAACACTGTGACAGTTAATTTGATTCTTTGAGAGTTGATTTATGTTGATGCCAGTTTTCTAGAAAGAGAATCGAGGCGAAGTAACCCAAACAAAATGTTTCGCACAACGCGATGAGGCCTATGCGATGTTTAATTTTGATGTCGCCTGTGAAGTTCTTGTTTGTTGTTGTTCATGTCTGTCCCTCAAATGAATAGCTTTCGATTGTGAAAGTAAGTGTCTATCTCTTGCACGGTTTTCGGCGATTTGGGCCAGCAGACAGATTTGCTGCCTATCCTATCGCAGCATATCAATACGTGATTAGATTTTGAAATCCCCAAAAGTTGTCAGTGCGACGAACTTTCCATTGAGTTGTCCACGCGGTTTGTATATCGTGTCCATTCATCGCACTGAGTACTGACGTCAAATGACGACAATTAGAGGCATTCAACTTCACAGCTCATCCCCTCGTCCATTGACGAATTTGACAATTAATGATGAAAATGCACACTTTGACTGCAAAAGCTATTCGTAACAAGTCAAACGTGTTTTCTAAAATAAACCTTTCAAAAACATGCCATGTCGGATTCAATGTCTCCCTGATCTTATTTCATACCAGAAACCTTAATCTATTATAATAAGGGAAGTAAGGAATAAGGATAATAATAAATATATAAGGATAAGGGAAGTATAATATTCGGATATTCGGAACAAAAAAGCTTTTATCGGAGAGCAATCAGACTGAAAATCTAGTCCGTTGCACTACCAGGCAGGAACCTACTCTTGCTGGAATTTCTTAGTCTCCGGAGGCAGGCCAGGGTCCATCATCTGTTCTCACCTCATATGCAACGACAGACGAAGTGCTCTGCAGCAGTGATGGGACTTCTACCACTTTTTGCAATGCTGAAAAACCTACCAACCCTAACTCTAAATCTACGACATTTTGCCTATTGCTCATCATATCTCTAGCATTGTACGGATTATGTATAAAGATCCGAGAAAAATTCTGACACTAAAATTAAATTTTAAAATACCGAGATCCAAGAAGGTTGCAGCTTGACTTGGACTGCAGATCAAATTCAGAGAAGATTTGCATTCGTAAACTGTTCTAGTAGTAGTTAAAGGGTTGAACAAGGCCTTAAGCACGACTTGAATGCCGCTAAAGACACAAAAATTCGACCCGTCCACCTTCAGAAGTGGCTGACTACAATCATGCGGAGTTCATACTTAGACCACACAAAACATATGATGCATAGCTTGGCGGGTTTATCGTACAAGTAAGCTCATAGGTGACATAAGAGGAGGCTCGCAGTACAGAGAAGGTTCACAATAGTCTCCTCCTCGTCCATGTCTCTGCAGCTTCCTCAGATGTTAACCTGACCCAATGAGTTCCAATGGCGCACGGCCGATAAGAGCCGCCCTGAGATTCGAACTGTCAAATCTGACCAGACGGTTGATATAAATCGTTACGCGTAGCTTGGCGTAGATTTTCTTGAAACTCAAAGACCGTAGCCGATTGATAGTATACGATCTTAGTGAAGTCTCATGAGCTAGTGAATTATCTACGATTTGCCAGAGCAACTGTTTCAAACATCAAGAGATGGCATGGATGGCAAAGCTCCACCGGAAAAGAGTGCTAACATAAAGCTCTTTCCAATGAGTCTGTCCGCTTCGCAAATAAACCTTAGTCCCCATCGCAGAACAAGCGTCAAACGATTGACTTGCACCACTTTAGCACTGTTTCCCGTCAAACAAAGTGGAATCAAAACAATCACTCGAAATAACCTAGTTAACAGCATTGTTGTGCGAACTCTCCCCCCGGCTGGAGCGCGCGCCTGAAATACAATACAGCGTGCGTATCACAAAGGCTCACAAACGAGCGCACACAAACTCTTCTATTAGATGTATGCAAATCATATTTCTCCCATTCCCCAGCGCAGAGTGCAATGAACTTTGCTCAATGCCCTTAATATCCGCTGTAGGCGCAACAGCTTACCAGCCGGTCTTCCCATGGGCACGCAGGCAATTAAAGTACACACCGTCACGTCACGTGCATGACTCATATGATCACAAAGCTGACGTTTCTCTTATGAAACTCTAGATCAAATATGAACATATCCCTCTAGGGGATTCCGAGGGGGGAGGGCAATACCCAACGCAGCATAAAACAGTTGTCTAGGTGCAACAATATGGAAAAATGTCACGTTCGCTTGCCGCACAGCTCCGGTGGTGAACATGTAGCTTAAAGAATCGACGCGATGCACATTGGCTATGCAACATTGTGGCCATTTATCCCCTGTTTCTGTGCAAGCTTTGCTCTCCACGGCGCGGCGGTGTGGCTAGGTCCAAGTAACATATGTTAATTCCGCCGTGAATTGGTTTTGACCCACTTTCTTCAGCGGCCAGTCTCCGGTGCCCGAACGCATGCCTGAGCCAGAAACTGATCTTGAGCTGCACGTTTGTTTTTTTTCGGCCACACTTGATTGAGTGCACACAATTTGTTCATTTGTGGGGAGTGAAATAAAATGAAACAAAAATGAACATCAAACAATTACCAAATAGCTATTTTTAATCGTTACCTTCTTTCTCGTTTCAGGTACGTACGTGACGGTCGAAGGCGTGCGGCCTTATCTGGAGAGCCGGCCAATAATACGATTTTGTAATCAGTAACAGCAGGGAGAGCGGCCAAAGAAAACCTTACGTAATGGGTGCCGTATTCAGGGGTTCTGGGAAGTGTAGCAGATCGTAATCGCTTGTGTGTATGCGATAAGCTATTGAATTTAATGCTCGGCTAATGCACTTAAGACGTTTGCGTTGCACAAAGATATGTGTACCCACTGTGTGCAACCGAGAGTCGATGGTTAAGGCAGAGCTGAACACTGCGACGATATATGCATACGTGTCGTGTAGGTCTCGTTGAATATGTGGAACGAATGCGGCGTCGTTTCTCGCTGAATGACATTTTCGAAACTGCCGCGCGGCGCTACAGCAGTTTCCTTTCTAAATGAACGAACGTAGTCTATATAAGTGCAGGCATTTTTGTTTTTCATTGTCGTGGGTATAATTTTCAGTTCAGCTGACTCACGTTTTCCACCATTTCCACGGACACTAATGCCACTCATACACTTAGAGCGACGGCGTAGAAGTCAATTCAATTTGAATTCGAAAATAGAAGTCGTCATAGTCATCGTCGCGTCGTGGCTGTGCAGAAATTTCTCACGTTATTTTGTTCGTCTCTTCCGTTTGTCTGAACGCGGAGGGAGCTCTGTTTCTGTTGACCGAATTCACCGGAATGCTTGTGAATTGTTTTTCCGCTCGGTGATTGGATTTCGCAAGCAGCAAATTGTAATCGTCCGATTGGCAGCGTCGGAGAAGGAGGTGGTGTGTGTATTCGCTTCGGGTAGCCGGTAATGCAGTTTAGTGTCAAAATGTGATGGAATTTGTCGACTAAATGACGACGAGAGTCACAAAAAATCACGTTGCACTGAATTATGAAAGAGAATCGATGACTTTTGTACGCGGAACGTTACAATGTCTTATGGCTTCACTTGCTTTTTGGTAATCCTATTCTAAACGTATGTCTGTGGAGAATTTTACCCTCATTCTCCTTAATTCCTCATAAGCGATTGTGCATCTGGTCCTGCGCGAATCTTCACAGGCGGAGAAGGCGTGAACGCGGACATCTAGGTAGAGTTTTTAAATGTAAATTTACCGCAGTCGTCTAGAGTTTGCGTTCATGAATGTAATAAGACTGCATTACTACTGCAGCTGTTAGACATAACTTGTGTTCATAAATATAAAACTGCTGTCCAAAATCTTCCATTCTCTGCATACACTGATGAACAAAAGTATTCGGCATATGACTGTTACTAGCTTAAAACGCTACATACATCCATAAAATAAACCAATTTTTTTTTTACTTAAAGATACGATACTTTTAAAAGAAATCCAGTTTTCCAGGCCTTTACCACATAATTTGAAGAATATAAATATAACGGAACATAAACAACTTCGTTCGTGCCTTGGGAATAGTATTCATTATAAATTAAGACTGGTGCCAAAAAGACCGAAAAAATAAATTTAATAATTGGTTTGATTTCCTTTTTGCGTTATTATGGCTTCTTCGAGAGAGGTTTTGTATCTTCAGGGGCTATCTTGCTCCATTCCTTGGCCAGAATAGTCTTGAGTTGCTGTTTCGACGTTATGTGGTGGCTTTGTAGGCGTCTACCCTACCTGGGGTTAAGATCAGGGACTGTGATGGAGTCTTTAGTGTGTGCGGTGTATTGTATAGTATCCATAGACACACAATCTCTGCACTATGTGTGGGGTTATTGTCTTGCTGAAAATAGTAAAATTGTTCCCCAAGTTAAAATTTTCTTTTTTGCAAATTAGCTTTTAAGATATCCCAATACTGCTCTTTTTCCATGATTCCGTCTATAAATACTAACTCCCCAACACAACTAAACTCAGTCCTACCACCAGGAGGCTTGGATTCGAAGACCTTCTTAGATGGAAAATTGGCGTCCATGCGCTCAGTTTGGTTGATCGAATGTATTCGACAGATTATTGCGCTCCGAACAACATTCACAACTTGGAACAGCTCGTAGATGTCACGATTATGTATTTTCCATTCACCTTCCTCCAAGACGTGATCATGTATCCGACATGGACTTTTCTTTCGAAAGAACCAACCAAAAGCTGATTAGCTCTGCTGCAAGGATGGTCAAATTAATAAACTCAAGAGTTTCGAGTCGTTTCGACAAACTGAAGTAGCAACGGTTGCCAAGGGTGATTCGACGTAGGATGATATGCGTGGGAACTAGCGTTTGCCCGTTTCCCCAGTCTTTCGATCGCCGTGAAAATTCCATTTCAGTCATGCTACCGAATTCCTAGCAAAGTTAATCCATAAAACGACTATAATCACCGAAAGAACGGAAAACCATACCGGATGGATGCGCAGGGATTTTTACTGACCAGTCTGTACTGTCAGCTCTAAGATGCTAAAAGATCTGAAGCTTACAGATTGCCGGACAATTCTACAAATGTGTTCCAAACGGAACCGGGAAGAATGTCGTCAAGTTAAATTACACCCAAACATCTTGTCAAGACAGAAGGCTGCCCTATATATTGATAGCCAAGCAACCAACAAAGCTATTGCCTCCTTTACTTCATGTTCTAAACTAGTACGTGAATCTCTGGCTGAGCTAGTGTCATTAGAAGGTTAGCTCAATATGTAACTTATCTGGGTTCCGGGTCGTAGTGACATCCCAGGAAATGAGAAGGCTCATTAACTGGCTAGGCAATGATCTGCACTTGCTCGCTTGCAGAGGAGGTGCACATCCCAGTCAAGTTGGTCCCTTAAATAGCTAAACTCAACTGAGCCTGACTGACAAACTGTCCTACATCTAGAAAAATATGGCGTGAGTACTTCGGCGAACTCGACATGATATCGCTAGATTGGAGGCAGCTTGTACGAGTCACACTGGATATGAGATCATGCTGTCAATGTAGGTATCCCTCACACAACACATTGTCGCAGTTGCAACATGGAAAAACACAGCTGAGGGAGACCATTTCTTTTGAGCCTGCGGCTGTTGGTAGAGCGAGCGTTTGTTAGCTCATCATCATCATCCTTAGACCCGCATGATCCACTAAAGGGGTCGTGGGGGTTATTTTTTTGTAGATTTGGGAAAGGGGGGCATATGACCGAGGATCCTCTTTTGAGGACCATTCAGTTTCTAGACACAAACTGTGTATAGTAGCAGCTGTGTTCGGGTTAAAGGTGTTAAATTAACACCGTGGGCGTTGGACTTCGCCAAGGGTGCGTTTTGTCACCTCTCCTTTTCATTGTTTATATGGATTTGATGTTGCAGCGCAGCCGAGGGGAGGAATGTTTCACATTGGGAGAGCTGAGGATAAGTCTTGTTTCTTGAGGGTAGTGCCACTTCTTGTTGCAGATGACTTAGTTTTTCTCCTCCAGCGCGCTCTTGGATGAAGGTAAACGTGGCCAAATTAGATGTTGTGGTAATTTCCAGAACGCCTGTTCAATGCACTCTACATGTTAGTGGAGTCCCAATGAAGCAGTTGGTGAAGCTTAAGTATCTCGCGGTCTGCTTCACGAGTGATGGGAGGAGTAATGCTGAACTTTTCTGTAGGATTTGTCAAGCTGGGTCAGTCTTGATTAACGACTTCCGAGGCCGGCTTTGAATGCATGCAATTCCATCAGGACCACATGGGAGACCCAGGATTAGGTGGTTGGACCAAGTCCATAAACTTGCCTGATGAGTTAGAGCCGATGGCGGAGGATCGCGTTGCCTGGACATCTCCAAGGGTGGTTTACCTCCACGCTCTGTAGCTTCTTCTTTAAATCACTGGATCAAATTTCTGCGAAATATATTAAGGAACTAATGTCCTCAAATAACTGAGGCTGGCCTTAAAGATATCAAAGACACACTTTCTATATAAGGTACCAGAGCAGTGGCCTTAAAATTGTGTTAGTTAGGTTCTCACCGAACCACCACTTCTAATTCTACCTACCTCTTCTGAATTCATAGGTAGCTGCAAATTTGACAGAAATGGGGCTTCCGAAATTGAGGTTCTCTCTTCAGTCTTGTACGACTAAGACCCACCAAATTGTAGTAGAATTGCCAAGCGCATGAGTGGTTCATCCATTTGTTCCTGTTGAATATACAGGGTGGGCAAAAAAAAGTTTAAAAATACAATAAAATTAACAAAATAATATGTTGTCCATGTGTTATGGTTTATTAGTAAGAACAAACGTTCTCATTAATTATGAAATACAACGTCGTTCAAGTCGCTGCCTCGGCTGGCTCCGCAGTAGCGCATTCTGTCACCCCAATTTTCCAAGATCCTGCTGATGGATTCTGGCTGTAGTTTACGGATCGCATGGATGATGTTGGGCTTGAATCGTTGCCGCATTGTTGGCTTTCTGTCTGTGCTTCACGGTTCTCAAAAGAAAACAAAACAATTGACACCACCAAGACGGCTGACGGCACGATTTGGGAATTTGGTGCGCAAAAGATTGATCGCCTTCCTGCAAATGCCGTTCAAAACCATGTCTTCAGTAAAGTCAGTCAACATGACTCTGTACCGCTGTTGACCGAAACGAAAAAGTTGGTGTCCGTCAATTGAGTCTCACACTCTCGGCTTCAGCAGCCTATTTCTCATCTGTACGACGACGGCGATCACGAGTGTTGTCCACTAGCCTACCAGCCTTAGGGACTTTTTGCACGAACTTGCGTACAGCATACGCATTAATTTCGGCCAAAACTTCTTTTCAAAAAAACGCTGGGGCTACACAGCACTCACTTTGGCAATCAGTTATCAATATTCCGCAACGTTGTTCAAGTGTAAAGCGGCTCATTACTTTCCCCGAATTATGATACTAACTTTCTGTCAATTTCGAGCGGGAAACAGCTGTCAGTGTCAAAATAATCTATGATTACATCTTACCGGTTGCAAGAGAAATCTCGGCATTTCCATCCATCCGACACTCCTCCTCTGTGGCAGTGCAGCAAAATATCACAAAATGGACCACATTAACATGTTCCGATCCTGAATTCATAATCGACACCTAGCCACGGAGAGAGCTCCGAACATGCAAATCACTTGAGTGCAACTTGTGAATTGTGTAAGGCGAAAGTGCACATAAACAATTTGAAGCATTGCGACTATTTGTTCAGATGCATCTCACCTAACCGCTGGCTCGTTCGTTTTCACAGCCGGCACGTGATGGGAAGTCATGTGAGAGATTTATCGGTGAATCCCAGATCGTAGCACTCAACCAGGAAAATGGCAAATCATCGCATTCAAACGCACACGCCCCAAGTCGCGAGACTCCGGCCAAGACAAAGAAAAAGTGCAAATACGAAAACTTTTACTTTCTTGCAGTGCCCTCTGGTTGACCGTTAAATTGTGCTTCTCAAATCATTTCGGTTTTCGTATGATTTTATTTATTTATTCCTTCTCTGCACAATTACTCCCACCGTGAGGAGGGAGGGGGGGTTACATGTGGCATGCAATCGTTTGCAGGCTGTGCGCAGCTGCTGTGCTGCGCTTCTGTGCTCGATTGAAAGGAAAAGTTCAAAGCGCCATAACGAGAGAGTTGAAGTCGAATTGAAGTCGGCGAGTAAGTGAGTTGTTGCTAGATGTTATTGCCATTATCATCATCCAGCTTTTGCCATACCTGCGGCTGTCGTGTTGCGGTGGTATCTTTGGGTGAAAATCAGAAGGGGAGACATTAAATTCCACGATGGTGTGCTGCGCGCAAATGGCTCCTGTCAATGACTTGTCATTGAGTAACGAAAGATAGGCATTGAAGATGTGATGATGACGAAGATTGCTTGTGGCGGGTCACAGTAGCTACTTAACCGGAAAAGTGGTTTGGGCCCTTAGATGGTTGCTTGTGACTGTCGAGTTTTCTGAAACGGAAAACGGAAGAACTGAGATCCTGAAAAAGTGATTTCGATTAATTAGCCTTCCACTTTCTTCCTCTGCACATCAGACTGGCTGATGACGTTGGGAATGCAAGCAGATTATCGATTTGTGGCTCGTCATTATGCATCTGCGACCGGCGGATGCAATTATTTGCTCGTACTGCGCCTTTAATTACTTTTCACACTGATTTCTAATTCATCCTGTGGGCTGTGGAAAGCCTGTCTATTAATCATTGAACATAGTGTGCGGACGCCCGAGGGGACTGGCATGCGCAGTGGAAGTGCCTTTTACTTTCTAAATGCGATTGCTCCCGGCGCTGTGAACAAAAAGGCAAAATATGTTTCTTTGTTTGGGTTCAGCAGCCAATGAATGTTCTTTGGTTTGTTTCAAGATAAGGGGACTTCCTTTCTAAAATCGTGAACCTCTGCCATTCGAATTTTATGCGCGAATGATTCAGAAATTGTGGTAATTTCTTTCTGATGGCAAACAAAGGAGACGTAAATGTTTTCTAAGGCGGAACTTTATTCTTAGTCAAACCTTTATTGAAGACATGCAGCTTCTACAGGGTGGCCCGATAAGAATAATAGGAAAAGCGAAAAAAAAGTAATAGAACAGCAATGTTGTACGAAATAAAGCGACTCATTCTGGCTTTATATTGAACATAATCATGCAGTTATTTATGGAATAGCAAATTGTTTAAATTGGCTTCGTCGTCAGTCCTTCCAGCGGTCAGTCCAATACAGGCGACAATGAGGTCTCGAATGTGGACCTCAAGCTCGTCCAAAGTGGTTGAATTGTTAGCGAAAACTAAGGACGTGAGGTAGTCTCCGTCGCATGATTACCATAGCCAATTAATGAACGCTCACCATGTGATAACGACAAGAGTCTCCTTAACAACTTCGAGCATTGCGCGGCTTATTCGCTATACAGCCCAGTATTGGAGTAAACACAGCCACATAAATTCGGTTAAGATCGTTCTATAAAAGAGACGATAAATGTTTCTTCTTCCTCATTTCGAAATAAAAAAAAATGACTCCGTCAACGTGGACGTCAATATTAGCGGATCCATTGATGCTTAATCGAACACATGTGGATTGTGTGCCCGTCATTACCGGCAAATTTCTCCTGTTGACATAGCAGTTGAACGAAAAATGGGTCTCGTCTGAGAATAAGCAAAAACCTTATCTCCTTCCAATATTTCCGAACTCTAGGCGTTGTCTTGTGTCTTCCGGTTCCAATTATTGCGTAGTACTTCTCCTACCGACTTTGGCCCAAATGAGCGAGGTTGATGCCCAGTTCAGGTGACTGGGTCTCACTTTCATTCGCGCTGAATGGCAAACCTTACTGAATATGTTGACAGCTGGATGTCATTTGCAACTTTTTCACACAGCTGCTTAGACACAACAATTCGAAGAACTAACATTCATTAAGGTATATGTGGTCACCCTTTACAAACACGAAATAAGAACAAATCATGGTATTAACTTAAAGAAGACCTTAAACGTTCAAATTTGTGGTTTCTTTATTAAAACTCACTTCTTAAAGCTGATGTCGTCAATATTAAAATTTGAAATTAAGTTCCGCTTGTCGTCAAAAATTCCACACTTCTCATTGAGCATTGAGTGTGTAGTGGTCTTTTAGTGACGGATTTCAATGACTCAGTAGCTGCAAATCTTTTAATTTCTATACCCAACCAAGATGAAATGTGCTTCCTTGTGCAAAATGACTTTTAACAACTGCGCTGTTGTTGCGTTTATTGAGCTGCAAAACTTGAACAGTAAAAATTCTCAAATTTAACTTTATAATGAATTGTTACCGGCCACTCACAGCGACTGTCAAATGCCAACTTGCAAATGTCATCCATAGACAGACGGCGAACTGACGGGCAACCAAAGTCGATCTAGAACATCAAAAGCTGCGGAAATCGAACTTCAGAGCGCAAGCCTTTGCATAAAGACTGAATTCACAAGAGCAAACAAGTTCGCAGTAAATATGCGAGGTAGAATTTTATGAACGCGGAAATTTGCTGCATTTCTGCAACGAAATTAACTCTGTTGCAATCTAGCAAGAATTTACTGCAAGTTGATCCGTCAGTTGACATTTGTGAGTGCAAGTGGTGCCAAATTAGGCGCTATACTTCTGTCGCAGCCTATAGTCAGCTAACAGCCCCAGTGGGCATCTCGAATTGACTTAATCTATCGACACACTAGCCTCTGATGACGGCGACCAGCTGCGAACGAAAGCCCGTGTCATTAAACACGACTCATCATCAAGTAGCCTCTTCTCGTAAACCGATCGTCATGTGACTCGCTTTGAAGTGTGTTTGCTGTAAAGAGCATGGTCGTGCTAACAAAAGTCCTCGCTCCCTCCGCACTCAATGATTACTTAATAATGGAAAAATGTATACACACGCACACATGTGTAAATCTTATGGTCTCTCCACTGTCCAAACAAAGCTTCCCCAATAGAGGTACATTTGAAGTTGTGTGAGAACCAAATAACTGAATTGATTGGTCGCCAAAGCATGTTATTCAACGGCTCCCTCACGACCGCAAGTTACCTACAAACACCAGAATCGACAAGCGCACGCACAAGCTTCAAATACAGAGTAACACAGTTAGTTTGGGTTTGAGTTTGAATTGCTGGCAAAAGAAAACGTTGACGACGCGACGGGGACAACAACTTAACCGGCATACTCACGAAGTCTCTAGACATAGACCCTACCTCCCTCCCTGCCAGCCGGTGGTGGTACTGAATTCCGCTGGAACGATGAGGTCATAGTAGACTGGAATATTTATCTTTCAGTTTTGCCTCTCATATCTTCCTTTTGTTTGCACGCTTTGCCCCCTCTCTCTTTCCATCCCAGCCGCTGTAAATCAATTTACGCTTACTCAGTCTCTCGGTTGGAGAAGAAGAACTTTTTTGGAATTCACTTCCCGCCGCCGCCACCGCCCCAGCCGATGGTGGCTAAGGCTAACTAGTCTTCGCCGCTTGCGGGCGTAACCACGTGAATTCCGTACGAGGGAATGGGCAGAGAACAAGAAGATGTAGTCATAGTTAGCTGGGAACAACAGCGCACAAGCCCAAGGTGTGGTTTTGTATGGGCGAGGTAAGTGGAGCACAGTCGGTAAGGTGGTGAGGCGAAATGGGTTTTTCCTTGTTGTTGTTCTCCTCTCATTAATTAGCGGTCTTGTAGTTTGAAGTTTATTGGTATTCATCAAATATTTGTTTCTCATTTGAATCTTGGATGGTGCATAATTGCCTCTGAAAACGTGAGAGTTAAATCACTGAGTATCGCAATTTAACGCGATTAACCAAGCAAGGCAGCGCGCGCTTACGTTGGACGCTGAAGAATGTGAATCATGGGCATTTATGATGTCATTGCTGTGGTTTGCGTTGGTAAACGTTCAGAGAATTCTGCTGTGGATGTCATTCAAAGTGGAAAATGTGCTGGCTGGCTCCTTCTTATGTATTTGGAGCAGAGATGAAATTCGGTTTGGCAATTTGAAAGAATTCTGGTAGGCTTTAACTAGGTTTACAATTGATCGTGTTTTGCCTGTGCAATCAGTGCCGAGGAGGAACTTGATCAAAGATGAACTCTTTTTCTGGAGAGACTCAGTGACATTTGAGAGACACTGTCACAAGCACGATCGCGATACTTATTTCAAGTTATTAAATGATCAGCGAATCTACACTTGATAAGTCTTAAAATTAGTGGAATAGAAGGTAGCCTCTTAGTGATTTTCTAAGATGATAATGACAATGAGCACGCAACGTTTTTGATCGATTTATTCTTCAAACATTTCACTGAAGTTTGATTAGTTACAATTTAAGTTTAAGAACATCTAAAGGCAACCCTGGAGCTGAGTTGTTACCTGATGAACGCGGCCACTGATTTGATCATGTCTCTGAATAACCTCGGCTTCTCCTAGAATGCGAATTGGAAGGATTTTTAAAGCTACATATCGTGCATTTTTCTCTTAAAATTTATATATATATTTATATAAATTTATTAAACAGCCGAATTATTTTTGTGAAAAGATCACTGTCTGTCGATCGAGTCGTATTATAACCCTAAATACCTCTATTCGTACTTGTCACGCATGCACTACTTCATGCTGTTCATTTTTGGAATCACCTACCTTCACAGGTCCGTACTAAAACCGGGTACAGACCATTTTATAACGCTTGAACTGAAATAATCCTCAGAACTTTAGTCTTCACTTAGAGATCTTTTATATTTAAATTATTATTATCTTTTTAAAATGTTCCTGTACTAGTAAAAGAACATAATATTCCTAATGTACAGCGATAAATCTCAGTAGTCATAAGGAATAGAGAGCATTTCTAAGAAGGAATTAACTGGAATGAAAGCCAAGGGAGGTTTGGGCATTATTAGCCAGCCGGAGTATTCTGAAGATCGGTTCGAAATGACCACAGTTGGTGCAGTGACGAGTGACAACAAAGAGGAGAACAGACCACAGGTTAATTGGGTTTGCATGAAGGGATATCATTCTTAGTAATGCAGGGGAATCAATCAAACCAGTTAAAATTTGGTGCACAAAGATTATATCAGCGGCTTCATGACGTTTTTCTAGAGTTTCCAGGTTAATAAATTTTAGCCTTTCTCCGTTGGGAGGTAGTCTAAAGCTGTCGGCCCATGGGAGACCGCGTAAAGCAATCTCGAATCATCACTACCCAGCTTCGAAAGGCAGTGAGCAATGTGAGTGGTATGTGAGGTAATGAATAGGGATTCTGTAACGTATGGGTTAGAGAATTCCTTAGACCAGCGATTAGAGAAACCAAGAGCACAGTTGGTCTCGAGTATAATGTGATCAATGTGCAAGCAGAAATTTAGCTCCCCTTCACAAATGATACCCAAATCACGAAAGCTGGAGACAGGGGGAATGGACTCGTTGTGGGGGATGGGATAGGCGTTTACGAGAAAAGGTTATGGATTGACATTTAGTTGTAACTACTTAGTTTTTGTCACACCATCAGTAGAATGAGTTTAGGTCACTTTGAAAACAGAAAGAGTCATTGAGGGTAGTTATGGTCTTCGTCGTAAGTCTAGCGTCGTCCGCGTAAACAGACATGTCAGAATATTGAACAATGTGTGTAAAATCATTCATTGATCAGTGGACAGAGATGACTACCTTGAGGAACCCGAAGTGGAGGGGGTGAGTCGGTTACAGAAGATCTAAGGATTACTTTATACTGCCGACTTTCAAGGTACGATCGCAGCGAAGAGATGGTGGAAAGGTAAATAGTGAGTTGTCAGATTTTATCAAACGTAGTGCTGAAGTCGGTAGTAAACATAACATCCACTTACTTGCTGTCAGTCTTGTGGCCTTCTTTTTAACCCTCATCTCATCCTCGCGTAGAAAACTACGTAAGAGCTACCTTTTGTCTTATTCTCTTTTTCAAAAACCACGTATTGAAAACTACCGAAATGTTCTCACTTTATTGTAAACCTTGTAACGTCCAACATCTTCCGTCGAATTCTATTAAAAAAACACACTAAAATCCCGTACGCGTAGAAATCGACGCACAATTGACGATGAGAAGAGGGTTAAATGTATGTCTCTAGATATCGTCACATCCTCGGGATGGGAGGCTTAGCAAAACTTTCCTTTTGGCGCAGCAGTTTCTACAGTTCCCGGTCTTCGGGTAGAACCTGGACGGACCTCAAATAACAAGCCTCTCTAGCAGGCACGGTCCTTAGCTGCCTCTCGTTGCGTCTTCAACTTGTGCGCGCCACCTAAAGCGAGGTCTTCCTCTACTAAGTTTTCCCTCCTTCATTCGATTTGCATGTCCTAGCCATCTTAAGCCACTGTCCATGCTTCACCGCCATGAAGGATGATCAAGGTATTTTAAAGAGTCTCCTTAGTTGTTCGGGAAAGTTCCTTTTTTTGGGACGCGTCGTCGGTTGCTCGTTCTTCTGTTGAGAATGTTCTGCGTTAATGCAATTTTGTAAAGTCCAGGTCTCCACCTCAGCGTTGCTATAAAGGTGGAAAACTGCATATCCAGTAGATACAACACTTTGAAACAATTGAAGACAAGGAAGATATCCGAAGGGGCAGTAACAACCCACGACAAGTTGGCAATGCTTTCGATTGAAAACTGTTGACACAGTTCTAACCACTCAAATTGGATCCAGTCACGACAAATTGCACGTGTGCCGGCAAACGTCTGAAACATAGTGATGTCTGTACGGCAAATTGGTGCGAGTGGAGGAGTAATAACTCAAGTCACGACTATCTGCTCGAAATTACAAACCTGACAAGGGTTATGTGCTCACGCCTCTGCTTATGCCGCCGATGACTGTAACAGTATCGGTTGCTGTTTCCAAGCTCTCGAGAATCGAGGGCTGTGACGAAAGGGCGACCCCCTTTCTGCAAGCGTTGGGACGGACAGAACTTCTGCAGCGTCTCAGTGGGTTTTCTAAGGTCCAAAGGCTTTCTGGTCGAGGTTCAACTGTAATTAATTGGCGACCCCCTCTGAGCTTGTCGCTAACGTTACCACGTTGCGTTCCCGCGTAATTAAGAAACCAGCACATTTTTTACAAAACAAACATCGCTTGTGTACGCCATTCTTTGGCATCGTTTTTTTTTCTCCTGATTTAGATTCGTCATAATTGACACACGTACCCCCATCAACGGCCAATTAATGTGGAGGACAAGTTCTCAATGCAGGCAGCAATTACTTTCGTTTTATTCTTTCTCTCTTTTCCAACATTCTCTTTCAACTAATCACACATCAGTGCCACGATTAACCTCAGACTCCTAGGTCAGTTGGGCCGCATGCACTCAAAGTACAAGGAAACAATTCACGAGCCTGCATGCGCCACAGACGACGAGATGATGACTAATGCCCAGCAGCACGCACAGATTATTCAACTTTCCATTCGGATTCACAAGCACAAACACGATGCTATCAAAAAAATGCTGACCTAAAGGTCAGCTTTTAAAGATCATCAGCTACGCGCGCACTGCACAATCAAACCGAGTGCTCTAGGCTATTATTAGGCGAATATTTAGTCAGCCTTTGCAACGTCATCCACTGGCGGGGGGCAAATGCAGTTTAAATAATGCACTCGAGTCATCGGCGAGTCCATTGCGACTCCTCTGCTTGGCCATGTATGGGACGTCGCGGCGCGGCGCTCCTCCTAGCAATTTGGATTTGAGTTCATTTGGTTTATAAGCGAAGTTTATTTTTGTTTTGCTGCATTTTTTATGGACTTAAATGCAAGCCAGTGGATGCGTGCGATGAGTTTGAGAGAATGGGAGAATGGGAGTGGCAGTGCCCATTTTAATGTCCGCAATATTATGGGGGTCTATAGCGACACGGATGGAAATTCCGATTCAGCTCCGTTGGAGTTGAATGAACCGCTGGTTCAGTTTTGCCTTTTTTTCTGTTAATAAAATGCAAATACAAGTCGGATGGGCTCTGCAAAAGGCATGCAATGACAACATAATTGGGCAGACTGATTTCAGGCGACAGGTGTGGTATTCGCATGCTTCGATGTCGATGGTGAACGACTGTGAATTGATTGAACGTTTGTGTTTGCTTCTATGTAATTGGAGGTACCATGTCGCATTCTAAACTCTGGTGCGACGTGGTAAGCCTCAGTAGAAATGGATAATTCACCTCGATCCTGGGTGATTTGATGGAGATGCACATATCATAACTCAAACTAGCAAGGTCAAGAAATAGTAGATTTTGTTCCAAGAAAGTTATAATCTGCCTGAGCATTGTCGATGACTCGGGAATGGTAAAGTTGTTCGTGTTGTAGATTGAACGTTGACACCCAGCGAAGTCAATACATTTTCTCTCAAAACAAGAGGGGCACTCTACGCATACATTTTGTACAGATAGTTTCTTCTTCAGACACATACAGTGCTCCACAAAAGTTTGCGTACAGTAATGCAATTTAGAAAGAAGAAATTCACATAATATAAGTTAAGAATATTTTTGGAAGATATATTCCAATAAACGAAGCTGAAAGGCTTCAGTTTTTCACAAAATGAATAGATATTGTTATTAAAAAAAATACAATAACAAAAACCAAAAGAAGTTGCGCGTTGAATAATCTCAATCATAGGTGACGCCTCAACTACGATTCAGATACCACCACTGAAACACAGATGCCGCTGACGAAAATCCCTGAAGATACAGCAGAATTTTTTGCATTGGTTTTGTATATCTTGACATAGGATACCGTATGTCAATTTGTAATGCAACCGTTGTTTGATATACAAACGCTTCTAGCGAATAAAACCATATTTGTACATTCGAAGTGGATAATGCTAAGTTAATACCAAACGAAATAGCGAGGTTTCATCAAACCAAAACTATTTGAACTTCGACATCTAGTCAAATTCGAAAGTCATGAAAGTTAGGCAAAGTCGCGAACCAACTTTTGACACAAAAAAGTAAAACTGAGTAAAGCGTGTTTTTTTTTAGATTTCACTTACTGTGCTCTTTCAGTATCTCAAAAAAACACGCCCTTGGGCTCTGAAAGGGAATAGTTGGAGGATCGTTTGAGACCATTAAGGCGGATTCGGTCCATTCATGATGTCGCTTTCCACTAGAAGGCCATTAGCTAATTTTGTTGCTTTTCTGAATTTAGAAAATTCCTGTTTTTCATACGGCCAATTTTTTGTTGACTGCTCGGCAAAAGACGGAAGTTAACACATTTTCTTTTTTTCCCAACAAATGATCAAAATATACTTGTTTTCTAATGACTCAACCTTATATAGGAATTTGCAGAACAACTTGTGTCTTGAGTTGTCTTTTTGGGGCTGTTGCTTAGCGGGTGGACGCGTCTATTTTCCACTTCTGATCCGAACAAATTTCGCAGTCCACTTTTCGACAGGAAAGCGCTCCTGTCCTGAATATCGTTGATAGACTGGTTTCTGCTTAAATCTCTCTCAGTACTTATACACATTGCGTGAACGACTTCTGAGATCTTTAATTTTTTTTCAACCGTCTTGTGTTTGAACCGTACCCAGTCTTCTCTAAGACCGTCTTGAGTTGGATTTTGAATTCAGCTAACGACTTCAGAGGAATGTATTCGTTAAATAGAATGCGTTTCACTCAAGAACAACTTTCGTTTCTTCCTGAGTTTATGCTACCGTGAGAAGAGCACTTTGTCCAGCTTCTACAGCAACTACTTGTGTTGTGCTTGCTACTGGCCTCCCACGTCCAACAGTGGATTTACGATCCATTGCCAACACCAGTTGTTCTTCTAGACTGGCCAATATATCGACGGCCAGCTGCCTTATTAGCTGAATCTGTGTCATCATTATTTTTGCCTTGAGCACGACAGTATGTCTTAATTATGTAGGATTCGAGAAAACCCACTTGACGAGAATCAGGAATTTAACATATTAAAATAGAGACAACAGGAACAACGTCGAATGCCATAAAACACTCCGTCATCTTGAACAGCCTCTGTGAAGTTGCCTTGGAGATGGCTGTCTTGGAATATGGGATACGGCTTCATTTTATCGGCAGCCGAGGTCGTGGCGTTCGTCCCTTCGTGAATACCAGTGTTCTCTTTCAACTTCATTTGCCTGAAGTATCCATCACTGCTCTGAAATTCATGACTTCCTTGTATTGCGGACATACATGAACAACTGTTTTAGTTAGAACCCATCTTTGATTTTTGGTAGCGGAGATACCACTTCCACCATTTTCTTCATCAGTCATTCCTTCGTCTCGCATACGAGACTGTCAAGAAAAAGCTTCTTAAACTTGGCTGTTCGGAGTCGGGATAAAACTGTAGATCCCTTCCACTCGTGAGAGAACAATAGCACGCACAACACAAGTAGTTGCTGATAAGCTAGCCCCTGGCCCTCTACGGGCTGCAGCGACTTGCATATGTTAGGTTAGGTTAGAATATTTGCCACCACTGTAGATCCTGGTTGGATCCCTTGTGCAATCAACTGCCGGTTTCTCTTAAAAAAAAAAAAAAACCTGGAGACTGCCTAATGGTATCCTTGTGGCCCATTTTGGTGAATCCAATCCTGTACTGATTTACAGCCAATTTGTTTTTCTGATAAACTAAGCTATGTCTTGTATCTTTAAGTGTGACATTTCCTCTAGGTTACTGAAAAAGTAGTTACCTAGTATATCATTTCTAGTTTTTCACGGTCTAGACTGGTTCCGAGGTAGTGGAGCGTATTTTCTTCCTCCTCCTCGTTTCTACAGCTTCTGCAGAAGTCGTTGGGTTACCGAGAAGGCAGTGACTGGTGATAATGCCCACTACGTTCCTTATTACATTCGTGTTTAGTTTTAGTGTATTTGTTTTGTTAATTCCATCCATCTCCGATTAGCGGAGTTGGAGGCATCTGTAAGTAACAGGGTGTTTATTACTTGGAGTGAGGGATGTGGGGTGTCCTGATTATATGCCAGTGGCAGTCCCACTTCCCACTCCCTATTCTTGCTAACTCGTCGGCCCTTTCGTAGCCTGGAAAACCATTTTGCCCAGGGACCCAGCGTAGAGCTAGGTTGCATGTAACCGCTATCTCCCTAAGAGATAGACGGCAAAGTTTTACCATCTTCGATTTAATTGATGGTGCATCCAGAGTCTTCATGGCCGCCTGACTATCTATGTAGATGGCGGTAGATAGCCTGTCTATCGGGTTCATTGACAGTAAGCGGGCAGCCTCTTGGGTAGCTTTAACTTCTGCCTGGAATACACTACAATGGTCGGGTAGTCGAAGACACAGGGAAAAGGATGTGTCCGGCGTTGCCGCGAATACTCCTAGTCCGGTGCCCTCGTCTGTTTTTGAGCCATCTGTCCATGAGCCTGGTTTTCAGATCTTTTTTCCCAATCCTCTCTGCCTGGGATGAGTGTCTTGGACCCAAACTCGAAGTCTAAAGCGGGTGCTGTATAAGTAGTCTCTCATTTCTGATTATCTCTGTATGAACTGAACTGTATGATCTGTTCCGTAGCCTTAACGCTGCCTTAGGAGCTACCAGCTACCCATAAATGTCCACGGGGAAAAAGCTGTAGCAATGTTGCCAAGGCAGCAGTGGGGGTGGATCGCAAAGCTACTGTGCTGCAGATACACGCTGATCTTTGAATACACCCATACTATTCTCATTCCGTCGATCACTTTCCAAAAGTTTGTTCTGCAAGACTTTCTATGATATCTAGTGCGCATATTCATTCGATTTCTAACCCAATAAATGCTTTACAAACCATTAAAACCCTAAAATCTCTCGTAAGAGTGGTACATTGCGTAATCTGTGGGTCCAATTTCATCACTCCTCGAATGTTGGCTGCCAAGTTCAAGGATGCACGAATGAATTAGTTATCATGTCTCTATACTGCTCAGAGTTGCATGCATGTATGCAATGTTTTGACACTGGTTGCTAAACCGTTTCAAACAGTGTCTATTTCTTGATATAATGGTGTTTCTATAATGGCTTCAGTCAGAGTTGGTCGAACTTAACCTAATTTTTCAAAGTTAATTCTAACATTTGTAAACTGTGCTTCGGCGTGCGTTTTTATTCATGATGAATAGTCAAACCAAACTAACCTCAAAATAACCGAAAGCTGTCACATTTAAATCTAATGTGCTCCACCTCAAAACAAAATACCCTTTTGCGTTCCGACATCGAAACCGATGTCCTTTTTCTCTACTAAGCTATAACAACGTATGCTGACACTTCATCAGGAATAGTTGACAACCATAGTGTAAGGATAATAAGGTATACTGGAGAGCTTGTCAAAACCTCCGTCTGTTTGTTGATGTCAACAGTTTTGTATTTGTTTTTTTTTTTTCTGTTTCTGACGCTGGGCCTCTGTAGAACTGTCCAGCACACCTTATATTTCTTACACCATGGTGGAGAACTATCTGTCATCGATTCGAGTGTGATAGATGTCTGGTTGACGGATTAATGAAGTTGGTGTCTGGAAACTGCGTATTAGCTTCGGAGTTGTCCCGTCTCGTAACAGACTCCACTGTCCTTTATCGCTTGTGGCCTCGTGTATGTATCTATATCTACTGCGTTTCCCGTTGACTCGATTACGATTACGATCAAATCATTACATGACCTAATGCCTTGGCCATTGACTGTAGAAAATGTTTCATATCTGACTTGTCACTGTTCGAAACGGAATCTACGTTCTATGAAATGTCACCAGGAATGTGTTCGCAAGGTCGATAACACGATTGTGTGGTGACGAGTGTATTGGTGACATTGTTTTCCAGGAAGCCTTAAAACGCTGAAACGTTTCCCTTTATCAGTGTGTCTTCTATTTTTGTGCAATGATGTCATTTTCTGTTTACTGAACACAGACGGTGACACGGAGAACAGCACGTCCATGGCCACAGGCCAGCCTTCGGCCAGCAACGCATAAGCCTCTGCATATCCCATTAAGTAGCTTAGAATAGAAATCATAGAGTAACCAACCAAACGCATGTTATCCAGTAGATGTGATATTTGTTCTCTATTCTCACATTCTCTTGCCCAGCACATGGCCGATGAATTATCCTATTATTTTAACTCTACAAATTCCAGGACGAAATAGAATGTGCTGACGGCACCGAAATAGATATAAAACCCGCCAAAGTGGCCTTAACACCCGCGGTGACGCCAGCACTGGCCACAGCATCGACGACTGAGCAATTCGTCATTTTCGAACTGAAGAGTGACACGGAACCAATGTACAATTATATCATAAAGCACGTAAAGAAACCGCCGCCGGAGAACAAGGACGCATCGCAGACAATACCGTCTGAGAGCAGTGAAGCCCACCAGGTTGGCAAAGCCCCCATTGTAGTTAGCGCTTCATGCGAGGAAGAAAATCTAGAAGAGACCAAAGAGAATTCGCCAAAGACACAGCGAACGCTCAACCGAAAGCGGCTCGCTGAAGCTCTCGACGCGGTGGTCAGCAGGCAGCTGACCATCAGCAAGGCGGCCAGTGTCTATCAGGTGACCAAGAGCACCCTCTGGAAGGAGGTGAACAAGTGCACAAGCCACCGCAGGAAGATCGTGGATGAAGAGCTGAACCGAAAGATCGCAAAACGAATCTGCTCCGGCGAGTCACTGTCGAAGATTTCGAGGAACCTCAAGGTTGCCAAGTCCACACTGCACCAGCATAAGGTTCGATTGGCTCACAGTGGTCAACTGCCGGCGAATGTCACACTCAAGCCACCCGTCGATCCTGCAGAGAGACTCGCCGTCAAAGAGCGCGTCATCGAAGCTTTCCGCGGGTGTCGCGTGAACGGCATGTCGATACGGCTAGCCGCGAAGTTCTTCTCAATACCGCCCACAACGCTGTGGCGACACATTAAGAAGTACAAAGCGTTGCACCACACACCGGTGGTCACCGAAGCAGCCGTTCAAAATTCGGCAGACGATGAGGAAGAGACTGACGCTGGAGAGCAATCAATGGACGAAGAATCCAGCGACGAGGATGAGACGAGTTCACAGAGATCCGCTGCAAGGAGCGAGGGCGGCGACACCAGTGAAGTTGACGATTTCATGATAAGCTTTGACTTTGACACCTTTGAGCGATATGTTAAGAAAGAACTAGAGAGGTAGCCCAAGCAGCGACGTGAGTCTTTTTTGTTTTATTTGAAATGCTTTGTGATGAATTTATGGATTTTGTTGAAGTTGAAGAATTTAAATCGAATAAATGCGTATGAAGTTGCATTGGAGAGCACTTGGTTTGATGTTCTTGTTTTCAGAGCGACGCGTAGCGTAGCAAGCAGTGACAGTCGCGCTGAACAGCGATCGCTTTCAGTCGTGCTTCTGTCCCTGCCTGCACTAAACTGCAATAAAAATGTGCTTAAAACTCCTAGCATAGCGAATTAAAAAGTCAAAGGCCATGAAAAATCGTGCAATAAACGCGATTTATCGCCGATAATGACTCAGGGTTGTCGTTTCTTCTTTAGTTTCGCATTTTAAATCGCACTTAACTGCGACTGGGAACACAGACAAATCGCTACGAGGTAAATGTGCGCGTACATCGCGGAAAAGTGGGAGGAATTTAAAATGAAATAAAATAAAGTCGGCCCTCCTCCCTCCGCTGTTACTGGTAACTTATTGAAATACATCTTCAGCGGGTAATGCAGTATTTGTAACTTTTGTTCGTTTTTCTTCCAGGCATCCACGATCGATGGACGACGAAAGGGAGCATGCCTGTTTTGCCAAGAATACTTTATGGACCTGTACCTGTTGGCCGAATTGAAAACAATAAGCTTGAAGGTGAGTTGAAATCTGACTGGGTTTGGTTAGGGGCGAATTTCGTCAATTGTTCATGTTCGTAAACGTCGTTCGCACAGAATTTCTAACGACGAACAAAATTCTGAGTTTGTAACTTAATCAAATTTAGGCATCTACAGGATGTGGCGTAAGTTGTGTTGCACAGCTCACAAGCACGGTGTAAATATTTGCTTAGCTTGTATGGCTTAAGTTGTCAACTCGTCGAAGCTGAAGCATTGTCATGTAAAGGGATTTCCAATAAGGACTTGATTTTTAAATAACACGCAAACCATTCGAGACGCATTCATTGGACGAAAACCTTATTATCGGCTTGAAGTACTATCAAAACAACAAACGCGGAAACGTTTGCAGCGGTTGGACCCCATCTTCAACGACTCGGCCACACATTTCGGCCTAAACGCCCACTATTTCGCGTTCAATGTTGATTCTGACTTCGTCCAACGTCGTCGGCTTGTTGGCATAAACCAATCACTTAAAGTAGCCCCACAGGTAATATAGTCAAGCGGCGTTAAATCGCACGACCAAGGCGGCCAATCAACTGGCTTATTTCTTGAGATAACACGCTTACTACACTTACTCTCCAATAAATCGATTGTAAAATAAGGTGTGTGGCTTGTGTCTCTGTTGAATCCACATGGCGTCCAAGTCAATATGTTTCAATTCGAGCCAAAAAGAACCGGTAATCATGGGGCGATAACGCTGACCATTCACAGTAACGTGACGATCGTTATCGTCGATGGCCCACCCACCAACCGCACCAAAGAGTTATTTTTTGCGGATGATGTGGTGATTCGTGAAGCACATGTGCATTTTCAACCGACGAATAACGCATACGAACCCTTTAATCCAAAAATGAGCTTCGTCGAAAATTGGAGATAAAGCTCTTAGAGATTTGATCACTGTCTCCGAATTTCGGTAGAAAATTATTATAATTTGCAGACGTTGCTCGTTCGTGTGCTTTACCATGATGAAAGTGTTGAGTTTACTGAATAAATTGACAGAGACAGTTTGATGATTAGTGAAAGAGTGCGTTCACAAATTAAATTCAACCACAGTCAATCACAAAAGTAAGTACACGGCATAAAGTTGTCAGTGTTTTCAACAAAAATTAAATTCTAGCGAGACTACAGCAAAAACCTCTAATGCAGTTTTCTAAAGCACTTATTTTTATTTATTATTAATTTAAGTGTTATGTTTTTATTTGTTAAGTTTATTTTTCTTTGGAGCCCCGTTTGACATTATTTTTTGTTGAGAGTGACTGTATGTCAGTATATACGACGCTATATTCCTGGATGGATCTGGGCCTCAACCAACAAGCCTCTAACTAGCATGGTCTTTGGCTCGAGTGTCGCACGCAAAGTGGGCTGGGCTCCTTCTCCACTTGGGTGCGCCACCTTAAACGTGGGCGTCCTCTGTTGCGTTGTCCTACTGGTTCGGAGTCAAACATTTTTCGGACTGGCGGAGTGTTGTTTATGCGCTCTACATGGTTTAACCATTTTGGCGTTGGATCCGTAGGCGCCAGACTGTCGACGTTGTCCCTGTACAGTTTTTGGTTGAACCTTCTTCTCCAAAAACCAGCAACGCAAATAGGACCAACGATCTTCGAGGACTTCCTTATTTGCTTTTGAGATTATCCAAGCCTCCTCGCGGTACAGAAGGACGGAGGATATCATTGCAGCCCTGCTGTACAGCGTCCTTCGACAGGTGGCTCTATTACTCAATTGCCACTTGAGTCCATAGAAACAGCGGGTGGCAAGAGTTACTCTCCGTTTGATTTCGCTATTGATCTGTTTCGTAGTGTTTTCTGAGCAGCCGAGGTAGACGAAGTGACTACACCGAAGTTATACTTGCCAAGTCATCGAATGTTGTCGGAGGTTAACGTGGAACATACTCTGTCATTAAAAATATGCGACTTTAGGGTAAAGTAGTTGCTTTGGTACCGAAGGCAAGGAACGGCTTAGCCAAGCAAAAAGTTCGTGCATTACTCACAGAATCATGCTAATCGAAAATCTTTGGAATTGACACAACCAGTCATTTTTAGCGCCTGGAAGCATTGGGATTCAGAAACAAAAGCAACTCAACCGAGAGCCGGATAAATCGATGCTGCCTACACATGTTGAAACATATTTACAAAATGGGTGCCACTGCATTCACTAGACCTGCCCTTCGGTTTTCACGTGCTTCGTCATTGCAGAATCCTCTTCCTGAAATACGGTTCGCATCAAATAAATGCTTGCAAATGTTCCTTCATCCGATTTTGGACCAATTTGGATTCATTGTCGTAGTGGGAAGTTGTGTCGATTCCCGAATTCGTCTGCTTTCATAATTCTCGGCTTTTGAGACACTGGCAACGCTCAGAGTATTTTTGTCTAGAAATTAGAATCCCATTCTGTAAAAGTACGACGAGAAGATTGAATTAGGTATTTCTTTGGACTCAATTTTCAACTCAGTGTGTCCTTGATTAGTGACCACAAATCTTTCCAATGTTTCTTTCAATGTCATCAAATCGCACGTCAATAAGAATAGGTCAAATAAGCCCATAATCGCAGGAATAAAGACAATCACAGATTCGCCGGATTCAAAGGTAGGGTAGAGTGAATTTCTAGCGCTGAAACTTCCAAGTGACAATAGTTAATTTTTGTATGGATTCAACTTTGAAACTATGCACAAAAATGTATTCTTTCATGTCCTCAATAATAGTTGGAATTGAGGGAGCCTCAGCAAGTAACTTCTACTCCCTTGCGCCTTGATTGCATCTGACAGGGGTTTTTTCATTCTGTCGTCTGAATACGTGTAAGCTGTTGTGAACAAACCCTTCTTCAACCAGAGAAGGTGGGTGGATGTGTGGATTTTGTAAATGTATGTGAAAATACAAGGGAATACCACTACTCTCTCATATTTCGCGGGATGTGTGGATTTTGTAAAGGTATGTGAGAAATACAAGGGAATACCACTACTCTCTCATATTTCGCGGGCATAAACAAGGAGTAATTCTGGCTAAAGTTGTATACATACATATCGTCTTACTCATTTATTTCTGCTTCAAATGGTTCCGTTAGCGCCCATGCATCATCGTAGGACTCGTACAAAAACGTAGCAATCGGCATCATTTTGCCGTCTTTTTTCTTTTTTCCGTCTTGTTTTTCCTAGTTGTATACGACAGCTCACCCTCGAAGCATTGCCACCTTTAGGAACTGAGCTTAAGCAAGAAAAAGTAAGGTTTGATCTCCAAAACTTTGCCCAACATCTTTCCAAACTGTCGCTTTTTGTGGATCAATTTGACTTGAATGATTGTGGACTCTCTGTTGAGAGACATGTGTAATTTACATCTATATCTCACAAAGCCTTCGCTTTCTGAGTGTACCATCTCCGGGCGTCATCACTCATCCAAGGACCCTGATCTTCTCTCAATTTTCCTCTTGCCTCTATTAAAAACCAGCCTGTGGAATAAATGACAAATATATCTGAATACTACAACAAATGCATGCCAACAAAACAACCCGACCGCAAGTAACACCATTCAATAGCACACACAATTTGAAAGATGCCCACGTAAATCTCCAAGTGTTAAATATTTACATAATTCAATTCGATTGAAGTGTTACCCCCAGACGTCGTGGATTGTGCCTTCTGGTCAGCAAAAGCCAAAACGCCCGGCCTTCACGTACACTTGAAAACACTTGCCAAAAACCATACGAATCAGCACTTGAAAGATAAATTCAAGTGAACAGCGTCACTGCGGTGCACGGATTCGGTCATACTTCGAACAGGTTTACGGGCATGTGTTGTAGATGTCTCAAATAGATTTTATTATGCACACACGTATTCCATTTACATATGTGCCCCCACCGACGACTACAGATCAACAGTCGAAGTCTTGTTTGCATTATACATCCGGCATGATGTCAAAGTGCAGATATAATTGCTGTTCTTTTTCCCTCTCTGCACTGCGATGTTCGAGTGTATAAACTATATTAGGATAAGATGTTGTTTACGATGCGAAAAAGTCGATGAAAATGGTGAATAAAAAAATTGTATTTTATTTATTTTGGAAGAGTTCCCATTCACAAATCTCTTGGGGGTTGAGAAATCCGCCATACAAATGAACATTCGTTAAACCGGGAGAGAGAGATGAATGTTCTTGTCAAGAATTGACGTAAATTTATACGACATCTTAGAATTGCGGTTGCGACATGATAAAGCCATAAATATCGATCGTGTAGGAGTCGATAGAGTCAATAGAATTGAAACTATTCGAGTTTCATGTCCGAGTTGAGCAATCGATTTGGGGAGCCTACAAATCATCGGCGAATTACCGATGAGTTTTTATGTGTAAAATGGAAACTACAGGGTGGTCCAAAGATAACGCACGATGATAATTGTGAATAAAACAAAAAGCTTTTAGAGAATTATCTTAATATTTTTTTTATTATGATAGAAGGATCATTGACAGTTATGTGTGAAACAAAATATCGTTTAAATGCTCGCCACGGCTTCGGAGGCATATCTCTATCCGATGGTCCATATTTTCAAAGATTCTGAGACATAATTGAGGTTCAATGTCGTTGAAGTGCCGAATTATCTCATCCTTTAGCTTTTTTTTGTTATTGCTCTTGGCTTATTGACGTAAAATTTTTCTTTTAAATATCCGCAAAAAAGAAGGCCAACGGTGTCAGATCACATGGACGTGATATAACACGGTCAATGAATTTCTCGCGCAAAAGAGCCATTGTTTCGTTGACTGTACTGCAAGTGGCCCCGTCCTGTTGGAAGCACATGACGTCCAGGTCCATATCCTCTATTTCTGGCCACAAGAAGTTCGTTATAATCTCGCGATGGCGAACACCATTCACGGCAACTACTTGGCAACCTCATTTTCGAAGAAGTATGGCCCAATGACGCCGCCAGTCCATAAACCGCGCCAAATAGTTACTCTGGGCGAGCTCAGGTGTTGTGACTTTTCCTACAGACTGGGTTTGCTCGAATTTGTGCACAATTCTAGCGATTGGGGACACATTTGGTCCACACGAAGTGCACGAAATGTATTTTGATTTGAACACAGGCTTCAAAAATCTTAACGCGCGGCTTAATTGTGCACCTCTCCTTGGTCTCTATGAATTTGTCAAACACTGAAACAAAGAAATGTCAAATTAAGTTGGGCGATCAATTACAGTGCACATAATTAGAAACACCAAGCATTATTATATAGAGTGACATTGGGCGGGTGTAGTTTGAGTTAAATGACTTGTACCTTAGAGGACGTATAATGGCTTCGTTGTCAGATGAAATATTATTAATTATTGTCTAACCTCTGAACAATGCGTTTTTCTACAGAGTTATTAGAGAGTACATTATATCCAATGGCATTATATTCTCAGCCATTTTGTTTGCTAGGCTGAAGTCGTTTACATACATCGATCATACAAAGGGCATTCAGGCATGGATATTAACAATCAACACAAACTCGATAGGTTTGTTTCCGTATGTGCTGATTCTGGGATGAAGGTTAACGTGGACAAGTCAGAGGTTATGGTAATTTCAGGAACGTGTACAAGTCAGAGGTTATGATAATTTCAGGAACGTGTACAAGTCAGAGGTTATGATAATTTCAGGAACGCCTGTTCAATGCACTCTTCATGTTAGTGGAGTTCCGGGGTCTTCTTCACGAGTAATGGGAGGAGTAATATTGAACTTCCTGGTCAAGCTGGTTCAGTTTTGACACAGCTTGGGAGATCTGTAATCAAGAAGGCCGAGCTCAGTGTGAAAGCGGAGTTAGCAGTTTTCAACTCAGTATTTGTGCCAACTCTTACATATGGCCATGAAATTTAGGTAATGACCGAAAGAATAAGATCGCGAATACAAGCTGCTGAGATGAGATTTCTTCGTGCTGTTGTGGGAATTACTCGCCGGGACAGGCTGAGGAACACGATAGAGCAGCTGCTTCTCCGAACGGAAAGTGCTATGATTCGTTGGTTTGATCACGTAGCACGACGGCCTTTAATTCGATTCCATCCGGTAGGCGACCACTTGGTTGACCCAGGATGAGATGGTTGGACCAAGTCCATAAGCTCGCTTGGTTACGATTGGGCATGGCGGAGGATCGAGTTGCCTAGAGATTTCTCGTGCTTAGTTTACCCCACGACCCCTTTAGTGGATCATGCGTGTCAGAAGATGATGATGATGATCTTAACACCTCTGAACAGATCGACACTACCCACCTCTTCATTGATTTCAAGACCGCATATGACTGAACTAAAACAGCCATGTCTTTTTTTGACACTTCCCAAATTGGTGAGGCTGTGTAAGATGAGTCGGTGATCTCGGACAATGGACTTAAAAGCGAGAGCTTCGGATGTCACAAAAGGTTTTAGACAAGGTGTCGTGTGATGTGACTTCTTCAGGAGGATATTCATCCAAAAACTGTACAACCTGTACAGCGACATGAGTCGAACCACCTGCAAAACTTATGTCTGACCTGGAGAGTTTTTAAGTCTTTTGAACAAGCTGAGCTGAGCTTGTAGCTGAGATCGCCAGCTTTAGATAAAGCAGAGGCGTGTTGGTCAGTCAGGAACTGCAGCGCCACATAATGAAAGCCTCAAGAAGGTTTGTCTAATGCATACCTCACCATAAAACTAAACTGAGTGGTTCTTATTCGTTCGGCCTGTCGTGGTCGACAATTCTCATGAATAATGACAAGAAAATTGTTTCAAAGCGACAGTCACTCTGAGATCAGTCGGCGCTGCAAGAATCTTTGGTAGCCATGCGCACAAACGCCGCTTACAAACGTAAAGAAAAAGCTAGAAGACGAATGCCTGGTCAGAGCTAGAGTACTCGCAGGCTTAACCTTAATACTGTAGCTACAGCATGGTTCCTATCGCGGATGCAGAGCAAGAACAGATCAAAATTCTTAATGGGAGTCCTCATCGGGCACTGTGTCCTGTGTACACATGCAATGCGACTGAACTTACCACATAACGACTTTTGCAGAGGCTGAGGAGAGATTATCTATCCATAATCTGCTATGGGAGTTCGCAGTCCTAGCAAGGGAAAGAATGTATTTTCTATGAAAGCACTTCTTTTTAGAGCTGGAGGACTTAATTGGGGTGGAATTGATAAACCTCCCTAAATTCACACATGAATCTGGCTGGACTTAGAACTACAGTAGATCTCACGGTAGTTTGGCGCTCCCTAGCATGGGCACATTGGACCATACACGTTGCTCTAAGTGAGCTCCGGCCAGAAGGCCGTGAGGGCACCCAGTTATCAACCTACCTAATGACACTCACAACACGAGTAGTCGCTGTAGACGCCCTTTCTCCGTTTCAATACATGCAAAATGAGGGTGGATGGCTGGGCACACCGAATCAAAAAAACCTTGTGTACTTGTATTTTCTGCGCATCTTATGGAAGTTCGAGTTCGTTTGTTTTAGAATATAAATCTCATGGTTTCTAAATCAACCACATCAGAAAATGTCGGAACTGTTAAAACAAAACATACAAGTCCCTTAATGTCACAGTAAGACTCTAAGATTCTCATCCAATCTACTTTTATTCTGCCACTAATTCTATAAACATTTTTCTTTCATCACAGGTCACAACAGTTGATATGCAGAAACCCCCACCAGATTTCCGCACCAACTTTGAGGCGACACATCCGCCAATCCTCATTGACAATGGTCTTGCAATCCTAGAGAACGACAAAATTGAAAGGCACATCATGAAGAACATCCCTGGTGGATACAATCTCTTCGTGCAGGTAAGCATCTCACGTCTCCACTCCACCCGCGACATTGCATTGACATCGTTTTCTTTCGTTTCAGGACAAGGAGGTAGCCACTCTGATTGAAAACTTATATTCCAAACTGAAGTTGATGCTGGTTAAGAAGGACGAACATAAAAACAACTCATTGCTGTCACATTTGAGGAAGATCAACGATCATCTGGCATCACGTGGAACACGTTTCCTAACCGGTGACACCATGTGCTGTTTCGATTGTGAACTAATGCCGAGGTTACAGCATATTCGAGTGGCTGGAAAGTACTTTGTTGACTTTGAAATTCCCGTACGTATTCCAGAATCAGATGCGTCTCAAAGAAATCCTAACAATCTCTCTCTCTCTCTCTCCCAATTTTACAGACTCACCTCACAGATTTGTGGCGTTACATGTATCACATGTATCAATTAGATGCCTTCACGCAGTCCTGCCCAGCCGATCAGGATATCATCAATCATTATAAATTGCAACAGGTAAGCAATCGGTCCCTTTCTCCACACAGACTTAAGTACTTTCCTCTGATACCTTAACTTCCTTTGGCTCTGTCCAACTAACTAATGTTAAATATTTCTATTTATTCTCTTTGCTACTGACTCAATCACAAATATATAAATATTTTGAAAACAAAGGCTAAAGGTGATATTAAACAGGTATGTTTAATGACAACAAGAAACAATTTGGATGGCGTTTTTTTTGGGATCTTTGTTTTTTGTTGTTGTTTGGAAAAGAAAAAAAAATATTAACAACGTGGTTTCGGTTTGGTTTTTTTGTTTCATTTTGTAAATAAAATAGTTCATATTTTGCAGAAGTAGGGCCATACTTACTAAAATTATTTTGTATTTAAAAATGTGCGGTTTTCTGACGAATTAACTACGTATTCCGGGTTTTCATAAAAACAACTGCTTCAACATTCCAAATGATCTGCCTTAATTCTTGCCCAGCCAGGTGGTGATGTAAAGGGTCTTCCAATAGAGACTTCCGAACTGTGGCAGTTGATAGCGGCCATATTGTTCAAGATACTTGATTGTCATTTCTTTAGTCTGTATTGCGAGATTGCCATTTCTGGATGAATGGGTACGACAACAAACAAAATTGTCGAACTTGGGACGATCCATGTGAGACCCAAGAGCGTCCAATACATTCTGAAAAGTCTCTGTGTGGTGTTGACCTTGTGGTTACGGCGTCATCGGTCCATATTTCTTTGAGAACGACGTTCGCCAGGCCATCACCGTCGATGATTACCAACTTATTTTGCCGTGAATTAGATAATATGGATACCAATAGCTACGTTCCACACAGCTCTGCCCACATTGGAAGTACTACACTAGCGATTCGAGGACATGATAATCTCACGTGGAGGTGATGTGAACTGGCCACCGATCGTGTGATATGATCCCACTATACTTTTTCTTGTGGAGTTGTCTGAAGTCATAGGTCTTTGCGAATAAGCCGCAAAGACAGCTGCTCGCAAAGCCAACATATTGCCATGCCTGTCAAATTTAGCCTGACTTATACCCCCGTCATTGAAAATTAGATATTTCGGATGTAACACCCCTTTCCAATCCGATATCTACCTAGCCGTCTCCACTTTTGCATACGAAATTTGGGCCTTTCTCCAATTGTATACTTACTTACTAATCCTGAAGCCAGAAGCTGAGCTATATCTGCCTTCCACCGTTGACAGCCCTGGGCACGCAGCTTCCTGCCATCTATACCAAGCCGTCATGCGCCTGCGATAACTTCATCTTTTACAGTATGTGTATAGATTGTAAGCGTCACCTTAAACATAGACCTGCTGCACTAGCATAGTTGTTTGTTTCGTTTGGGCCTTTACGTAACGATCAAGGGTGACGGCTGTACTGGTTCCACTGTACTTCGATTTTGATTCACTTTGTTCATCGCCAGATCCATCTTAGCCGCTTCTTTCACAACCTCCTTCCAAAGTAAGCAAACGATTCATTGGCGGCTCCCTGCATTCAACGTGTCACGGGAATGATGCCGTATACTGACAAAGTCTGTTCTGACTTGTGTATGAGCTTGCCTGTGATTTTTACACAATCTTCATAATGTTGAAATAGTTCACTGACATCGCAACTTTTTGCTTAAAAAATCTCGTCGCCCCCCTTATGTCGTGTAAGTCTTCCAACACATGCAACGCAACGAATTGTCGAAAACAACGTGGACAAACGTGAACGTGGTCTGTCAAACGTAATGGTCTCATTTAGTGCAAGATATACACACATCGACTGTACGTGTAACATTTGCAGTGCTCATAGGACACTAAACCTTCACAGCAATCACTCTAACCCCCAGTGCAGTAACTACGGCGGTGCCAAGACGCAGGAGGATGAGCAGGACCAACCAAGCTCGCATCGGGACCACATAAAAGCCTAGTTACGGCACTGTTAACCCCATTGAACCAAGCCTGTTTAGGATTAACTTCTGATTCGCTAACTATTCTCATTGTATTCCAGTAAAATTGAGTGTGACAAAATATAACCTCACAACTCATTCGTACAACAATTTCATTGTTTGAATAAGTGGGTGCTAACCTTTATCATTCGTACAACCTTTATTGTTTTCATTTCAATTTACTGTATTACCAAGGGGCGTTGGAATTGTTCACAATTAACAATCTGCCAAACATCTCTCACACCCATTTGTACATAATGCCGCATTCACACAGCAATTGAGTTACGGAACATAATCCTGCATGGAATTCCGTAACCTCATCCATTCGTTTTAATTCAAATTCTAACTCATTATTCTCTTCTCATTTTCAGATGCTCAAAATGAAGAAACACGAGGAACTAGAGACACCAACATTCACAACGTCAATTCCAATTGATATTTCAGAATAAGCGAGGGCCCACACGTCCAGTGTGTTCTTGTAACTCCCAAGGCATTGCTCCACCTTAAATATACATTGTTTTTTTTTCTTCTCTCCTTTCTCTTCTTTTTCTATTGTTTCTTAAATGCACATCGCATGCATTGTTATTATTATTACTTCGTTTTCAAATAATACTTTCCAACACAAATTCAATTTGAGTGCGTGCGAACGCGTTTTGGGGGTTGTTGTGTTAACCCTTGATATGGATACAGTTATTAATATAAAAAGTTTATTTTTTTATAATTTATATTGCAACAGTAGGGAATCGTTATTGAATGCAAACCAATTGCAAGTACCCAACATGCTTCACCTTTCCAAGAGCGTTGATTTTTCTTTGTTTTGTTTTTCTTTTTAAATACCAGCTATTCCGCCTTTATATGAAATTGCGCTTAGATTTTGCTAAATAAATGAACACTAAAAAAGGTATTATACAAACCAAGAAACAAATTAGATTTACCGCTTGCGCAGAGCAGTAGTTCAGCCCATCATAACTTAATGTAAAGTTTTTATAACGTGTAATGATAATGAACGAAATACTTTGTATATAATTTTATACAAGAAATCAATAATAAACATAAAAATTTGATACAACAAAATTGGTGCGAGTTTTATTTAGTTTCGTGTGGGACTGTAGGATTGGTCTGACAGCCAGCATTTTATCATCATCTTCTGACTCGCAAGATAATCTAAAGGGGTCACGGAGATAAAGCACACACGAGGCATCTCCAAGCAACTCGATCCTCCTACATCGATTCTAACTCATCAGGAGCTATGTCCAGGTTACTACTCTTGGCTATTCCAAAGAACGACGTGATTAGGAAACTCAATTTTCCAAGAAGTTTTTGGAGCAATGAATCCATAGTCCACAGATGAGCAGCAAAATGGTAATATGGTATACAGATGCATCAAGAACTGACGAAGGGTCGGAAGCAGGAGTATTTGGAACACGGACAAAGTATTTCGAGTCCATGGGCAAACGCACCATCATCTTCCAAGCGGAATTCTATGCCACAGACATATGTGTTCAACTCATTCTTGACGAACTATACCAACTGTGACAGAGCAATAATGAGTGACAGCTGTCGTTCAGCTATGTTGGCACTAGACTCCTACATCATCAAATTCAAGATTGTGTGGGATTACATACAGAAGCTTAAAGATTTGGGCAGGATGGACAGATTAAAACTCTGCTGGATACCTGGCCACACGAACAATGAAATGGCAAGCGTCCCTATCTATGAAAGGTGCATTGGAACCTAGTACAGGCTCCAAACCATTCTGGGCTGTAGGAGAACGTATCCTCAGAGAAGAATTCACCGAACTAGAAAGAAGGAACCGGACAGAAATTTGGAACAACGCTCATGACTTTAAGCAGACCAAGAAACTCTTAAGTCAATACAACCGAAAGAGGTTTGAGACATGTACCAAGAGGAGCAAGAACAACACTCGCATCCTAACAGTGCACTACGGATTCAGGGAGCATCTAAGGAAACTAGGGGTATCAGAAGAAGGTCTCTACAGATGCTGTGGCGGATATTCTGAAATCCCAGAACACGTGGTGGGATTCTGTGAGCCATTGTCCCACAAACGACAAATATATCTTGGCAAGCATTTACTATCAGACGAAGAAATGAAGTCACTAGAACCATCTCCCATACTCAGATTCCTAAAGGAAGGGAAACTGGCTTAGAGAGAATACCCTGGGATAAATCTCTAATTGTATTGTACGTGAGGGGAACTCGTCAGGGAGCGAAGGGGGCACAAGAGATTTAAATGCGGCAACTCTTGTTTGACCACGAATGCAGGCAGGCCTCTCTAGCAAAAGCTGAAGCGGGATTGAAAAGACACCCGGCTTCGCATAAGGAAAAAGATAAAGTGTGATCTACGAGATATGCTATGCCAGGAATAATGGCCATAAGTTGACACATTTTCAATGTATATCAAGTTTGGAAGATGCTGATAAGTAACCTATCCAGCACATTCACCCGAGACAGCCATACTCCGTGTACATACTTTGAATGCACAATCGTTTCTTCTGAGCACCACGGGCTTTTAGGCAGACAGATTCACTCCAACGGGGTTACGAATTCGAGTCCTCGTCTCAGATGACTAGGTGATGTAAACCGGACGGACAAAATTGCTAGCGCTATTCGATTGCAAAGCCGAGGAACAACGCGGAAGACCACGATATCGGTGGCGTTCCCAACTGCTCCCACGGACTACATTACCCCACTATAGACATCGACAAGTCAGCACAATGCCGGTTTCCATCCAGAGAGGACTGGAAAACACAATCTCGTAGCTCGGATTGTTTGTTTCTGATCTACAGAGAAGGGTCTAATCTAGCGGACGGATTTAAACATCTCTCTCATACTTACCGCCTCCCAGATCACTCGAGTATCTTCCAGGCTGAATTCCAGAACCGATCCAGTATTCCGATATTAAATTCCTTTAAAAGCAGAGCAAAGTGAAGCTCGGCTGCGTCCCTGGACACAGAGTAGATGAATCGTATTCTATTGTTAACTGGACAGCCGCTACAAGCTACACCTAGACTGACCGATGGGGTGGTCTTAGGCAATTCAAACGACTAATCAGGCCTTTTTCTTATGAAGAAATCTCCTGCATTTACAAAGAGAGAATAAGAATGCTAACGAACAATACATCGAGTCGCGGTGTCGTTGTTTTTACGGTATAGAGGAAAAACAAATACCCCAGCACCACAGATCCTTATCCCTTACTTATCCCATATCTCTGAGCGAAAGCTTGCGTGTACATGTCATCTACGTTGCCTACACATTTCCCTTTTCGCTGCGACAGTATTGCTTCATATGGAGACTGTCACACATGCGGAAATGTACACGATTGTGTGAAAGTACATTCAACTCAATTTCTATATATTATATCAGTCAATAAAGAATAAACTCTCAATTCTGCATAAAATAATGTTCTTATAAGAATTTCATCATTTATAGCTATCACATTTTTCGCTGCTCCCTGTATCCATCATGGCAGCGTCAATCTGTCAAATTCAACCGATAAGCGAGATGTCAGTACAGAAATAAAAAAAAAACCACACAAGTCAAAAAATAGATACAAAAGATTTGAAGTGATGTTTGTGTTCAGTCACACTTGAGACTAGGTTATAAATTCATATTTCCTTCATATATCTTCGCCGAGTTCTCCAGAAGTTCTATACAAGAAAAAATGTTAATTGACTACGCTTATATTTTACTCATTTTGATACCAATCGCTGCCAGCAATGCCAATATAACAAGCATTTCCAATCCGCAAACGAAGAATCTGAAGAATGCTGACTTGGCTGGAGTTCCCCTGCAAGATCCGGAGGCGCTCAAAAAAGAATATAAGATAAACGAAAATGGCGAACGTGTTCTAAGCCGCAAAACTACGTCCACTGCTGTGAAATTAGTTTCCACGGAGTCCGTCAATAAAACTGGCGTTCAGGAAGTGAAAATAGCTACCGAAGGGTCTGGTGTGACTAGGCTCGCGATAGTTAATGATGCAAAGGTTAGCAATGTCACATTGACCAATGTGACTTCTCCAGAGGGCGCGAAGGGGATAGCGAGTTCGACTAAAGCAAATGTTGCAACATCAGTGACAAATTCGACAGCGATGCCGCAACAATTGAATGCCACAACTAAAAGTGAGAGTGGCGGCATCAACAGCACATCGTCTGCGCCAGCGACGCAGAACACGACGAAAGTCAATTTAGAGCCTTCAATGACTACGGCTAAATTAAATACTTCGTCGACGGTATCTTCCACACCATCTTCAACTAGCACAACATCGACGACAACGACATCCACCACAACCACAACCACGACCACGACAACAACAACCACTCCAAAACCTAAGAAACCAACAATAACCTATAGTGTTGATGACAAGCCTGACATAGCAGATACTGTTCCCGAGCGTTCAAACAGCATGTTCCCAGTTGAATCGAAGCCATCAGCGCCAAAACTAAGTGTAGACGAACCAGAGCCGCCAATCGTTCAACAGTCACAGGAATTCGACGACGGCCACTATCGCAATAATCGTGACTACATAATACCAATCGTTTCGATTATTTTCGCTGTTCCAATTCTCATGGGAATGGCTATTGTCGCATATCGCCGCATACGAGACTTCTGGTCAACACGTCACTATCGTCGCATGGACTTCCTCGTAGATGGCATGTACAATGACTGACAAAGATACGATACGTAAAATTTGCTAACACAATTCAGATCTAGCAAATACTATAATTCGCGGCCAAATTTAATATATTTTTTAACTGGTGCACAAACATTGAAAAAAAAACAAATGCAAATTATTTAAGGACGTAGCTCTTCCCCCAAATGAAAATTCTGTGATTAACAGCATTGTGCTCATTATAAACAAACAAAAAAACATTTATCCTCTCCATTGATGCATACATTTGATCGAGTACACTAACAGCAATCATCCGATGCATGGTTTTATGCTACCCGAAGTCATTTATTCAGTTCTGGATTTCAAAGTCCACTCGTCAATCGAAAATGTATGGTAAGTAAAAAAAAAGTAATAATTTGTTTTCAAGCTAATGATCTATACATTTCTCCTTTTACTGTCATCGTTAACGTCAGAGCTTCCATTATTGTTGGGTAAACACTAAAAAAGATACAAGTTGTGTAGTTCAAATGATGACCTTACGCAACCAAGCGGAATGACGTGACTTTCACAATAACTGTCAGTTAATTAAGCGCAGTAAAGTGGTGACTAAGTTGCGTTCATATGAGAACGCTGCGATGTGCTGCCTGTCGGGTGCTCTTGTCGGTGATTTTATTTTCAAAGATCAAGTGTATTCTTGCGCATGGGTCAAAACCATTTTCTAGGAGTTCGCTGATTTATCTTTTCAATGTTCGCAGAGAATCTTATGCCACACTAGCTTCGTGTAAAACTCCCAATTGCATGAACATTACTTTCTTCTTTTTCTTTGCGCGAAGCTACAGTCCGAGGTGAACAAGGGTTGAGACCCAGTTTTTCAAGAAGCTTCCCAAGATAGAATGATGTCAATGAGCTCCACATGGGCCAGACGTTTGAACTAGAGATCGACGCCAGCTTAGAGTCATGTTGCTCTTCGCTGTGCCAGTGGATTTGATGATTGATCCTTCGCCTAACAATGCCACCAATCCAAAATTAAAAAACCAAAACATTTCTCTCTAAGTGACTAAGGCCTTCTTTCTCCGTTTTTGATAGTGTCTGTGCGTCGTAGAGTAGACCAAGGATAATCAATGCCATGTATAGAGTCTGGTTGGTTCTTCGAGCTCAATTAAATCTTGAACCAAAAAGATAGAAGACACGTCGAGGTAGACAAATCTGGGACCGCAACGCATTGCTCAATACTATGACCAAAACGTGTGTGTCTTCTTGGAAACGGCATTTATATCGTTTTTTCCCTAGTTGCCTGGGCTGACTATGTTCTGTCATGTACGTCAATGTCAACTGCGTATGACTTCGGCTGAACGGACATCTGCAAGATCATGCCCCTAAGTGAGTAAGTTTTGCACCAACTTTTAGAACAGTGTGGAAGAGTTTACATGACAACACGTTGCCATAACCGACTTTACTGGAGGAGTGAGGATTCTCCATCGTAGTAATCTGACAGGAATGTCGGAAATTAACTGACGGTGGTGACCGTCAATTCCTCTTCTTCCAAACTTACTTACCATATTCAGCGTCAGCTGCTCTAAACATGTTCGCACTGTCAACATAGTTAGGTTAGAGCCACGTCTCACTTAGGTCCAGCTGGACCCGTTCTGATGCCCATGAGGGATGCTAAGCTCCTACTTCCTGATCCGATCTTCAGATGTTGTACTGTCTATTCCAGACATCTAGAAATGATTCTTGATTTCTTTGCTTCGATGGCCGCTTCACTGTCAGTTGAGATGGTCGATTTTAGCCGTTTCCTTGTCTGCCAGGACCTCCGCTTCAAATCCACTGCGGTAATCAGGGAGTCTGAGAGCAGTGCATGTTTAACAATTCGAAGAATATGTCCGCGCCCCTTTTTCCAACTTCGACTCATCCGTACAGACGAAACACGGATATAACATAGTCACACTATTGTTGAATTTACCTTGTCTATTTCTGGGGACGGTATACTTGTCTGTCATCGTTCGACTCTAGATCACCGAGATTGTGCAAAATCCTGCTACCAAAGAATACGCACAATGTGAGCATTCACTTATTCTTAGAGCCGTGATTAAAGACCCTGATCATTCTCTGGATCAACACTTTTAGTGAACAAATTATTTGTGGTTATATCACGGTTACATATTAATCATCAATGGGAATAGGTTATGATTTCCATACGTGTCCGTAAATTAATTATAGCTGCATTCCATATCTTGCTAGTCTTTCTTTTTTAAGAAGATCTGCTTCAGAGATTAAAAGTGTTCAAGTACAAGAGCTATGAAAGCTTATTTGCATTTTTCCCAAATCTTCCAAAAATGCATACCCCGCCATTGTTAAGGGCAAAAGACCTTCAATCTTCGAGTATCTTTTATCTCAACAGAAAAGCAAACAGAAAGTAATCTTTTATGTTTTATCTACTTTCAGTCCCAGACGATAGCAGAACCTGGTGCAATCAGCATTTTTTTTATTTCCCCTCTACCGCAACCCAAAGCCTTCCAGAATAAGAAACGAGATAAAATCATAAGAAAACAAAAAAAAATGCGTTTTTAACTTTAGCAAATACGTGAGTGTACATCGTCCGAGCGGAGATTGACAAAAGACGAACTAACCATGTACATGCAACTCCAAGCAAAGCGAAATCAAACAAATAATTTTAAGTGCCTTAAAATCGAATCAAAAACAAAAAGAGAAACAGAATTTAGAGTAAGACGAGTTCGCTAAAAAAAAAAACAAAAAGTAAAAATGAAATTTGTTGTACTTGTAAATAAATGAGTGAATCAAAGTAACATGTTTGCCAACAACCACACACATATGGAATACCTTAAAAACAAAGACTAACGTAACGAAATTTTATCAAATACGATGATAATTTGATGATGAAAAAAAATGATTAGTATTTGATAAGTATGAATTGATTATATTTTTCTACTTAAAATTATACCGACGTATGTATATTTGTTGATTGAAGTTGTTTGACATTTTCGAAATGATGAATTCGCCTCAACTGTCGTACACGGTTGGGGAGATAAACGATACTATGCGAATAATCTTTCTTGTATTTACTAATTGAATATTTTTTTTGCATTTGTTGCATTTGGTTTTTTCAAGTATTCTCTTTTTTTGTTTTGTCCTAAATCTCTTTTGTGTACAATGACTTTGTGTTGGATTACTAATTATTGTTGTTCTTTTTTTTCAAAATTTTGATTTCATAACATGTATGAATATAGAAAATAACTATGTGATTTTAACTGTAAGGAATACGAAGCAATAAAATTGTATTACGATATATCAAGAAATGCGGTTTTATTGGACTTTGGACACTCACTCTTAAACAGCGAGGAAGACTCAATGTCAGGGAGAACGTTCCACTCCACACTATGGACGATGATAGAAGAGAATACCGGCTCCCCGTCCTGGACGAAGTCGAGATTGCGATATCGAAACTTAAGCTTCTGATGCAGATGTACTGTCTGCATAGCTATTTAAGATTGCTGGTTGGGTGCATGCAGCAACTCATCTGTAAGACATGGTCGGATCCACAAGAAAGGAGACGCCTTCAGCTGCGCCAACTGCTGATAGATAAGTCTTCTTAACATCGCCTATAAGATCAAATCTGCCGCGTTGTGAGAGCGCCTGAAATCATTCGTCAATTACCTGGTAGGTCTTTATCATTGCGATTTCAGTCCGAGGTCCGCGGTCGAGCAAATCTTCAAACTACGGCAGATCCTGGAAAATCGACACCCACCACCTATTCGCCGATTTCAAGGCCGCATATGATGGCGTGCATAGAGACGAGCTATACTACGCCATGTCTAGTTTTGACATTACTGCAAAGCTCGTCAGGTTGTGCAGTATGACGATGGATAGTTCTGGTTGCTCCATTAAAGTAGGAAGCGAACTCACCGAGGCTTAAGACAAGGCGAGGCGCTGTCATGTGACTTCTTTAACATCATTCTGGAAGAGATCGTGCCAGACTCACACGCCAACACTAGAGGCACCATCTTCCAGAAGTCCGTACAACGGATAGCACACGCGGATGACATTGACGTGATTGGTCGAATACAGCGAGCCGTCAATGGAGCGCTTGTTTGGCTCTGAAACGAGAGCGGCTAAAATGGGTTTAGCAAAACGAAATATAGGCTGTCATCGAGAAAGGAGGAACAACATCTACGACTCGGCTAGATCTATAACTTCGAGGCAGTAGAGGACTTCGTCTAGCTCGGCACCACTGTAAGCCGTACAAAGAATTTCAGTACCGAAATCAAATGCAGAATAATTCTTGCTAACCGCTGGTTTTTTGTAACAGAGCCCTCTCTCGGCCCTCTGTATAAAACCTTTATCATCCCTGTCCTCCTCTATGGCGCAGGGGCATGGACTATATCCGAAGCGGATGAAGAGGCTCTAGATCTTTTCGAGAGAAAAGTTCTGGGTTCAATCTTTACTCCTTTTTGCAGCTAGACGATTGTAGTGAATACCAACATCACTTCAAAGAATCCCGAATCCCGACAAATCACACCCTCCATATCCCAACGCATCAAAACGCAAAATAATTTGATTCGCCTATGGTTTGGACACACTGCCGGAACTCACGAACACATCCTAACCAATCAAACCTTAAGTTCCTGTTAATAAATAAAAATAATAAATAATAATTCTCTTTTTTTCGAATTTCTTTTGGGGTCTGCTTTATAAGTTTTCTCAGCGTTAGTTATCAGAAGAGAAATACTGATAGTCGGTCCGACGGGATTGAAACACACGGGAAGGGTTGAATGCTGCTCAATTTTTCTGATTTGCCCCGTTGCCCAACAGGTCTCACCTGCCTTGGTTACACTACATTTGTATCACTTGTTGATGACGCCTATCTGAAAACACGAGTATGTAGACAGACAGCAGCGCAGGCTCTAATAATTTTTCAATAACCAATATCCACTTTGTACATGCAGGGATGTGTACGCAAAGGATTAATCGACCATCAGCAGATGACATCCCTGGAACGGAGCATACGAACATCGCCAAGGGCATCCCTGCATTCGACGAACGCTTGGCCGCACTGCTGATCACCGCCTGGCATGGACGAACACTCAATGGATAACGGCATCAGGCCTAACGGTGCCTGTCTGTCGCTAATTCCCAGCAACCCTTTGTTAAGCGATAACGGAGGAGACGACGTGCTTGGCTTTGGTGATGTGGTTCGTTCTGTTTGTCTCGACTCGTCACACCAGATGGTCCGGTGAACATATTTGTTTTCCGTGTTTAAATATTATTTCTTACACTCCAGATTGCGTTAATAAAGTGGTTTCGATTCAATCATTTTGTGTGTTTATTTGAAAGGTTACCTCCGTACAAGGACAATACCAAGAGTTATTGGTATTCGTTCGAGGAAGGAGCCTGTGAGTTGAGCTTCATGATCCTCTCATTTTTCATAATTGTGTAAATTTTTTTGTATTTTATTTTAACAATTCGATAAGAATAAATATCTTCCAAAATATGCCTCGCTTATATAGAGCATGCGTCTCAGATCGTTGTGCTGTGCTGAAAAATGTGTGTGTGTTAACTACTGGTACATCTATATATATATATAAAAATAAATGATTGTTTATTCTTCATAGACTCTTAAACGGTAAGAGATGTCTTTGGCAACTTTGTTCAGAATTCTGTGTAAACAATTTTTTTTTTTCAGGAAGACCGTGTTCGATTTTTCCGAGGTTTTCCAAGAAATCACGAACATTTTTTCCTACGTTCTAATGGTGGCAGCGGAATGGTTTAGGATTCAAGAAAAACGTATTCTTCTTTCTATCATTCGATCGTGACTCAGTTGCGTCATTCAAAAATAATTCATGAGCATCTATAAACCAAATATATAATGCCGATGAATCGGGTTTGTTTTGGATGATGTTGCCTGAAGGAAGACGACTTCAGGGCGAAAAGTAGAGAAGGCCAGGAATAGGTTCTTAGAGTGTACAAATGCTACTGGCCTTCACAAAGTAAAGCCACTGATTATTGGAAAGGCAAAAAACCTCGGTGAACTGATGAAAGAATCGGTCGATCGTCGATTATAGCGGCCAAAGCTATTCCAATTTTAGATAGACCAAAAAATGTGGGTTGAAGATTTAAAGCTGTAAGAATATACTGCAAAAACGGCGGTCCAAGTGTAGTTTTTGGGTAAGTAAACACGATCGGATGACGTGAACAATCTAGTTTGTGTGAACGGCCTGTGCAATAACTAGTTCACGCACTGTGTGTGTATGATAATACTTCACACTCGTGTACACTGCCATTCTTTATTGAACAGAGCTCTGACACGCTTTTTGGTCTAGAACAAAGCTATTCAGCCCGCACGCGGCCCAACGCAGATAACAATGCTTCCCGAAAATATTTAAGGCTACTAAAGCATGTCCATTTTACTGAGGAATGTTGTGTGCGCTTTTGTGCTACAGGTGCCAAGTAACAGACAACAGAAACAGGTGTGGCCCAAACACCATTTCCTCTTCCAATGGGGCCCAGAGAAACAAAAAGGTTAAAAAACAGTTTACATAAACAAATTAAGAAAATAAAAAAAAAAATGCAAAAAGATTGTGGTTCGATCATATTGGTCGGGCTGACAATGGCATTCCACTCCGGTACGCTATCCCACTACTGCTTACCACGGGAACTCTTGGCTGCTGGCTTTCGCCCCTGGCCCGGTTCATCCCTCCTTGGCCAACCTGAATACCTTGGACTCCTCCATGGCACCCATATTGATGGCAAGCTTAGTGCGGACGTTCCGTCAACATGACCTGGCCCACTGCACAGAACTCCCGACCTCAAACCGTTCACACAACCCGACCTCCGGGAAGCCGGATTACAGGAGCTGCCAACCTCCCAGTCGAAAATCGCTTGTACTGATCTCAGCCACTTTCATGAGATTTGTGACGAGGTGTTTATTTTTTTCCCTTTTTTTACGACTTTCGAGTGCTTTATTATCGATCTATTTATTTTATTTGACAAATAATAAACTTTATAAAAAATAATTAAAAGAAAAGAACAAAAAAGAAAAAAAAAAATTGAGTCGATCCTGCCAGGAGTCGAACCTGGAATCTTCTGATCCGTAGTCAGACGCGTTATCCATTGCGCCACAGGACCCGATTGAAAAATGGTATCACAATTACGTACGTACGTTGCTGACTGAATTAGATTTTGTTTCTGTGGCTGAAAGAAAACACGATGAGTCTGTGGCTGTGGGCACGTTTGATTAATTTAGATTGCATGGGTGGGTGGAGGCGCAGACACCAAGTGGAAGACGTGACTAATTTGTGGTGGAGACAAACAACCGAGCCCACTTGTCACTCCAACAACAAGTGGAATAGGTAGATGTGTATTCAAGTTTGTGTATGCGTGCAAAAGCTGAGAAATATAACAGGTGACGCAAAATGAATCATCAAATTTTGTTTTTGGATTACTTTTTTACTAAATAATAAAAATGAGTTTGAGTGATGGAAATCTTTATTTGAACTTTTATAATTTCTTCTGTTAAGTGGAAAAGATGATATCCGTCAAGTGACTGCCGCCAAAGTTGATACACATTTGTGCCGTTTTATGGCATTTGTTCTAAGCGACATAGGAAGTCACAGCACTCCGTTGGTGGACAAGCTATGAATGATCTCTTCTGTTTCCAGTCCCTTCTAGTCGAGTAGCTAAGCGCCCAATTGAATGAGATACGTTGATATTCTCGTGGCGCTAAAAAGAAAGACCGATTATCGGTTTTAAAAAAATCACACAGTTATTGCACGCTCTTGCTGAGTATAGCCCTGCATTGCTTGCCTGTTTGTGTCAGAGATAAGAGATTATGTGCAGGTATATCATTTCTGGTTTGTGTACTGCAGCTGTCTAGTAGAAATTAAGTATTACGGAGATGCCAGATGTCTGTTGGCTCTTAAAATGTTTGAAAACTGTTTTTTCTATAGTATACTCAAACTAAATTGACCAATCAGAGGACGACATTTAAGGCTCCGGCACATAGAATACTTTATCGCGTAGCGTCAGAGCATACGTACACGCTGAAGTATCTGACGCAATGCACAGCTGATTTCATTTGACAGTTTCAGGTTTGAATTGAAAATTCAAGTTGTTTTGCTTATTTGTGCACAACTAAAATATGTATTTTAATATAAAACATCAATTATAAACCTTAATTTATATTTTTATCTATTTGGAACGTTGCTTCAACGGCAACCAACTCCCAAACTTTAACATAAAATTCGAATTCTCTTGAAATGTCACAATGTGAGGATTGTCAACGCTGAAGGAGAGAGAAAAGTTAAAAGTTCAGTCACTATATCTGTCGCGTGAGCGTCAGCGTTGGTCTATGTGTCACCTCCCATAAGAACACATGTACTTTATGTAACTGTCAAAGTATTGCTGACGATCACGCATGTAAAGTATTATATGTACCGGAGCCTTTACATTATTTCATGAATAACCGTAAAAAACTCATGAATATCTGTCAAAAAGGCACTCAAATTCGTCGATGGACTAGGGGGCAATCAGCTGTGAAGTCGGCTATATCTGTAATACTTCATTTCTGCTGTCTAGTTCACAAATGTCAAATGTGACTGACGTAATGCTACTTTCCCACAATCCCGCCGAAATAAGAAAATAAATTTTCTCCAAACCTGCCCTGTTTCGCCGTACATTTTCGGGATATGGAAACCTCTTGGTTTTTGCGAAACCGAGTTGCAGCCCCTTGAGTTCATCCGTCCACGGGAGGTTGTCAAACCGAACAAGCCAACAGCGTCAATTCCAGTTTAGTCATGTCATTTTGGTGTTCATTTTACCTCTTTCTATTTTCTGGTGTTCTTACACTATTATTCGCGGTCAACAGACAGCTGTTCTGGTGACCATTTAAAAATTGAGAGCGATTGACATTTGTTTTCGCGGAAACTTATAAATTGCGAGCGAGTGACTTGAAAATTGAGAGTGAAATCACTTCGAACTCGGTGAGAACGGCCTATTGAGGTTTCAGTTGTTCCGAACCTCGCAGTTTCGGTTCGTTGGAAACGTTGTATTAGGCTACGTTTCCAAAGAACCGAAACTGCGAGGCTCGTATGAACTGAAACCTACCGAAACCGGGAGGTCCACCAACTCGAAAGTTGATAGCGAATCCACTTCAATCTCGGTAGAAACAGCCTACTGATTTTCAGTAAAATATCGTCCGAACGTCGCGGTTTTAGTTCGGTGGAAACGTGGTATAAGGGGTTCAATATAATTTCAAGCGCCTCAGTTGGAGTAGTTCTGAGGGCTCCACTGATGCAGATGCAGGCTTGCAGAGAAGTCGAAGGAATATCTGCCTTCAAGTCCGAATATTTGAACAATCATCTGCGCAGAGACTGCATGGAGATCTGCGCAGCCGGCAGCACCCATTGTATTCGTGTGGAAGATTAGAGATACAGAAATTTGTTTATCACTTTATCGCACAAAAACTGTTCATATACACAGAAGAGAGCAATTTTGTCTCGGCACTCAATTCAAAGATTTAGTGCGAGATAAAACGAGTTTTCTGTTGGAAGTGTGACCGGGTTGAAAACAAATTAAATTTCGTGTTTTATTAATTAATTCGCATCATCGGTCATAAAATATAATGGCGATTAAAGAGGAGTCTGTTGATTCATCTGTGTAAGTAGACTGATCCTCCCTTCAGGCGAAATATTCGCCGTAATTAAGTGTATTTCGTTTCTGATTTACTGAACACGGTGAACGTTACTGCGGTGTGTTGTCTTGTATTTAGACTTGACAACTTGTCTTGTCTTGTCTCTTGTGTGTAGACATTTTTATCAACTTCGTTAAGGAGATACAAGAAGGGCAAAGGCATTTTATTATGTGATACAATCAATTATCAAATTGTAATACTGTTTATCTTATCTTTGCTTTGTTATCTTCAAAGAGACTTATCAGGCTGCACGTAGGTAATTCTTGATTGAAATTGATTAGATGTGGCAATTAAGATTGCGAATTCATAGAAATGGAGATTGAAGGGAATCTTCGATCGAGAGGGGCTGTTTTTAGCTGGGAAGGGTTTGCATTTGCCGGAGAAGTGTTTGGCACTATGAATTTAAAATCATGTACTGATTCATTCCAAGTCGTCACGTTTATAGCGTATTTTCCTCATTTGGTGGTGATCTGTGTCTGTAAATACGTGTGAGCTGTTATGAACAACTGAAGCCCTTCTCCAACCGGAGAAGGTAGATCGATGTAATTCGTAAAATTATATGTGAAATACAACTCTCCTTTAACTTCGACTTGGGGATGGCTTTTTTGTCATATTTCGTTTCTTTGCTTTCCAAAACCACTATTCACTCTGGACGTCCAGCAAAGAAATGTCATCTTCTCTCCTCTTTTATTTGAAACGGTTTTAGAAGATTCATGCTGCTAATTCTCGCCAGTAAGGGTTACGCTCTCATTTTTTGTGGTCATGGATAAGTGGTATTTCGGACTAAGTAATTTTCTTGCAAATTTATGTTTTCTGATACACGTGGAGTCTAGTAAGAGTTAGAGTCCTTTTAGATCCGAGCTCCGAATAGGTTAGGTTAGGTTATTGTGACTGATTGCCATGAGTAGCAAACGCACTTAGACCAGAGTAGTCTGTTCTGTCACCACGACGATCCAGTTGATCCTAATCCGCAACCAAAGAGATTTTTAATGAAGCGATGAAGATGAACAATACTAATTCTCCATAGTTCTGTAAATTCGTTGAAGTATCGGGCATCTAAGTGACCAAATCTACGAGACACTGCATTGTGCAGAAGGTATGCGATGGGTTCGTCTACAGAAGTCATTGTAGAGGATCCCTAGTCGGGAAGACATCTAGATGTTTTGCAGTAGCTGTAGGCATGGACGGCGGGTCTCCATTCGTTGTTGAGGTATTGCTCTTTCTAGCGAGTTCGTCTGCTTCACAATTCTCTGGGATATCACTCCATCCAGGCGCTCGCATAAGTTGAATGCTGAAATAGTAAGCCATCTCGTTAAGAGATAGATGTCAATGAAGGGACGTCTTGGAGTTAAATGTGACTGCACTCAGATATTTAATGGCTACCTGTCTGTCCAAACAGATGACAATATCTGTATCTAATATTACATTGTTTTTTAGCCAAAACAAACCTTTGTTTGTAGCTATAGTTTCTTCCTGAAAGACGCTGCTATGATTTGGTACTCAGAATGACAGTTGGACGCCCACTCCTTCAGCCATCTGCGATCCATCTGTGAAGATTTGCAGATGACCGTCTAGCGTCTGGACCATCTTGATTTTTGACAGATACTAGGTGCAGACGCTTGTTTCTGTATAAACAGCGGTACAATGTCTTTGCAGTGAGCAATTGGAGGCAACTAGCAAGACATCGCACGATCGAGAGGGGATCTTTCAAGAGAGGATCGACAGGCTAGTTGGAGGAGGTCCAGCTACGTCCAGACTGGGCATAAGCCATCCCTGGCAAAACTCAATGGAGGCACCAAAATCTACGTCCAAGGAAATATCATGTCGATGAATCACGATTTTATGCCATGACATGCCCTCTGTTCAAAGGAAGGATATGAGATTGATGTTTTGCTATACGTGCATGGTTTTGTTTAAATTAAGATTGTAAACGTTGATACTTTTGATACCTAGGGCTATCTGTTTTCGTTGATTGGTGGTTGTGTGGTAGTTTCTTGATGTTGACTCTTTGGCAATCAACGTTGGAGTAAAAGACATTGCAACCTGAAATCCAACCAAACTGTGGGCAAACTATGTCCAGTGGAGAGGGTGTTTGAAGAGAATTGAGCTCTATGTCATTTATATTCACCCGCCAATTGATGTTTCATGGTACGGTACCCCGATCCCAGATTTCGGTATGTGGATATGCTGTTGCTGTTCGTTGACAGGCCCTAAGTACAGACGTTTGTTTCTGCAGTGCGTAATTGGAGGCAACCATCCACAGAGATCGTCCAAGGTGGCGAAGTGTTTTGGTTGAGGTCCAGGTCCGCCACGGAATATAACGTCACACAGATTGCGTTGCAATCATGATTTATCAAATTTTACCATGTTTCCATAGAAGTAAATCGCGAGATTTAATAAAATCTCTCCAAATATCCTACTCACCCTACATCAAATACCCAACTTCCAGTTTTATTGAAATCTCGTTCAAACCCCCTCGAGTTCATCTATCCGTGAGAGATCGTCAAACCGAACACTTTCTCTTCTGGTATTCTTATTTCTGAATGCTATTGCTTCTCGTCAACAAACAGCAATTTTGTCCGCCACTTCAAAATTGAAAGATAATGACAAAGTCTTTAATGGGCTATTGAGGTTTCAGTATGAATTCATCCAAATCACACGGTTTCAGTTTAGTGGAAACATGTATTAAACATGAATTTATTTAAAAACTATCTTGTGCTTTGACAAAATTTTCGGAACTGAAATACCCCAACTACCTGGGCGATTAATTTAACACATGTATGGAAAGGGAATAAAGGCTCAACTTTGAGGGAATAAAGCAAGGCACTAAGTCAAGCTTATCTCAAATACACCTCATATTGAACGTTACTAAGTGAAGGACTAACACAGGCCCTGTGCAACTCGCAATGAATTGGAGAGCATCCGAGATTTTATTTTCAGTGTTAATATTGGCTTCTTTGATTTATTTCGTTGCCAATTGTCTGCAGTACACCTTAATACTTCTCGATACAGTTTGCAATCAAAACGTGCATCACATATCATACTCTTTCATTTTACACCAAATGTAATAAATCACGAACACAGCTATCACCCTATAAAGATGTATAATTTCCTCAAAGAAATATCCCAATTGGGCAAAATAAAATTCCCTTGAGTTTTTTGTTCACCCTACTGTCAGGTAGAAATGTCAAAACAAAAAGTCGACAAGCATACGTCATTTGTTATAAAATTGTAAACTGACGTAATTTGCAAAACAAAAATATTTAAATCACGTATTTTTTTTGTATCGAATACTGGTGTGGCATCCGCGCAATCTATCCGTCCTACAAGCAACATTCCAAATCAGTTATTCTTGCTTATTGATTTTGATAAATGTGAATTGAGCAAACAGTAGCTTCAGTAATTAGCGTTAAAATGTAAGTTTGATACTGTTTTTTTTCTAATCTCAGAAATAACAAATTCGCGCAATTATCAATGTAAAATAGTGTTTACCGAGAAGACTCACAAACGAGAAGATACACACACCCAAAATTTAATTGCCTTCGTAGCCAAATTTAGAATTTTTTCTTTTCTCTCTCGCTGGATTAAGTGGAATTTATTTTTATTGTTGCCCAATAGAAGGTCTAAATGTTTGAAAATTTAGGGGGCAAATGAGAAAACCGCTCGCGTATGGGAAAATAGAAGATAAACGGAAATACAGAAGGAACAACAGAACAACAGCACTTCTGGGAGAGTTTTGCCTTAACAAATGCCGAACAGTTTTCCAGTAGAGTGCACAAGATTACATTGTCGACCAACAGAAGTAGCCGCAGCAGCAACAGCAGCAGGTTGTTAAACCGAATTGAGTAAAGAGGAGCAACAAAAAAAAAACCGAATAATACAAAACAATCATAAGTAGAACAAGTTTATAGAGGTCACCGGCGCGGCGGCATTGCTTCTCCCCTTTTTTGTAAGCCTCGGTCGGTGTGTGCCGCTAACCGCCGCCAACAACGCCACCCAATGATGACACTGACAGTAGACAAGCAACAAAAACAACCCGACTACGACAACTGCCGATCCCCAAGTGAATTCAAATCCATTTCAACGTTTAGTTAGGCATAGTGCGGGGAAATAAGACAACCCTCTCCCCCTCCCAACGCGTCACCAACAAGATAGATAAAAAAAAAAAATAACACACACTAAATTAGTTGCGTTTAACCAGTCCAATAAGTGCCAAGCCTGAGAGATGATCGTCGGTGGTGGCGGTGGCACCAGAACTAGTGGCAAGCAACCATACCGATTGTGCTCGAATTTTAACCTTTTGAAAGTGATAAGTCTCATTCCGGTTTACGTTGACCATCGAATCTCGAGAGGTGTGCCGTCTCATCTCGTCGTCTCGTTTCATAGTCCTGTTGCCCGGTCGAATTCGGTCAGAATTTAGTTGTCCCATGTGCTTGGTCTCCCTGATTTACAAAGTGAATATTTTGCACCTTACCAGTAACGAAAACGCGACGAAAGGTGCGATCGAAGAGAGGAACGCACAGTAGTCTGTTGACCGGTTGACCTGTGATCAATTTGAATACAAGAAAAACAAAAAGAAACGAAACATGTATTCACCTGGTAACTATCAAGTTTATGTCCATAATTTGAATGTTGAATGTGGTTCGGTGATGATTATATATTGTTTGTTTCTTACCCTGAATGCTGTGCTGTTTTAAAGACAACCTACTATATTCGTAGATACATAGTTAGATTTTCATTTTGTTGTAAATTGCACATTCAAAACGTGTTCTTCTTTTTCTGTTTCTGTTTCTGTTTCATTTGTTTTTTGTTCTTGTTAATCAACCCACACTGAATTGTTACACAAGAATAAAAGTGAGTAAGTTTTACTGTATCCACAGTTGCAGATGCTTTGCTGAGTTGTTGGTTAGTTTCTAGCTACATGGCATGGTGTGTACGTTAATTTAGTTTCATTTTCATTTGCAAACACTCGGGGTGTTCCGGTCGAATCTCTTTGCATTCGTATTTATTCAACAGCACGATTGTGCTTATTTGTGCAGCTTAATGTGCCATTTAAATGCCTACGTGTTGACGTAATCTAACCATTATAGATACATATAATGCTACAAATTGAATCATTGCATTCAGCGTTCAGCAAAGATTCGCACATATATCTACGCATATTGCTTGAGATGTGACATGATGACCAAATTATTTCCCAATATATATATATATACATACGTCTGACTCGACGTAGAACAATCGACAGAATAGGTCATGATGTGCTGGTTTTATTGACTTATTACAATAATTGAATGTTAGAAAATGATTCTCCTTTTCACTGGCTTAGTCATTGCTGCTGTGCTGATAATGCCGCTTTCAATTCGACAACGTCATTCAACATATGCCGCCAAATAATCTATCCCAACGCATGCTTAGTGTGTTATCATTTTTTTTTCTCTTCCTTAAGTCAAATCAATCAATCAGTCAGACATAATCAAAGTAATTAAGTTCGGTAGAGATAGTACGAATATTGTGTGTTTACTTCTGTGTACATGTTTGATTGCTGGCGTCAAATGGTACACTTTGAACTTTTTGCTTACTAGTTCAGCACATGGTGTACACGGGATGCGAAGGTGAAGGTTGTTTTGATGTATTTTGAGAAAAAAAGTGAGATCATCTTAAAAATGTTAAGGACTTGGTCTACCCCAGCTCCCAACGGTACGAGTGCTCTAGAATAACTTGCCAATTTCTGTTTCTCTGGGCTCAAGATGCAATTGACTAGTGAAGGGCTCTCGCGAAGGCATTATATAACACCTTAATCATCCCTGTTCTGCTCTATGGCACGGAAACATGGATGATGAAGAAGGGAGAAAAGTTCTGCTTTCAATCTTTGGTCCTATTTGCGATGATGGTATTTGGAGAAGAAGATTCAACCACGAACTGTGCGGGCTGCACAGCGACATGAGAATATCCAAGGGTCTTTGGATTCAAGGCCTTAGATGGGTGGCCCATGCAGACTGCATGAACCACAATGCTCGAGCTCGAAGAGTCTTCGACATCGCACCATTTGGACTACGCAATAGAGGACGCGCTCGAATCTAATTAGGACACAAATAGAAGAAGAGAAAATATTCAGTTCATCCAAATGTGTTACCGAACTGCACATAGCTTACAATCCGTGATACACGCTTGTACCCATGTTTAATCGAATGCCAGAATTCCTTTTGCATTCCGCTTTATCTATTTTGTTATACTAGCAGTGATAATAGACACAGGCGTGAAGGTAAGTAGGAGCCACCACGAAGCAATATCATTCACCACTAACAGGTCTTCATAAAATCGATCCAATCATCCACCATTCTATACATCAAAGAATAGAAGTAAATAAAATTATTGATAAGGTTCGTTTTCGATTATATGGTGGACCAGTTGTAATTATTGTCGTACACTCCATTAATCTCATTCTATGACAATGATTTCGCACCAGTTACATATTAGAGTCAAGTCACGTGACTTCAAGAGATTTCTCTGAAGGTGTGAACACACAAAAAATGGGGACTGTATAATTTCATTGCCTCTTAGGACTCTACACCTTTGTTTCTTATGTCATTCAGGGAGTTAAAGAACGACTTAAATTTAAGAGCAAGCGCTAGGACAATTCGCCGCAAAGCTGTAGATGGTTGTCTGTCGTCTTTCAGGGTTGTGAAGAAGCCGTTTGTTTCAATGAGAGGAGCATAACCTTTTCCAGGATGTCATTGTACAGAAATGCATAATTCCGTCTATCCGTTGAAGTTTTACCATTAAATTTCCTATTGTTATAGTTTTTTGCTCAATACAAGATCTAACCTCAAACTAGTGTGACCTAATTTATCTCATGTCATCGTCAGTGCCTCGTATGATCCACTGAAGGGGTCGCGGGGGCAAATTTCGAACGAGAGATCTGGGGCACTGTATCCTTAACACTGATTTAGTTAACTTTCATTAACTTACATGGCCATCGAAGCATACCCCTTTCTGCACCTCCACATTGAGCTCCTCGTGTAGGGCTGAACTCTCATCTCCGGAGTTTGATTGATAGACTGAGTTGAAAACGCTTTCCTGATTACAGACCTTCCAAGCAAACTTATTTGTGAAATTGGGAAGGATTTTATAGTCGGACTAAATTGAGAACCCGTACAACTGAAACGGGACCACGTGGATTCCCTCGAAGAGACCAGCGGCTTCTCCATCCGCTTTCTAAACTGTCAGCTTTTTCCTTTGAGAGGAAGCTCTGTAAGGCTTTCGCTTGTTGAGCCTGGAATAAATGGTGCTACAAAACAACAAGTCGCTTTGTATAAAAACGGTGCGTTCTTGAACGACCTTGACAAAACAGAGAGAACTGTTCACCGTCATTCCGTTTGGCAAGAATGTCAAATCGTGGCTATGCGATCTGTAAATCTTGAGTCCTTCCAACGATCTGCCGAAGTGGGAGAATCTAGCTTCCCTTGGACTGAAGTCACACTGAGAGTGACCTATCAAATTGTTAAAAATGGAGCTTGCCTTGTTAACCACCTGTGGCTTATCCTTGGAAACGTTGTAAAACTTAACACCCCCGTGACACCCGTGATGGCTTCTTAACAACTCCTCCAATCTTCTCCGATTGATGCAGGTCACGAAACGAAACATTTTTAAAATTATATTGGTAAAGATTCTAGCAAGTCGTTGCGATTGTAACTTTACGACGATAAACTGCCCTTCTCTCCCACAGCATCTACAGCAAAGTACCAAAATTAATTTAAAGTCCAGAAAAGTCTTTAAGGCCAGGGGTTCATATTAAGACAGTCCATTTCATCTCGCTTCTGACTTCTTTCAATGCTGTGAATGCTCACCCTTAAGACTGAAATGCAAATCCTCGCACTGAATCAAAATGTAGACAATTTCATTTCAAATTAGTTTGCAGCCACAAATTCACACGTGATCGCAATAAATAATAAACAAACAGAAGCAGCGTTCATTGATCACGTTCACGAAGTGTAATGTTTCGCAGTGAATCTTCGGAGCGTGCGTTTCCTTGAAACTAAACAACGATGGGAAATTTCGTTTTATTGATCATTAATTTCCTTCTCTCTCGTTCTGAGTTGTTTGAGTGCATTAGTGTTTTCTACTCGTTTGTCGCTGGACATAATTATGTTCTTTGTTAATTAACGAATATCTGTCGTGTGAGAGATTTGGCTACGCCGCACCGCTGAAATTTATAGCGATACTTACGCATTTCAACCTGTCGCCTTCAAAATAATACTCCTTTGAAATTATGCCGACAGTATGATCGCTATTAAATATTCTTTTTTAGTCGGTCTCGGATGATTGAACACCACGCGATGTCATTAACTGAAGTCTTGAATTGTGGAGGCTCCGAGGAAGTCACAGCCTTTGCTGGGAGGTTGAGTGGAAACCATCAAATGTCGTCATCTACTAGGGGGACTGATGATGGAATGTTTCTCCATAAAGCATGTTGTTCTATTCATGACATGTGGAGAACATTCTGACGATGATGTATGGCTTCTCGAATATCAATTAAAGTCTTGTTTTTCTCACACGAATCCTTTCTTGAGAGATTCTCTCACTCAACTAGTTCGCGTATCTTTGTTAAGGCCCAGACCCATAGAATCCGACTCGTACGTTGTGTTTGGAACCCACAAAAATCATAGTTGCCGAATTGCAAAGAGGTGCCAAATGAGTACGTTGCGTGCGCAGAAAGAAATTCGAAATTTTAAAGTTCCTGCATTATTAGGAATTTTATAGAATATTAGAATAATTTTAAATTAAAGAAAACTTATTCTTTCATTCTTAAAATATCGTAAAAACAATCACATAAGGAACACCCGAATAAATTTCAATGGAAACATCTGTCAAACGCACAGGAAGTTAAAAGTCGCCCAATTCCATGCGTCGTGGTAAATTTCACTTGTGGGCTACATTTGCTGTCTCTCTCCCTCTCATAAGGCCTTAAGAGTTGTCAATTTGTGGACAGGACGCAACGCACGCAACGGATTCTATGGGTTTGGGCTTTTAGTCGCACACAACTATTGAATTGAAGTGAATGGGGAGTGACTGTAACAATCAGATAGCACAGCGACCACGATCGACTTACTGGGTCCCCTTTCTTGATCTAGGACTTCGGTGCTACTTTGAGAAATGTGATGTTCCCTCTTTGGAATGGTCCTGATAGCCTGCTCCTGTTAAGGCGTTCGCTATTCTATGTATGCCTGGTGAGAGATTTGGACACTCGACGAGTAGGTGTTCCATTTGCTTTGATTGCCCATGGTGTGCATAGTTTTCTGCGCTACTGTGCCCCATTTTGTGCAGGTGATAGCATTAATAAAATTAAGGTAAAAATATCCCTTATACAGCGAAACTCTCTCGATTTCTGTGATACTCCACACAGCGATGCCTCCACCCTGCGATGGAGCTTTGAGGCGAAGATCTGGTTGTTGCTCAAGGGGAGATGGCGCAAGGCATCAAAGATGTTCACTGCCAACTCAAGCACTATAAGAATACACCCTATATTCCACACAAAACCATTCATTCAGTTCGTAGGTACTGACACCACGATTTGGCGTTTATTGGACAACGTTTATTTCGCCTATTGCGATAGTTACATGAAAAGTGGCCACTAAGTCCGCGACATAGTATACTTTAGCCCATCTCGTTCAGATTTAGATTTAAGAGCGTGTTTGGTTCTCCTGAGATCGACCCTCGTGCCCCTCCTGATTGTTCTAGAATTGGATGCAGGACTTACTTGACCAGTTGTTTGAGTGCTATTGTATGTCCAAGTTGTTAAATCCATCAAGAAGGAAAGGCCCCTAAAGGAAATCCAGATCCGTTCTTTGCTTGGACGTCTGCACGCCAAATCAACTGCTCGTAATTAAATAGTTTAGAAAACGGTTGCAGTTTGTTTTGTTGAAAAAACTCATTTTACTGCCAGATCTACTTTGATGGCGCAACGTCTCCGCCCTATTTAAACGCTTCGAATATTCTGTGGGCATGCATTAATATTCTGAATGACTTTGAAGCCAAAAGCTGATTAGATTACTTTGGTTGATATTTATCACATCATTGAGCGAGTTTAAGAAGTATTTACTGCTGTTACGGCTGTTGCAAAGTTGTTCCTGCAAGAGTCAGACTACACAAAGTACTAGTCCTTGGACATGGTGCCCTATAAGACAATGTCCATTTGTGATGTCTAATAGTAGATTACACTCAACCTCTGGTTAGCCAGATAACGCACATCGGTGCAATATCCTTAGTTATTCCGGGAGGTTGCGAGATACGTTGTGGTCGCCGTGGCGTAGGGAGTAAGTGCGTCGACTACTACGCAGAGGGTACCAGGTTCGATACCCGAATTTACCACCTTTGATAATTCACGGCTCCACCTCTTTCGAGTCACTGACAATGCTCAAAGAGTATTCCAGTCTAAAAAAGCTTCTCAAATCCGCCGTTCGGAGTCGGCATTAAACTGAAGGTCCCTTCCACGCGTGAAAGAACAATAGCACGCACGTAGTTGCTAAGAAGATAGGCCTAGGTCCGCCTCGGACTGTCGCGTCACCCATATTATTATTATTATTGCGAGAGACGTTGAAGGTCTCGGTGAGTTCCTTAAGGACATTGATGGAGCAGCGATAATTCTCCAATGTCATTCTGCACAAACTGACAGTGTTGGCAGCAATGTCAAATGTCAACACGTCCCAATGCTGTCACGAAATTAATGATTTTGTGGTGTACGTGTGTACACTTCTTGTGTCTTTTCAAGGAGTGGTCTTTCCTGAAGTGGGAAAATCTGGTTCTCCATGCCCTGATGAAGCCGCATTGATAGTGACCTGTGGCTTCTGGTGGACACTATTCTCATTGTTCCTTACGCCATCTCATTGCCTTGTATGCTACGTAATGTGACGTGGGTCGTAAAAATGAACACATCAGCGGCAGTTTCTTTGAAGGTTTCTTAGGAACGCAATTGTATGTGTAGGCGGCGGCGATGAACTTCTAGAGAGATTCTAGAACATTATCTCGATATAAACGTTCCCATAGCGGCTGCAACAAGGATCCAAGATTTTGAATGCCTCGTCGGTTGCACGTTGCTTCTGCTCACGATCGCCATCATACTACTAGCTTCTTGTCGGGTGTGGTCAGCAGCTTAAGTTGATTTCAGGCACCTCTTTGATGGCCGAGCGGTAATGCAACCACATCGAGTTGGCGTTTGTGTTCTATGTAGGCATACCGGAGAACTTCTCACTTAGTTGCTCTTCGTAGGGTCTGGTAATCTCCGGTGTGCTCAGGCGTCCAATGTAACAACCCCTCTTAGATGAGTGGTGCCGCTGTTTGACATTGGACAGTTGAGCTCTGAAGCATGCTACCACAAGGAAATGATCAGAGTCGACGTTTGTTCGCACATCCAGGATTTGTGACGCATGCATGGCGTCAATGTGCACATGGTCGATTTTGTTGGCGTTTCGACTGTTTGGAGATCGACAGGTTGCTGTGTGGATTCTTTTATGAGGGAACGTGAGTCTGGTTTTATCTTCCAGATCCAATAGGTTATCTCATTACCACACACAAGGTGTCTAGAAATGTTCCTGTTACAAGTAGATCAATATCGTAGTCCTGGTTGATGAGGGTAAGAATAATTTCACAGTTTACAGAAAGCTTAACTCCAGGCACCATCTTGTGATGCACGTCTTGTTGCTGTTAATTCTAGGCATGAATATTCAAGGAATAGATTTTTAATAGGCGTTCTGCTTTGGTCTCGTTTGTATAGGCGGTACTTGAATGAAGAGTTTCCAGTAAGTGATCTGCAGAAGAACGTTGGATCAGATTTAAAATTTCATGGCTTCTTTGCCCTTTTTGCGTTTGTATCTTATGGAATATTCGGAGTATTTATGACAATCTGATGGATCCATAAATGGTTGCAAAATCCGGTGTACCAGTTGTTGAGATGTTGCACATCTGCGATTGTGGAGACGGGGAAGTCGTACAAGAGGGAGTTTTGCACCCAATTTAGCTTGCGTGTCATCCCTCGTGGTTTGCGTGTCCTGGCATTCACACTAGTTTCAATTTGTTATTATTCCTAACAGGGCCATTTATCGTGCTATCACATTCACAGACAGCCTTGGAGTTTTTAGTACTGTTTAGCTATCTGAGAAAATCATGGTTTAGTGTCTTTGAATTCCCTTAGGCCGGGTGGCGAGGGTTTTTTCCTAAGTATGAGAGCACGACGTCTACCACGTGAGCTATAACACTATTCCCTTCTTCCTTCAGAAGTGACATTAGTTCCTTAACCATTGGACTCCACAGCAAAGAGGAGTGAATACCTCCTTGGCGTGTACATAGCATTGCAAAAATTGATATGATTGTACTGCCTACGTGTGCACTAATTTGTTGTTAGCACCCGATGGATCATTGCTTTGAGACCATCTTCGATCTCAGCTTCCCGAGTGCATTTGTGATGATATGTAGACAGAGGCTGTTGAAGGCACACTATATGTCTAGGAAGGCTACCCCAGGGGATTGGCTCCAATTAATTATAAGGGTTGTCCATGAAGGCAGAACTTTTCTGTCGAAAAGACCAAGGGCTGCTCCATCCACTCTTGAGATTGTCCATGTTTCCGCGCCATAGAGCAGGACAGGTGATCAAGCTTGGTGGTAGCTTGGTCCTTAGCTACCAGCGATTGTCACGGTTTATTCTGCGTTTAATCTTGGGACTGGTGTTGTTCAGGGTATTCACTAACGGGAGTGAAAAGGATGACATCTTTTTATTATTTAACATTTCATCTGGCTGGTCAACATCTTTCAAGGATGTTTAGACCTAAGCCACTTTCCCAAAACTTGGAGAACGACCACTGTCGTCTTCATACCCAAGACTGGAAAATGCTCACATGGCAATCCAAAAGAATTTTTGGCCTATAAGCCTATCCTCCTTTCTTCTCAACCTTGGAAAAATTGATCGATGTGTTCATCCGACACCTAGTCACAGACAAACTTTCGATCTCTCAGCATGCTTACAATGAGGGCATCTGTTGGCACAATAGAAAGATCCCTCGATTTTAAGGAATTTACTCTCACTGCCTTTGTAGATATCGCGGGAGCCGTTAATAACATAGAACCTCACGCAATAACCTCAGCACTCAACAGACTTGGGATCGAAAAGCCATTATCCACCGGCTTCTCAATAACAGAGTGATAAGCTCGAAGCTTGGTGATACCATGATCCGTAAGTCTGTGAACAGAGGCACACCGCAGGGTGGTGTACTCTCCCCTATACTGTGGAACATAGTGGTCAACGAACTACTTGTGAAACTAGAAGGGTCTGGGTGTAAGGTCATTGCCCTTGCAGATGACATTGCCATAGCTGTATCTGGGAAATATTTATCTACGATCAGAAATATGCAATCTGCCCTATCCAACTAGTGTATACGGCCTAAGTGCCAATCCGCAAAAATCGGATCTAGTCCTCTTTACAAGGAAGTATACAATTCCTAACTTTGACCCTTCCACACTATGCGGGACCCCCTTGGAGCTAAGCGACAGCGCTAAATTCCTAGGCATTATACTAGACACGAAGTTAAGCTGGAAGCTGAATATCCAGGAACGTGTCAAGAAGGCCTCAACGGCTCTCTACTGCTGTAAAAGGACCATTTGGTGCAAATGGGGACTGCAACCCCGAATGGTTCACTGACTATTTATATCAGTAGTCAGACCCATGCTGCTATATGGTGTCGCAATTTGGTGGACCGCACTCGGCAGGATAATCAACATCACCCCACTCGCCAGAGTGCAGAGGATGGCTTGCGTATGCATTAGCGGGGCGCTAAGGACTAACTCTTCCGAAGCATTAAATATACTCATAAACCTGCCACCGATAGGACTAATTGTCAGACACTCAGCAGCTAGCACGGCGATTAGATAATAATATCGCTGAGCAGCTGAGAAGAACTGCTGTGTGGACATTCAACGATCCTACGCAGGTATGCCTCTATACCCATAGATTCAGACCTCACTCTACATAAACTCCTCTTCGAGAAGAATTTCTCAACCAGCATACCGTCCAGATCTTAACCAGTCTGAACACCAGACGCTGGAAGGTCCACTGCGAATCTTCACAGATGGATCGAAAATGGATGCAGGTGTGGGTGCTGGTGTCTATCTATTCCAAGGATCTAACTTTCCAGCCATCTTTTCGACTACCTAATCACTGTAGCGTCTTTCAGGCTGAAACTATTGCGATTATGGAAGCTCTGTCCTGGCTGGAAAACAATGTTATATCGCGCACAGCTATCGTCATCTGTTCCGATAGCCAAGTAGCGATCAAATCTCTGGATTCAGTCACCTTTAATTCCAAGACTTCCCTTAATTGTGCCTTATCTTCTCTTAACGAGATGGCCAAGTATTTTAGCATCCAACTGATGTGGGTGCCGGGACACTGTGACATTCCAGAGAATTGCAAAGCGGACGAGCTCGCTAGAAAGGGCACAAACTCCGTGCTCTTTCCGGGTGGAGAAGCACCCTCCATGCCTATCGCTACTGTGAAACATCTGCTAAAGCTTGAAACGCTGGCCCAAACAAACCGCAGATGGATATCTGGCACAGGATGCCTCATTACCAAACTCTGGCCTATGATCGATCCCAAACGATCGCTTAGCTTGATCAGATTAAGTAGGCCAAATCTCAGATGTCTTATTGGCGTTCTAACAGGGCATTGTGCCATCGGAACTCACGCCTCTAGACTAGGCCTTCCCTATAATGATTTCTGTAGAAGCTGCTTGGACGAGCATGAGGAAGGAACCAATAAACCAAATAATTGCAGTGCTCTCTCATCCCGTAGATACAGACTTCTGGGGGCCCTTTTCTTTGTTAATCTGGCTGAACTGGGCAGTATCAAAATCAGTCCTCTTCTTTGCTTTATCAAAAGCACAAATTGGTTTGCGGAATAGGTAGCCTAAGATCCGCGTGGTAACACAATGGGCCTATGTTTGGCCTAAGTGTGTCTGCTGTTCGTATGCGCGGCAGTCAGCCACCTCAACCTAACCAAACCTAACATTTCATCTGTCCAACTTGTGAATCTATCCGTTTCTCAAAGCTATATTCGTAACTCGTAGTCCATTCATACTTCCATCCAAGAACATCTTTGCCAATCCATCTTCAAAGTTCACACGAAAAGTTAGTCCATTCAAAACATGCATTAATCGAAGGTAGGAGTCAAATCGAGTAAGTAGCAAGCCGCAAGTTTTTTTCATCCTAGAACCGCATTTTAAACAACTCCTCCATGCGACCCAGAAGATGTCTTATGTCATAATTTATTTAGTAGTTGAAAATCTGATCACATCTTGTTTTTTTGTCACCGATATTTCCGAGTTCATTGCATTTCACCTCGTTAACTGGTTAAAAATGGAATGACCATCTACATTTGTACGTGTTTCGTTGAATAGTATTTTTTTGCATTCGTTAATTCGCCTAAATTTGCATGCTTAAGTGCGCTTAATTTAGCCAGTCCGCCTTAGTGACCAGCAACTAAAGAGACTGTGTTCTTTTCAATGTTTCAGTGAACACATACGACAGTTATCCTGATTATCCAGAGTCGGAGATGGATGATCGTGACAGCCTCTACTTCGATACAATTTCACTGGCTGGATCGGAAGCGGCGAACAATCGCAGATCGTTGTCTCAATCGCGCATGACCATTTATCATTCAGCCGTGGATCTGGCATTTGACGGTACACCCAAACGCAACAGCCGTGTATTGGATAAAAACGGTTTTGGTAAGGTCGACACATTGAAGTCCTTAGCTTTTTTTTAATCGATGGCATTTCCTTTCCTTGCAGCAAGCTACCGAAACTCAACAGCCCTGGAGAATATGACAGCCAACACGAACGGTGCAGATGGAGGCGTGGGTGTCGCGGGATCATATGCGGACCACAACAATGTTTCCGGCTCAGCAAACAATGGACTACACGATGAGGTCTCTAGTCGTCTTATCTCTAGTAGTTCTTGTAATAAAGATAAGAAATTGCCAATTACGTACTCCCAGTGGAAGTTTAGGGTAACGAATTTTACAAGCAGAAGCATTTTTCCATTCTTACGTTTTTCCACCTTCTCTTGCTTCCTTCTTTCCCCCTTCTCTTTTTGTTTTTGTTTTTCTTCAAGTTGATTTGGTTTTTCTTTTTGTTTTTCGTTTGCTCTCTCTCTCTCTCTCTTTGGATGTATTTTGTTGAGCACACGCTATTTCATTTTTGTCAAATTCAAAAGCAAGTATTTTTTTTTTGTTTTGTCAATTTGGTTTTAATCGATGTGTAAAATCTTTTTCCACGCGAGAGTTTTGCGTTCGAAATTCTTGAGATGATGCTTTTCCAACTATTGAACTATTTCCGAGCACAGTTTTTGTATTTATACATTTTTTGATTTGATTTGACTCAATGTATGTGTATGTATTTTTCTTACCTAAAATTCTTGTTCTTTGGACGTCTCTATGGCTTGTGGGAACGGGTAATGGCAATTTTTTCTGTTATCAAATTTTTTTTTTCCAAATTTATTTTTCAATGAATTTATTTAGTTTAACGTTAGCTTCCTCCTAGAATAGATACGTATAGAATTCAAGATTAACTCTAGTATTTTGTGTCATGATGTGCGCTTGGTTTGATGCGCGCTCAGTACATTTGCTTGCTATGCGATAGTTACAGTACACCAGTACGCTTTTGTAGATTAAGCTGCACATACAGTCGGTCAGAAAAGTAAGTACACAGCTTAAGTGTCATTCATAAGAACAACGATTTGTGAACGCGAACTTTTAGAAGCAACCATTTTATAGGAAATATAAAAAAGATGTACTTCTTGGTATGCAAAAAGGTGCGAATTGTACTATCGAGTTTTTTTTTATCGACAAAAGTCTTAGCAAATGTCAGTTGAAGTATTCTTAATAACGATTTTAAATTGTTTCTCTGCGAATCAATCAGTATTTGCTAACTGTCAAGCTAAGATCGCAATACACAAAGAGACAAACGCTATCCACGAATTTACGATCAAGCAAATTCGCGAAGCAGTGTCGGTTTGCTAAAGTTCGAATTTATAGTTTGCTGTGGAATGAAGAACAAAGCAATTTTATTTTTATTTGAATCTCTTACAATTTTTTCATTTCCCTCTGAGTCAGAGTGGACCTGTCGTCGCCAGTAAAATAGCACATTTAAGATGGTTGCAATGAGCAATGAGTTGCAAATCACACAATCCTGTAACATCCTAGACTCAATCCCCGACATGAGATGCTTTCGTAATTCACAGCCCGTCTCGACCAAAGAAAACCCTTCTCAAACTTTGCCTTCTGGCTGCATAGGCTGCTTTCCGTTTTGATCATTTTTAAAATTATTTTTTGACCTGCATGCGGCCCTTATACACAGGCGTTCTTTGCTTCTCCACAGATTCGGAGTCAAGACTCTTCGGGCCAGAACTCAGAGTTGTCCTCAGTGTTGACCCTGTTGTACATGGTCCAGCCCCCATAAGCGTTGAATCCATAGACGCCTGACGAGGCTCATGTTGCTATATGGGTGGCGCTACAGCTCATAGAGGCCCAGGGACTAGCTTCTGCATCAACAATGACAGGGATGATCAGTGTCTTCTAATAAGTCAGCTTGGTCATTCGAGAGATGGCTCTACTACTCACGTGCCTATTGAGCCCGTAAAAACATCCGTTGACAAGATCCCGGTACTGATGTCGTTCGTACTGTTTACTGCCAAACGAGGTAGACGAAGTCCTTGTATACCTCCAAGCTATAGCTGCTCATTGCGATGCTTTGTCTATGTTGTATGTCCTCTCTTGAGGAAGGCATACACTTCGTTTAAGTACACCTACTCCTAAAACTAAACTTGAAAAATGGCCCCTTGTCTCAAGTGTCGTATTCAATATGCAATTTCCGTGATGTGGTGTACGGTATACTTCGCTTCTAAATTCTCAGAAACTGCTACAAGCGGCTCATTTAATGAACATTTTTGTCTGCCTCTTTTTAGCAGATTATGAATTTGTAGTATTTTTTTACACTATTTCGTTAGGCTGTCTACACATGTATACTTACTTTTGTGACTAACTGTATATCATCCATTTAGTAAAAATTGAAGTGTTTAAGTCGATCTATTAAAGGCTCAAGTTGTCAAAGGTGACTAGTTTGTGTTTTAGTGTATTCTTTTATAGTTTTGTAGTTTGGAGGTTGTCATTTTGTTTCCCTCGATTTCCTACATTTTGTGACATGATCGGCCTGCTATACCTTCCATTTCTTATCGTAACGATTCATTAGGCGTGTTTTATTGAGAACCTTCACCCAGCTCAGCAATGATTCTCAATGACTCTCTTTACTCACTTTGTGTCCATTATTTTTTTTTTTTTTGTGTCAAAAGTTGGTTCGTGAATTTACTTTCATGGTACTAGACTTAAACATTCAAATAGTTTTCTCAGTATGTTGCCAATGATTGTATTAGTGTGGTTTTATTTACTAGAAGCGTTTGTATATTAAACAAAGGAGGCATTACAAATTGAGATACGTTATCCTATGTCGGTGGGGTTTGTGGCGTTGTGGGTATGTTCGTTGACCCCTACGCAACTTAAGCTCGCTGTTTGGGTTCGATTCCCGGCCGGTACGACTAAAAATAATTTCGACGGTCCCACTGTTCCGCTTTTGATTCACTGACAATGTTCAAAAAGTAATAACTGTCTAGAAAAAGCTTTTCAAAATTGGCGGTTCGAAGTCGGCATAAATCTGAAGGTACCTTCCACTCGTGAGAGAAGAATAGCACGCACAACACTGCTCCAATGGATATTGATATGTGCTGTAGCGCCACCCATTTCTTATTATTGTATATCGAGACTAGTGTCGAACACCAGTGCTGAGAATTATTCTGCTGTAACTTCAAGAATTTTTCCTAGGCATCCATGATTTAGTGGTGGTAGATGAGGCGCCACCTGCGATTTCGATTCTTCGACGCTTTGTAGTCAGTGTTGATCAATGAGTACTTTTTGTTTAGTAATTTGTTTTATTGTTGCTTCGCGTGTAAAAGAAATACTGCGCTGAGTATAAATCCTCAATAAAACACGTATTTTCTGGAATTGCTGTATCGTTCATACAGTGTCAAAATGTGATGAAGAAGTTTTGACATACCATTACTAATCAGCAATCCAATTCACTTGAACGGAATTACGTATCATGGCGACATTATTTTTAATGATTCAATCTGCTCTGTAGCGTACTGTGTAGTTGCTTCGGCTGGAGTGTCTTCATGACTCACGGCTCCACCTGTCTCCAGTCACTGACAATGCTCAGGAAGTACCAATCATTTAGGAAAAGTTCTTAATTGGTCGTCACCTCTGCTCTTGAGATAACGCAGTACGAGTGGTCGCTGTAGTAGCTAGGCCTAGGTCCCTCTTCGAAATGTAGCTCCAGCTCCCACAGCTTATTGAAACAGACTAAATCATTAAACAAATCTTCACTTATGCCCGGTTTCACAGTGTGAGCTTTAGTGTCGACAGTAAACTCAGAATCAATAGAAATTTTATTTTCACAGTGGAAGTTAAATGATAGATTCCACAATAGTGGTTTAACTTAAGCCACTGATTGCCAAGGCTTAAGTGTCAATCCAGAGAGTACATATGTAATTGCCATTCGTGTATTAAAATAATTTGAACCCGAAAAAAAAAAGAGAATACCCACAAAAGCAACCAAATATTTTATGTGGCAATATTCCTGAAGAGAACAGAACGCACACAAATTTATAGATGCACGCATCTTATAACAATATCCTTACATGCATAAACAGTTGGTGTGTTCTCTTTTCCTTTCTTCAGTAGGGTGCTGTTCCTATTCTACGACAATCACTACTTTGTTCACGGTTGGCATAGTTGGTGGATTGAATTGTTCACAACCGCCATTTAATACTGAGTGTTGAAAACGAAATATTCTTGAGTGACGCTTATGCCCTGTTTGTCAGGTGGTCACAACTCCCGAATGTCTGTGATGCGAAAATTATGATGCCTCGCTTGTGGGTTCTGAGCAATTTGGTATTCTAGCAAAAAGCTCTAAAAAAACACAACTTGGTGTGGTGAATTTGTTTTTTTTGTTTTTCGCTCTCTTTTTAGATTGTCCTCTCAATGTGGGAGAAGAAACATATTGAACAAAATGAATTATAATTGAAATTCGAAAGAATTTGATGAAACATGTTTTCTCCAATACGGAAGAAGTAAATTGATTAGAATATTTCTGCGTTGCAATGTGAAAAGTAGTTATTACCCTGAAAATATTACATTTGTCTATAATCCCTCCTTTTTTTCATATTATGTGCTCAATCGCACATCACAACTTTGACAGTTCTTGTGATGCTCACAAGTTGTGAGGTTTTACTAAGAATACGAACACCTCACAATCTGTGACTCACCACCCTCCTGTGAGGCATTTGTGACTTGTGACACGTCACAAAATCGGTGTGCCAGAATAGGGCCATAAGACATAAAACAAATCTTCACTGTTCATTTAACTCTATAAATCTACACAAAAAATGTGTGGAAACTTGAAGAAGTTCCTTTCTTTTGGCCATCACCACCAGAAGCATATGTATGCATATTGTATTATGTGTGTGTCGTTAACTCACATTCGTCTAGTCTACTTACAGAGAGCTAGTTCTTTGGCAAACATTATTCAACTTTTCGAATCACTATTGATTACGTTTCAACATACGAGAAAACATTTGTAGGCAATACACAATCTGTAGTCTTTTTTTTTTATTTTCCATGCATTCTAATTATACTAAATTCATCTCAATATGTAGGCACTTGAAACTTATGATTGAGTATAGTTTTGAAATCTCCAATACCAGAGTCATATTTTTCATAATTCAACAGATATTGAATGATTAGAGAGAGACAAGTAAAGTATAATAGAACAACAAGGAATTAAATGAATGTGTATGTTTGTTTGGTATTTATTTATGTCAAACTCTTTTTTTTGTTTAAATTATTCATAGGGAATACCGCACATACATGTGTATGTATGCTTGTACGAATATGTAAGTAACTGAAAGTATTTTGTGAAGTTTAAGCTTGCAATCCTTCATTTCATAGCTAGAAATATTCCATGTCGCTATAGATGAACTCCACGTTAGAAATTATGAACTTAGATTCTGCAATATATGTATCATACTTGGTTAATATTTAAAATAAGTCTATATACGGTTTTTATTTTAAACATCATTTCTACTCCCATACCTTGAAAACATCCTGAAGCTCTTTTTGAATCCAGCTAGAAAGTCGCGATCTTACGCGGTTCTAATTACACCTTCCCTTTCATTCAATAATATTCTTTACATAAATGGACGAACTAATCTTGTTAGTGTAGCGCCACAGACGGGGAACAATCTAGGTCTCAACCACCAATTTTTTGGTGCAATCAGTCCTGCACTTGTTTTCGCCATTATAAACGCGAGTCATAGGCTTAACGAAGTTGTAAAGGCACTCTACGTTGCCATGCTACCTTAATCTTATCCCTGTAGAGGCCTAGCTAGATGGATGCCAGTGATGGGACTTGGTGGTAGATAACCAGAAAAAAGGTGTTAGAAAAGTGGCAGCAAAGACAAAAGAAGTTTAAACAAAAATAACTTAAAAACAAAGTAACAATAATTTTAAAAAAGTAAAAAGAAAAGTAAATACAGTACCTTCTCGATTTTCGCAACAGCTAAATTAAATGTTTTATCATTACTGACGCAGTAAACGCAATTTTTCAAATAGACAGATACTCGATAATTGCAACTACCCCAGTGTCTATTAGTTGCGATAATCGAGAATGCACTGTAAATTAAAACCATTTTATTGGCATATTGTCATCACATGTTTAATATTTTTGTATTATGTATATGTATTTATTATTATGCACATAATTTACTAAAATCATTTCCCTTTTTGACAATAATCTGAAAACATGAATCTAGTTGCGTATTTAACTAGAGATATCTTCCTATTTTAGCAAAAGTTCTTTGGCTATTAATGTCCTATGAATCCTTTTCTTTTCTCATTTTTTATCAATTTATGCTGCTTATTTTTGATAGTTTTCCATACCTACTTGGTTATCAGGTGACCTGTGAGGGGTCCAAGCCTGAGCAATAGCTTCTTGCCATTGCTGACGGCCCTGGGCACGTTGCTTCCAGTCATCAAGACCAAGCTGTTATGCGTCTGTGATTATTTAGTCTTTAAACCGACGGGTCGGTCTTCCTCTCGACCATATGCTCCATGCTCTTCCTGACTACATCCACATCTTGGTGCAGCTCGTACAATTTGCAGTAGCTCCATTCAAGTTCAATAAGAGCATCAAGAATCAGAATTATCCCTTTCACTAAAGCCCTTAAGTGCTACTTAAACTCATCCACTATTCTTTGCGGGTCAGTAACAGGGTTGCCGTCACTGTTCCTCTCTCTAAAAAAAACTCTTGGTTTTTTTTATAAAAGGATAGTTTCTGTTTATCCCAAGACTTTTCGATCTCCTTGAGTTGGGAGATTGCGAGGGAACATTTCTTCTTTTCTCATCTTCAAAGCCATTCCTCTTGCGCTGCTCTTATTTTCCATTGGTTTTTTTATTGGTGATCTAAATTTCGTTACGTTTTTGGTTTATGATCGCCGTACTCAGTTTCTCAGACTCAGTTTCTGAGATATTCTCATTGAAAGCAATTGTTTTAAGTACATAATTCATTTTCCCAAAGCTGGTATGTTTCAGCTAAGCTTAGCTTGGTATTCTTGTGGCGTAATTTTCGGGACACGTTTTTTATATGAAAAGTTGGTGTCGGCTTCAAAAATTTGCTGAATTCGTCTCAGGGTAGAATTAAGATTTAAAGTAGATGGAATAGGTTTTCTTCCTGAACTTTTCTTCTCGCCATAATTTTCCCAAATTTTAGACAGTTGAGGACGACAGTTGTTCTCCTTTTGATAAAAGAAGCTATTTGTCTTGTTGTCTTGCCGGATTGGCGGTAAATGAAGATTCTGATCCGCTCTTTAGTTGTCAGTTCCTTACCACGACCCAAAAAAAAAATATCAAGAAAAAAAATCTCAGAAATATTAAAATAAGGCTAGATGACTAATTTAGATTAGAATGAAACCTTCTAAAAAATGTGCTTGAAAACCATTTGACATATTTCAAAAAATTTATGATCGGCTTGATGTGCTATCAAAACATTTAAGAATGGAACTCGACTTCGTTCACACGGCCACCGCGTTGGGACTTTCGCAGCGGTCGATTCGTTGTATCCAATTTTCAACGACTCGGGCACACATTTCGGCCGCTATTTCTCGTCCAATGTTTACCCTGAGTTCTTCCAGCGTCGTTGTTGGCATAAACCAATGATAATAATCAAGCGGCGTTAAATCGCATGAACGAGATGGCCAATCGACTGGACCATTTTTTGAGATAACACCCTCACCATACTTACTCTTCAATAAATCGATTGTAACGTGTGCTGTGTGGCTCGTGTTGAAACCACACGTCGTCCAAGTCCATATCTTTCAATTCGGGCCAAAAATAATCGATAATCATGGCGCGATAATGCTGACCATTCACAGTAACGTGACGATCGTTAACGTCGTCAAAAAATGTGGGAAAATAATCGCCGGCATGCAAACCACACCAAATAGTTATTTTTTGTGGATGAAGTGGTGATTCATGAAGCACCTGTGGATTTTCAACTGAGCAATAACGCATATTTTGCTTATTGATGAACCCTTTGAGACAAAAATGAGCTTCGTCGAAAAGCTCTTAAAGTTGCGATCATCGACTCCAAATTTCGGTAGTAACTTTTACCCTGATGAAAATGTTTACGAATAAATTGAAGTAGTAGTGAAATAGTTTACTGAATAAATTGACAATAACAGTTTGATGATTAGTGAAAGAATGTGTTCAGAAATTAAATTCAAATTTGTCAAGTCCCTATTGGAAAACCAATACAGTGGACTCCCCTTAGTCGAATTGTCACGGGATGGCATAATTTGTTCGAGTTAGGGGGAGTTTGACTTAGAGAGAGGTTTTTGTAAGGAAAATTGAGGGAGATGTATGTAAAATATGTCGAAAAAGTTCGAGTTAGAGAGAGTTTCGACTTAGGGGGAGTTCGACTTAGGGAGAGTCCACTGTATTTTGTATGGAAATGATTTTGTCATGATCATATCAAGAACAAAGAATCCATCGTTAAAATAATACTATTTTATTCATTTAAAAGGAGCAAAAATAAAAGTATACGCGTGCATGGGTGGTGCGACAGTCCGATGTGGACCTGGGGCCTAGCTTCTCAGCAACCACTCGTGTTGTGCGTGGTATTGTTCTTTCACGAGTGGAAGGGACCTACTGTTTAATGCCGACTCCGAACGGCGAAGTTGAGAAGCTTTATCTAGACAGGAAATACTCTTCGAGCATTGTCAGTGACTCGAAAGAGGTGGAGCCATGAATTATGATAGGTGATAAATTCGGGTATCGAACCTGCGTAACCACCCTCTGCGTAGGAGTCGACGCACTTACCCACTACGCCACGGCGACAACCTACGCGTGCCTTTAGCGAACGCTTAAATGTAAAATTTTGTAGTGGTCTTGTCATTATTTCGCATAGTGTAGATATGTGAAAAGACGTACCTCGAAAATTCATTTACACTAAATTAACTTAACAGTGTCTTGTGTCTACTATATACTTAACAGACACATTTTGTTGTCATCTTATCAGAAAAATGAAAATGAAATCTTTCAAACTGTGACATAAGCCTGATTCAACAAGTGCTGAGTTAGTTTCCTGGAATTGTTAAGGAATGCCCTTATCAATGGACTTTTCATATTCATTGCATTCCAACAAAGAGTCAACTTGCAATTTTTCAAGAACTGCACTGCCTGCAGTTGAAAATTATGCAAAAGTGCACGGTGTACTCATATCTTGTGGCGAAAATTGGGAATTGGAGGAGATTTCATTTCTGGAATAGTATCTCGCAACAAAACAAAACAGTGTGCAGCTGGTTGTCTGTGAATGCGTTAACTTCGCAAATAGATAGACCCTCTCTATTTGCATGATTTGCGCTATAAAGCGATGAGTAAGTTCAATTCGTGAACTTCTTGCGATAAGAAAACAAAGTCCATTATCGCCATACAAAGTCGTCTGTGGTGAGTTGTCTAGTTATTTTTATACTGGCTTGAGAATCGTCATGGGTGATAAGTTCTTAGCAATTGCTAGTTACTACATAAGATTAGTATGCCTTTTGATTGTTTTTATTGGCGGGAGAAGCTCATCCTTGACTATCGTCCTGTTTCGCTTATCCAATGTGTCTCCTTAACTTTTGACCTCTTTTCTTTTTTCTTTGCAAGTGAGTAGCGTGTTCGAAATAGTCATATAACTGCAGGTACACTGCGGTCACTACTGTCAAATCTGTGTGAATTGTGCGTTATAGGACAATGTTAAAAAAATTAAATAAACAAAAACACTGACACGTCATTCAAATCACATACACGGTTTCCTTGGCATTGCTCCAAACGTTCGGTCATTTTTTGATACAGTTCAATAAGTGCGTAGTTATTCCAACTATACTTAGTTAGTTATAAGGCTAGCGACACATGCAGGATCCGAGCCAGACCAATAGCTTCCAGTCATGAAGACCAATCTGTCCTGTCATCCGCAATTACTTGGTCTTTATATGGGGGTTCGGTCTCTCCTTCTCGAACCAGGTGACTCGGATTCGAAGACTCTGGAGCATTGTTGACCATACCCTCGATGTTGCCAAGCCAGTGCAGTCGATGGGTTATTGCCTTCCGGACTACATCCACATCCTGGCACAGCTCGTAGAATTCTCGGTTGTATCTTCTCCTCCATTAGCCTTCCTCGCAGACGAGACTATATTTCGTACGTAGAATTTTTCATTCGAAGTCACCATGAATCAGCTCCGCAGTTTTGCTTAACGTCCAGCTTTCGGCTCCATACAGCAAGACTGGCAAAATAGGGGTTTTGTAGAGCACGACCTTAGTCCTTCGAGTCAGGAGTTGTGACGTCAGTTGTTTTGACAAAACGAAGTAACACCTGTTGCCAAGGGCGGATCTATGTCGGATCTCCACTGTGATGTCATTTATGGAGTTTATGTTTGCCCCGAGGTAGACAAACTCCTTCACTACTTCAAAATTGTTCGTCTTATCCTCATTTACCTTAAAATTACCTCGCTTCGCCTCTTCTTCAATCGTCGTGAAAGCTTCCAATACGGCACGTTAGGAACGCACGGCGATGTCTATGTCATCTGCGTATCCCAACATTTGGACTGACTTCTAGAAGATAGTGCTTCCAGCTGCCCCCTGCACGATCTTCTCCAGTACCAGATTGAAGAAATCACACGACAGCGCATTTCCTTGCCGAAATCCGGTTCAGGTTTCAAACGGCTCCAAATTACTTGAGCCGAATTACACGGTGCATCGCGTAACAGCCTGATCAGTTTTCCCGGGATACCGCATTCGGCCATCGCATCGAATAGCTCCTTGCGATAAGTGCTGTCGTATGGGGCTCTAAAATCGACGAAGAGGCGATGTGTATAGATCTGAAACTTCCTAGTCTTCTCCAGAATCTGCCTTTGTTGGCCGGAAGTCGCACTGGAAGTGGTGGTTATTCCAACTATAGGGTCTTGCCTAAAGTAGTAGCTTTTTAAGTGTAAACAAAGGACATAACGCAGACAGTTGACAGTCAAGTCGGATGATCGCGGCGACCAATTGATGAATGCTCGCCAGGAGATGACCCAATCGCCAAATTCCTCCCTCACAACCGTTGCGTCAATTACATGGGATGTAGAACCATTTCGTTTCGAACAGCAGTTGGGACATATTGATGTTTCCGGGCACAGAAAAAGTAACCGCAGAAATATTATACGGATGTAGGTGGAAATCGAACCTCAAAAATGTTGACCTTAGGCAAAAAGTCAGAATCTTTAGACGTTAATGCCAAACAAAAGAGAAAAGAGAAGTTCAGTTAAACGTAATCAAAAATCGAAAATGAAATTTTTTGACTTAAGACCTTATTGACTAAGTTCAAAGAATATAAGCCGGGATGACTCTGTGGCGAATCCCAATTTAGAAGATCGGCCTAAATTCAGGACAGTTTTCTCATTTTACATTGATTTCTATTTGGTTGATTCAGGGTCAGAAAAGACTGACTGACTCACGATCAAACTTTATCGCAGTGCGACGAATTGACTGCACATTGAAATCATCGTGGGATGACGGCCGATCGTCATCATTATTATCTTCTGACCTTCATGATTTACTAGAGGGTCCGTGCACGAAAGTTTGCCAAGCCACTCAATCCTTCGCCAACAACTCCAACTAATCAGGAGTTATACCCAAGCGGAACTAGACGAGTTTTGTAACTTGGTCCAATCACCTAGACCTAGGTCTGCTAAGCGGTCGCCTACCTTATGAAATCTCATTCAAGGCACGCCTCGGAAGTCGTGATGATGGCGAAATACGTGCCACGTGATCAAATCTTCGAAGCATTTCCGTACGGAGAAGCAGCTGTCTGGTTTCTCACTCTATCTCGGTGAGTAAATTCCATAACAGCACGAAGAAATCTCCAGTCGGTAGCTTGTATCCCCGATCTTGCCTTTTTGGAAACGCTAACTTGGATTTGACACCAGGCTTGGCGTTAATGCTGTTTCAAAACTGCCAAATCATGTTCAATCAAACTCATCATTGTTCCTTCCATCAATCGTGAAAATTACCCCGAGATAGCTAAACTTCTCTATCCGTCTCAATGGAATGGGACTCCACTTACATTTTGATTGAACTGGTGTTTTGGAAATGACCATAACCTTGTTTTGTCCACGTTAACCAGATGCTTGTGTGGATTGTTCTCAGTCCGGTTACTCGGGAAGTTCATCAGAGAGAGATCACGAAAACGTTAATTATGACTTTAAACGGTTATTATATTCCAGTGCGGCTTACAGGTCAGTGTTGCAACTCATTATAAAAATTAGTAAAACGCAGCAAGTATTATGGCTGGAACTGGAACGAGCTATCAAAGTGCACTGGAAACCAGCGGCACCTGGGCGACCATTTAAACGATTTGCTATTCCATAATGGCACGAATGTAGCTTGAAAATAAGACCGGAATCAATTTTATGTCTCACGCTGTTGTTGCTTTCTTCAAATTTCTTTTCCTGACGTTCTCATATGGTCACCCTGTAGATCGTCGCAGAGAGACAATGATTCCCTTTTAGTCGCTGTACATGCAATTTCTATAGTGGCAGTTCTCTTACGAAAACCAGCTTCGAACGGCGCTTGCATCTCTTTGTCGACGTAAAATTAAATCATTAAACATGCAATAACCTCAAAAACAGATGATCAATGGACAAATGAGCAGCAGCTACTAGATCGTCTGCAAGCCCATTAACACCGCAGCACGATCGATTTGGTGTACATGTCCATTTCTCTATTCTCAGCTCAACACTTCGTGGCGCAAGAAGTTCTCTCAAAAGTGAGTCTCTCTCCCTCTCCACGAGCGCGCCTATGTACACTCATAATGATCTCGTCTGGTGAAGTGAATAAATATAACTTCGAACCTCTCTGAGTATGCGTCACTCCGATCATGTGTATTTCTTCTGCTTCTCGCTGCTCAGTCATTCGCCGGCACCGAAAGTGGCACTAAGTGATTTTTTCCGGTTTGATAGTACGCAGCACTGCCTCTGTGCGAAGCTCGATCCACCCGGCCATGGGCAATCTCGTAGCGCATATTCAAGACGCGATCGCAACACTAAAGCTACGGCCGGAGATTGTAAGTGCACGCAGAGACCTCGTCTCAACATTTCGCAACGTCGCCGTGAAATATTCTTTACTGATCTGAACAACATTTCTGTGCAAGTGCAAGAGAAATTAATTCGATAATATTTTTAGCCGCTAAGACACGACACGAGGCAAACTACCGAATTGTGCATCGTTCGTCCCTTGAATTGTCCATTTTTTCTTCTGAGTGTTAATTTGGTGCTAAACACATGACAAACTCAGGTGCTAGGTGGGGGGTTGTTCCGTCTTGTGCCTACGTGCGTGACTGTTCATCTATGAGAGATCAAGCAATTGCTGATGTGTGATTAGATGAAAGTGAACATCCATATCCGTATTTATGCCGGGGTTTCCAGTGAGTGCTACATCCACGGCGCCTTTGTCATCGGCAGCGACGATTGCTCGCGGCAATCATCTTCTTTCATTTGTGTCTTTTCTTTTCTGGCTGAGATTTTTGTTTTGATTTTTATTTTATCAAGAGTCTAAATATACTTCGAAAAGGAAAACATTAATAAATTATTTTCATGGAAATGTGTTAAGCGCGTGAAGCTGAAATGGGAACACTGTGTCTGTGTTCACGAACAGTGATTATTTTCGTTGCTACATGTCTCTGAAGCGGAAGCGAATAGCTGCTGGATAGCCCATGATTACTCGAATTATCAAAAGAGCTGGTAGTCCATAATTGGCTTAGTAAACAGTTTTCACAATAGAGTTTGGTGTGAGTGTGAAACTCGGTACGTGTGTGAATTTAACGAGGAAGTCTGATATTATCGCTGCTCTTTTTCACGTCAACACCTCGTCGATATTTGTTGACGATCTTTGCATTCCCTTTATTCGCTCCCATTGACATTTGATCTGATAATTGATTCGTCGCGGTGATCATGACTCAGGCAAAGTTGAGACAAAACATATTTTTATTTGTTTTTATTTGCTTACTGTTGTGTGCCTTGATTTGTTGTTCATGGAATAAGTCGTGCGATCATTTAGCGTTGGGAACAGAGGTGGGATCTGCCCACGGAAATTCCACCATCCGTCCCCCAAGTTGGGCGTTGGAATTAGTTTGAATTTATTTTTAAATCTCTGGATAGGAGTCTTCACGCCAGTTTGGTCTTCAGTTCGAAGATGAGGTTCAAAGAAAGCATTTTTGAAAGAACATAAAATAAATGCTGGAAGCTTGTGAGGGACACATGAGTCGTGTTCCAAAAATAAACATTCGTGTTCTGCTTGTTTGGTTGGTTAATAAATATGGAGCAAATGTGAACACACTCTTTCCCTTGCATGGAAGTGCACATTTCGAAAGAAAACAGAGAAAGCGATCAAAGAAGACTCGAAGGTGGACAATGGAGGTGTTTTAAGTCAGATCTACACATCGGGGGCTAATTCTCTTCTTGAACCTTACTCTGTCTGCTCTTCAGTGCCGATATGCCAGAACTATATTTTATGTACAGTGGAGCTAGGTACCGAGAGGGGGCTACTACTGAATAAACCAGCAGACTTAGACCAAATTTAGTTAAAAACGACTGGAAACTGGAACAAGAATATGGCGGTTTTGACAAGCTGTCCAGCACACCTTATTATCCTTCCTCCATGGTGCAAAATGAAATGGTAAACCTTATTGAATATTTTGACGGCTGGATGTCATCGGTGACTTTGACAGCTTCTCAAACATAACAATTGAAAAAACTATCATTGCTATTTGGTCACCCATTTATGAGTGTATACGTTGTTAGATATTTGTTAAACCTGAAGGCCAACTTCTTCTTCTTCTTCAGATGGCGCTACAGTCCGGGGTGGACCTGGGCCTCAACCAGTAAGCCTCTCCAGCCGGCACGATCTTTTGCCAGCTGTCTCCAACTTCGCACACCAAGTTGTTTGAGGTCCTTCTCCACCTGGGTGCGCCATCGGTTCCGTGGCGTTGTCCCACTGGTTCGGAGTCGAAGATTCTACGGGCTAGAGCAGTGTTGTCCATGCGGTCTACATGGCCCAGCCATCTTAGGCGTTGAATCCGTAGACGCCTGACTAGGTTCATGCCTCTGTACAGCTCGTACAGTTCGTGATTGAATCTTCTTCTCCAAAAACCATCAACGCAGACAGGACCAAAGATTGATCGCAGAACTTTTCTCTCGAACAGACCAAGGACTTCCTCATCCGCTTTTGAGATTGTCCATGCCTCCGCGCAGTACAGCAGGACTGGGATGATCAAGGTCTTGTATAAAGCCAGCTTGGTCCTTCGAGAGAGGACTCTACTACTCAATTGCCTCTTGAGCCCAAAGAACCAGCGATTGGCAAGAGTAATTCTGCGTTTAATCTGGGTACTGGTGTTGTTCGTACTGTTCACCTGCGAGCCGAGGTAGACGAAGTCCTTCCCCACCTCGAAGTTATAGCTGCCTATGGTGACGTTTTGGCCAAGTCGTCGATGTTGTGCGTCCTTTCTCGATGACAGCATATACTTTGTTTACCCTCATTCACTGCTTAACCCATTTTGGCCGCCTCCGCTTCAATACCAGCAAACGCTTCATCGACGGCTCGGTGTGTTCTGCCAATCACGTCAATGTCACCCGCGTATGCTAGCAGTTGTACGGACTTCTGGAAGATCGTACCTCTAGTGTTGGCGTGTGAGTCTTGCATGATCTTTTCCAGGAGGATGTTAAAGAAATCACATGACAGCGCGTCGCTTTGTCTTTTTTGACATTGAAGGTCTCGGTGAGTTCGTTACCGACCTTGATGGAGCAGCGAGAGTTCTCCATCGTCATCCTGCACAACCTAACGAGTTTGGCAGGAATGTCAAAACTAGACATGGCGTTGTATAGCTCGTCCCTATGCAATATGAAATCGACGAATAGGTGGTGGGTGTCGATCTGCATTTCTTGGGTTTTTTTCCAGGATCTGCCGTAGTGTGAAGATTTGGTCGATGGTGGACTTCCCCGGCCTGAAACCGCACTGATAAGGACCTATCAGGTTGTTGACGAATGGTTTCAGGCGCTCACACAACACGGCAGAGAGGATCTAATAGGCGATGTTAAGGAGACTTATCCCTCTATAGTTGGTGCAGTCAAAGGGGTCTCCTTTCTTATGGATCGGGCAAACGATACTGAGATTCCTATCGTCGGGCATGCTTTCCTCCGACTATATCTTACAGATGAGTTGGTGCATGTACCTTACCAGTTCATCTCCAGCTGCCTTAAACAGTTCCGCCGACAGTCCGCCTGCACCAGCAGCTTTATTCGACTTTAGTCTCGATATTGCTATCTTGACTTCGTCTAGGTCAGACACGACCACATGAGGGTATTAGCAATCCCTTGAGCGCGAGCAAATTATAAAAAAATAGCTAGTTCAGTTAAGGATTCTAGGATCTCTCCCGCTTGAAAGTTTTTGAAGGCCCTTTTTATGTCTAAAAATGTAACTACAGTGTATTCTTATATTTTATCCCTTTTCCTATCGTCCGCACTACTTCATGGAGAGCCGTTTCTGCAGATCTTCCTTCCAGACTTCCAGAAAATATGTATCGTTAATTATTAACGATACATATTTTATAAATCGGCATAGGCCACGGAATCCCTACGCCGTCCAGACCTGGTGATTTAAAAGGAGCGGAGCTGTCAATGGCATATACAATTTTTTCATAAGTATTGAGGGATGTGATGTTTACCCAAGATCTGTCAGAGATAAACAGTCAATTCGAGACGCGTAGTTCCATCTTTTCACTAGATTGCCTTGAGACTGCCAGCAGAAGTTCAGTTCTCGCTTATTACCTAGCAGCTTAGTTACTCGTAATTCGCTTGAGTAGCAGCTTGTAGTTTTTCAAATCTTTACGTTCAAAACTACTACACTTAAAGCCTCTCCCTCAAGAGAATAGCTTACTAATCTAACTCCTTCTGCAGACAAGCAGACGATTTCAAGATGGCGAGCGCAGTGTTGACTTCGTTTTGGCATACAACAGCAACGATACCAGCCCTGAGAGTGAACACAAGAGGAGCATATTCGAAGCGCACCTCGTGAAGGAAGGCCTGCAATTGGAGAGGGACATAACGCAAAGAATACACTTCGTGAAGGTGCATGCGCCCGTGGATGTGTTGCAGCGGTATAGTGAGATACTTAAAATTAAACTGCCAATGAAATGGGTAAGTCTACAAACTCTCAAAGAAGGACATCTTGTTAAGCATTCCCTTTCACAGCTCAAGGGACAATCGGATATAATTGATAATGGCTTCGATCTGACAGCGACGATCAAGAGTCTCTTCGGGTGGTGTTGCTCGTCAGTGGAATTGGACAAATCGAAGTTCCCCTCGCGTGAGGAACGGATATACTGTGAATTCTCTAGAAATTATCTGCACCTGTGAGTGGAAACTCGATCACAAATGATGAACTTTCTGATTTATGTGTTGTCTTTGGAACGCAGGTTCGACTGGGAGCAACCGGACTTCTTCGACGATGCTGTGAAAAATTCCATAATCAACTTCATCCTCGAACGGCAGCACTTTGTGGAGGGCGAGGAGACGCCTGACAACTTGGGAATTGAAAAGTTAATTGAAGACAAGGTCTACGACAGCGCGTACACCCTTCATAATGTGAGTAGATTGACGTGAACTCTAATGGGGAACTGACACTTTTTTTCGTTGCAGGATCATGACAGGAAACTTTTGCTTAGTGAATGGGCAACTGTGCGCAAATGGATGAAGTAAGTTGTGGCAGTTTGAGTGGACGCATATTCATAGTCTTTTATTTCAGCCATCAACCACTGGACAACGTGAGAGAGTACTTTGGACCGAAAGTTGCCTTATACTTCGCTTGGCTGGGATTTTATACTCACATGCTTATACCAATCAGCATATTTGGTATCTTGTGCTTTTTGTACGGCTTCATCACGTGGGGGTCGGACCCCATTAGGTAGGAGGCCATTCTGCTCACGTCTTGAAAGCACGCTCACACTTTGCCCTCTTTTTTCCAGCAACGAGATATGCAACGACAACAAAACCACGCTAATGTGCCCGCAGTGCGATAGGCGTTGTGACTTTTGGAAGCTACAGGACACGTGCAATTCATCGAAGATGAACTATCTGATAGACAACAATGTGACGGTGCTCTTCGCGTTTGTAATGTCCGTCTGGGGTAAGTATCCCTGCTCCTCCACTTCTGAGTCGTCTATCTCACGAGTGACTTGATTTTCTTTTAGCGGTTTTGTACCTTGAATTGTGGAAACGTTACTCCTCCCGGTTGATTCATCGCTGGGGTCTGTTGGGCTTCAGCCATGAAGTCGAACATCCAAGGCCTCAGTATTTAGCCAAGCTGCGGAAAGTTCACGCGACAAATATAAACTTTATCAACAACGTAATCGAACCGGATGTGCCTTTTTGGAGAACAAAGTTTCTATCCGACATCACCAGTTACTCAATTATGATTCTCTTTGTAAGCACACACGACGTCTCTCAAAGGTCCACCAATAAAGAGCCGCCATCTATTTCGTTTTACAGATTTGCATTTCATTGATTGCCATCTTCTCGTTGATCGTCTATCGCATGGCTCAACGCGCCTCGCACAGCATTCTGGGAAACGAAGACTCAGCCACCTACAAGATCATGGTTCTACCACTGACCGCTGGTATTATCGATCTGATCGTAATCTCAATTCTGGATCTGGCCTACTCACACCTGGCAGTCTATTTAACTGACCTGGAATATCGTCGCACGCAAAACGAATACGACGAGAGTCTGACAATCAAGAACTACATGTTCCAATTTGTGAACTACTACTCGTCGTTGTTTTACATCGCCTTTCTGAAGGGGAAATTCGTTGGCTACCCGGCGAAGTATAATCGAATATTGGGCTTCCGTCAGGAGGAATGCGCCCCCGGTGGATGTCTGATGGAACTATGCATGCAATTGGTTATTATTATGGTGGGCAAGCAAGCTGTGAATGCGATGATTGAGATGCTTATACCGTATGCGAAGAATGCAATAAATAAGATCAGAGCCAGCTTTGGCATGGAACACGACAGTACCGAGAACAAACTGATCGCGTGCAATCAATGGACTGATGATTATCATCTCATTCCGTGGACACACAGTTCATTGTTCTCAGAATATCTTGAGATGAGTAAGCATCATCAACACTTTCAAATTCATCCACTTCAATTGACTGTTCCACCTTCTAGTCCTTCAGTTTGGATTCATTACACTCTTTGGATTGGCATTCCCATTGGCACCCCTCCTAGCCCTCGTGAACAATGTGATAGAGATGCGATTGGATGCATTTAAAATGTTGAAGTTCTTCCGTAGGCCAGTGGCGCAGAGAGTTCGCAACATTGGTGTTTGGTACAACATAATGGCGATCGTTAGCAAAATTGCTGTGGCCTCTAGTGTAAGTTAGACTACGCTTGAGTAGAAGCAGCCATTCTTGTGACGTTAATCATTTCCTTTCACAGGCGATGATAATTGCATTCTCAACAAATCTGATACCGAAGATGATCTACTGGGCAACGACGCACGATAACTCATATGAGGGGTACTTGAACTTCACCCTGGCGTATTTCAACACAGTCGATTTTCAGGTATGTCGTCCTGTGTGAGTGGCCTTGGCAGATTCATGAGCTTTTTTTTCGTTCTAGTCTCAAATTCACTTGCCGGCGGGTTCCCAGAATGTGACCAGTTGTAGATATACTGAATTTCGGAATCCTCCGTGGGATGAACATCCTTACAAGAGACCACTCGTTTACTGGCGAATACTGGCGGCACGGCTGGCATTTATTGTAATTTTCCAGGTAAGAAAAAACTCTGAAAAGGTTTTCACATTTGATGGAGAAGCAGTGGAACAAGGGGGAACACTTTTTCCATAAGCTTCAATTAGGCCTACAATTTCTGGTGGTAGGGCGTGGGAAATGTGATCCATCTTGGGGGGCTACCTTAACTTGTCTTCATATGAGTGAGTGATGCACGACGAGCTTAGACAATCTTTGAAAATAATCTCCAGGAATGGAAGAATCGGGTTTGATTATCCCATCTGAATCAGGGTATTCTATTTTTTCTTCTACTGGCGCTGCAGTCCGGGGTGGACCTGGGTCTCAGCCAACAGGTTGCAACGACAATTAGGCAGCTGCCTTCGATTTCGCTTACCAAGTTGGTAGTGATCCTTCTCCACTTGTGTGCGCCATCGGCTTCGTGGCCGCCCTCTTCTGCTTTGTACCACTGGTTCGGATTTGAAGATTCTTTACGCTAAAGTAGTGATATCCAGGCGTTCTGCATGGCGTAGCTATCTTTGGCGTTGATGCCGTAGACGCCTGAGAAGACTCATGCTGCTGTTGAATCTTGTCCTGCACCACCAGCTTTATTCGACTGTAGTCTCAATATCGCTATCTTGAATTCGTCTATGACGGTTGGACTTTCTGAGTGTTTCAGAGAGACTCGAACGGCAAAGTCCAGATCAGGGTATTTAAAAGGTTTAAAACATCCGGTCTTAAGAGTCTGGTCTTTGGAACGTTCCCAACATCGAAGGTAACGATCATTTAGGTATTTTCAAGTAGTATTTCATTCATTAAAATCTAAGCCAGTAAAGAACTGTGGTCGAATCATCACGAATGGCGTCAAGACTAATGATGGGTCTGGCGCTGACGACTTCGTGGTTGGCGACAGCACTAGACACACGATACAAGGTTAATTTGCGTTGGATTTTAAACCGGAAACGTATGCGACCCTAATAGCCACGAACTATATTGTGAAGAACAGGTGGAAGGGGCGAAGTATTTGTGTCTGTAACGATAGCCAAGTTGACCAGTTCCAGGATAGTTCTGGAATGCAAGTCTTCTCTGAATTTGATCAACTTATTTGAAGACTCCTTTTGGCTTCCGCGCAACCACGGGAAATGAGATCGCCAATGAAGTTGCTAGACAGGGATTAGAGGAGATATTCTCAGGAATTCAGAATTTGAGATGGGACAACCTGCGTCTTGGTTGGTGATTCCATCGATGGTTGGGCAACTCGAGAACCCAATCGGAGGTGGCATGACTCTCCAGGATGCCGACATACCAAGTGCATGCTCCCTAAGGTCCGTAGGAAATCCGCGGAATTCTTTTACATCTTAACAAAAAAGACTGGAGATGACTTACCGGCGTAATAACTTTACCGGCCGAAACACCTAAACGTGTTTGGCCTAAGCGATGAGACCCTCTGCACCCGCCTCTGAAGTAGATGGCAGTACTGTAGAGTATTTCCTTTACCACTGCTGATGAGCTGATGATGTGGGCTCCTCATCACAGAAAGGCCTGCTGGTCTTTCTCTGATGGCAAGACAAAAAAAAAATTTCAACGAATGTAGGTTGCTGCCTGGTCAATGGACCAGTTTTTGAGTCTGAGTGCTACAATTTGGTGTTAAACGAACAGACAGAGGTCGCGCTTTGTGGGTTGAGTCCCTATTCCGACCCGGATAAAGAAGAAATACATTTTATAAGCCAAAACATTAGGGCAAGGAGGTGGTTGATATGATCAACAGACCGTCAGGAGGTCCAGGAATTGGCATCACCTGCAGATTGAGGATCAAATAGAATTTCCAAAGTTTCGCTACTATATGAGGTTCAAGGTCAGGTGGGTCAAACCTGACCATTGTTAGCCTCTTAGTCTTTAGAGAGTTTACAAGCATTTTTTGTGTCTTATGAAACGAAATAAAGTTTAATGTTTCCACCAATTTTTCTTGCAGAACATTGTTGGTACGATACAAGCGCTGGTTGCATGGTCAATACCAGATGTCTCGGGTAAACTTCGCAAGCGTATCAAACGCGAGGAGTTCCTCATTCGCGAGAATATAATCGAATACGAGAAGAGAGCCGCCGCGGAAAAAGCCGCCATATGCAGAAACAATCTGCAATCAACGAGTGAGTCACAACAAAATGAAGCAGCCCCAACGGACGGCGACGTTGTGCGACGACGACAAAACACCAATTCATTCGCAGAAAACCCTGACGATCAGACAACATCAGTCTAGCATAGTAACATAAAGAACAACTTAAACATCAATTGCATTTATCGGCTTCGGATTCCTAAAACGAAACACGAATCAAAATAAGTTTACAATTTGTCTTGTTGTATAGAAATTACATAATTTAATAAGCTATAAGTACTTAAGGATAAATGAAGAAGGGAATGACAGTGGTTATGCTCAAGAAAGCTTTATGTAAAGAATTGTACAATGTTTCCAAGGATAAGCCTTAAGTTTAGGGAAAAAAAAACAGAAGCCTAGGATATGAACTAGTTTTTAGCAAAAAGAATTATCCTAAGTGGCTAGAAAAATAACTGCCTTCATTTCGAACAAACAGAATTGTTAGTAGTTTCTCTTGGTTTAAATTCAATACGTGTGTAGAGCTTTTGATGGCTAAACACTTGTAATATATTAATCTCTGCTGCCGAAGTGTTAGATATTTATATTGATACATGACAATACATTGACTGCTTAAATTATAATTCATCGTTTGCGCACTTTTCTACAATCAGTTGAGAATAGAGTAAACAAATCAAAAAAAGAAAGCAAAAATGAACAAGAATCAAACAAAACAAAAAGCTTATATATCAAGTAACATTCGTCCAATTTACAATGAATTTTTAACGAAACACTTTATTGGTTGTTCTTACTAAATACAAACTCAACGAAATAGTTAATCAAAAGAAGAAACAGCTTATACAATGCCAGTCAAGTAATATTCAGTCATACGAGCAGTTGGAAAGGGAGTGACACTGTTCTGTCCGATCGTTTGATACTTTCACATTTTGTTTGCATTTAGTTATGAAGATGAAGTTGGGCTTGTAAAGGATGCTTAGGCTAGAAGAAGTGAAAGTTGTTAAACTTAAATTTAGGACCCAACTGTAAGTGACTCTGGTAAACTTGAGCTTATGTGAAGAGCGATCGAAATGTAGGCATCGTCAATACTCCATTATTGCTTCTAAAATATATAGTTTACTGAAATGCTGCAGAAGCTTGGCCTGGGTCCTCTATGGACTATAGCGCTACCAATTTTATGATAAAGTGTTCAATTGATTTTGTTAACACTTGAAACACGGTCACTCAACTGTCGTTTTTATACACACAGCGTGAATGGATTCGATCAATGAACGAAACTCGACGAAACAGTCAAGTGGTTTATTAGCTTAAGCCATAGACATCGTAAAGTGTCCATAATTTCTTCTGAAACATCAAGTTTACTCAAGTACTTGCTTTATTTTGTTGACACTTGCAACACTGTCACACAACTGTCATTTACATAATTAACATTACGATAATTTAACGAAATTCAACGAAACAGTGAAGTAAGTGGTGTATCATTTCTGTAAATTTGGGCTAATGGTTTAGCCAAAGGCATCGACAAAACGGTACAAAACAGTGAACTGGTGTACCATTTCTGTGTCTTTGCGTGAAGTCTTACGCCAAAAGCATCGTCAAGTGTCCATAATTGCGGAACATCAAGTTTATTCAAGTGTTTACTTTATTTTATTGACACTTTCAACACTGTCACACAACTGTATTGCTTAAGCCAAAGATGTCGTCAAATGTCCATAATTGCTTATAAAAAATGAAGTTCAGTTTATTCTTTTGACACCTTCAACATCAATTGTCATTTGATTTTACGCGTTATTGCGTCCACAACTTCTTCAATAATCAAAACTGAACAAAACTTAACGAAACCGAAGAAAGTGGCCACAGTGTATTCACTCGATTGCTTACGTTTACAGAAGTCCCTTGCTCCCATTGTGGATGAGTCCTGGAAGTTGTCTTTGAAATGATTTAGAAGACGTGTCAGACTCCGAGAGGGACTCACTCCTCATTAGCCAATATCACGGTGCTCACTCTGTCAAGATGTTTAAGATCTTGCAAAGTCTAGTCAATGGAAGGGAATAACAATAGCTGATCAATTCATTTCACCGTAGACCCAAATTTAAATGGGTTCGGAATGGGCATGAGCAAGCACTTGTCCACATAAACTCTCTCTTAATTTTAAAACCATCATCAATTCCTCATCCGAATCATAGTCAAACGATAAAACAGGAAAGAATAGTGTCACTTCTAGTTCGACTACAGCAACAGTAACATTTGTTTAATTTAACAACATAAAATTAAGAAATAAATAAGAACAAAATACAAAGACTTTAAAGCATACATTCTTAAACCACTTTATACCATATGTAAGAAAATGAAACAACAGAAAGAAAATATACGATTATTTTCTCTCTCTCCCAGTGACCAGAATATCCGTACCTTACTAGAAACAAACAAGAGTAGATATGTGTGCCAATTTGTTGCAAAGTAAAACCTAATATATGTAACCCCCTTAACCTCTATTCACTGTTATGTACATACTCAGAATTCTAGTGGCACACATAACGAATTGTTTTTGTTCTTAAAAGAGAATTTACTTTTGCAATACAATCAATCATAAATTTTCCTGGTTATTTTTTTTCTCTTCTTCCACGCGACATGTAAATGCTGGATTCAAACAAAAGATATATTTATACATATACATAAACCTAGGATTAAGTTTATTACTCGAGGAAGCGCAGATAGAAAGAGGACATATTATGTAATCTGTTTTACACAACAAATCAAGAATATTGTTCGAGGTATATATTTACACAAATACTGAAGAGATTTGTATATTTATTGCAGAGGGAATGATCAATTTGTTAAGTTATTTAATTAATTAAAGATACTATTGTATGAAATGATATCAAAATGTTTTGAAATCGGAAATGAGAATATTCTATTTGCACACACACATATTTTTTATACATAAAAATGTTAATTATACTTTATTTTTTCTTTTTCTTTTTTTTTATATTAAAAAAATATATATAATATATATGGAGTCGACTTGTATAATGTATGGATTGTAGGAGAAAAGTAAACAGATGATACAATCAATTTTGAATGTTTTCCTTGCTTCTCTTCGTAACTACAGTCCGTGGTGGACCTGGGCGTCAGTCAAGATGACTCTCAAACTAGCGCGGTCCTTGGCTAGGTGTCTCCAGTGCCGCCGGGCTCATCTCCCTTTAGTGATGGCGGCCGCCAAGACTCCAGAGCTACCAGGTGCGTCCTTCTATAGCTACTCCGACATATTCGGAGTTCAGGTCTAGAAGGTCCTTTCAAGGCCAGGTCGGGGCCTTGGAATGACGATGGTGGAGGAAGAGCCTTAGAACCAACGGCCACGCTCACAGTCTCAGCGAGGTACCACCCGCAGGTTAAAGAATAGAGCTTACCAGTTGGGGCTTGTGCGTGAGGTTGACTCCTTCACCACGTAAAAATCACACGAGACAACCAAATGCCTCGGATACGGATGGAATTTATGTTAACAACACCAGCAAACGAAACAAGGCAATGATTTTCGGATCTGCACTTGGAATATTTGGTTCCTTAACGATGAGATGGCAGGCCCTGGACGAATTGGGTTTCAATCAAAGAGTCTCAACAGCTGGCACGATCTTTAGTCAGCTGTCTCGAGTTTCGCACGCCAAGTTGATTGAGATCCTTCTCCACTTGCCAGTGCCATCGGTTCCGTGTGAGCCCTTTATCTGTTCGCCCAGATGTCCCACAATTTCAGATTCGAAGACGTTCTTCTAGAGCAATGTCATCCATGCTATCTTAAGCGTCGAATCTGTAGACGCCTGGCTAGTCTCATGTCGCTGTATAGCCAGTACAGTTCATGGTTGAATCTTCAACAAACAGGAAAATAGATAGGCTCCAACGAGAGCCACTGAGGCTGGATCAACTCTTGGTGAGAGAGAGAGAGAAGTGGTTGTGTCACACGGTATGACTCACACCTAGCGAGTTTCCCACAGTGTCCTAGCACTCGTATTGAATTGAACTGAATGAAATTAGTAGTGAATACAATCATAGGAGCTGCGAGAACAATAGGTCTGTTTTGCCCCTTTTCTTTATTTGAGACATGTAAGCTGTCTTCAAAAATTGTATGACCTCCAGATGGAATTTCCGATTTGGACTATCGACGAGTAGGTGTGGTGTTCTATAGTTTCCTTTGATTGTCCGCAGTGTCTAGCGTTGCTTCTCTTGGAATTGAACTTCATGCATTTTTCTGGAATGCATAAGTCCCTCTGTTCCAAAACTGATGTAGTTATTTAAATGTTTGAGTGTGTCCACGTTATTGAATCCATAATTATGGAAAAGTCCAAGCTCCTGATCATTATGGCTGAGCCATCTCGTTGACAGACACTTCATCGAAATGCCGACTACTTTAATTGTGTCTCCAATCGATTTGATCGTGCCTTTGGAAGCTTCCCTGAACGATATGGTTCTAACTGACCACGAAGGCGGGTCGGGACAGAGGAGGCCTTCAATTCCCAACACGCTTTAATAATATTCATGGCTCGACCTCTATCGAGTTGCTTGAACCGTCATAAGACTCTATGTCCCCTAGAGCAACATGAGTCTTTACTATCCACCTCGACTGTAGCACACAGATTGCCGAGACTAAAATCTAGACGACAATACCGGCATGGCCTCGTTTCGATAAGTTTCGTTCACTTTCACTTTAATTGACTTTTTTTTTGGTTTTTTTTTTGCGTAAGTTCCCTGGTGTAATTTATTATCACTACATTTCATCTGATTTTGACACAATCTGTAACACTCAGTGCGTTCATTATGGTCCACCCATAAAATATGCATTTTTTCTTCCCAAACGTGTTCTTTCTTCTGGTGGCGATTCACTCCAGGGTGGACTTGGACCTCAGCCAACAAGCCTCTCTAGCTGGCACGATATTTAATCAACTGGCGCCAATGCCGCACCACAAGTTGGTGAGCTCACTGTCCTCAATTGCGTTGTCCCATTGGTTCGAAGAAGAATATTCGGGTTGGGGCAATGTTGTCCATGAGCATTAAATGGTCTAGCCATCTTAAATGTTGGAACCGTAGACTCCTAGCTACGGGTTCGTGGTTAAATCTTCTTCTCCCCAACTCAACTACCAACGCAAATAGGACCAAAGATTGAACGAAGAACTTTTGATACCACCAAGGGCTTCTTCATCCGCTTTTGAGATTGTCCAGGCTTTCGTGCCATAGAGCAGCAGAGGGTTTATCAAGGCTTGGTCCTTCGAAACAGGGCTCTACTACTCAATTGCCTCTTGAGCCCAGCGTAACAGCTATTGGCAAGAGTTCCTCCGCGTTTGATCTCGGTGCTGATGGTATTCATACTGCTTGAGTTAGACGAAGTCATTTGCTACCTCCTACCACTAGACTATTTTTTCACCGAGGATTAAAACTTCTGTAGATCCCATATCCAACAATCATCAATCAGCCAGCTCCTCGTTTGCCCTTCAATTGCACGCCATTTAACCGTTAAATTTCATAATATCCAATATCTGATGATATCTAATCTCCAAATAGGAGGACGCACTTATGAATTGATTGTAATCAGCACACTCTGTCATATTTATTAAATTAGCTCCTACATAACATCTACTTATCTTTGTTTGGTACTTGTATCAATTTGTGGACGATACGACGGTTTCATCGTCAACTAATTGACTACACGGTGCAGTGTTATCTGTTTAATTGTTGTTGGACAAACGAGAATGAAAGGTCTGTCAATGGTTCTTGGAGAATAAATACGAGTTCCCATTGAGGTCCTCGTGCATAACTATGAACTGAAAAATTTTGTGGAGACATGCTGAAAACGACATCAACGTCGTTAGTCAGTCTGTCTAATAGAATTTTCTATATCCTGGTAAACACTGCCAGGTGAGTAGTGACGAACATCAACAAGGATCGAAGAGATGGGGCCAGGATCTTTTTAAAATTTACACAATCCAACCAACGAACGCATGTGGAGGTATCCCAATAACATGCGCTACGTCCCTTTCACCGGATACAGCCACAAGGAGAGTGGAACTGCACATAATTTGACGATGGGAGTACAACTAGAGGAGATACAACTAATTTTCATGATCTTCGTAGAACGTAGGTTATGGATCACTCCAAGGAAGAACACAAACTATCTGCGAACATTGTTCAACAAGAGGTTTAGATCTAAGAACCAAGTGGATGCTATTCATTGCTTTCGCCCTTTATTTCATAGACCTGCAGCTCCCCAGCAGCCCGATCTTTAGGCAGCTGCCTCCAGCCTTGCTTGGAGACGTAATGGAATCGGCCCTCAAAAACTTGACGAAGTGGACAGACAATATTGGACTGGATGTGAATTCCTCCAATACTGAGCTTGTACTGTTCAGGACGAAATATAAAACCCTAAGTCCACCGAAGCTGAGAGTGAAGGGAAAGAACTGGCTTTAACTGATCGCGATAAATTCCAAGGCGTTATAGTCGACAGCAATTAAGCTGGAAACTCAATATACTACAACGTATCATGAAAGCATCTATTGCACTTTATACTTGCAAGAGAATTGGAATCAAACTGAAAATAACATACTGGCTGTACACAGCAATAGTGCGACCATGTATTACAGGGCAACTCATACCAACGCCCACAGTCGCCCTGGAAATGATTCAACATCTTCTTCCCACAGACATCTATGTACTGGACAGCTCTAAGTCTAAGAGAATGTAACCGCTGAACCGAAAGAACACACAGCAAAGGGCACGCGGAGATGCTCCAAAATCTGAAGATCTCTAAGGCAACAGAGCATCTGACGCCTATCCTAGACTTCGAAATTAAGCACAATACCATACTTCCCACGAGAGCAGATTGCGAAGGAGACAAAGTCCGTTGCTATGGACCTGCCACACAGACGGCTCTAAATCAGATGAGCGAACGGGCTTTGGTATTTACGCCAGTTCCCGAGATATCTCTATCGCTCTCCGGCTGCCGAAACACTGCAGCGTATTCCAAGCAGAAGTAACAGCTGTTCAACAGGCAGTCCACCAACTGTGAATGATCCCGATGGACGGCTTATGAATTGTTTTAAACATGGATAGTCAGGAGGATATTAAGGCTCTGGAAACAACTTCAATCAAATCCAATATGGTAGAACTCTGCCGCATTTTTTTACAAATAAAATACTGCACTACGACACCGGGGATGGGATAAGGCAGTATCACGTCACAGGCGGTGTACCTCAGGGCTCCGTACTAGGTCCTCTACTGTGGAATCTTATGTACGATGACGTCCTCAAACTTCGAACCCCGAGATCGTTGAAAATAATTGGTTTCGCCGACGATATAGCGATCGTAGTAGCAGCCAAACATCTGGAAGAGTTAGAACATGATTGCAGTGAAGCCATCGGGATGGTACAGGACTGGCTAGTAACCATGGACTTACAATTCTTCTTCTTCTTCTGATGGCGCTACAGTCCGGGGTGGACCTGGGCCTCAACCAGTAAGCCTCTCCAGCTGGCACGATTCTTAGCCAGCTGTCTCCAGCTGCGCACACCAAGTTGATTGAGGTCCTTCTCCACCTGGGTGCGCCATCGGTTCCGTGCGCGTCCTCTTGCGTCGTCCCACTGGTTCGGAGTTGAAGACTCTTCGGGCTGGACAGTGTTGTCCATGCGCTCTACATGGCCCAGCCATCTTAGGCGTTGAATCCGTAGACTCCGCTGCGTCCGCCTGACTAGGCTCATGCCGCTGTACAGCCCGCACAGTTCGTGGTTGAACCTTCTTCTCCAATAACCATCAACGCAGACAGGATCAAAGATTGAACGCAGAACTTTTCTCTCGGAAAGACCAAGTGCTGCTTTATCCCCTTTTGAGATTGTCCATTCCTCCGCAACATAGAGCAGGATAGGGAGTATCAAGGTGTTATATAAAGTCAACTTGGTCCTTCGAGAGAGGACTCTACTACTCAATTGCCTCTTGAGCCCCAAGAAACAGCGATTGGCAAGAGTAATTCTGCGTTTAATCTCGGTACTGGTGTTGTTCGTACTGTTCACTTGCGAGCCGATGTAGATGAAGTCCTTCACCACCGATAGCTGCCTATGGTGACGTTTTGGCCAATTCGTCGATGTTGTGCGTCCTTTCTCGATGACAGCATATACTTCGTTTTGCCCTCGTTCACCGCTAAACCCATTTTGGCCGCCTCCGCTTCAATGCCAGCTAACGCTTCATTGACGGCTCGCTGTGTTCTGCCAATCACGTCAATGTCATGGACTTACAATTAGCTGAGGAAAAAACCGAAGTAGCACTAATCAGTAGCAGACAAGCTACTGAGTGACAGTTGGTGACCACTTTGTAGTGTCTAAAACTGCTCTGGCAATCATTGGAGGACAAAAACAAAAGAAAAGGCTACTCTTGGCTCTATGGCTCCCAAATATGGGCGGGGGTAATGAACACTAAATCATACAGTCAATGCTTTGAAAGTATGCACCGCCTTCCGAAACACCTCATACGACGCGGCATGCGTACTGTCGGGAATGGTGCCGATGGACCTCCTCACCAAGGAGACCGCATGAAAATATCGTGCCAAAAAACTAAAAGGCCTACAGCGACGAGTCGAAGTGAAGATGGACTAACACGCAGAGTAAACCTCGAAGAATGGCAAGAAAAATGGAACCCTTCTGACAAAGGTAGATGGACGCAGAGATTGATCCCCAATATCGACCCTTAGATCAAGAGAAAACATGGGGAGCTGAATTTCGACATAAGGCAGATCCTTACTGGCCATGGATGTTTCAGAGCATATCCCGCCAGATTCGGACATGAAGACACCCCTTATTGTCCAATGTGCACAGACGCAGTGGAAAACGCGGAGCATATAGTGTTCCACTGTCCACGATGTCGTGATTATCGAAACCTGTTGACGAACAGACTGGGCGTGAACCTAACCCCAGAGAATATAATCACACTGATGCTAAACACACAAGAAGCTTTGGAAGCAGTAAGTGAAACCGTGGTCATCATCATGAAGGAGCAACGACGACAGGAACGACAACGAAACGCAGCGCAGGTATCTGCCAATACGAACGAGCCGAATGTATAAGGCCGAAGAAACCCCTCGCGATGAAATGCTTGACGGCAGTGCCGCGAGGACCAGGGTTAGAAGGGGAGGTGCGTTTAGTGGGTGGAAATCGCACACTGTTACTTAGCACGGGCTAAATATCGTCTTTGAAAGATTCCCACCTCCCGTGAAAAAAAGCTCTGCCGCCTATCCATAAAGGAAACAGCGGACAGATACAATCTCACACTGTGCTGTTCCCGCGGGTACAAGGATATTCCAGACAATAAAAGAGACGACAAACTAGTAATATACGCTTAATTTTAAGGGCATAAAATATTTGTGCTGCTATTTCTTTCAACATCCTCCACATTTGTGGCTGCCGTTCTACCTTATAGGATTTCTCTCCGGCAACGCTGGACGTACATATTCCACACACCCAATCTTGACGTGTTACTCTTGTTTTGTATTCGTAATCAACCTCATTTCAACCAAATCCCCCTTTAAATGTATTTAATTCAGAGCCACCTGAACGAGCCATGTATCCAACAAGTGATTACTTGGAATATCTGTCCTTAGTCCCAGGTGCAGTGGATTATGGATTTTATTCACTTCCTTCGATCCTAAACGTGTGCGAGAGGGTGTAGAGAGAGACAAAGGCAAAAGCACACACCTTTCGATGTATTCAAACGTGGAGGATATAGAATTTGTTGCCACGTGACGTTGTATCCTCATCGAATGAGGGGGGCCATCAAACCAGGTACAGCAGGAACGTGCACTGTAACGTGACCTATGATGTAACACACACAAGGACAAAATCTCGGATTCTGGTAGCATACACTGAATTAGAAAATGTTACGTGCGTCCAATTATGAAGTGTTCTATATAAATTCTCTTCGCTCCAAAGAAGATAAATTTGAAGCATTTAATGTCACCAAGCAAGGGCACACGCCATCTACGTGTTGGACAGAGTCGCAATGGTCTTAAAGACGTCGGATTAATCAAGGACATGTCGTTAGCCTCGGCTTGGTAGGACATCAGTGCATTATAACATCTGTTTCTATGGGCTCCAGAGGCAATTGAGTAAAATAGCCGTCTCCGGCAGGACGAAGTTGATTTTATATAAGGCACTGATCATCCCAGTCCTGCCCTACGGCCCAGGGGTATGGACAATCTCAAATGCAGATGCAGTCTCTTCAAGAGAAAAATTCTGTCTGCGGTCTTTGGTCAGGTTTGCGTCGATGGCAGCTGGAGGAGTAGATTCCCCACAAAATCTACAGGTTATACAGCGACATGAGCCTGGCTAGGCATCTGCGGATTCCAGCCCTAAGGTGGCTGGGCCATGTTGAGCGTATGGACAACTCTGTTCAAGCCCAAATAATATTGGACACTGAACCTGTGCGACAAAGAGGACGCCCATGTCTAGGGTGGCCCACCCAGGTGGAGGAGGACTTCAACTAACTTAGCGTGCGAAGCTGAAGACAGCTGACTAAAGTTCATGCCAGCTGGAGAGGCCTGTTGGTTGAGACCCAGGTCCACCCGGACTGTTTTTATTTGTCCAGGGCCTGCGCGAGCTTATCGTCTGATGAGTGACCTAACAGTCCACGTGCAGAACCGCAAATCATTGCCCTTGTTTCGTTTGCTGGGATTGTCAAAATTGTTCAGTCTCTAAACCATTCAATTCAATTGTTTGTCTCTAAACCGTAATATTTTTACGTGATGAGGGAGTTAACCTTACGCACAACCCCCAACTGGGAGGCCAGGCCCAATTCTTTAACCCTCGGGCGAAGGGTCCGGGCTCCCGTGTTTATAACCTCGATGAGTCTATAACGTTCTTCTGCCACCGTCTCAACTCCAAGGCCTGACCTGGCCTTGAAAGAAGCTTCAAAACCTGTGATCTGAATAAGTCCAAGTAACTCTAGAATGACAGCGCACCAGGTAGCTCCTTCGGACTGGAGACTTCGGATGCCGCCGTTGGCCAGACAGTTTTCCAGCTCCTCCGCCGCCATCCATAAAGACAGATCTCATCTGTATAGACTCACTCTCCCGCCTCTCTCGTCTGGAGCCACCACCGACGTCACATGGGGGTTGGTTACCCCATCCTCAATGGAATGTGCTCGGCTTCCAGATTTCACCACGTGGAGGTGAGAGTAGGAGTTCGTTGATAGAGCCAGACGCCATGTCAACGCCATGAAATCCATACCAATGACATGCAGCTGTCAAATTTTTCCTGAGGTTCGCAATTTCGTCATGCATCGTTTGTCATGTCATTTTAAAAAATGTCCTAATTCAAGCTCAATTGTAAATATGCGCAACGTACATTTCATCCAGATGTCGGTAGTCTTCGTGGCTTTAGAGTGTGTGAGAGTGACTATTCTCCTTTGGACTTTAATCAACCAAAAAGCGATTGGTGCTAGATGACAAGGCCAGTATAGAAGAAGACCCAGAAATATCGATTCGGCACCGATCAGATGAATTGAACATGCCAGAGTGTCAATGTGGCTTATTTGCGGTTCTATTTGACTCTTACTTATTTACTGCTAAGGTCAACGAGGGTTGGAGCCTGAGCTTATACCTTTCAATAGTTGACGCTTCTGCGCTCGCTACTTCCAGTCATCGAGACCAAGTTGTGTTGCGTTCTTGATAACTGGTGTGTGCACAGACCGTGTCCCTAGATTTGGGTCTACATCCGTATAAGACGCAGGAATGGCAGCCCTATGGTTCGGTAATTGGTCAGAGATCCGGATTCGGCGAGGCCCATTTTTTTTATCAGAGGTCAACAATGCATCCACAACGATTGACTGTTTTGTGCGGAAATCAAATGGGAAAGGAGACACAGTCATCGTCAATATTCTCACCTTTAAGAGCGATGTTATGCGTCTTTCTGTGGATAGAGGTTGACAAGATCGATATATCCCTGATGCGGTTCCAAAAAGACGGCGTAACATGCAATACAAGCGACGCAACACTCGAAGATGTGCAGGCGAAATTTGGCGACTGGCTGGGTATGGTTCAGTGTTTGTTTTTTTTTTTTTTTAATGCATACATTCTAGCGCTAAGGCACAGTTTCCTAGTGAATGAAGGTTTGAGCTAAGTTTGAGTTAAGTTCAGCTGAGCATCAAATGAGTTAAAATTTTTGGTTTAACTCGTCCGGTTTCACAGTAAAATCTGAATTTCTTAATGCGAAAGGAAACAAAATGGCCGCCGCTCTACATGCAATAAAAGCGACGCAACGCTCGAATTTGTGAAGGAGAAATTTGATGACCGAGACCGGGCGAGCGTTTCACCACTCATCGCGATCGTGAAACTCCACACCTGGCTACAGCGAGCCGCTAACAACCCAATCACTTTGGAATGGCTCGAGATCAGCAGCCGAGGAACATATTGCACCGAGCCATCAAAGGTTGAACCGATCGCTTGAACACACTGTCAATGAAGCCGTGAAGATCACTAAATAATTCCTGAATTCATTTTATATTTCAGACGGTTGTTGTTCTATTTAAATTTATTTTTAATCTAGTCACCCTGTCACAGAGATGGACAGTGAGTCCCTTCATGAATTGCAGGAGATTGCTAATAACACATCGCTTCAGTACAAAGGGTAACTTGGGTTGCTGAAAATCTTCAACAAGCCACTATGTGACCCGTGTCCACATAGTAGTGTCAGATTTTTTCTGACTAAAAACACCCTTCCCTTTTGGTTTTTCTTTACTACAACTACGCTTCCTTATCTCGTAGCTTACATTTAAGGATATTTTCGCGTGTTGCAGGTAGACCTTCGGTAAAATCACCTGCCATGACCATCGTTAGGATGGTTTATTATTAATGCAAAACGAGCGGTCTCGTACGCTGGAGACAATGACCACGAAGTTTGTTATTTCTTCGTCGACGGTAGTTATCCCTAGGTCCCTTTGTATATCACAATTCCTGATTTACCAGGGAGCTTTCCGTATAATTTTATTTTGAAAGGACTGAATAAATCCTCTGTTATTTGCTTTGTTACATCCCATAGCTGTATGCCGTAAGTCCATATAGGCTTCAGTACTTTCTTGTATAATAGCAGTTTGTTGTACATGCTTAACTTGGAGTGCCTTCCAAGTTTTTTTTTTTTGTTTTTATAATTTGCGCGTGCTCATGGGATTGCTAATACCCTTATGTGTCCGGGGTCAAGACACAGCACGGACCGAAGGTATAGAGGGAGAAAGGGAGGGGAGGTACCTGTGCACATTGGTCTTAAATATCTGCGGGTTGTAGTCTGTGAGAAATATTAGTTTGGGAAGAGCATTCCATATTCGTGCAGTGCGGCTGAAGAACGAGTCTCTGAATTTAACTGTGCGTCCGAAAGTAGGCTTAAGGGTATACTGATGGGCATTCCTGGCGAGACGAGTATTGCGGGTGAATTCATGGAGAGGAGGAATGCAGTTGGCTAGCTCACTTGAGCATCGTTTGTTGAAATAACGATAAAACACGGACAAAGAAGAGACGGTACGTCGATGTTCGAGCGAGTCGATGTTCGAGCGAGTTTATCGCTCGCTTTTGGATTCTATCAAGTAGGTGCAGTGTGGTCTTGGGGGCACCAGACCAGATATGAGCGTTATACTCAAGCTTGGGGCGTATGTACGCCTTATAAATTAAAGCCAAATCAGAAGGGGTGAAATATTTCTTGCATCGATTAAGAAAACCTAAACATTTCGCAGCATTTTTGGCGACCTCAAATATGTTGTGTTGATACACATACCAAGAATGAAACGTTTTCCGGTTTCATCGACACAAGCGCCATTCATGGATAATGGCTGATTATCAAGGGTTCGCTTGAGTGACAGCAGACAGCATTGAATTTTTGAAGCATTGAATTCCACTCTATTGTTTTTTCCCCAGTTAATTATGCTGTCAAGATCGGAATTCAATGTGCTTAACATACGCTGCGGTTCCAATTCTACGGCCGAAGGGCGGGGTCGGTGGTCTTGGAACGAATATGAAAAGCTAAGGGTGCTGTCATCAGCGAAGGAATGGATTGGATTAGAAGTAGTAGACAAGAGATCATTTATAAAAATGAGAAAGAGTGTCGGAGACAGAACTGAGCCTTTGGGAACACCAGCATTAATTTGGTGGATATCAGACTTGAACCCATCCAAAACAACTTGAATTGAACGGTTCGAAAGGAAATTTCTAATCCATAGAAGAAGAGATTCATCGATACCATAGGCACGCATTTTCGACAAGAGAGCTTGATGCCAAACTCTGTGAAATGCTTTAGAAATATCAAGCGCAACGATCTTACTTTCGCCTGAATTGTGCAAAGATTGGTTCCACTTTTCGGTGAGATAAACTGTCAGATCACCAGTGGACCTGTCGCTGCGGAAACCATATTGTCGGTCATTAAGAAGCTTCCGCGATTCAAGATATTTCATAAGCTGACGATTTATCAGCGTTTCCATGACCTTAGAAAGAAGGGGCGTAAGTGCTGTGGGTCGGTACAAAGTGGGTGACGTAGATTCCCTTTTAGGAACTGGCTGGACAAATGCTGTTTTCCATCTGCTCGGAAAGAGACCTAAAGAGTAGGATAGATGAAAAAGCTTAGAACACCTCTTCAGAAGTATAGAGGGCATACCATCCGGGCCAGCGGATTTGTGCACATCGAGATCTTTCAGTACTTTTGCAACTGTACGAGTGCCGAAGTGGATTTGTCCCATGGTGAAATCAACGCTCTCAAGTACAGGTGGAGACAAATTGGAATCTGGCAGTGTTGAGCTAGCTGCAAAATGAGCCGCAAGCAGATTAGCTTTGTCAGCTGGAATCTCATTGTAAATGAGCGTGGGAATTGAAGACGAGGCGGAATTCTTTACGTTTTTTACAAATGACCAAAAGTTTTTGCTACCCTTGGGACATTGTAGCACTTTTTGCCTCAACTTTTGCTCATAAGAGAATTTCACACGTCTGATAGTTGCATTGCAGTCATTTCTGGCCCGTTTAAACTTCTTCCGGTTTTCCTCAGTAGGGTTTGTATGTCCAGAAATTCAACTCTCTCATCCTAATAGCCTCTTTACAGCTCGAGTCATACCATGTGTTTGCTTTGGGCTTGATACCCTTCACTCTGTGAGGAATGAAGGTTCTCATGCCCAGCAGAAGAATATTTGTGATCATATCAGCAGCGGTATCCACGTCACTATCGAGGAAGCAAAGTGACCAGTTAAAATTCCTAAAGAAGTTGTTAAGGGTGTTCCAATCGGCTTTCTCGTACAGCCAAACTGTTCTTTTAGGAATTTGTTCTCTAACTATGTGTGGTGATAACGAGAATTTTGCTGATACGACACAATGGTCCGACGAGCCTAGAGGCGACAGTATGTCAACATATATTCCTCTATACCGGTGTTCGAGCTCATACCGTTTTTTTTTCACATGCGCCTTCCACTTGAATTTCGCATCGAGTGTCATACCAAGATATTTTGCTTCATTAGCGTACGGTATTTGTACAGAATTAATGTAAACTGGTCGATTTTCAATATTACTGTAGTTAAAATGTATGTGCGTTGATTTGGTCTCATTGGGAGCAAAGTGCCAGCGTTTTAACCATTCGTTTATTTTGTCCAGAGCTAGTTGCAGTTTTTCAGTTGAGTACTCAACTGAACGTCTTGTTGCCAGGACCGCTGTGTCATCCGCAAATGTAGCCACAAGTGTACCATCAGTTTGAGGTATGTCTCTAGTGTACAACAGGTACAATGTAGGGCCAAGGACACTCTCTTGAGAGGAGTCTCTCGGATCTCTTTAAAATCGTAGTATTTAGTTCAGGATTCTAGTATCTTATACAAGCTTGTTGGTAGAAGCCTGCTTAGTTTGTATTTCAGGCCTTCATGCCAGACTTTGTAGAAGGCCTGGGAAACGTCAAGTAGGGCGGTGGAGCAGATCTCTTTCTCCTCTAATGCTCCTTCAATTTCATTCGTTATTCTGTATACCTGGTCAATTCTGGAGTGTTTCGCTCGAAACCCAAACTGATGGTCAGGTAATAGTTGCTTCTCTTCGATAAATTTTTGAATGCGTTTTAATAAGAGTTTTTCAAAAATTTTGGATATTATTTGTAAAAGCTATATGGGTCTGTACGAATTTTTCGTTGTTCAACGGTTTGGCCGGTTTTGGAACCATTATCACTTCTGCAACCTTCCATGAGCCTGAACCATATAATAGCCTAAAGGAAGCATTAATTAAGTAGAGGAGTTTAAGTAGCGGAAGATTCGTTTCATTAAATTTGGGTATTTTTTTTACTGCGAGGAGTATTTTTTCAGGCTGTTTTCTGGATGTTACTAATAAACTTTCCAAGTTCGAGTTCTAACTCTAAAGTTGTTTTTAAAGACCCATTTAGACTAAAATTTTCCTCACAGTCATGTCTAAGACTTTCCCAGTCAGTTTTGTTATTTGTTAATCTCGGCGCACCTTCCACTTTCCTTAATTTATTGCTGATGGTCAAGATTACAGATGAGTGGTCGGAAGAGAGGTCAAAGCTGTCTGTATGGTAAAACTAACTAAGTTTGCATGAAGACTTGGAGGAATACTTTGAGGCTTAAAATGGGTCCATTAGGACCTGAGAGAGACGTGACTAAAGCCAATCCTACTCTAAACCAACTGTTCACGAGATCAAATGCATTTTTTCACATCGGTGCCTGAAGATTTTTTCTTAGTTTCACATTAATTTCATTCCCGTTAGTTCACAGAATTATCTTTTGATCGTGTAGTGCAATGAGTTCATTTCAGTTTTCAACGTCCGCGAACACATTTTTGAATTCCTGGCAATTTTCCACGCACATGGGCGAATCAATGACCGTGAAACTAAAAGTCAAGAACTTAATTAGTCTTGTCATCAAAACCTGTGCAAAGATGTGGAAATTGTTCACCAACCCGACGACCGCGACCCCCTGCACCAGCTGGTCGCATGCCGGAGAGAGAACAGTTTCATTGCTCAGCACCATGTCACTCCTCCGTAGCCCTTGACACTCTCGCATGCGAAAGCCGGCAAAATATAAACAAAAACCATATGACTCAAAAAAGCTTCCACGGCCAACACAAGCAGTTTTTTCATGAGAGAGAGGGAAATGTCATGGGAGACAACATTAATCGCATGCACGATTCTCCCACATGCACATGTGCTGCGCGGACCGAGAGAGTAACTCCTACAGATTTCTTGATTAGTCAGGTGGCGAGGCGAGCACTCAGTTCTGTGATATAATACTCTGCTCTCGTATCGACTCACGACTCACGAGCAGGCCGCTCAAAGCGCCAGCAACAAGCACATTGCGATTGACAGCGTCACTTTCGTTTTGTTCAGTTTTTCGGTTTCCTTTCCTTATAAAGCTCAGTGGCTCACTAGTCGGCGAGTTCAGTTCGAGGAGATTTCTTGAAGCGGAAGCATTTGGCGACCGAACTGGAGGGTTTCAGTGATTCAGTGAAATTGTATGTTATTGTCGAAAATTCGATTCAATCAAGTGAACATCGGTCGAAAGTTTATGTTGAAAGTGTCCAGAAGTGTTGAAACCATGCTGCAGAAACAAAAGGCACGCCATGTCCTTGACCTTAGCCCTCAGGAGCGGAAGGAGTTCCTCAAGTCGTTCGACATAGTGCTCAGCGATTGCGATGGTATGTACAGAAGGCGTTAATTGCTGTTGATTGTAATTAATTGCTTGTGTGGGGTCCGCATGTGTACACATTTCTTGAAAAAATCCCTACGCCCTGAATGAGTGTGTGTATCCAGGCACCCGGCTTTGACGTAAGACCCCGAGATTCGGAAACCGGAAGAATGAGTCAGGGATCTAACGTCTCACGCTATCAAAATGTGACCCCGTTCATCATCATCGACGGTTTGTTTAATTAGTGAGTGTTTCTGTGATGAAATAGTGCAATCAGTCATTCGCCTCCCTCGGCCAAGTCGCCAAGAGTCAATGTCAGTGTTCGGTTTCAAGGTCGAACGCATCGATTTTCCCCTTCCTCAGCTGTGCGATAAAAATTTCTGTAGAATACCGCTAATTTTATTGATCGCCTTCTGTGTGGGAAGTGGGATTTGCACGGTCGTCGGTGCTGAACTTGACCCACACCAACTTGCGGGCCGGAGCGTTGACATCACACTCGGATGGGTTACATAAGCTTCCATGGGACGTTATCGAATTGGAAATAATTGAATTCTAATATCTATCTGAACTAGAGTAATTGGATGAATCTTTATTCGTGGAGTTCTTTGGGATTTTATCGATTGGTCGAGGGGGAGTAGGATTGTGACGTACGAAAAGCAATTAAATTGACAGCTTGTCAGGGGAATTGATTCACAGTAATGGACAAGATGGACTCACGATAGTAGACGTTTAATGGGAAATAATGAATCTGAATTTTTGCTAGTTCTTTAGGGCTTGAGAAAATGGAGAAAAAAAAAAGTCCTTATCCTTCTGCAAATGGAAAAAAAGATTTTGTTTTCTTTAACCATTTATACCTGAGTGAAGCTCTTCACCTAGCCCGCTATTAAAAAAAAAACCCAGAAAAGACAGAGTAATGTTGGCAGGTTTGTAAAAAAAAAGGTTCTGTATAAGCCCTCGTCTCTCTCGGTGATTTGTTCAAAAATTGTGTCTACCATCGTGAATCAATGTGGCGTCAATCAGTCAATTTCACGTCACAACTATAGAAATGTTTTTCAATGACAAGTCCGACGTTGCGACCAGAAATAGAGTGTTACCTAGATTGTCGAATTCTACCTCTCTTGCTCCTTAGATTTTTGACAGCTGTTTCTTATAATAAAATTAAAACCAATAAGAAACAAACAAAATTGACCAATCAGAGGACTGCATTTACCTTATTTCGTGAATAACCGTCCGAATTTTATGAATATCTGTCAAAAATGCATTCAAATTCGTCGCAAGCTAGATTGATCAATCAGAGAACGGCATTATTTCGTGAATAACCGTCAAAAAGTGACTCAAATTCGTCGATGGACAAGGTGACAATCAGCTGTGAAGTCAGCCATCTCGGTAATACTTTATTTCTGGTTGCGACGTGTCGTCTGAATGTGGATGGACGATCCAAATCTATTTGTTTACTTACTTCGAAGGTCCTTCCGAAATTTCCTTCCATTCCTAGACCCCATAACCCACAATTCGGACGTAATTGGTTTCCAATTAGACTGATGTAAGGTCATTAAATTTGCCGTAAATATTCCGTTCTGTTTGCTTGCGTGAATAATTTCGAGGCGAGCCTACACAAGTGACGCACATCAGTTCTAATTCTGTTTTCGCTGATATTTCACCCCGACTGCCGGCAATGAGGCTAGCGGTTGTGTAACAGCAGCAGACTTGTGAAAGTTGAAAACGGAATGATGTAAAGGGGTATTGAGGGTTTCCCAATGACGCGTAACATGTTTTCTTGTTCTTCGTGGCCAATAATCCACATCTTGTGAACTCGCAGTGACAGTGCTTACTAGAGGTCTGCAATGAATGTCTTGAAATCAATTTCAAAAAATTAATTTTGTTCCGAGTACCCACAATTTAAAAATCAAAAGGAATGAAACCGATATTTGTTTACACTACACAGAGTGCGCCGAATACCGAGTATTTTTATTGTTTATGAATGCGATGAAACCAAAATCTTCTCAGTCAGTGAATATGACATAGGAGGAAATTAATATGGCTGAGAGAGACTTTGAAGGGGGGTGAGAGGATGTTAAAAAACATATGCATTGGACCACTTTAGTGGGTATACCAGAATTTCCTTCTTCATCATATAACGCCAGCCTTTTCTAAACTGCTCTTTTCTTTCGATGTGTCATTGCCTTGTAGGTGTTTTGGCCTTGCCTGGCCTGGTCGTCAAATCATCAATTTTTCCTAAAGCCTTAGCCGACATTGCTTTTTGTTTGACGTACAAAACAAACAAACGGAGAAATAATTGTGTTTGGGAACCACAATTCGACACAGCAGAATGTTTTGTTGTTCTGTAGCGGTCGCTATGTGTTGAGAAATAAAAAAAAACAAGTTTATGAATTCAAATCGACTACTGACCAAAAAGGTTCAAACTAAGTCCAATAGTGTAAAAGGATGGCGTGTTTCAATTCGATACGCAGGTTTCGAAACACACTTTCGACAGCATTCATTGCAAGGAACTATCGAAAAATTGATCCGGTTGTCGTTGAGCGGCAGCCACCGCTCAGTTGAGATGCCTACAGCATCAGCCACGCAATTTAATTCGACACTGGAGCGGAACAGTCACATCTTGGTTTTCAAACTGATGAGCACTGTTTTTTCAGATCGTGAATAGCAATCCTATCGCAGAATTAGATTGCCCGATTCAGCTTTATACATCCAGTTTGGTTGCCGCTACCGCAGGTAGTGGAGGCAACATTTCCTTTTTTCCTTTTTCTACGGCCTGTCCACCAATGTTCAAGTAAAGGTCCAATTTCCGATGTGAAAGTAGACACTCATTTGTCAGCATAGATAAGGTCTTTAAGATAAGTCGAGTTACAACATTTTCTCACGTCTATGCTGCAGTGAGTACTTAGCTGATAACCACCAGAAACAATAGTGGTGACTGTATTCACCCTTGACGAACTCCAGCTTGGAACTCAAATTCCTGTTAGAACTTACTTACCTTGGGCCTCTGATGTGCAAGACCAGGGGCCTAATTCACAAAACATACATCACATACATTGTATGATTCTGACACTTCTGCTGTTTTGTACGAACCGCTATAATACAACATGTATCACCTAAAGTTGTATGATTTTCATATCTGATCTTTACGGATCAGACAGCAATTAAGTCCCTGGCATGGTTCTCTGGAAACTCTTTGTCATACATCTCTTAATGAGATATCCAAAAAGATCAACACTCGTCTGTGCTGGGTGCCCGGCCATAGGGACGTCCCGAGACACTGCAAAGCTGAGGGACTCGCTAAACGCGCCACTAGTCTGTCAGTTGATGGCTTCTCTCGTAACATAGGTACCCCTGTTGCAACTTACACCCCAATGACCTCAACGCACAGAAAATCGAAGCCAGATAGTTGACAGGCATCACTTGTCTAATTTCAAAGCAAATCTGGCCTCATCTTCAAACCAAAAAGATCAAGCAGACCGATCTCCCACGATCTAAATCAACACTACAGCTGGAAAAATCACCGAACAGAGCCCATAATGCCTTCATGCTAAAATAGTATGCCTTTTCTCCAATGACTTCTTTAGAAGCTGCTTGGACGAAGAGAAGGGGGAAAGCATTTAACACATTCTCTGCAGGGCACAATAGGCAGTAGGAAACATCTACGACAGTCTATACGACCTTAGTAAAATACCGTTCAATGCACCAATAAAATTTGTTGACATCATAATCACGGCAACACTCTCCTCCAATTTGAAACACCCATGTGGTTGTACAATTGGCCTTAATGCATTACTGCCACTTCCTACCTACCGACCTACCTTGACTTCTGCAACGAACGAATTGCCGCGATGTTATGCACGTTCCCTTCCCTATTCCTTCTTTAGCTGTAATGTATGCAAGTTGCTTATTCCTTTGTTAGAGTGAAGAACTCCGGTACAAGTTATACGCCCTAAACAACACTGCCTTATTTAGTCCTTAAATCCCAGAGGATGTAGCTTAAAATCTTTTTTTTACAGTAATTTTAAGACCTTGTTCTGCAATTAAAATTGTTTACTTACCAATTTATTATCATACATTTTCGATACTGGCAACACTTTCAGTTGACAGTTCCAATAGTTCAGTGTAATTCGATGACGGCATTGCCATACCTGCTGACTTCAATGGGAGACAATTCAATATTTATATTTTTGCGCCAACTGCTTCGTGACGTCATCAAAATGGAAAAATGCAGTTTTCTAATGAAATTCTGAAACAAATGAGAAAAATCGAATGTAGATCGCTTACAATTAGCACCCCCAGGCACCCATGTCAAATGTCTGCCATTTCTTTGGCAAATTATAAAGAAAATTTACATTCAAAAAATCGACATTTCTCAGGCGAAAAAATGCAGTAAAATGGGAAATGAAGTCAGTGGACTTCTTGTGGTTTGAGTGAGCCAATTTTGGGTTTGCGGATTTCGATGACTTCTGAAGGATATTTATGAACGAAAATGACTAGAATATGCATAAACTACATTGGAATCATTAGAAAAAATAGTCCGGGCTATCAAATCCTTACAAAAAGGATGTAGGATGTTTTCCATTGAAACGTGTACTATCAAAATGCTTCCATATTTTCCACCTATTTTGTAGATAGAGTGGATAAATGTGCCCATAATTGTTGGTTCATCTTCTTCTTCTAGTGGCGCTTCAGTTGGTGGACCTTGGTCTCAACCAACAAGCCTCTTCAGCTGGCACAGTCTTTACCCAGTTGTCTCCAGTTTCGTACCCACGTGGTTTGAGGTCCTTCTTCACTTGTGCGGGCGTCGTCTATTACGTTGTCACATGGTTCCGAGTCGAAGACAAGCGACGACATACACAAACGCACAAGCATGCCATTATAACATATTAGTTGCACATATCAAACTATGCCCGGCTTGTAGAAAAATGTCTTCCCTAAGGGTTGTAATACGAAATCGAACAGTTTCATCAAATTACTATAATCCGCCGAGGTATCGTTAAACATTTTCGGGATTTCCTCGCGGTCTCGGCGAAAGCTATTTAAAATCCCTTGAGTTCATCCGCCCACAAAACGTTGTCAAACCGAAAAAGCCAACAGGGTGAACTTCTGTTTATTTTAATCATATTGGTGATCATTTGTCTCTCTTTTCTGGTGTTCTCAAAAATGTATCTTCCCCCAACACACATCGGTTTCAGCTAAAGACATTTGAAAACACTTCAAATCCGGAGGGGAATGGTTTATTGAGGCTTCACTAAAAGTTCACCCAAACCTCGTCTTTTCAATTCGTTGGGAACACAGCATACCACACACACATTAAAAACTAGGTTAAGTACTTAGGAGAATGCAGACGACAGCCACCATAAGGGAAGCAGAATGAGTGTGCAGTAAAATATTCGTTTCCCTGACGAATCTAGTCACATTACTCACCCTATTTGTGTACTTTTCCAAATTCTATTTATAGATTAGATTACAAGAACTTTGTGAATGAATGAATTCTTTACACCGTCCCCGGAAGTGACGCGGATTAGTCTAAGAGAATTGCAATTCATGTAATAATCTAAAAAGAAAAGATTACCCAACTGGGAAGATTATCGCATCTTACTGACTGAACACAGTCTGTATTTATAGACTGGGGCAAATGCTAATCGCTTTTCGGTTTAGATTGATATTGTGCTAAGATGTTTATTGTTGGGAATCGAATCGACCTCTTTATGTGACACAATTAAAATTCAATTATCACTGCAAATGCAAATAATCCGAGAGATGATATAATTTGAAAAGTAAGCAAAACGAGTGATCTTTTGGAGATTCTAGACGATTTATTACTTCAAACTGAATTTTGGACAGTCGAAACCTCCACATTATCGAACTGTTCAAGAATAAATGGGTATTCGTGAAACTTGACGAAGCCTATTTATTGTTGGCGTTAATCATGCATAATCTATATATAAATGCGTGCTGCCGATTTTTGTCATACGCGTATACTCCGTTCCACCCAACCGAATGGCATGATACTTACTCCATTAGAAATGGTGCAATGCAACCGGTTGAGTAGAGCTACAGATAGAATCGCCGACATATGGTTGTTGCATCAACCATCCTCCAGTGTGTTGTAACTTCGTTATACACACGTTTTGCTTATACATCATTTCCCTTTATTTTGTTTGATGTCTCAATCGATCTTGCAAACGAACATTACGAACGTCTGACTGTGTCACCAAACATTAAACATTTTAGCCCACTCAAACTCAGTTATGGATGTGGACGCTACACACTTACCCAAAAGCACGCATATTGTACTTCTCTGCTTCCGAAAGGGTTTTCTACACAAAATCTTCTGAACGGATTGGCGGATGAGCGAAAATCGCCAGCAGGTAGATGGAATTAGCGAAACCCCTTTTTTATGAATTTTATTTTTATTTCGTTTTATCCCTCCCATCGTTTTGCTGCAGCACAAATGGATAATTCTACTTCATCATGTATGAATATACTAAACAAATTGTATACGTACGTGCTTATCAGGACAACGATTATCAGGAATACGACCCATGGGGGGTCTGAGCCTGAGCAATTGCTGCCTTTAACCGGTGACGGTCCTGGGCACGCTGGTTCCGTTCATCAAGACCTTCTTACCTGGAGTATTGGAGTCCGAACGCTCGGTGTGGCCAAGCCAGTATAGTCGACGGATTTTTTCTTTCCAGACTACAAACACATCCTGGCACAGCTCGTAGAGTTCGTGGCTCCATATATCCGACATAGAATTCTTCTTCTGACGGCACCAACAATCAGCTCTGCAGTTTTGCTTGTTACGAAGCCGAAAGCTTCCATGCAGCAGGACTGGCTAAATAAGAGCTTTGCAGAGCTTGATTTTGGTCCTTAGAGCCAGCAGTTCTGAGTCCAGTTGTTTTGACAAACCGAAGATTCTATGTCGAATCTCTACAGTGATGCATTGAAGGCTCTCACCTAAGCGCAAAGGGAATTCTGTTAGCAGGACTAATTCTGCGTTTAATCTTAGTACTTATGTTGTTAGTCATTTGCCAGCAAATTAACGCGCCAAAAGTCGAATGCACTAAATGTACACTCAGATGTCACCTGTAGAGATGGCTTAGTGCCCACAGGGATTTTGAAAAACACGTCCGCTCAGACTTTGCCTTTCATCTCTGAGATAAGTAGCTTCTCCATGTCTGTGCTGTGCTTGTTGGAGTCCAACAATCCAGGTCCTGTTCTCCAGAACCCAGTTTTTTAGTCTGATTGGGATATGTGCTACAGAGAGCTAGAGATGGCCAACTTCACTGGTGATTTTCCCCTTGCCTATCGACGAGTTTGAGTGACTTTTTAAATCTTATTCACGAAATACTACTCGTCGCTTCTTTTTTTTCATGGAAAGAGTTAAAATCGACTACCATCCCTAAACGTTGGAAGGAGTTATCAGAGCTCCTGATCATTGGGAGGAAGAAGAAAACTTGGAGAAAACTTTTGAAGTTCGATCGAACTCGTGTTCATTCTCTTAGCATTCGCTTAGTTGCGGTCTACAGCCTACACGAACAACAGTGCTTCAAAAAGATTCCAATTCTCCATCGCGGTCCAGCACTGTGGTTAGATCGAAGTCACTGCAATTGTAGAAGGGACTCCGTTCTGTATACTTCTTCAGTGATCGAAACTGATCTCCTGCTATCAAAGCTAGTCTTCAATGAGAACTTCTCACCTAGAACCCCTCCAGAATCTAGTGGATATCAGAATACTAGATGTTGGATAATCCTCTGCGATGGGTCAAAGATGTGGAGGTTCTTGAAAATTAAACACAACTGATTTTCTTTATGTATACAAATGTTATTTTATTCTTTACTTTTTAACAAGGACTCCAGTACGTTCTAGATTGAAACTGCGCAACGAACAACTTTCGACTGTCATACCAACGCCAATGACACAATATTTGCTTTCTCGGGCGGCGTTGCATACCCTGTGGCTGACTTGAAACGCTCTATTCTGCCGTTGGCACTGCTGTCGCAAATGGGGCAATATGTGATGTTGCCACAGGAGCGGGAATTCACTCTAACAATCCAAACATTCAACTATCATTTTGTTTAATGAACCGCCTTTCAAACTATAATGTTAAGGGAACTTCAATCCTGGCTTAAGAACAATACGATGGTGTGTTTCATGCTTACTCTATCCTCCAGTTTTACTCAATTCCTGCGGCTTATGCGGCTTTCCTCGTGGCCTCGATCGATAATCAATAGGATTAGATGTTCCTTCACCACTTCATTGAGACGGGAGCTGACCTTATTGGTTTTCCTAATCTTTGAAGTTTGGGGCGGTTCATCCGCAGATGGAATCTTCTCAGAGACTCCTGCAAAGCCCTTGTTCATAGATGTGGAGGGCCCTTGCTGGATGTAGTCCTTCACTCCTCTGTTCTCTTGTTGGCGTGGGCATAGGACACTTCGTCATTGTCGTCACAGTTATTCTTGCCCTTGTTGTCTAGTTGGCTTAAGACCTGGAAAGTGGAACTTCATGCTCTGCAGGCGGTCGTGGTGGTTCTTATATGCTTCCTAGGAAACGAAAGTGAAGCCGTGCTTTCATTGTCGGGTTGGGAGAACGAGTCGGCGTGAGGCGCGTCAGTGTTGATTTGCAGCTTCCCCCGTCGCCTCTCTAACCTGGTTGCATGGTCCGATCCTCGGCGCCCTACGTTTGTCTTGCGTACTGCTCTCTCCTTCTTACTTCTCTTTAACGGTATATTCAAAATGACACCCTAAACTAATAAAACATTTCTTCTCTCTCTCTTCAAGGTGTAATCTGGTTGATGGCAGATCCCATTCCCAACGCTGGTTCAGTGATCAATCTCTTCCTCCAAGCTGGCAAAAAGTACAAACTGATCTCGAATAACAGCATGCGTTCGGACGATGAGTACCTCCGAAAGCTGTCAGAAATGGGAGTGACAAAGATTGGGAACGTAAGTGCATCCTGCTGCCTACAGAGGACAAGAGTAAATGATGTTTCTTTCAGGACGACATTGTGCACCCAGTAAAGACCATAGTGCGGTACCTGCAAAAGTACAAGCCCGGGCAGACAGTCTACTCCATGGGATGCACCGCATTTAACGACCACCTCATCAAGTCCGGAATCGAAGTGGAAACACTGGTAAGTCGAGATCTGAACTGCTGCCAAAGGCAACTTGCATTGACTGACCCTCCATTTCGCAGGAGCCACGTGACAATTGGACATTCTCCGACCTGTCCAAATGCGTTGTTCCCAAGGAGCCAGTTGGAGCAGTCGTCTTCGACTTGAGTCTCAACCTGAACTACGCCTCGCTTGTGCGGGCACAACAGTATTTGAAGAACGAGGGAACCGACTTCATCGTCGGCGCCACCGACACCCATGCCCCGGTGACCAGAGATCTCGTGGTGATTGGTCCGTCGGGATTCATAAGGCTGCTCAGCGAAACCTCGGGACGGGATCCCATTGTCCTGGGCAAGCCGGGTCCACTGCTGGGCAAATTCCTCAAGGAGCATTTCGAAATCAAGGACCCCAAGCGCGCCATATTCTTTGGCGACGTCCTGGTGCAGGACATTCAGTTCGGCATCTCGTGCGGTTTCCAAACCCTCCTGATGCTCTCAGGCGCCACCAAAAAGGAGGACATGCTAAAACTGCCCGACGAACTGAAGCCCGACTACTACGCGAACAGCATTACGGATTTGATTCAATTATTTGAGGATTAGATCCGAGAGAGAACGCCGAGGAGAGGTTCACAAAATTATACGTACAAAGCCCGAGAGGAGTTAAGAAATTATCTGTGTTGAGTGAATGGCCGAATGGATGACTTTGGAAGAACGCGCACGTGAATGAAGGTGAAAATGGCAATAATGCCATTTCACCAGTCAATGGACACATTAAAATTGTAGTTAATTTATTTAGAGAATAAAACATGACTGTTAAATGTGTGCGATGCGGTTTTCTTTCTGTTTTTTGATTGGTGTTTAAATGTTCGTGGGAATTTGTTTGTGGTTTAGGAGATTCTCAGAAGCGGAACATTCGTTTGAATTCGTTGGAGAGCCCCTTTAACAGGCCTTTACAATAGAAGGGAGATACAATTGAAAGTTTACTCATCTCATCACATCTTCAGTGGTCCGCACGATCAGGGTTGCCGCTATGTGACTTTTGTCGCAATTTTACCCTTTTTTGACGGAGACCGTGACACGACTTTTTAAGAAAACCTCCATTTTGACACTTTTAATGTATACAGTCGAACTTCTTTTAAGTAGTTGTCTATATTAAGCAGATGGAAAGACTAGTTCAACTAATGGAACAAAACTCTGAACTAGCAAGAGGTAAATATCAGATTGGTTCCAGCAAAGGGACAAGAACGAGCAGTGGGGAATGATTGCTATCGAATTGAATAGCTTAGGACCACCTATATAGATAAAGTGGCCAGAAGATCATTTCATTTCATGTCATTTATTTATTAAATGTTTGGGATGTCCAATATGATTAATATCTTTCTTAGTACTTAGATACAAATTGAGTAGCAAAAATAACTGATTTAACATTTAAAACTTAAAACTATGATACAAAAATAGATTGCTTAAATTAGTTGAGAGGTAGAGATTGAATGGAACAAAAGAGGGATAGAGAGATAAATGCTTAAAAATAGCACGGTTAAAAATCAGTTTTATCCACGGTGGTAGTGAAGTCCATAGCTTTACATCATGAATGAAAAATAAACGACTTGAGTTCAAATATTGGTGACGGAAAGAAACGATACTTAAATTTCTTACAGAGCGATTAAAGACGAATTTGTTAAACAGGTATGACGGACATTTATTGCTAATGATTTTATCTAGGAATAAAAAAATCCCTTGTATTGATGTATCGCTGCAGTGTGCAGCCTAATGGCTTTTTTGAGTGAACAGAAATATTGTCATATCTTCGGAGGCCGTAGCGTAGCGCACCGAATCGTTGAATCCTACTTGTAGCTTATGTGAGGACAGTGAGTCAAGGGCGCTGTAGACAACATCAGCGTGCATAATGTTAGGGACTATTAATGCTAGTACCAGCTGGTGTCTTTTTTTTGCGTAAACATCCGTAAATCCGACTAATGGATATTTCAGTATGACTGTAGCCCTATAGAGTACACGAGATCTTTCGTGTTTTCCACCCGCGAACACTTTAGTGGATCATGCATGTTGAGTTCCGAAAAGATCTTGTACGGCTGCTTGTGTTAACAAGTGTTTTTTAAAACAAATTTATCTAAGCTCAGTTATATTTATTAACTACTTCTACAAGAATCTTTTTAAGCATCAAAAGAAAAGAAACTTTAAGATTCGGTTTTACAATCCACGCGTCTGCTCTTGTCGAGACTTTAAAATCCAATTGAAATCAACAGTTATTTTTAAGAAATGCCCAATCGGTCTTTATCTATATATTGGTCTCTTTCACTCCCAGGCTGGGGTGCCAAGTTATAACACACTTTCGGTGCTGCCAGGTGTGCTAACAATGCAGTGCACTTAAGATGATAGACAAAGTGGCAGATGCTAGCCAACTAGGCAACAAAAAATGATCAGATTTTACCTGTAACTATGTTCGAACGGAGAAAATTCCATGTGACTGTAATGTCAGAGTTGGCTAAGTTTACAGTTCGGCAAGCCGGGGATACGATGTATGTACTGGATCCTTTGCAAACGAAGCCAGGCGCAAACACCTGACGATATCCGGATGGACGAACCTATAACTAAATCGTGCAGGCGCCAGCCAAAATGTGTTAATATCTTCCACCTGCAAATAGTCGGAGGGGCTGGCTAAAACGAGTTTTCCAAAACGATTCAGAGCTTGACGGACCAATATCAGAACCAATTAATCACTATCATCACTTCTAGATTTCACTTCCCATTCCTAAATGCCGTCTCATCTCGAGATGACAAATTAGTCGGATGTGACCACGTTTCAATAAAAACACCACCAATACCCACGTCACCCTAGTTCGGATAATAGTCACGCAAGACACACGAGACTTCAGCTGCTTGGGGAACTATGGTATTTGGCACAGTTCCTACATACTGAAAAATGATGCCTCATAATCTTGGATGCCAGCAACGGCACTGGCTGGCTGTGGTGAAATAGCGATTCACGTGATACACATTCAGCCGTCTCGTGTTCATTCAGTTCGCATGACTCAGCGCTAATTCCACAGCGTTCATATTTTAAACTCAAACGCGTGAACTCGCAAACGTACATGTTGTGTCTGTGTGACGCTTCTAATTAATCGGATGTTTTGTTTACAGTTTTGATGGGAGCGCAAAATTTGAAATTATTTATTTTGATGAGAATATGGCTGGCGTTGCTGAAAATATGCGTTGAGCGATTGAAAATCAGACGTTTGATGCGATGTCAGTGCTTCCTTTGAAATTTGTTCGCTTGATGTTTATATAAACATGGGAAGTGTGATAACAATCTCTTTCTTATCTTTCAGATTATTTCAACAGGTTTCGATCGACCAAATTTAGAATTCTCTGTAAAGCATAAAACAAAGGTCTCGGCGGATATTAGTCCTCATGTTGCAAGTGTCAAAATCGGTTCAGTCATTGTGTGACTGCATTTCGAGGCGTGTCACCGAAGAAGATGCAGCTACAATAATGTCCAATGGTCATCTTTGTGGTGTTTATCGTGCCGGCTTGCCGCTAATTCAACAAAAGAAGACCCAGGAAGATTTTATCCACGATCGCATTCGTGTGATTTGTGCGACGATAGCCTTCGGAATGGGCATTAACAAACCAGACGTTCGCTTTGTAATACACTACGGAGTGGCAAGGATGGGGAAAGCTACTACCAGGAAGTCAGCAGAGCTGGTGCATGATGTTTTACGAAAACAGAGATTTGACCATACTTGGTATAATAAGAAATACAACTGATAAAAGCGGTGGTGCGTCAGTCCATCAAGAGAAATAAGAACAAGTCCTGCGCAACGTTTCCAGCAACGCATGTCGACGACGCTTTATCCTGTCATACTTCGGGGAGAGCTGCGACAACTTGATGCGACGTCCAAACTGCTGTGATAATTGCAAGCGTCAAGACACTTCAAACGGAACTTGTTCCACAGATTTGAAGGCTTGTGCGAAGACGGCCTGTTCGATATTACAAATGAAAGTCTGAAGGCGCTCACACTTCTGCTGGCTTGCAGAAGGCTATTTTGATTTTGAGAGAATCCAAAGCGAAAAACGTGCCTGAACAATGGCTCAGTCACCGACTATATGGAAGTTTATGTTCGCTTTGCATAGATATATAGGAAGGTTGGTAATCAGGTCCCATAACGGCCGGGGTTCACTTAGACCAATGTGTTGGGTTCCTTGTTGCCAATGGAGTCGTTTACTACTGTGCGACAGCCAGATCCAATTATGGACCTTAGCACAGGAAGCAAATCACACAACCAAAATAGTGAGAATGTCGAGGTATATAGATTATACAGCGCCTGCTTTGGACTTCGAGTTTGAGTGTAAAACACTTATCCCAGATAGAGAAGACTGGCAAAAGATTCAGTAAGAAAATGGCGCAAAAACAGAGGAAGGCACTGGTATAGTGGTATTCTCCCTGTCCCTTCGATTGCCCAACCACTGCAGTGTACTCCAGGCAGAAGATAAAGCTATCCAAGAGGCTGCCCACTTACTGTCAATGAACCCGATAGACAGGATATCTGTCGCTGTGTACATAGACAGTCAAGCGGCCATTGAGACTCTGGATACGCCGTCCATGAAATCCAAGACGGTAAAACTTCCCTTCTATCTCTTAGGGAAATAACGATTAAATGCAACCGTATACCTATGCTGGGCCTGGGCATAGTGATATTCTAGGTAAGAAAGGGGCGACGAGGTAGCAAGAGCAGGAGTCTGCCATTGAACCCTTGTCAGTAATGAACACCTTGTTACATACAGATGGCATCAACAGCACTAATCGGGGATAGAAAGAACAGGACTTCGAGGTAACCCAGCACAGGAGTGGATTGTCCAATTCCCCTAGGTAGGTTTCAGGTGTTAGTGTAGTTCCTTTGAATAAAAGAGGAACCGGTGCCAATCACCAGGCAGTGATGTCACAATGAATCATCTAAGTGGGTCACAATTGCTACAGTTGTGACAGTCACTTCAACATAAACCTCATCTCATCCTTGCGTAGAAAACTACTACTTTTTGTCTTATTTTATTTTTCAAAAACCACGAATTGGAAACTTCCGAAATGTTCGGACTTTATAACAATACTTATTTTAAGCATTCCTCTTCCGTAAAATTCTAAAAAAGTTTAAAAAAAAATAAAAATCATGGAAAACACACTAAAATACCACATGCGTAGAAATCTTCGCACAATTGAGGATGAGATGAGGGTTAACCTAACCTAACCTGTGAGCCTGTCTACTTCTGTGTATAAATTTGTGATGTCCATCAACGCGTAATTTCTGTGTAACCGCAAAGGAAAGGATGTACATTTTGGCTTCTCTACTAGATGGTCCCGATTGTATGCAAATTTTTGACTGCCACTGTATAGAGACTGAGACAACCCGTTATCTAGAACTGATGTCACTACTCTCACATATTAAGATGATGCTTCGCACAACATTGCACCACATTCCGAGCATTTCAAATGGTCTTCTGTACACTGAACAATTTATAGCAGTGCCTCTTATCGTCTATTTTGTTTACACTCCAGCTTCCTCTCCTCAACTCAAACAACTCTCCTTCTCGAACATAAGCTGATCTTCTTCGTTGCTCTGCTTGATCAGTACACATTTGCAGCCTGACTATCTCTCCATCAAACAGAATAGATTTCGAGTCTCGTATCATTATAAGTTCATGACTCTAGCAGAGTGTCCCCATCATTCATTTTCTGTCATTTAAACCCACTCAACGGTCCTAATACGATTAGGCTACGCATCAAATTCCATTCCAATCAATAAGCCATTTAGTTGACAGCAATTACTCGTATTGTCATTGCTCCGCAACCCTTGTGGGGACTGTGTCAATGGGCGGATGAGAAACAATGCAACGGCTCTAAGGCGATCTGACTAATTGATTCGAATGATGATGACAGGCGTCACACAGAGTGAGTGCACTTAGCACCGAAGCACCAATTGTTCAATTTAAACAGGTTACGGCATTTAAAATATGCAACCGCACGGAGCACGTGGGACCAGGGTTGACTGATTCCTGAGATTACATTTTTTTCCACTTTTTTTTTGCATTTCACTTCCCGTTTGTGGATGGTGTTCCATTACTTGAAGTGTGGCAACGTTCGACAGTCGTAGAGCATACCTAGCTTGGGTGGCGTAGGTCGCTGCTATGCTTCACAGCCGAACTTAATTGCTTGCCGCTGATGCGACAGATGTGGCATCTTTCGATTAATTTCTTAGATCTAGCTTACATTGAACGAGTTTTTGTTAATCAAGCACTACCGGCTGTGCGGTAAATAGTGAACCCCGGTAAAGTTCGATGAATAAGTGAGTGAGACACCGGAGCGATTGTGCGAAAATAGATCAACGAACGCTGCGCCAATATTCTAGAGGCTATTGTTGGAACATGGCAGAACATATTGGACCGAGTCATCAAAAATTAGACCGACCGCTTAAAGCACTGCCCACGAATCCTAGGCGGCCATTTGTGTTAATCCGGAGTTCTGGCGCAAATTACTATTCACCCTCTTTGAGCAGTGGTTGCCCTTGTTAAGTTCCATCAGGACATCTGTTAGATCTAGCCTCCCATGACTAGATTGTCTTCTTCTTCTTCTTTATCTGGCGCTTCTGTTCGAGGTGGATCCTGACCTCAGCCAGCCTGCCACTCTAACTAGCAGAGTTCCGTGCTAGTCGTTTCGAGTTACGAATCGCTCAGCTCATTGAGGTCTCTTTGCGCCACCAAAGGTAATACGAACTGGTCCTTCCCTAGCATTTAACCCACTCCTCAACCTTCCGCCGACAGATCCCTTTGGCAGGTAGGTCGCTGCCACCAGGAACACTATACGATCACCGCATCCTAACCAGAAAACACCGACCTCACGATATCTAAGCTCATCTGCGAGAAAAATTTCTCAACCAGCATAGCCCCTCAGATATTACTCGACGTCTGAACACCATACGCTGGACGGCCTCTACGAATCTTTACAAGGCGTCGGTGTGGGAGTTTACTCTAAGAATCTGAATTTCCAACTTTCATTCTGACTACCTTCTCACTGTAGCGTCTGACAGAGACTATAAGGATTAAGCTCCGAATCTCTATCCTAGCTTAAAAACAATGTCATATTAGGATAGTTATTGTAAATCCTTTCGCAGCCAGGCAGCGATTAAATCTCTGAGTGCAGTCACATTTAACTCCAAGACGTCACTCAATTGCAGCCCATCTTCTAACGAGATGGCCAGATATATCAGCATTCAACTTATGTGGGTACTGGGACACAGTGACATCCCAGAGAATTGGGAAAAGGCCACCACTTCAACACTCTTTCAGGAAAGGGAACTGCCGTCTATGGATATCGCTACTGCAAAACATCTACTGAAGCTTGAAACACTTACTCACACCAAACGTATTTGGTCTTCTGGTACTGAGTGCCTCATCACAAACCACTATCGACCCAACACTCTCACGCGACCTGACCAGAGTGAGTAGGACGAGTCTTAGATCTCCCATCGGCGTCATAACTGGGCACTGTACCACTGGTGTTCAGGACCGTAACGATTCCTGCCAGAAGTAGGAAGGATTCACACCGCCTTTGCAAATGCAGTGCCCTCTCGTCACTTGGACGCCCTATATTGTTACGAATTGCCGGAACGAAGATATATTAGTATCTGTCAACTTTATCACTTTATTAAAAGCTCTACATGTTTTGCGGATGAGGATCTACTAGATCTTTGTCGTTACACAACGAACCTACTTTTGGTTTACCTTTGAGCCACTGTGGCCTAATCTAACCTAGTCCATGGGAAACATAGAAACAGATTCTATGGGTTTGGGACTTAAGAAGGAACGGACGTGAGTATGTCCTAGTACCTTGACAACCTTAAAAATTGCTCACCAGATGTTAGTATTAAATAGACCAGATTGGCTTTAATGGCCCAAATCCTTAGAATCCATCGTGGGCCTTAAGAAATAACTAGCTGTTCCCCGCGACTTCATACGCGGTTTACCATAAAAAAGGTTATAGTGAGTCAATCTTAAAAGATAGACATGCTGTCACGGACTTTTTTAGAACTTTTAAATATGAACAGTTCCATCACACATGATTTTTGCGTAACTTATGCCTGAAACACAATAGTGCGTTTGCGCTGGCGTTGGCTTTCAACACACATAATTCAATGGCCAAGCACAAAATACAGCGTCGACCTGCGTCAGTGAATTTTCAGTGAAAAGATTGAGAGGATCGTAATAAAACGTAAAACTTAGTCCATCGCACGTGTTGGAACATGTTGGATATTTTTTGACAGAGGGGTGCGCTGTGAGAGAGAGTTTCTCCCAAATTGAGAGTTTTCTTCCAAATTGAGAGTATTCTGTATCAACTGTCATTTAAGAAACGAAAACAGCTGATTAAAAATAATTTAACGACAAAAGACATTTCAAGTGAGTGTATGCAGAAAGGCGGCAATATTGTTCATCTAGTAGATGAGAGAGAGAACAGCTGATAAATTGAGTATTTACTTCAACGCAGTGCGTCATCGTAACATGAAGTCGGCTAGCGCAGCGCACTATTGTGTTTCAGGCATTAAACCGTTTACGTAGTGCGCGCAACAGAAGCTGTCAAAAGGGAATATTTTTTTCCCGTTTTTACAAATTGTTTCATTAATGCTTCGCTCCTATTAGTCGCAGCGTGATGTTATAAAGACTACAGTTCAATGAACTATCCAACACAAAAACATTTCAAACCAGAAGTTCCTGAGATTAGCGAGTTCAACCAAACAAACTCTGCGGGTATTATTCACATAGTTTAATTTAATATTTTCGGAAAACTATTGAATTTACACAAAAAAATGTCATGATCATCAAATATCAAAAACGAAAGGAGCCTAGATGGGATATATACATGCAAAATTGAACCCTTTAAACCATCTCACCTAGAACGCGTAAGCAAATCGAATTGAGAAGTGAACTTCGTTGCCCATGAGAAGACGAATGAAATGCAGTCTCTCTGTGTGACTGACAATATTTGCATTTGCCTATAGACTTATAGTATTTGCGCATTATACATTACAAATCATATTTATAGATCACTTCCAGAGAATCGGTGTGATGTCAGCGATACTCCCTTGCCGTGGTGGAGGGGTTTAAGTCGATATATTATTCCGCTGCTGATTGCTGTTTGGGGGTAGTGCAGAGAGCTATTGCGGCAAGCCAGACCAGGGCCACGGAGCAGGAGAAACTACTGTTGCGGGAGCTAATTTGAATCCGAGCTCCATTGTATTTCGCTGATTGTATCGGTTGTGGTTGAAAAAACAGACTTTTCGAAAAGGGAATTCTATTAACACTGGTCAGTGATTATGACAGATAGCGATACAAAGGTGAGTGTTACGGCGCGACGGCTGAGCGGTTTTTTGTTAGTTGCTCTTCAACAATGTTATGTTCCAAGTGGTTTCTGGGCGAAGTTCGAAGATCGATGCTTCGCGGTGTAAACAATCGAAAAGTACGTAAGGGTTGTGGTTAGTGAGTGATGTGTCATTAGTGAGTTTATCTAAATAGTTTGCGATACGACGCCGCTCAGTGGGGTAACAACGGAAAAAAGGTCTTTGGAGAAAGTCCTCTGTAGCTTTCTTAGTTTTATGTCTAAGTACTCTTAGACAACCCGGGCTTATGATTTCAAAGCCCACAAAATAAACAAAGTATTTATTCAAGCAAGCCACATTTTCAACAAAAGTTTACATGTCTTTATCTTAAGCTTCAAAAAATAAATTCTTTATGCATCATTCTATTGGTCTGTTCTTGGCTATTTAAAATAAAAACAAATATATATATAAAAATCTTCAAATATACCTTCGATAAGTAGTTTCCAACATGGGTGTTATTGAGTTTCAAAAAAAATCCTCCGCAAAGCTACGCGTTGCAGCACGTAAAAAATAAAATTAAATGAATGTATCGAATTTAAAAAACACGGTTTTGACTTTGTTCAGTGTTACATGTCACAATGGTTGGAATGCATGCAACTAGGACTTTATTTTTAGAACAAATATAAAGCTTGAATGGATACATGAACGGAGCACAAATTTGCGTTTTATCGTTTGTTGGACTGTAGACAAAAAGCTCCAAGAGACTCCCACATAAGACATTGATTACTGAAAGCTGGAATCGTTCTTCGTACTTAAGTTGCAAAAAATGGCAAATGGGTTGTAATTATCAAGTTGTGACAAATACTAGTTCTTTGAAGTAATAATTATGTAGCTTTTTTCGAGTGGAGTTTGTTATTTCTTTTTGTATATCACAATTTCTGAGATACCAGGAAACTTTCACAATAGCCCATATGATTTTATTTTGAAAGGACTAAATAAATTATCTGTTACTTGCTTTGGTGCAACCCCATTGTTATGGGGGCTTACGACATCATATAGGCGTCGGTACTTGCTTGTATAATAGCAGTTTGTTGTACCTGGTTAACTTGGAGTGCTTTCCAAGCAACCAATACATTTCTCTATACCGGTTTTCGAGCTCATGCCGTTTCTTTTTCACGTGCGCTATACAGTTTCACATTGAGCGTCATGCCAAGATATGTTGCTACATTAGCGTACGGTATTTGTACAGAATGAATGAAAACTGGTAGATTTTCAATTTTGTTTTTTCAGTTTTTGTTTTGACCATTCGTTTATTTTGTCTAGAGCTCGTTGGAGTTTCTCAGTTGAGGTAAAAGAAAGTGATATTTTTCTACGTATGGTTACTCCGTTAATGATTAATCCGTTTGAACTACATCAACCACCACCATCATCTGAACCAGGAAAAAATCTTCTCCCATACAAAGTGAACCACTGTGTGCGATTTCTCAAAATACGAAAAGACAGACTGCATCGCGGTTTTGGTTTCTGTAAGTGTGTATAGTCATTGGTTGGGTTTAACGCAACAGTACCAGTTGACGGTACCTTAACGAGTGAATACAGATTTTATCGATACGTAATTCAAATCGGAAGGTATTGGGAATTAAATGATCGGAAGATTCCATAAACGAGACACATGTTCAGTTGACCGATAAGGACAACATTTGATTATTGTTACGCTGTACATGAATCGCATGTGTAATGATTTTCGGAAGATGACTGTAGATTCGGTAGATGGGATTGATTTCCTATCTAAATCCTTGGAAAATCAGCAGGAGGGTAACACGACTAGATGGCGTAGTTCGTTAAGTGCCTGCCCATGGTTCGAATCCCAGTGATATCAAAGTCAAAATGCTTTTGTCGGGTTTTCAAACTTGGTCCACTCGCCATTTGGCGTTGGGATCAAATTAACGACACGATCACTGGGATGGTCTATCAGTCTAACTGGGGGTTGCTGTCTGGAAGTACAATGGACCAGTCGTTGCCCCAGTGTGGTGTTTAATAACCTCGGAATAAAGGGGGCAGGATAGGCGAAAATCTTCTTTCAAAAGCTGATAAAAACGTCTTTCTGTCCAGTTCTGCGCGTCATCTTACCTTGCGTTGATGCTTGGAAGCAGTCACACCAAGGCCAGAGTAGACCCATTGTCCGAGCGTCCCTGTTCGCTCATAACATTATTATAAAGGGTCTTTTGTTTCATTTAATTTTGTTTTAGTTTTGTTTTTTGGAAGTTCTGGATAGCGCATTGTATATCGTTGTGAAAGTCGCATTAAATGTCCGACGTTCGTAGGCGTTATTTAGAAATTAAATACAGTCGATTCTCGATAATTCGAACTGATTGTTGGGTCCCTTGTGAAACCCTCGAACAAAACTTGTGTGTCTTGCTTTGAATTCTTTGTTAATTCGAAGAGATTGCTCAGTCGGGCTGCCAGGAAGCACGCTGTAAATCGAAATCAGTACAGTACTCCCCGGATAATAGCACATACGCATGAGCATAAATTTGTGTTGCTTATGAGCGGGTTCTCAATGGAATTTCTATTAAGCGGGGACCTTAGATAGGCATAGGATAAGGTTGGTCAATCTCAGCTAAATATAAATGGTTGCTATTAAAAGGGTAAAAATTAAAGGGATGGCTTTTATCCGGGGAGTACTGTAGCTCTCAGTAATTTGAATTTTGTACAATTCACTGTGTTTTCTAGAAAAGTTTGTCAAATTAGTTAAGTATGCAAAAATTAGTTTACATACATACATATTCGTCCTTCTCTCCAACTCGACAATATTTCGTTAATTCGAACTCTCGTTAATCCGAAATTCCTTGTAAGGGCAGTTTCGAATTTCTGAATTATTGAGAGTCGAACGTATCTGTTCTGTTGTCTTCTTCTGGTGCTTTCAGTTTGTTGCCTTGGTATTTTGTATGTGTTGTCATCTTTGAACTGTGAAAGAATTTCAAGTTTACACCCCTATTGACCTATCGTCATTTGACTTCAGCACCCCCTGGTGGCATTTTTTACTACCTCATTTGCGAACCCGAATTCCGTCAGCTCATTCGCTCGGAGCAATTTGTATGGGAATTTAAAATTCGGTGAAGATCTATATTTGGTAAAACTACTATAAAATAATTGATTTTGAATAAAATTAATGGTGGAATACCGGGAAAAAGTGTGCCACTTTTGTTATTAGTGCTTGTCAAGTTCTTGGAAGTGACATTTTACTTGGAATCGCGTATGGAAAAATGTAAACAAACCACTTATGTACCAGTAACTATTCATTGTGCATTTTATCATTATGTGAATAGTTCATAATATTAAGTGTTGATTTACTGCATATTCATTGTATCATAATAGAACAATGGCTGAAGTAGTGAAATACAGCTGAAATTCGCACATTACATACATTATTCCATATTACGTCCTACTAATATAGCAACAATTCCAAGGCGCTTTCTTTGTGTAATGCAATTGAAGAGTTCAGAAATTGGTTTCCGTTTAAGGCAATAAGTTAATTATATTGTACAAACAATTTCTTATAATTAATTCAAGCAATGAACGCAACAAACATAATGTATTATTCTTTCATTTTGAACAAAGCAAATGAAATATTGTGCTATATTGGAGGATATGTACATACATACATACATATGTATGAATGAGTGAATTTTCAGCAGTTTACACTGCACTGAATACGTTTAAATCAATTTGTGTAACAAACTATGACGAAATCACACTTAATATTGTTCACTATTCAGTGTATATTGTGTTCAAGAATGATAAAACAACAAAAATTTCATGTCAAACTGTTGCTTTGTTTACACTTTTCAATGCAGCATTCCTCAAAAACTATCACAAACAGACACTTGGCAACACCTTAAATCAAAACTTCTGCATTTTATCTCAGGATTGAAACATTTATTAGAATAAAATATAATTATTTAATATTTTTTCTATTTTTTTAAATTTCCCACTACATTTCACCATTTGTACGTAAATTCCTATCCCAGTTCTGACAGCTCAGAATCCATCACGCATACAAGGTACCAAAATTATCCGCAAGAGGTATAGGTCGATCGGTCAATTCTGGTTATGATGTGGTCACAACGCGCGAATGTCAGTGAGGCGAAAACCTCACAAGAAAACACACAAGAATAGTCACCATGGTGAGGTGAATTCGTTGCCATGTCAAAAATTGTTTTTTTTTTTTTTGACAATTATTATATTCGCGCTTTTTTTTCTTACTGAGCGGTCTACTAATACTTGATTTTGGAATAGTAATATCTACAAAATAATGGCAGAATGTAGCGAACAAGGTAATATTGTGTATATTAATGAAATATGTATAAGTATTTATTAATAATGAATATTTTCCAGGAACAAGAAAATATCAGCGTACATCCCAGGAGCAGTTGGACCATTATACGAATTTCTTACAAATGAATCCCGATTTTCTTCTGGGCAAAAATGATCCAACTGACCCGAATAGGAATAGGCATAGGAATCTGTTTATTTTTCCTTGTGTGTGAGAACATCACAATTTTTACGGTTCTTGTGATGCTCACAAGCTGTGAGGTTTTGCTCAGAATACGAAAACCTCACAATTTGTGACTCACCATGCTCTTGTGAGGTAGTTGTGACTTAAAACACATCACTGAGGTTTGCCAGAATAGGGGTGTTAAACAGTTCATATACAGTGGCGAGCAAAACTATCTACATAATTTCAGTTTTTTTTTGTACAAGGATGGGGTGTCTTATATAATTTCTCAATAGCAGCACTTCGATATAGAAAGCGTATTATAGAAGGAGATTTCTAATACAAAATCTTAAATTTATATTTTCTTCAACCTGGTAGAGAGCCATAAGCCAAATCCATTATGACTTAAGTTCATATTTTTATTGTAATGTACTTCCTGAAATAGAAGTCAATTAAACCTAACTAACTAATTGACTAATTTCAGTTTTTCTGTTTGTTTTTCCTTTGTTATAATGGAGACCAGCACCGATTTCAATGAAATTTTAGAAGTATGTAGGCGTATATAATTTTTACATCATGAATAAAGTTCAAAGAAGAACTAGGTCTCCCGTTGGAGTCACTTGGAGCTTTTCTTCTATAGTTCAACAAACATTAAAACTTCCCCCTAGAAAGTTGTACTTAATTGATCCTGGTTTATGGATTGAATATTTCAAAGCTCCGTCAATGGTTTCATTTAATTTTTTTCTTAGAGAGCAGGATTTATATTTCTTCTAAAAATAAAGTCCTTTCTGCATTCTTTCCAACCATTATCCAATCCATTATCAGTGAAACATGTTTGAACAAATTCGTCTCCAGGCGGATCAGAGTGGATACCACACTTTTCAGAATAGTTAACTGAATACTGTAACTTTTTAAAATTGTTAACCGCTTGTTGGAGCTTTGTCGAGCTAAATCTGTAGCTCAAGGGAAAGAATAATAAAATATTAATTCTAGTGCACTCGGTCTAACCGAGCTAAAACACACAAATTATTATTATTTATTTTTTTTAATTAGTCTTAGACAAACATTTATATGAATGCTACTTTTCATAATAACGAGTTACTGCGAGAAAATATGAATTTCCAAACTAAAAGAAAGGGTATCTTTAGAGCTCTGTATATCGCATATCCCTTGACGTAACTTGCCCAAATTGGGAAAACATAGGCCAAAAAAAAATACACAACTTCATACTCCAAATTTCATTTTTAGTTTTTTTTGCTTTTGCTTTTGAAGCACGGTGAGGCACGGCGTGAGATGACTGTCATCAAACTCTACTTCACACCTTCGAGAGCTTGTTGGAACCATAGCTCGGACATACAGATCTTGTTGAACTCTGGCAACTGAAAGTCGATAACCAAACCATCGCTCTTCACCATTGACTGTCATGGTCGCACCTTCCTCATTTCGATGATTCCACCATGCCATAAATCACGCCAACCAGTCAGGCACTCTGTGGACACATTGTTGCTTCGTCGAACACGTTGTGGATTGTGTTCGCTCCAAGAACGGCAGTTTAGCTTGTTGACATGACTGCTGAGCCCAAAATGAGCCTTGTTCAAAAATGCCGAAATTATACGTATGTAGGCCCAAATCAAACCGATTTGACTCAGCGCCAGACGTTGAATCGACATTTCTGTGTCTGCTTCGACACTCGCCGGTACAGCGGCTATTTTCTTCAACCGCTGGTGCAAACTGTCTCTGTCTGTTTGGTGACTACTTTTTAACGTTGCCACGATCAGGCAGGGGCCTGATCTGGAATTTCAATATTTTTTTATTAATTTCCACACGTTTGGCAATAATTAAACGATGCATGATAAAATGGCAAACCTTACTGAATATTTTGATAGCTAGATGTCATTATTAACTTGCTGAAACATAACAGTTGGAAAAACTATCATTGCTATCTGGTCATCCTTCACAAGTCGCATATGTGTCAAATATCCTATTCATCTTAAATTGTCTTGCTTTCATCTTTAAAGCTTTGCACATTCTTCCAGGCAATGAATAAGAAACATCCAATCCATCTGAAGGATCTTTCCACTACCGAACGGAGAGCATTCCTTGATTCCTTCGATCGTGTGTTCTGTGACTGTGACGGTATGTGTAACCAAATAAAATTTCTATTCTGAATGCCCCTTAATCTCCCGCCACTCTCACTGTAAAACCGAATCAAATTTCTCTTGTCTTTGCTCTCTATTCTCCCGCCCGTCTCACCTAGGCGTTATTTGGGAGTCAACGCAGGCGTCTATACCCGGCTCTGGACCAGCCATCAGTTTCCTCCAGTCTCTTGGCAAAGAAGTGGTCTTCGTGACGAACAACAGCCTCCGCTTGGCCGAAGATCACTTATCGAAGTTCAAAGAAATCGGGATTGCCGTAACAAAGGTACGTCCTCGAGCAAGCTGTCCCCGCCTCACTGATTCCTTCTTTCCCAAGGAGCAACTGGTCCATCCAGCCCAGTCAATTGTCAACTACCTCAAAGACCGGAAATTCGAAGGACTGGTCTACTGCATAGCCTCGCGAGCATTCAAGAAAACCCTGACAACAGCCGGCTTCAATGTTATGGATGGGGTGAGAATATCCACATGCTTGACGAACGTCGTCTCACTTCTAACCCACAGCCCAACCGGATGCTGGACGAGACACTGAAGGACCTGTGCGCAAACGTGTTCCAAGACGATCCGGTCAAGGCAGTGGTCATCGATGTGGACTTCAACCTCTCCGTGGCTAAGCTGATGAAAGCCTACCGATACCTCAAGGATCCCGATTGCCTGTTCATCGGCGGGGCGGCGGATTTCTTGATTCCCATTGGAAAGGAGGACGTCCTTGGTGCGGCTTGAAGTGTGGTGTTTTCTGCCTGTCAGCAATGAATGTTTCAATCATTTTTCAGGTCCCGGTTCATTTATCCACGTCGTTGAGCAGGCTACCAAGCGAAAGGCGATCATGTTGGGCAAGCCGGGGAGAGATCTGTGCGATGTTCTGATCAAACAATACAATGTTGTGGATCCTGGGAGGGCTCTCTTTATTGGCGACCTGCTGGACAGCGATGTGAAGTTCGGCAAGATGTGCGGTTTCCAGACTATGCTTGTGCTCACTAGTTGGACAAAGGAGAACGAGTTGCTGGGCGAATTGAGTGATGGCGAAACACCAGACTACTGTGTTGACAGTTTAACTGATTTTCTTTGATTATTATGTTTGTTCTTGTATTCAAGCCATTTTTCTAGATAAAATTTAAGAAAACTTTCATAAGGGGTCTAATTTGCGACAAGTATAACGGCGAATCGTCTCTCTCGAACGGCCGGTCGATTCACCTAGAATTTTCTAATCACGCCACAATAACGACAATCAAAAATGCATCAAATGTCGCAAATGAAATTTTTGCAGATATTGCGATTCTTAATTGGACTTTTAAGAGTGTAAAGGTTGACCAGATAACATTGATAGATTTTAAAACTGTTATGTTTCAGCAACTGTCAAAGTTACCAACGACTTTTAGCTGTCAAAGTATTCAGTCAAGCCTGCCATTTTGCCATGCATCGTTTCATGCTCACCGAATGTTTGGAAATTATTAAATGATTATAAAATTCCAGCTCAGTTGTAAATGGCTACACTATGTCTCCAGTTATCACGTAATTCGTAACATGGTGAAAGTTTTAAATGTGAATACAGTATTTGTACCTTGAGTCACCGACCAGACACAGATGAAAGACGAAAATAAGAAAACAGCCGAGGTTGTCGCCAATGTCAGGGAAGACGCAGATAAGTCGATTCGGCGCTATTTTCCGGGTTTGATTTGGGCCCACATTTGAAGAATGGAATCCCAAGGACTTTAGCTTGTTTAAAAGCAAAGTATGATGTACCTTATCGAAGGCATTCGAGAAATCGGTGTAAGGTACAACCACTTGTAAAAATAATTTTCATCATGGTAAAGTACACGAACGAGCAACGTCGGAGTCGGTGACCGCAACTTTAAGAGCGTTAACTCCCAATTTTCGACGAAGCACATTTTTGGCTCAACGGGCTTGGCAATAAGCAAAATATGCGTTATTGGTCAGGTGAAAATCCACATGTGCTTCATGAATCACTTGTGTATAGCATAGTGCCTCGATATATTGGCCAGCTAGAGAAGGGAATTAATTAAGTCAGAACAACTGACAAAGCTCGGTTCGGAGTTGGCATGAAACCGTGGGTCCACTGTAGGACGTGGGAGGCGAGTAGCAAGCACAACACAAGTAGTTGCTGAAGATGCTGAACAAAACCCGCCTCTCGCGGTAGCGTCAACTCCGGAAGAAATGAAAATTGTTTTTGAGCGGAAGTCATTCTATTTGTCGAAGGATGCTTGATGTTGATGGCGAAAAGTTTCCTCTGTTGGCGTTAACTGAACGCTGAAAATCCATATTTCCAAAACGCGCTTCAAACTTCAACCAACAAACCTAAGTCATTAATGCGAACACCGTATCGCAGAATTCGAAGCGTGTCTTTTAACGAACAATGATGAATGCCGCCCAACCTACGAAAATAAAGATTCAACTCTCCTTCAGTAGCAGAGAACATAGACGCCTTGTGGGACACATACCCCTCCCCCACCCTCACTCCGTCTGTGGGATCCCACCAACATTTTGTATTCATTTTTGTCTATAACGCGAAGTGAGGATTGATGGTGAAAACAAAATAGTCTCATCCCCTCCACCTTTAAAATGTCTGCGGACGCCTATGGCAAAGAAGCAACTTTTTAAAGACAAAAACTGACAATCCACTTGACCATACAAACGTAAACTTTATTGTACTTCTCACAAGTCTCACTCGAAGTTTACAGCTTCGCACTTTCAAAGAACTGCACAAAGTCAACCATGCCGTCGGCATAATAGTCTGGCTGTTGGTCCGGGTTCGTATTCTTGAACAGCTCCTCCTTTGAGCAGCCTCCCGTCAGCACAAGCAGCGTCTGCATTCCAGCCTTCTTTCCGAACTCAATGTCCTGCTCCAACATGTCCCCGATCATCAGCTTGCGCCGCTTTGTCTCTACAGTATCCTCCGGAGCGACTATCATGTTGGCCAGCGCACTTCCTGGCTTCGACAAGACAATAGGCTCCTTGCCACTGGCATCAGCCATAACCTTGACATACGGACCAGGTCCTGCAGGGAATAACGTCAAATAATCATCATGCACTTGGGGAAGACGTCAGGGCTTACCAAGGACTTGTATGCCCTTCCCGAGCGGCAGCATCATATCGGTGGCGCCACTGATCAAAATGCAGTCCGGGTGTCGCAGGTACAGCTCGGCGCGGATCATTTTAGCCCCCGACAGGTTGAAGTCCATATCCATGACCACAGCCCGCACGGGTTCCCTGTCAAATATCCCCTTGCTTATCTCCATAACACTCTCTCCGAATATTTTCGTGGGCTGTTCACAGAAGAAACATAAATCAAGGTGAGCACACCAAAGCGGATTGACAGCGACCTACCCCGTCGATGAGTTTGAAGCCGCCCTTCCGCAAGACAGCCTTGAAGTTCTCGGTTCCAATGCAGTATATCAGTCCATCGAAGTTGATGCTCACAAGGTATTTGACGATGGTCTTCGCGGGATGTATTATCTCTGCCTGGAAGAAGAGAATGTTAAGGTTGCCGAGTGGATTATATGCAAGGTCCTTACGTAATCCAGTCCCATTGTGCGCAACTGCTTCTCGCATTGCTCTTCCGTGCGGACGCTGTTATTTGTGATAAAACTGTATTTCTTGCCGGCCTTCGATAAGGCCCTATAGCCATCCACAGCACCATCAATCGAGGCTAACATGTTCGAAAGGACTCCTGCAAGGAATGGGATTCAGTTTGAGCACGGCTTAAAAGGCGAAGAGGAGGCTTACCATCGATGTCCGAGTAGATCAAATCTATGGAGTCCATGAACTTGAGCTTTTCCTCTGGCGACAGTTCGAGTATGTGACGGGGTTTGGGCAACCCTTTTGTACTCTGGAGGGAAGAAGAACGCGATTAATGTGAGGAGGACAAATGAGCCCTTTCCTTATTCGACTCAAACGGCAACAGAAGCTACACGATTGAGTGAAGGAGAGAGTGGCCAACGATCGAGTGAATCAGATATGACATGCATTGACAATCTTCTTTGGTTAGCTCGTGGATGAAGGTCGGATAATTGCTTGTCTAATCGGTGTTTGAAGAATTGTTAAATGAAACAGACAATTTTAGAGAAGCGCAAAGCCCACAGACACTTAAATCTGAGTCCACAATATATTCGCTATATCCTGACGTTGAGTTTTCGAGAAGGACTTCAGGTTCACAACGTATTCACTCATGAATGGGTGACCAGTTAGCAATGATAGTTTTTTCAATTGTTATGTTTCAGCAGCTGTCAAGGTCACCGATGACATCCAGCCGTCAAAATATTCGGTAAGGCTTACCATTTCATTGTGCACCATGGAGGAAGGATAATAAGCTTGTCAAAACAAACTGTCATAAGCTTAATAATGGTGTTATGTAGGAAAATTTGATAATGTGTAGTGAATTGTGGCAGTACCCCTAATTTGTATTTGCATTTGTGTTTATTGTGCTATCGATGTTCGAAATTGATGTCAAAATTTATGAAAAAAAAAAATTCAAAGTCGAATTTTTATCGGCAGCTACCTTTCACACTTTCATTATAGGCAGTAGGTTGTTGTATGTGCTTCCTACTCCAATATTTATAGATATTTATGAAAAAAAAACACGGCTGTTGTGTGTTAAATGAAGAAAATAATCGCTGGATAGGGCAATGTAAAACATATAAATCGATTCCTCGCAAGAGAATTAAGCAGGCTTGCTTTGACGTTGAATTTGCTGCCACAAGAATTTAAGGCGGGCGACAATAGAGAACGCCGTCAATTCGTTATGTTCACTTCGAAGATCCAAACTTTGGCCACAAAATCAGAAGAAAAATTCCAAGTGTTTGACCAAGCATGTTGTCTGAAAAGAGCTCTCGTGGTGTTCCGCGTCGTGCCATCAAGTTGCGTCTACAAACGATGCATGAATCGGTGGACAAGTTGTACGACATTTTCAAATGAACTGCCCGTATCCCCATTAAGATGAACAGAACTCCTCAACGCTGTTCCGTTCTTCTTCCCACGGTGACTATCATCGGCTCACAGTAATCGACTACAACTTACGCAAATGGTAAATGTGCCATTTCGGGAACTTCTGGGGCCTATTTTACGGATCAGACATCGCATATATTTCATTCAACATACAAAACGGTCATACATCATACACATCATACAATTTCCTGTTTCACAGATTCCACTGGAACTATTGTGATATCTTTGTTGTATGATGTGTATTATTTTGACGTTTAATTTTTAATGTGAAATTTAATTGAAAACTAAATAGTGTCGTGAATTAAACCAGGAATGATGTATTACATAGAGGCCCAACTTGTACCTCTCTTTCCCCTTGAAATTTTTTCCAACTGTTTTTTTTATAACGTGTTCATAAACCAAATTGACCAATCGGGGGACGGCATTTACATTATTTCGTGAATAACTGTCAAAAATTCATGAATATCTGTCAAAAAGGCACTCAAATTCGTCGAGGGAATAGGGGGAAAGCACCTGTGAAGTCGGCTATATCTGTAATACTTCATTTCGGAATTAAAAGCAGTCACCATATTTGTTGATTGTTTTGTTTGATTTGCTGTTTGTTTGATAACGGAGTTTCCCAATAATGAAGAAAGATATGTTTTCGAAATAAATGACATTAATTCAACTTTGTTTCCAAGTAGTACATGATTTTTAATAAAAATTTCTCCAAGAACATGTCTTTTGTCTTGCTGGTTAGTTCTAACTTTTGGGCTGCTAACCAAACTCATAGTAGCTCTACATCTTTACTAATATCGGCTAACACGTTGGTACACCCCTTTGTATACCCAAAATCTCGGGCTTATCCTGCAACCGGTAGCATAACCAATGAGTTGACGTAAATAAGAACTAATCTAGGTCAAAGAACGAACCCTTGTGGAACACCAAAGTTAATAGATTTAAATCTACTTGAAGTATCGTCGACCTTAGCTTGTTGTTGTAATATAAGGATTTAGCCAATTAAAGCCACGTATCCCGCACTATGAAGATTATCGAAAAGAATGACGAACCGTGTCAAACGTTTTTGCTATGGCCACTAAAAGGCCAGCACAACAAATTTAACTATCATTTTGTGTTGACGAACAAACGAACTTCTAAGAGCCCATCTTCAGTTGATAGGCCAGTTGTAAGCCCAAATTTCTTCTCTTGTCTTTGCCACTGACTAAAAACCTTGTTGACACATTTATCACACATTTTTGAGGTACCAAATTTATATAGATCCAACTCGGAGATGGATTAGTTTCCTATTTTTAGACTCGCTCAAGAATCAACTGCGTACATCTGTGAGATACCTGAGACTAATCAAAAACACCAAGCAAAATATTTACACAACACACTAGAGCCACCCCATCAGCAATCCGAAAATGTAAACATACAACCACGACGCGAAAGCGAAACTCGTCTTATCGGACCCTGCACTTATCACAATTAATGGGTTATCACAAAGCTCTCGCTCACAATCAAGCGATAAACCCGGCCACTCCTGAAGGCATGGCCGGTTCATAAGAACCGTCAGTTATCCTCTTCGAGCACCACCATTGTTTTTTTTGGTGGAAATCACTTGCACAACACACAGAACTCAGGCACTTTCAAGATCACTTATCGGACGACAATCATTCGGCGAAATTAAAAAAAAGAGTAAAAGTGTCCACCTCGTGAGGGGATTTATGAATTCTCAAAACCAACCAACCAAATTGAAACTCAACGCGAGTGGAATAAGCCCGACCAGGCCGAAGCACAGCACTCCTCCGATGTGCATGTTGCGAGTCCTTTTCTCTAAATCACCATTGTCAGACTGCTGTGCTCCCAGGAAAGCTCGGATTCTCATGCCAAAGATACATTTAATCCAAACAGAGAAGATGGTGAAGAATGCATTAATTCATTAAATTCATTTTCCTCCCCGCCAACCGCCCACACGACAAAGCACTTAAATCCAGCGAGCAAGACCGTGGAACCTAAACGATCACAATCTTTCCTTATGGCGAACTTACACTTGTCATTTTTGCTGAGACGCAGAGAGCGCTGTTATTGAATGTTTAACCGTTGAGAACCAAACCGCGACGCCGTTCGTTCGCAACTGAAACAAGCAAATGAATTTCGCTTTTAATAAATACACAATGGAATTGATAATGGAAAAGAGTGATGTGTTCCGGGCGATATAACAGACCAGCTCATGCCCGGCCTTTGTGGCGTGGACGTGTGTACAGGAAATCGATAAACGAAATTCGATTAGATACCGCAGATGTGTTCTCGGATTAAGCTACAGCGCGAAACTAAGTAAAACAGAACGGAGGACTGCTGGACCCGCAGCGTGCTTAGGTAACATCACACACCACCTGGGTATCAGTCAAGATCATTCAAACAAAAGCCGCAGAGAGGGAGAGAGCGAGAGGGATATCCATGCGAGATGGGTATTAAGTTCTGCGAAATTCGATCGAAATCGCGATTACGTCCGACAGCTATTGTATATGTTTTCTACGAAAATAGACAATCAGCTCATTTGAGATTGCTTGCGTTTTTTTCTTTCGATAATAAGTTCTGCGTTTAGGAATTGGACACATTTCCTGCTCAGAATGAAATTCTGAACATTTTTTTCAGACGCACCCCCAGCGGAGGGTAATTGAATGCGTTTGCTTTATCTTAACTTATCTTGCACCTGAATGGGTATTCGCACAGTCACCCATGTCCAAAGAGGTTGTGATTAAAGTACAAACCACAGAGATAACGCCTCAAAGCTGCTGTATACGATTTTTTTTTTTACAAAAATAGACGATCAGCTTTTTTTCGAGATAAGAAGTTCTGCGTGAATGAAATGGATTAGGAAAAAAAAACTGGTCAGATTGCGTGCGTAAGTTTCATTCAGAACAGATTTGTACAGCCAACTGAGGGTTGGTTAGGTCAGATTAATACCGGGGCGCCGTGCTTGATTCCAAACTCATGTGGAAGATAACAACGGAAGGCCTCTAAAGCGGACAGCCACGGTACGATCCACGTCCATTCAGAAGGGATTGAAACACGCGAATACCCCCATGGCAGGATCATGACGAATTGTCCGTAAGCTGAGGGGTCCCTTATAGAAGGATATCGGTAAAGCAGAAGTTTCAGTGCATTAAAAAGGCGTATGCCGTGTTCTACACGTGCAAATGTGTCTTCGGTAAAATGTGACCACGCTACATATCATGACTGTCACACGTGGGGAGACCCTTAAGTGAGAACAACTAACACAAATAACATTTACAAATTTCTGATTAATCTAATAGTTAACTGAACAAACTAAAAATTGAGCAAAACAATTTGTTATATTAAATGTTATACCAGATAGTCAAAGAGAATAGTGTCTAAGCATTCGTAGCTAAGGGTGAAAAGCCATCTTTTTTTACGAGCTTGAAAAACACACCAGGTAGCGTAATCGACCTGTTCGATTGCGGAAGTTTATTGAACATACCACAAGACGAAATTGTGTACAAAAATGAAGTATTACAGAGATAGCCGACTTCACAGATGATTGGCCCCTAGTCCATCAAAGAATTTGAGTGCTTTTTTGACAGATATTCATGAATTTTTGACGGTTATTCACGAAATAACTTAAATGCCGTACTCTGATTGGTCAATATGGTTAAGAATGCGTTATAAAATACAGTTGTCAAAAATCTCAAGTGGCAGGAGAGGTAGAAGTCTGGCATCTCTGTAATACTCATTTCTGATTGTGTACAAATAACCGTAAGCAGTGTTATGTAAGAAAGGAACTGATACAGAGTACGAGAAGTAAACGCGAAGATTACGGTTGGAAAAAGGAAGAAGGAAGAAGGAAGAAGGGAAGAAGGGAAGAAGGGAAGAAGGAAGAAGGGAAGAAGGGAAGAAGGGAAGAAGGGAAGAAGGAAGAAGGAAGAAGGAAGAAGGAAGAAGGAAGAAGGAAGAAGGAAGAAGGAAGAAGGAAGAAGGAAGAAGGAAGAAGGAAGAAGGAAGAAGGAAGAAGGAAGAAGGAAGAAGGAAGAAGGAAGAAGGAAGAAGGAAGAAGGAAGAAGGAAGAAGGAAGAAGGAAGAAGGAAGAAGGAAGAAGGAAGAAGGAAGAAGGAAGAAGGAAGAAGGAAGAAGGAAGAAGGAAGAAGGAAGAAGGAAGAAGGAAGAAGGAAGCAGGAAGAAGGAAGAAGGAAGAAGGAAGAAGGAAGAAGGAAGAAGGAAGAAGGAAGAAGGAAGAAGGAAGAAGGAAGAAGGAAGAAGGAAGAAGGAAGAAGGAAGAAGGAAGAAGGAAGAAGGAAGAAGGAATACTCCGCAAATAGAAGCCACATAAACAGCGATTTCAGTGAATCGCCGTACATGTCGCGGTTCTTCCGCTGAATAAGACTGCCGGCGGGTGATTAAGGCGTCTGTTCAAGGCAGCGGAGGGTGCTGTTTTTAACGCTTCGCCGATACATATAGATGCCACCGTCTTTACCAAGAGGTTTTCAGTTGATCTTCTTTTTGAGAGCATTCCACCAATTCGCGCCTCTATACAGAAGTATGTACCCCACTTGTGTAGCGAATATTATATATACAATTTATTTTTATGTAGCCATTGGGCCCTTTCCGAAACGGTCCTGGATACTGAGTTTTCTGCATAATTTCGTGTCCAAAATGAGAAGAGTCGTTCAGCTTCAGACGGATACCGCGTACATATTGCGGTATGATCAAAGACATAGATTTTATATTTCTCATTAAACGTCCTATCTTCCTTTTGTAGGCCCAAATTTAATGCCCATGAAGTCAGCTAGTGTCGAATTGTAACGAAATGATTCGTCATGTTTGAAGAAAACGCATGACTAGCCATAAAAGTCACATGCGCGCATATCCATCAGTCTGAAATTTTTCACGAATTTTTGAGAATCAATTTCTCATGTTTTCATATATTTACATACGTATGAATGTATATACGAATTATAACTCAATGGGTGGTGTGAATAAAAACTTAAAAAAGATTCCGAGTAACAACACGTGAGTAGAGTATTTTCGTTACAGCAAATACTCAATTAGGTGTGAATAAAAAATTGTCTCAAAGTAGTTATCCTTCCTTCAGTTGACGTTTGAAAACTAGAGTTCTTGGCGCTTAAGGGTGAGTGCCAAGTCAGGTAAAGGTGGGTGCAAAATATATGCAATAACGTTTTTTAACACAAACGCGAAAAACAAGGAATTATAACTCATGTCCTTTCGGGGACACAGGAGATAATTTCAGGAATGTGTATAGATTCGAGTTTGATAACATGGAATGGTTAAGTACATATTTCCTTTCCGATATTGCTGAAGAAACCCGTGGTGGTACCATGCCTTTGATTGTTTTTCGGTTTCTTAATGTAATGGGAAGATTCCCTGTCTTTTTCTTATTGCCTTTTGATTTGACGCGGGCCTTCGTGTTATCAAGTTGTTTCTTTATTTGCGAGATGTTCAAGCTAAACCCATTGATTTTTTTTTTATTTTTTCTTTCATAGCATTCAACTCCATTCCAGATTTCCTTTTATTCTTGATGATTAAGGTATAATCCGTCAAAGTATTCCGACGCAGTATTTTCCATTATTTTAAATTTTTTTCACTTTTTTTCTCTCTTGAAGTCACATCCTATGCACATTCAACTTATACATGCGATATCTGAGCATATTCCATCTTTATTCACACCAAAACGGAGGAAAGACTCAGCTGTCAAAATATTTGAGCGGAGAAGATTCGTAAAACTTAACGAAATAAATTTTTATTAACGCCAGATGGAGCATTTACTCCAAAATGCTGAGGAAATGCTCACACTAAGGTTTTATTCACACCACCAAATATCAGCTGATTTGCCCATTTCCCATTTCTCATATTTTCCTTTTTCATCTGTCAAATTCACATATACGCGGTGCGATTGAATTAGCACTAGCTCATGCTTAACGAAACATTTGTGTGGTTTGCGCACACAAAATGTAAGCTGCCAGCAGTTCACACATGCTTAACGATATGTTCGCAATCGTTCCTGGACGACAATATAGGTTGGCTCATGTGGGTAGGTGTATTCACTTACTCACCCATGCCTGTTTGACACTAGCTCATGCTCGGCCATGTGCATTCAAGTTGAGCCTTAAGACTTCAGATTAACATCCAAGCCACATTGTCCATTCCATTTTTTAAGCTTAAAGATGGCCGACTGCGTAATACCACTTGATCACGGCGGATATAATTTCCCAGACTCCGCGATGGCAATATCGCTTCGTACCCTGTCATTTCTAGGGTCACTAGAAGTTCAGTCAGTGCTATGTACCACAAGAGACAAGAGGGCACTCAACTTTGTGGGGGCCATTATCAAGGTCGTCAAGGTATAGAAGCCACTATGGACTTTTCGATCCCCAGTGGGTTAAGTGTTTAGGTATAGTTTATTGCTCTGGGTTCGATGTTGTCAAAAACTCCCTCAATGTCCATACACATAGTGCTCGAGAGATTTTTCAATAATGCCAACAAGCGAGTGAAGCGCAGTTTCTACAGCTTTGCCTGAGAGGTCATCATTTTATTGCTTGTGACTGCGCGTCTGATTTATAGACCAAACGTTTTTCAAAGAAGTATGAAGGTATATTAGCCTTGACTACTTGTAGTTGGATATACAACTCCTCTGCAAGGGAGTGCTGAAGGTCAGATCCCTGCTTAGCCAGTCCATCGGGCCTCTCATTTCCTGGGATGTCACTGTGACCTGGAAACCAGGTAAGGGAAATGAGCTAGCCTCTTAGTGACGCTATATCAGCTCGGCATTGATGTTCCAATTTTGAATGTGAATTGAATGGCTGCTTGGCTATCAATGCATTTGGCGACCTTCAGCCTTGACCAGATATTTGGTGGTACATATTTCCCGGCTTGAAAATAGTTTCGCTTGAAACACGCTAGAAAAGTCTGACAATCTGTTGGCTTTAGAAATATTCAGGGACTTTGAGAACACACCCGGACACTGACTCCTTCGCCCATCTTGGAGGCGCAGTGTAGATTGTCCAGTTAAATAAACCCCGCACATCTGCCCACTATGTCATTCCGTTCTTTCGGGCCATGACCCTCTTGGCTGTTTGAGAGACCAAGTTGGGAATGAAACGAGATCTCTTGGTAAGAGTTTCCCTTTAAGTAAGAAGTTTTCTCAGGCCCGCAAAACATGCACTGTTTCAGCGATGACCTCTTCCATGCACCCAAGCTCCTTACCGCACAGTCTTCTTAAGGTTTCGGGTTTGAAAAAAGAGTGGCTGGAGACACGCTGGATGGGGTAGCAGTTTGTAGCCAAATTTATTGATTTTTGCCTTTACCCTTGAGCTTATGTTCGAATGTAAAGAATAGTGGCTACCACCGTGCAGATACATAGATGTATCCAATCAATTGGCATGTCAACAGTCTTCAGGCACTTTAATTCCACCCTAGGGCGGAACTGTCACATCTTGAATCTGAAGCTCCGAAACCAGCTGCGGCATCCAGTTCGGTGACACCGCGGCAACGCTGGCGACATTCTCGCCTGCCTACCCGGCGGGTGTTGCAAGAAAGCTTAGCTTTTGTTTTGTTATTATTGAGTTCCATTATCCGATGCGAAAGTGAAGGTTGATAAAGTAAGGTTCCATCGTATTCCATAATTTCCTTACGTCAATGCTGCACAGAGTACTTCGCTGACAAACAGCAGAAACAATAGTGGTGACAGTATTCACCCTTGATGAACTCCACTTTGGACCTTAGACTCCTCAGAGAAAATCACAAATATCTACGAGTTTTTCCCACTTGCCTCCCCCGCACAATGTCAACCAGACTACATCTCGATTCAAGCTATCGAAAGCCTTCTCGTAGGTTATACACAACAGATGTGGCGGACACCTGTACTCAACCCATTGCTCGATTATGTTCGTAAGGTTGTAGGGATTGAACTCTATCTGCCTCCAAACTAATCCCCCTTGAAATCGAATTTTCGAAAGTATTGTCATTCTGCTTGGTTTACAATACGACTCAATCTTTTCCTCGGAAAAATAAATCCCTGCCATATAACACCGCATAGCATTCAAGTACCACTTCCAACGGCAGTTGATGACACACTTCCGGCCTTATCATCGTACTCGTAAAGTTCTTCACCCAAACGCTGTGCAAACCACTTCACATGCTCCCTGAACTGAAGTTCCATAAAGTGAGATTGCAACATGAAAAAATTAGGCATCTATCGCATGTCATTTCTGCGGTTCAACAGGTTTTCGTTCCCGCGAACGTACGACATCTTAAATGCCTCTTAACGACTTCGACAATGCTGGAATCGGCGTGAATCGTACTTTAGACTCTCGTAAAATTCGACTTATCTTAGACAGCAGTGGAAAACCATAAACAAGTTCCGCTGCGGCGCGGTGACGCAAGGGCGTGACTCACTCGAGCCAGAAGAGACATCAAACATAAAACTGATCACTGACAGCCCACACACCTTGAGGAGGAGTCACGTGAGTTCACTTTCATCCAGCGCATCAAGTTGGGCTAGAACTTGAAAAATCGAATTCTACGGTGTGACCTAGTTTGGCTCGACTGATGCGGAAATCGGAAAATCCGTTTTGCATCGTTTGAATTTGAGTCAAACTGCTTGTCAAGCGGGGAGTTTGCCGATGAGGTTCACTGATGCTGGTCCGGCGGGGCACTGGACAATCGGGCAATCGACTGAGATGCTTGACAAAGCGAACGCTTCTCTTAATGCAGCCCAGCGGAAAGAGTCTAGCTGATAAGAGATAAGTGTGCATTCAGTGAGGGGAGAACTAAAAATAGCTGGCGGCATGGTCTTGGGGGCAGTAAGTGGGAAGCTGATGCATGGGAGTTTTATCTTCAGCCTGGAAGGAGTGCAGGACAATCAGATTGCTCGAAGGTGGCTTGGAGAATGCACTCAGAGCTGGTGGACGCTGTTAAGGTGCAGATACCAGTCACAGACTTACTCCTAAATCAGCAACCAGTTTTTGATTGTGACAATGCGGTTAAGTTGGATTAACTCCTTTCAATCCATGCAGCTTCTGCAGAAATCATTGGGAAATACGGGACACCCAATCTTGAGTTGAGTGTCCTGACGTCTGCTTAACCTGATCAGACAGAGTGATCTTTTGAGACTAAGTGCTGACTTCATCGTTTTAAAGCAGGTGGTGTCTGTCGTCTAGCCATTTGTGGTTGGTTAATTGAATTATGTGAATCTTAAGAAGCTGGTATAGATGCAGCGGAAGGCATAGAGCGTAGATCTGGGGCAGAAGAGGTTGTACCAAATCAAGAGGCAGTCGGCAATTAAATGAGGCTTTTTGAGTTGAATGTGATATTGTAGGTTAGGGACTTCACTGTGACCTGATATCCATTTTTATTCTTTAGTCAGGACAGCGTCTCTTTTCTTGCAGAGGTCAGTAAGTTTCAAGGAAATGTTAAAGATGAGGTCATTGAAGTAGACTCTGCGCAGGGGATTGTGCAGCGTCTGATTGTCAGGCCTCCAATCCGATGTGAAAGGAATGCTGGTAGAGAACTTTTTATTGAAGATGGCTTTGGATAGTAGGCGTTGGGAAGGAAGTTGAATTCATTAAGACTAGTTGAGTGGACAATGCGTTGTCAAAACACTATCAGGGAAGATGCCTCTGATGTGCTGGGTTGTAAGACTTCAGTTTGACGTCGAGTGCAGGCAAGCACAACCAGCGAAGCAGGCAGGGTACCAGACGACGCCTCAGAAGGACGAGACCAGTTCGCGAGCACTATGAACTGGAAAGAAGGGAAGAGAACTTGCTCCTCAGAAGTAAAAAGCAAGAACACGCGAAGCGTGCAAACGAGAAAATCGGAGGTGTTATGGCAGAAATGAATGATGTACCAAACAAAGGCCTGTTGTCGCTCAATGATGGATACCATCCCCCTGACTTAGACGAAGTCATGATATTGATTATAATGGATGATATCAAAGTAGTATAAAGTTGCTGGTGCAGACGGACACTTTAAGGGAACTGGAGATTAGCTGGTAGGGTATATACACTAATTCATGTGTAAGATGATCAGAGGAAAGCGTGCCCGACGAATGGAATCACAAAAACCTTCGCCCGATCCAATAAAAGGACACCCCTTCAACTGCGTCAACTACCGAGGGATAAATTTCTCCAAAATGTCTAATAAGATCTTCTCTACTGTTTTGTGTGAGCGCTTGAAGCCATTCGGGAGTCCACTATGGACGAAATATTCATATTACAACAGATCCTGGAAAAAATCCAAGAGATGTAGACCGACACGCACCACCCCGCATATGGCAGCGTGCAGAGAAACGACACGCACTTTACCTAAGACATTCCTCAGATTGAGTAGGATGACGATGGCGAACCCTTGCTGCTCCATCAAGGTCGTCAATGTACACACCGAGACCTTAATTGTCAAAAAAGGTTTTAGACAAGGCGACTCGCTGTCATGTGACTGCTTTTATATCATGCTTGCAGTAGCACATTCACCCCAATTTTCCGAGACTTTAATGATGGTTTCCGGCTGTAGCTCACGGAATGCTTGGATGATATTGGTGGTATCCACAGAAAAAAGTTTAAAGGGGTAAAGTCGCAGCTAAGAAAGGCGCAAATTGACACCGCCAAGACTGCTGATAACACGGTTTGGGAATTTCGTGCGCAAAGGATCGATTGTGGAATGGGCTGTGTGGCATGGCGCGCTACATGAACCAGAGGTCGTTCAAATCCATGTCTAAAATTTCAGTAAAAAAACAAGTTGGTGAAAATGGCTCTGTATTGCCCACCGTTAACCGAAACGTCGTTCCCACCCTTCTAACCTAATGACGCTCTCGGCTGCAGCAGCCACCCTAAACGACGGGGACCATGAGTGTCGCTTAGCATACCAGTTTCTCGAAGTTTTTGTACAAACTTGCGATTTATTTATTTTGATGATGGTCCCTTTTGGGAGAAGAATTTGCGTACAGCAGTCGCGGTGGGTGCTTCATTTCGGCCAAAACTCACTTTGGAAATAAGTTTTTAAGTTTTTTTTGGGAAATCCCAACATTGTTCAACCGCAAAGCGACCCATTCCGTTCCGCGGAAGGTTTTAGACAAGGCGACGCAGTGTTATGTGACTTCTTTTACATCATCCTGGTTAATATCGTGCAAAACTCACACCCCAACTCCAGAGCCACGATCTGCCAGAGTCTGCAAAATTGGGCCTTCATTTAGGCGTTTTCTCACATTGAGACTGAGGCGGAAAGATTTGGTCTAACGGTGAACGAGGGCAAACTGAGGGGCTTCCGACTTCGTCTACCTGGGCTCCGCAGTAAATTGTACGAACGAAATCAGTACCGAGATCAAACGCAGAGTAACTCTTGCCAACCGCTGTTTCTATGGGCTCAGGAGACAATTGAGTAGTAGAGCCATCTCTCGAAGGACCAAGTTGACTTTACCTAAGACATTATTCATCCATGTCCTGCAGTATGGCGCGAGGGCATGGATAAACTTGTAAGCGGATGAGGAAATCCTTGGTCTCTTCGAGAGAATAGTTCTGCGTGCGATCTTTGGTCTTGATTTGCGTTGATGGTTTTTGGAGGAGAAGATTCAACCACAAACTGTGCGGGATGTAAAGCGACTAACTTAGGTGACTAGGCCATGTAGTAGACAACACTTACAACACTGCTCCAGTTCGAAGAGTCTTCGACTCCGACGTCCACGAAGCCGAGGGCGCACATAAGTGGAGAATGACCTTAAACAACTTGTCAACTATTTTAAGATGGAGATGCTTGTTGGCTGATACTCAGGTCCACCCTAGACTGTAGCGCCAGCAGAAAGAGAAGAAGAAACTCCCAGGCGGCCTACGCCCTCAACAATTTGTCGTAACAATTTAACAGTTTTTAAAACCAAGTTTGAAAACCGTGTTTGATTTCCCAAATCGTCAGTGTGGACGCTCGCTACAACAAAATGGCAGACTTGTTTGGCGGTAGACAAAACCTTTTGACTTTTCTGCTTCAGCAAATCGTCACGGCAAATTGTTATGTCCGCACGCTATACTCAGTTTATTAATTAAGAATTATTTTGTTGCATACGATGTACAAATCAGAAATAAATCGGTATCATGACAATTGATTTTATAAAAGACCTATTCGTTTTGTTAAGAGTCAGGGTGTAGTAGGTAGGCTCAGCTGAGTGACTTTGTAATAAATCACTTGATTTGTTAAACAAGTCATCAACCGTAGTAACTCTAGCTGCGACTCTACTGTTGGTCATAAAAACAGCTGATTCCACATACATACACTTCGCGAACACATCGCGGTCTGTTTACCTGTCAATAAGGGATGGTTTCACTTGTAAACAAAATTCAGTAGTATTTGTTGTGTTGTGACTTTTCGTTGATTGTGAAAAACAAAAAACAGGAATAAATTCAATTTAGAAACAAATGTTGGGTTTAAGTGTAAATAAAGTGATTGATTTTGATATCGAGAAAATATGTCGAGTGTGCTTACAGACCGACACGGAAGTATCCCCTTTATTCGATGAAAAAAATGCCGTCAAAGGGGTATACTTGTCCGATATGATTTCTGAGTGCACAATGTACCCAGTGAGTTCATCCCTAAAACGCTGGGACTGCAAACTTGACCAAACTATCATTTTAGGTTTGCCGATTTGATGGATTCCCAAATCTCATATGTTACGATTGCATGGACAGAGTTCGCATTGCGTATGCGTTTAAGAAGCAGTATGAAAAATCACATCGAAAGTTAATTAGCTTTCTGCAGTTGCAATTGGGTCCGCATGAAGAACAAAGTGCGGACAACGAGCAGTGCATTCGAAAGGATAATACGTCATTGTATCCATGTGAGCAGTGTGATGAGAAGTTCACTAACTATGAACTACTCAGGGTAATGTTAATTTAAGTAATCGGAGTGTGTATACGATTAAGGTTTGTTTCTAGGAGCACAGGTCAGTTGCACACAAAGGCACAGCGAACCTATGCAGATTATGCTCTAAGACATTTAATCGTATTGGGGACCTCAAAAAACACATCGCCGTTTGTCATCCAAAGTCTGGACATCCGGGGACTGAAGATTCAAATGGATTAAATGAAAGCGGAAAATACAACCGAGATGGCAGTGTTGTTCATGAAGAAACTGAATTTAGCACGGTCAAGCAAGAATCAGACAGCCTACCAGCCTGTGAATCAGTGGAAGGACCTAGAATGTATGGACATTTATTTGAACTTGAATGACCTTATTTTTCATTGATGTTTCATTTCAAGTCATTGCTGCAAAAAAGAAATTGAGACATCTGAAGACATAGCGACTGACAGCCAAAACTTCGAGCCAAACTTGGAAATCGTATGGAATGATGATCCAGCGGATGGTGCTGGTTTCGCTGAAGCAAATTCAGACAGAAGAGCTGAAGATGAGATCTCATTATTGGAACTTATACATCCGATTATTGGTGAGTTTGAATTTCAAACGAAGTGTCAGTGTTGTCAGTGTTGATGCCTGGACCAGGACAAATTGTCCGTAAAAACAGTCACCTACTGACGGTTGTCCGTAAAGAGAAGTTCCACTGCAGAATAGAGTCAAAGTAGAAGATTGTTGATGTGTAGAAGATTCTTTTCTAAACTTCACGTCAGTCTGCTCGGCCAAAACATCTTTATCCATCTTGGTTATCTTAAAATGCATGGCCTCCTTACAGCAAGAGGATAAGTAAAATACGGATAAAATACATTCCAATTGGTGCGTGTTTCCGTCTAAACAACTCTGAAAATCGGGCTCTCTTCTCTATTCTGACATGAGTACATTCTTCATGGTACTTGAAGGATATTTTTTAAGAGTTCGGAGTGAAGGCACTCCACGGGCTGATACAAAGGGAGATGAGATGAGGTACTTGTGCGGATTGTATGTACTTAAATATCTGTGGATTGAAGTCAATGGGAGCATAAGGTTCCCTACCTTTCCATATTCGTGTAGTGCGTCTACAAAAGATGTCTCCTAATCAAACTATGCATCGGTCGAAAGGCATGAGGGTAAAGAATTCCTGCGAGACGTGTATTGCGTGATGAACGCCATTGGCTACCTCGCTTGACCAGCGTGTGTTTAAAGAAACGTTAAAAAGGGATACAGAGGCTGTTCAAGCGAGTCTAGTGACTAGTGTTTAATGGCAAGCTTGTAGATGCGCGCGTTATACTTTACCTTTGGACGGTTATTACTTACTTACTTAAGGTGGTGCTACGGTCCGGGGTGGACCTGGGTCTCAATCAAAAATCATCTCTAGCCAGCACAATCTTTAGCTAGCTGCCTCGAGTTTCGGACGCATAGTTGGTTGACTTCACTTTCCACTTGAGTGCGCCACCTGATTCGCGGTCTTCCTCTACTGGGCGGGTGTAGACCTTCTAAATTGATGCCAAACAGAAATATAAAACCTAGGCATTTCACTTTTAAACATCAAGTATAGACGAGTCATGAAATTCAAGATATAAAGTGCATGTCTGTGTCATCCCCTACGCAGAAGGTGCCAGGTTCGATAGACGAATTTGCCAACTTTCGTAATTCACGGCTTCACCTCTTTCAAGTCACTGAGAATGTTCAAAGAGTATTCTTGTCTGTAAAAAGCATCTCAAACTTCGCCCTTCGGAGTCCGCGAGTGGCTGCTGTAAAAGCTTTGCCCAAGTCCGCCTCGGACTGTCACATACACTGCTCCAAGGAGGTCTAAAGACTACATCAGAGATAATGGATAATTATCCCTTATCTCTGGACTACATAAACTATAAAAATATACACACTCTGCTGCACACAACATGTCATCCATCTTCATAGAATGTTGACCATAACAATGCTTTTTTCCCTTAAAACAGATGTAACCCCTGCCAAAGAAAAACCCGCAGCGATTCAAAATGACACAAGGATGACACTAAAGGATGCCAATCACGTTGAAAAAGACAAAAATGCCACAGAACCTAAAACCAAGTCATCGTCAAAGCGTCGCTTCAAATGCACTCATTGTGACAAGGAATTCACCAGAAATAACCACGTTAAGCGTCATCTACTCTCACACAGTCAGGAGAAACCGTTCAGTTGTCACATTTGCAACAAAGCATTCCGCCGATCTGATCACCTTAAGTTGCACATAACTAATCATACTGGCAGAAGGAAATACCCGTGCGGCAGTTGCGACAGAAGCTTTAGTCGCTCGGATCATCTCAATCGGCATCGCCAGCGAAATCACAAGCCTGCGATATAATATATTTGTATTATTTATTTAAGTGAATTACACAAAATATTCTCATAATCTAAAATTGTAATAATGTAAGTTTTACAAATAAGAGCCAAATTCTATGATAACCAGTGTACCTTTCAATAAAGATTACAAATAATATAAGAAAATCAAATTCGTTTACTTTTTAAACCAGCGATATATCCCGCGATGCTACAGTGTGTGGACGGGGTGGACTTCAACTTGAACCAACAAATGCCCAGCTTGCGCGATCTCTGGCTAGCTGCCTTCATCTATTCACGCCAAGTTTGTTGAGGTCCTTGCTTCATTAGTGTGCGCCCTCGGTTTCGTGGACTCTCTCTATTGCTTTGTCCCATAGTTTCAGAGTCGATGACTCTTCAGGCCGGAGCTGAGTTGTCCTTACGCTTTACATGGCCCAGCCTCCTTAGGCGTTGGATCCATACACGGCTAGCTTGGCTCATGTAGCTGTATAGTTCGTGATTAAGTCCTCCCCACAACACAAACAGGACCAAAGATCGCAGGCAGAACTTCTCTCTCGAAGAGACCAAGGATTTCTTCATCAGCTTTTGAGATTGACCAAGCCTCCGGGCCATACAACAAGAGTGGGATGATATCTCTATTATTCAGTTGCCTCTTGCACCCATACAAAGAGTGGCAAGAGTTACTCTGCATTTGATCTCGGTACTGACATTGCTCGTGTTGTTTACTGCGGAGCCGAGGTAGACGAAGTGCTTGACCAATTCGAAGGTATAACATCCCATTGTGACCCTCTGTAAAAGAGGACGATGTTGTAAGTCCCTTCTTGACGATGGCATATACTTCGTTTTGCCCTCGTTCACCGCTAGACCCATTTTAGCCGCCTGAGTCTCAATACGAGAAAACGCCTCATTGACGGCTCGCCATGTTCTGCTATTCACGTCAATGTCATCCACGTATGCTAGCAATAGACTGGAAGATCGTGCCTCTAGTGTTGGCGTGTGAATCTTGCACGATCTTCTCCTGGATAAACCAAGTCGCATCGCCTTGTCTAAAGCCTTTTTTGACATTTAATGTCTCAGTGAGTTTGTTACTGAACTTAATAGAGCAGCGAGAAACATCCAGCACAACCTACCGAGTTTAGCAACGATGTCAAAACTGGACATGGCTATGTACAGCTCGTCTCTATGCACGCTGCCATTTATGAGGCTTTTGAATCGATGGTGGACTTCCCCAGGCTGAAACGGTACTGATAAGGAACTATCAGATTATTCACAAAGTGGCCATGTTTAAGAGACGTATCTCTCGGTAGTTGACGCAGTTGAAGGGGTCTCCTTTTAGTGGATCGGGCGAATGATACTGCGATTTCACTCGTCGCGGCATGGTGTCCTCTTACAGATGAGCTGGTGCACGCACTCTACTAGCTCATCTCCAGCTTCCTTATAGAGTTCTGCAGACAGACCGTCTGCACCAGCAGCATTATTCCACTTTAGTCTTGATATCGCGAACTCAACTTCGTGGGGTATGGAATTCTCTTCTTTCATCGTCCATTTTGTGAAGTGGGACATTCTTCCTTGCAGCGGTATTGGTGTCTTCTTCGCCGTTTAACAGTCTACCGAAGTGATCCTTCCAGAGACACTACCACGAATTGTCCCTCTTCATCTTGCCGTAACGTCTCCATTTCCTCGATCGCGCTCTTTTCATGCCTTTTCCTTTTCCTTTTGAGAAACTGGTTCTCTTCACTTCTTTTAAGTTCCTAGAGCTCAGGAATTGCTCTCGTGCTTCTGTGCAGCGTTGCCTGATACGCTGCTTGGTTCGCTGGTTGTGCCTGTCCGCACTCGTTGTCAACGCCTGGAAGAGTTGGACTCTCTGAGAACTTCTGGGAGACTTGATCGGCAAACTTCTTAACGATCCATTTCGATTATAGATGTCCGACATCAAACTGTTGTGGTCTTGCTTTACCCCGTTGTTCGAGGATATGTTCCGAGTCTATGTTGGCCCCTCGGAACGTTCGGGCATCAATGTGTTCGGATTGATCAATCTGGCTTAGCTACAGAGATCCTACGAACTGTGACAACGTCCACCAGGCTGAGCTCGTTATCAGATGTGATAACAAGAAAGCTGTATTTCCCTATGCTTCCAGCAGGGATGCCTTCTTACCATACTTAACGTTGCAATCATCTAGAGCGACTTAGGTGTCGAAGCTAGGACATGATCATTTGCCATTTCGGCCTCTGACTTCGTGACGTAACCGTCCGCTTTTATGAACAAAGTTTGAAACTTTGGCCTAAGTCTTCCTCAAATACCAAATCCACTTCCTATCTGCGTTCCCATCATCAAAATCAACGCACTTCCTGGATTGTTATATCTGCTTTGTAGCAGTCCAGGTCCTCAGCGGGATCTTCGGTTGCTCGTTGACGGTTAGGCGAATTCACATTCTATGCGCAAAACCGAGAAGCGTTGTCCTTAGCTGGACCTATACCTGGGGTAGTAGCTAACTAAAAAAGTTAAGATTCCTTTTAGTTCATGATATCTGATAGCAATAGCAGCTCCAACTAGAGATTCTGGATACAGTAACTCGTACCATTGAAGAATAACATTGTAAATAAAACGAGATCAAAATTAGATCAAATTTAGTTTCATATTTATTTGACTTCGAGTCGGACATGGTTAGCATTTACAAGAAATCGTATTCCAAAGTAACTCTAATTGGGACTTCACTGTGCGTCAAAACAAACAGCTGATCGAACAAGTCTATACACTTTGCGAACACATCTCCGACTATTTACCTGTCAATTTGACATGGGTTCACTTCTAAATTCTATTCACTTGACAGTAGTAAGTTTAAGTTTACGATAAATAGTGTGGCCAAGTGCAAAGAGAATGGTTGATTTTGATATCGACAAAATATGTCGAGTTTGCTTACAGGCCGATCTCGAAGTGTCGTTTCTATTCGATGAAAAAAATGCAGTCAAGGGTGTAGGCTTGTCCGATATGATTTCTGAATGCACAATGTACACAGTGAGTTCGTCCTTAAAACGCTTGCATTGCAAACTTGAACAGTCCATCATTTTAGCTTCGTCGATTTGATGGGTTCCCAGATGTCATATGTTATGATTGCATGGAGCGGGTTCGAAATGCGTATGCATTCAAAAAGCAGTATGAAACTTCACACCGGAAGCTAATTAGTTTTCTGGAAGAGTCGAAATTGGTTGTGCATGAAGAACCGACTGCGACAAACGATAAATGCATTCAAACAGACGATACGTCAATGTATCCATGTGAGAAGTGTGACGAGAAGTTCACTAACTATGAACGTCTCAGGGTAATGTTGATTAAAATAAGGGAAGATGTGCACTATATCAAAGTTTGTTTCTAGGAGCACAGATCAGTTGCACACAAAGGCACAGCGAATCTATGCAGATTGTGCTCTAAGACATTCAATCGTATTTCGGATCTGAAAAACCACATCGCTGTTTGTCATCCAGAATCCGGGCTTGTAGCATCAAACGAATGCACGGTATGTCGAAAGAAATTCATACGAAAGGATCATGTTATTCGACATTTGCGAAAGGTGCATAAAATGCCCGCACGGACCGAGGAATCAAAGGAATTGAATGAAAAGTATTGCCTTAATTGACTGTCACGAGTGACGAGGATTTGTATCCTTAATTCTCAATTTTCAGCTTCAAATTTGAAACAGGCCAGAGCAACCGAGTTGGCAGTGACATTCTTGAAGAAACTGAAATTGACTTGGTCCAGGAGCCCTATCCAGATTGCCTAGCAGCCTCTGATCCAGTGGACGGTCCTGAAGCGTATGTACATTTATTTGAACATCTGAGTGAATAACTTCAGATTTTTCAATTCGAAGTGGTAAAAATGAAATGCAGACATCTGAACACATGAAGATTGTCTATGATTTTGATCGAGAGGCTAAATTGGAAATCTTATCGAATTATGATCCAGGCGATGGTGATGGAGATGAATGCTTTACCGATGGTTTCGACGAACGAAATTCATGCAGTAGCGACGAAGATGAAAAACCATTATCCGCACTAATTAGTCCGAATGTTCCAAACCTCAATGGTGAGTTCGAATTGGAAGTGTTTTGACTACATCATGACCTTCATTTTGTTGAAATGAGGAGTGACACTTGTGAGTGTACCTCCCTCATCTTTATTGAAACGACATATCACTTACCACATTGTTTTCTCCTTTAAAACAGATATACCCGCTGTCAAAGTAGAACCCGATGAGGCTATAAATGATGCCACAACGAAGGATGCAGATCCCTCTGTTGAAAAGAACCAAACTGCAAAGTCATCGCCAAAGCGCCGATTCAAATGCAGCCAATGTGACAAAGTCTTCACAAGAAGTAACCACGTTAAGCGTCATCTTCTCTCGCACAGTCAAGAGAAACCGTTCAGCTGTCACATTTGCAACAAACGATTCAATCGAGCCGATCACCTTAAGATTCACACAAACAATCATAACGGCGATAAACCATACAAGTGCTACAGCTGTGATCGAAGCTTTAGTCGCTCGGATCAACTCAATCGGCATCGGAAACAACATCACGGAGGCGATAAGTTGCCACGCTCCGAGACGTGTAAGTTCTGCGATAGGTCATTTTGTAGCAAGTACTATCTTCAGAAGCATATGCGCGTCCATACGGAGAAAAATTGGAAATGCAAATTTTGTGACATTGAGCTTCACTCCAAGGAATCACTGAAAGAGCACACCAAATCGCACAGCACCGACAAGCCGTTCCTTTGTTCGGAATGTGGACAGTGCTTCATAAGAAAGGACTACCTGCTCATTCATATGCGAAGGCACAACGGTGAAAAGCCCTATAAGTGTAAATATTGCGATAAGGGCTTCCCCCGCACTACAGACTTAAAAGTCCACGAGAGGTAAGTGATCGCGAAATTTGGAGTTCTGATCTCTGATCGTCTTACTCTTCAGGTATCATACGGGAGAGAAAACCCATCTGTGTACGACTTGTGGGAAGGGATTTCAACGAGGCTATAATCTGGTGGTGCACATGCGTGTGCATACTGGCGAGAGGCCCTACCAATGTCCACATTGCCCAAAGAACTTCTCGCAGGGCAATGACTTGAAGGTGCATGTGCGAAGACACACGGGCGAGCGGTTTAAATGCCAAATTTGTGGAACGGAGTTCATGCAGGGCTACAACTTAACGCAGCACAATCTGACTGTCCACGGAATTGAGGACAAATCGCGCAAAGGTCGCGTTGCGAAAGTCAAATCGGAGCATTTGAGTCAAGAGGTAGGATAACAATATGCGCGGTCATTGCCATTTAAACTACATCGCATTTTTTTCCAGCTCACATCAGATGTTGCACCGATTGAAACGGTTGAAGAAGAAAAATCGTAACAATAATTGCATGAGCTCCACCAGGAGCTGTTAGTTTTATTTATTTTTCCTGTTAAGATTTTAGACAACGACGTTCCATAAAATGTATAAGAGAAGGATATAGATCATTTTCCTACTGATGACGCGATGTGTTTTCATTTGTTGTGAACGAGAGAAGAGGTCGAAAAAAGACCACAGCACAAAAAGTGGGAAATTTAGAAAGCATATCAGTTTGATAGAAAAAAAAAATCATTAAAACTACTTTATTTCCATAAGTATGACAAAAGTAAATTGTACATCATCAGAGTAATCCCATGCTATACTCTGTCCAGCGCTTCGACCATCACAATACTATTTCCTCGAATGACCTGCGCAAAAGAAACCGCTTGTTAGGTGTATGCAAGAACACTAGGGTCGTATTTGACTTACCACCATGCCAATGTTATTTCTTGTACTATCTCTGCACTCCTCCACGGTTTCGTCGAGTACAACATTCATGAAGGGGTCGAAACCACGCAGTATACCGGCAACAGATCGGCCGCCATTAAGTTTGAGCAGCATTCGTTTGTCCATGTATCTACAGAAAAACGGGAGATTAGTGGACTGAAAAGATAAATTTATCGAGAACACACTTTTTCAACTCTGGTGGATGTGCTTTGGACATTTTGAGGAAGAGTTTCTTGATAAATTTGTCGAATAAAAGTTTAATAAAAGCGCGCTGCAAGCGTGAAACGAAACCTTTGGAGTATTTGACAGAAATGTCAAGGCACCCTGAAAGTAGTTGTATGAAATGTCATTAAGGAAAAGTTCTGTTTCACTTGAAAGTCAAGTTTCCTTGTACCATGATGTAGTTTTGAATTTGTTTGATGCATTTAAAAATTAATTCACTGCTAGATTGTCAAAAAAATACATAAAATATTCGTGCCAGGATTCGTTTATAAATGCAAACATTAAATACCTTGTTTTTTAATAGTTATCGGTGCAGTTTGAAGGCATCTGTTGTTCTGTTCCCCTGTCAAAACATCTGTCATCTGTGTGTGTTTTTTTCTTTTTTTTTCAAATTCTGACATTTGTGTGGCCTGAGATTTTTTGATTTTACCAAATTCGTATACATCTTGCAATTTTTGTTTCGCAACGCAACTAGAATTGTTATGTGAGGACAGTTCGTTCTTCTTATTGTATTGTTAAACCTTCCAATAGACCGAATTAAGTGAATTCAGAAATCAACCAAATCATTCTTTGAATTCTCTATGGCAGGCATACAGAAATACTCCTCTTTAAAGTACACTCACTGCACTGCCGCAGAATTACGATGACATCTAATTTTTTTGTTTAATCAAATGCTCATTATTACAGATATTCTGCAGACGATGGGCGACAACCGAGCAATACACACCCGTCGCCAAGAAGAGGTGTACATAACAATAATGCTCAAGGGGATATAGGGGTGCCGGATTACCTTTACCTTACTCCTGGCGGAGAGTATCAGGATATCTATCAACTAGACGATCATTATATGTAAAAGAAAAACTGTGAAGAAATGCTAGATTGTTTGTTTATATGTACGCTTGTGAATTTGCAGTCACTCGGAGGAAGATGACAACAGTGTTAATCACAAGCAACCGCGGCGAGGTGACAGAGGGAGTGGTCTTCAAGACAGCTTGACTTCGCCGGTCGATAATGATCCAAATAAATACAAATATCTCTTTGGCAGTGGCGAAAGAGATTTGTCGTTATCTCTCGACAGGCACACGGACTTTCGTAATCTTTGTGACTCTCCAGAGGATGGTAAATTATTTGCGAAATTTGTATGAGCATCAAGGGGAAATGCGTTGACATCGTTTATTCCACAGAAATATCCGTTCGCAAATACCTGTCAGTCAGTGTTGGGGTTGTGAGCTTAATAACCGAAAATCTTTTGAGTCATCCGTTCATCGTCTTAAGAAGACAATGTCAGGTCTTCCATGCATCTGAAAAGTAATTTCCTTAAATCGTGGTGTTGTACGCTCTTTTCTTGGGAATGCTCTTGTATAGATGGAGTGGAATTCTGACGCAACTCCCTAAGAAAAGAGCGTCAGTGTCTGAATTAGAGTGACCATAGGGTCTGTATGATCTATTCCACATTTCTAGGTACCATCTCACACCGATTAGTCTTATACCGAGTATAATTCATCTTCACAAACGACAAGGAGTTACTACACTGTGGAAAGGACTGGGAAGTTGCCTTCTGGTGCGTGGAATGTCCATGGGAGTAGACGATCTGCTAGCAAAAATCACTCCATGGCCCAAGTAAGAATATAACATCAACATCAACTCTGACTACGTTATCCTCTTTTCATTTCCAATCACAGAGAAGTTGACAGTCGAACTTCGTTCAAACGTTTTGGACAGCACTTGATCTTGAAGTGGTAAAACCATGGTACACCTGTATCTCCACAGTAAACATTTCTTGTCCTATTCCAGTGTTAGTATCGCTGTTGTAATGCCATTCTATGCCGCCTCACTAGTGGAAACCGTTCAGAGTGATATCGCCAGTGAAAAACCTGGTATTTTCGATGTTTTTCGCGAAGGCGGTCAACGGCTGCTGTCGTGGAGTTCACCTCAGAAAGGCAGAATGCTACCCGTCTGGGCGTTGCTAGGCCCCAGTGTCTCACTCAGTCTTACAAAATACATTTTCAGGTACACGAAACAGTCTCCATCTCAAGCATATGCCTTCTAATAACTGTGTCTTTGTTTCAATCTGTCAGTCTCTTTGTAAAAGGAATTTCCAGTCGTGTCATTCGGCGGAGCATTCAGAACTCGCAAGAACAAAAAGGCGCCAAGCTGAAGGACGACTCTCTAACAAATCAAAATGTGCAGATCTATTCAAATCTGATATCGATTCTAACATCGGAAATTCTTTTCTATCCCTTCGAGACGATCATTCATCGGCTGCAACTGCAAGGCACTCGAACAATTGTCGATAATCTAGACAACGGCTACTCAGTTGTGGCAATTTTGACAAACTACCAAGGTGCTGTGGATTGTTACAAGACAACAATCGCAACCGAAGGTGTGAGTGGACTTTATAAGGGATTCGGCGCCATTGTGCTGCAGTTTGCCGCCCACATAGCCGTTATCAAGCTGACCAAGTGGGTTGTTGGTCAAATCACCGAGGTTATCTCGAGTAAACCTCCACCAAAGGTTGTACAATATTATAATTTAGATAGAGGCGGCGCTTCTAGCTCCACAACGATATCTCGAAGTCTCAGTTCGAGTAACAGTAACCTAGCAGGCAGTGTTGACAACATAGAATAGTAGTCAAAGGTTTTTTTTTGTTTGCTCGTAAATAAAAGGAACTTATTTAAAATAAACTGTATTGTATTGCGCCTTGTTCGAAATGAAACCAAAAAAAAAAAACGAAAATATGAATATACATAAATATATTAGCGAAAGCATCTTTTTTAGTTCTCTGTGATAATATATAAAGAAAATATATTCAGTTTAAACTAGATCATTTTAATTGGTTTGAGCACAAATCGAAGTGAGTTCTTGCGAAGAGTAGATGGAAAGACCAGTGTTATACCCAAAAAAAGGGCTTCCCTTAGAGCCCCACTAGAGCTTGTAACCTTCAAGCTAGTAGCCAACATACAACCGTTGTCAACTAATTAGAAACGCGAGAATGTTTGGAGTTTGCTAAGTCTGCATTGGTTTAATTCCATTCTGGTGGGACGGTAAACCAATGGAAATCGGATGGGACGGAATTTAGAAGTTACGCCCGACACTCAAATAGTAAAGAACTTGATCCCAGGTTCACATCTCCAGTGATAAAGTGTGATGGAAGATCAATTAGGGGAATATTGTTCGTAAAACACCGACACCGCTCAATTCATCGTTTTTCGTTTTGTAGGAAAGTACGTTTAGGTAGGTAGGTAGTAGGTGGCTTAGGTGCATTTAGGCCAAAGTAGGCCCATTGTACTGCCACGTGGGTTTGTCTGAAAAGAAAGAGGGAGATGGGCCGGCGTGGTTATTACGAAACGAAGTCTAATAACGATTTTTCGAAGAAGCAGGAGCCTGGAGAGGCTTTCCTAGCTGAGGCAAGTGCAGGTTGCAGTTGCAGAGAAGGTGTTGTATACTTTCCTCTTCTTCCCCGTCTCGGGGAAGTCTTAGTCTTTTCCCAAAACGCAGTGTCCGGTAATTATACCCACTGCTGCGCTAACTTTGGGTATTTTTAATGATATCAGACTAACAGATCTTTTGGAGTCAAGACTGGGCCAGATTTATTTGGTAATTTGGCACCATGGTGCCTGTGTTCCATCTGGCATTGACTTCTAGTTTCTACCCTGTGCTGGGTGTCTGGACATAGTGGTATTCCGGGCAAAGAAAGGAAATCGGGTCGACGATGTAGCTATTATTTAATTTTTTTTAAACAACCTTGAAGATCTGACAAACGTAAATATCAAGGATATCCTAAAATACCTCAAAACCATCAAATGGTTGTAAAAAAAGTCGAAACAGACATCTGATTGTGGCAATAATTTTTTAAAACAAGGAGAATAGAGTGAGGTCATCGAGGGGTCATCAATGGTTCCATTTCCATATGAATGATTGTCGGAATTTACCAGGTTCACAACAAACGGGCTAGTTACGTCCTGCATCATTTTATTAAAAAACACCAATAGAATGTGTGATTTTTTTTTAGTTGTCCGGGCGTATAATCCCGTCGGCCTTAAGTGGGGACTGAAATGACTAGATGTATACACTGACACACTAGATGTATACAGCAGTCATTAGACCAATTCTAACACACGACATCCTGGTTTGGTGACCAGCATTAAGTAACAAAGAAAATCTTAAAGAAATAGTTAGAATCCAGAGATCTGCAACACGGCAGCACTTCGTTCACCTTCCACACCTTCAGCCAACATGGAAACATTTACAAGAAGGAACCTAGGCAGAGATAAGGTTGAAAGAATGCAATTGTTGGAGCACGCAGCTAAGGACACATGCGAATAATCATGAATGCGAGGATCCCGAAGGCTACAGATTATATCGCACGGTTCGTAGACTTCGAATTTAGATAAAAAAACAATGATCCCAGATGGAGTAGTCTGCGATTTACTCAGGTCAACTGCCGCTCTGGAAGTATGTACGGACGGTTCTAAGATGGAAGAAGGCTCTGGACTAGGAGTGTTCGCGAAACCGCAGGAGATTTTCTTCTCTCTTTACCATCCACTGCCTCTTTACCATCCACTGCCTATTCCAAAGAGAAGTAAAAGCTATACAATAGGCTGCACTACTTATGTCCTGTATCCCCTTGTGGGTCCTAGGGCCTCTATAATGCCTACGCGCAATCGAGTGCGGTTTCGGAAAATGTGCCTCAGCTCTCCCCAACCTATTCCCAGTTGCCGTGCTTCCTTCTCAACTGTTCTGCGCCATGTACTCTGAGGATCGCCGCGCATCCTGCCATCGTGAGAGGGCGGGTTCCATTGCATCGCATGGAAAGCTATGCACCTATCACCCTTGCGGAGAGTGTGACCAGTCCACAACCACGTCGTCGTATGGTTGTACTTATAGATTCCTGGCATGTTGTCTGATAAAGCTCTTCGCTAGAAATACGGCTTGGCCAAAATATCCTTAAGATGTAGCGTAGGCACCTATTGAAAAACGTTTGCAGCGTTCTCGTGGTAGTGGTGGTCACCCTCCAAGTACCACATCCATATAGTAGCACAGATTCAACGTTGGAACGGAACACTAGTAGCTTGATGTAACCTTACTATTCATGAATCATAATACATAGACAAAAAGCCGGCCATCAAGGCTCTGATTGACGAAATTGAAGATGGATGGGTCCGTCGTCATAGTCGTCGAAAGATTCGACGACTGGTTGGCGCAGTTGGTAGAGTACCTGCCCCTGGTTAGCGGGGTTCCCGGTTCGAATCCCAGTGAAAGCAAAGCTTATACGCTTTTATCTAGTTTTCAAATCTGGTTCAGTCATCATTTGCCGTAGGGATCAAATTGGGTATCACAACGGACCAATACGATATAAGTATGCTGGTAAATTCACTAGCAGCCCAACTACCTAACCTAACCCTAACCTAGCCTGTCGCTATGTAAGAAGTTCATGTAAGAAGCACCCTGTTGCTTACAGATGCCATTAATGTCACCAAACGGAGATGGATGGAATTTAACAATTGCAGGACTTCTAGGAATAGTTGGCATTCAATAAATCTAAAAAACCAGTGACTCCTAAAAGGCCATTGCCTACGCGCTAGAAAAATGGAAATCCCTCACAACAACTTCTGTAGGAGCAGGAGCTGCATAGAGAAGAAGAAGGAACTACGGTACACTTCCTCGGTACTTGTCAAGCTCTTGCAAGAACAAGGGAAAGTACGCTTAGCAGATATTCATTCAGCAGCCTGTGGCAGATATCAAGATAATAATAATAATATGCGTGGCGCTCAGCTCGATGAGCGCCAGGGCAACACTCATGTTGTGCGTGCTATTGTTCTGGACTTACAGTCTTATGCCGACTCCGAACGTCCAAGTTACTCTGTGAGCATTGTCAGTGACTCGAAAGAGCTGAACGGCGAAAAATGATTTTGGTGTTACTGGGAATCTAAACCAGGTTCAGTTGCATAGGGGTCGACACAGATACCCACAACACCAAGACCGCCACAAATCAAGATTGTAGAAAGCAAAATCCATTGAGAAAAATAAATTGCCTATAACCCAGCCTAATTCAGTCCATGAAAGGACGTCGCGGAGCTGTGCTGAAGCAAAGGGGTCCTATCACATCACAATTGCATAAGCGAGTTTCGTTCAATTTCATTTCATTCAAGGCAGAAATGTAGTATTACAGACATAGCCGACTTCATAACTGATTGCCCCCTAGTCCATCGATGAATTTGAGTACTTTTTTGACAGATATTCAACGTAAATGCCGTTCTCTGACTGGTCTACTTGTTGTCAATGGACAAGAGACGCAGAAGTCTGGCATCTCTGTAATACTTCATTTTTGATTCAAGGCGTTCAGATGTTCAACTCAATTACCTCCGTCTATTTGACATTTCAAATATTAGCCCACTTGTTATAATTATTCTTCCGAGACTTAGGTTCATCGGTAAATTATACTAAGACGATGGGCTTAGAAAAGAAACAACTATTACCGAACGTTAGTTGAAATAAACATAATTATTACTCATCTGGCTAACGACCCTTTGAGAGTATGAGCCTGAGCAATAATTGTCTTCCACCGCTGATGGTCCTGCGCACGCTCGCTTTCATCAATACCAAGAAGACTTGCGCCCACTGTTCGTTTTCCTTCTCGAATCAATAAGCTGGAGTTGAAAACCCTCTTCGCTGAAGCGTTCGTGCAAATGCTCTTGATGTAATTGAGCCAGTGGAGTCAACGGATTTTTGCCTTCCGGGCTACATCCACATCCTGGTACAGCTCGTAGAGTTCGCGGTTGTCTCTTCTCCTCTTGCTTGCCTTTATCGCAGACGGGACCATATATCCGACGTAAAATTCTTCTTCTGAAGGCACCAAGAATCAGCTCCGCAGTTTTGCTTATCGTTCTGCTTTATAGCAGGACCGACAAAATCAGTGGGCCATGCTATAGGTCATTCGAGGCCAGTTCGAAGGTAGCAACGCTTGCCTAGGGCTACGTGGAATCTCCAGTAGAATGACCTTTGTGGAGTTCACGTTTGCCCCAAGGACAAATTCCTATTTTATATATTTTTTCCCGAGAATTATCGAACGTGACATTTTGTTCAGGTGATGTGTGACGGAGCGTGTCTTGGTCGACAGCATTAGTCATATTTCCGTTTGTCCTCATTGACCTTAAGACCAGCTCGTTCCCTTTCCTTATCGAAATCCGATGCAGGTTTCGTATGGCCCATACGAAATTGGGCTGTTACTGTTTCTTAACTGATATACGGGTGCCCTGTCGAGTTTACAGTCACGGCTCATCTAGACCAAAGGGATGAAAAGATTGTGCTCTAATTCGGTGGCATATCTCCACAGCGACACCCTCATCATAATCATCACCATCTTCTGACCTGTATGATCCACTAAAGGGGTCGCGGGGGTAAACCTCGCCACGAGAGATCTCCGGGAAACTAGATCCTCTGCCATCGACTCTAACTCATGACGGGGTTATGCCCAAGCGTAACCAAACGATCTTATGGACTTGGTCCAACCACCTCATCCTGGGTATGGCAACTGGTTGCCTACCAGATGGTATCGCATTCAAGGCACGCCTCGTAAGTCGTGATGGTGGGGACATTCGTGCTACATGACCAAACCAACGAAGCATTACTCTTTCCGTTCAAAGAAACGACACCCTCTATTTGCCCAAACCACTTAGATCTAAGTACAGGTTTCCTAGATACTATAATTTCTTTCCTTGATAGGGCTTGGCAATCGTAGAGCCGATGTCAACAGATGACGCAATGAATGTTTACCAATACCAGACATGAAAAGAGCCTTCTAGCTCTCTAGCTAGTCCAAGCTGAGTCCAAAGCTTCGCTCTTGAGATTGATGCCCGTTGTCGCCACTTCAATTGCCGCTTGGCTATCGGAATGTAGGGCAATCGATCTAGTGCTTCTTAATTTATCAAAGTCACGTGCGTCAATCTTAAAGACATCCAAAATTGAACTCATCGACTGTAGGTAGGTAGGGGGCTGCTAGTGCATTCACCAGCCCGCTTAGACTATGTTGGTCCATCGTGATGCTCATAGTCAAACTTCTGGCACTGATTGAACACTCCAGTCATAGTGCCGTTAATTTAATCCCAACGGCAAATGGTGAATGGACTAGATTTGAAAATTGAATTACTTTGCTTACGCTGGGATTCGAACCCGGGACCCCACTAACCAAGGGCAGGCACTCAACCAACTGTGCCATCCAGTCGTCTATAGATTGGCTGTCATACTCATTTGTTGGATAACCCTTGCTGCTCCTTTAAGGTCAGCAACCGACTTTCACTAGTGAAGAAACACATCGCCCAAATTGGTGTATTCAAATGGAAGCAGCTAGCTGGTGAGTCTTGTTATTTAAAGCCCTGGTCCACTCCTGATACACAGTAGGGTATTTGACTGCAAAATGTGGCATAAACCTCTAGTCTTACGAAGTCTCTTTCTGAGTAGGTGGAAAGTTGTGGCTGGATTCGGGCGGGGTTTCACTTTATAATGATTCAAATAAGCAATCATTAATTAAAAAGCCATGCGTTTAGGACAAAATGTTAACATTTTTGAATATACGCTTGCTTGCTCTTCGTAGCGCGAGCTAGATTTCCGAAAGTAGCCCCTCACTATGAAAACTGCTACCGGGAGATAATAAATAAATCGCACAGTGTCGCGATCCTTTAGAAAAAATCCAAATTGTTACTTTTAATAATTTAATTTTCTTTTTTCCATAACAATTCTTTAATAAACTGCACTATAAAAATATTAACTTTTAAGATCATCTGCTTAATAATACACATTTAAGGTTTAGGTAAGGTATTCAGCATGTGTCAACAACCTTACGAAAATAATGCAAAAAATTATTGTTATTTGTACGGTATTAACTAGATATTCCGTTGTCGAGTCACTGACAATGCTCACAGAGTAAGCTTCTCAAACTTGACCGTTAAAAAATGAAGGCCCCTTCCAATAACACGCTCAACACGACTGATTGCTGAGAAGCAAGCCCTGGCCTTCTACGGGCTGTAGCTTCAACCAATTATTCACTAGATATTGCTTTGTTACCAAAAAGTTAGTTTCAAAAAATGTTGTTGTTTTTTATACATGGTAGTAAAATAATTAAATAAATAAACTTGCAATAAGCTTTAAAAAAAAACACCATAACCGGAGATGGCAGATTATACTACATGAGGTAATCTTCTCGATTAATTACGAGTACTAATTCGAATAAACTACACTTCCGTGTTGTTTCATTTATTTCAATTCTACATTTGTTACATGTTTGTAAATGTGTTTGTAAATTGACATCTCAACTGTATTTTGACATTTTTTCTACGTCAACTAAATTTTCTTACGAGTACTACATAAACTATCACAATGAGTAGCAGACGTAGACATGTAGTTATTTCAAAAAAGTGACATTTCTGCTATCTCTGATCATAACCCATCGTCAATTTGTTTGTATTGTTTGTCTAATAGTAAAAGTATTATTTGTGAAAGTTTCATCTACCTGCGACAGCGCCGAATTTCAAAGTTTTGAACGCTTACCAATATATTCTAGAGTTTCATGGCACGGAAAACTTATTTGAACTAGTCAAGAAGATTTTTTGTTTTAAGGGAAACAATTTTAAAATTAATATTAAAACCTTCAAAGTGCATATTTTTGTGATATTTTGAAACAATAAATAAAATAGGTAAAAAAAATATTTATGAACCTTGTGTGGACCCGCGACACTGTGCGAAGGTGCTATTCTCGTCACAACGTCACAACACAACTCTTTCTCAGAGCTTCTAAACGACTTTTTTTGTTTTGCTTCTTGTGTTTGAACTAATCCCGAAAAAACAGATTTTGCAACTCGGGTCAAAGAAAGTGGCAAGCAGATATTTGTTATTCCTCATTCAAGGTGAAACGCGCTTCAAGTTCTCTACGCTGTCTTTTCAATTCCTAGTTATTTTAACAGCGTGACAAGATGTGGATTCATCTCAGAAATGCCGTAAATGCCTGAGTTTGTTATTTTTGTAATCTTTTCGAAAGGTTTGAAGAGTTTAATAACTTGCGTGTTAAATTGTTTAAAATATCGTGATCAGTTATGTACAAAGAGATAGATCGCTTTGGTTCTAATAATCGCTCCATATGTGGAATCCCATCGTTTGCTTGGACTAATTGGTGGTCTTGCAAATTAAGTTCTTGATAAATGTATTTCAGCTTTTCTTTTGCTACATCAGAGTGGTTAAAATGGGTGATGATTCGTCTTGCAGCAGTTTCCTTCTCTGTTACATTCGTCTGAGACTATAGTTGTGACAGGATCTATTCGCAAACAAACAGTTATGTCCATGACCTAGTAATCGCATGCACTTAAATTATGCAGGTCGGAATACGTCGCCCGCAAAATCAATCGCCTAGCCGAATATTCAAGTTTTTAGTATTCGGCAAAATCACTATCCGTGGCATCAGTTGGTGTTGGTATTTGGCCTAAATTCTGAGATGCAATTGAAATTCGGATACGTTCGAATTTTCGATATTGACATAAGCTTAAGTCCCTTCAGTCGTGGCACTCTTTCGTACATGAAACCTCTCTAGTGAGTCACTGATAATTCTCCAGGGGTACGGACAAATCGCTTCTGGACACTTTTAGTTGTCCCTTAACCCTGGAAGGACATTCTTATTTTTTTATACGTAAAATAAGTTCGTCGTACAGATGACACATCTACTGAATGTTTAAAAATATAATTGTTTTTAATTGTTTATCTCATGAGGCATAAAGAAAAACATAAATAGACGTTTCATCACGAACGGTGCTATATGAAAAACGATCACAAAACAAAACTAAACACGGCAGAAAACCGATTAGATGTCAAGTTGTGTCGTCATTTCGACTAATCCTGTGCTTCCAGGTTTAAAACTGACAAGTGGTCACCACAACGTGCTCGGATGAACTTTTACTGAAACCTCAAATGGCCGTTTCCACCGAGGTTGAAATGGTTTCGCTCTCAATTCCCGTGTCATTCTTGAGAGCGAAGTCACTCGATCTCAATTTTAATGGCCTCCAGAACTGCTGTTTTTTGACGGGTAATAATTGCGTTATAACCAGAAATGAAGTATTACAGAGATAGCCGACTTCACAGCTGATTGCTCCTAGTCCATCGACGAATTTGACTACTTTTTTGACATGTATGCATGAATTTTTGACAGTTATTCACGAAATAACGTAAATGCCGTCCTCTGATTGGTCAATTTGGTTTAAAAAAAAAACATTTTAAGGCGCAAGAGAGGTAGAAGTCGGGCATCTCTGCAATACTTAATTTCTGGCTATAACATCAGCATATAAAAGAGATAGAATGACCAATTATCAACAAAATAAACTGTTGTTCACTCTGTAGGCCTGTTCTGCTCGACAACCTCTCATGGACGGATGAATTCAACGAGGCTGCAACGAGGCTTATCAGAAACCGCAAGGTTTGCTGGTCCTGAAAATGAATGGCGGAACCAGGTAGGTTCGGAGATGATTGATGAAACCTCGCGGTTTCGTTCGATGGAAACGTGGTATTAGGAATGATCGCTTGGATAATGAGTAATTTCTCCTCTCCTTCCAACAATACAGTCCCTCTTTTTAACCTCAATCCAAGAGCCCACGACTTGAACTAAATCTCTGCATTTCGATGTCCTCAGTATCCTTTGAGTTAATTTTCAAAAGCAAATACCCTGCTATAGGCTCAAAACAATCAAAATCTCGAAGTCTCTCCACGAAGACGAACCAAACTAGCGCACGCCTCGCGCACCTTCCCAAAAATTATTTCATTTTTATTGACCCTACCTCGGAATGAGGGTGGGTAAGGGGCAAAATAAAAAAGGTAAAAGAATTCAAAGTGAACCCTCATCCACCATAGTTTCGCGTCCTCGCAATGACTTATTCACCAGAAAGTTGTTCGGCCCAATTTCCTTTTTCAATAGATTCACAGATTTACGCTACTTTCCCAATACCCCTCGGCTCCACCGCCGCCGCCTCGGCGGTCCATCAACTCAAACCCACATAGCACACGCTGCAAAAGTTCTCACAGATACATTCCGTACGAGAAGTGTATGTTCCTCACGTGTGCTGGGCGAGTGTATGTCTCGGTGGCGACTTTAAACTAAGATGTTTGTGCAGGAGAGCTGATTCTTATTCCAATAAGGCTTCTTCGCCCAACATCCAGCAAGTATTTATTAGTTTTACGCACACTTTACGGTTCACATACGAACAATGGGTAACCCATATGCAAAGGCAAAGCGGCCAGCAATGGCGGCAGGACCCAGGAGGCAGGAGACAGCAGGCAGGGATAAAGTAAAGGCACACCGAGGATGGAACATATCTTCACACATCTTCCTAGCCTCAGTCGAGTTGCTACATCATTCGTTCAATTTCGTTCGTACCCTTTGTGTGCTCTCGTTTGGTCGGGCCGGCCCGGCGATACATGCACGAGTGAAAGTTTCACTTGGGCCCCAAGCTTGGGCAAAGGGACAGTACATTTTACTATAGAAATCTCCAGGGTATTGATTTGTTGCCCTTGCGGAAGTTTCCATTCCTCCCCTCCATTTTAATCTAATATGTTGGCAAGTGTGACTGTATGGATCGGTTTAGATGCGTACATCTACATATTTTATAAAACCCGATTCTTCGTCGTCCTTCGTCTGCTGCCGTCGCCGTCGCCGCCGCCGCCGCCGCTGGTCGGGTGTCCTTGTGCTGCTGCTGGTCGAGAGTGAGAGCAATTACTATATCCCCGGCTACGGGGGATGTCCTCGGAGCCCATATGCGAACACTTCTATTCATACAGGACACACGCATATCTCTGTGTCTGTTTATACTCGCTCACGGTATCCTTGTGCCTCAGCCTCTGCCATCGACTGCTGCCAACGCTCGCTGCTCGTTCGTACGTTCGTATATCAGTATGTGCGTGCGAATATTTATGTATGCACATATTCTAAACAGTGTTCTCGCTCTCGGAAAGCAAGCAGTGTTGTACTTAAATTTATCTTAATATTTTATATGCATACACACGTGTGTGACATACAAATTTTACGAACATCCTTTTCGGTAGGTGGTGGAGAACTGGAACTGGAATCATGCCCGTCAGCGATTCGCATTTGCTCGCCTGCTCGCCGCTGCTTGCCTTCCTTCCTTTGGCTCTGGCTCTGGCTCTGACTGACTGGCTGGTTGCTTACTCGGCTCGGTCCGGGTCGGGCCGGGGAGAGACGCTTCAACTCCTGCCGGACTTTGGCGACTTGTATTTTAAGAAATATATTTAGAAAATCTACATATAAAATTGGATTGGATCGATATTTTCCAGTCCAATTTATGGAGCTCTGATGCTGGCGCTTCTGCTGGCGCTACTGCTTTGATTCTGCTTTTCCTTTCAGCCTCAGCCTCTGGTACAGTTTGGCTTGTGGACGTTGGCGCGGCCATCAATGTAAATGTTACCAGTTTCGTGTGTGGACGCTTGTGTATGCTATGCGAGGATGTGTGCGCTTGGTTGATACATGCCTCAGCATAGTTATGGAACTGTATTATAAATTTAATTCCGGCCGGCGTGTGTTTGGGGCGAGGGTGGCTGGCGGTGAATTTGAACCGAATTTAAGTATTCACTCGTATTATGTTTTATTATATGCAAGTCCGGTGGACTACAAGGACGACGACGACGACGACGAATATGTTGTTCATTTTTTTTCCACTTTTTCCGGTGGTGGCAAGGGTCCTTGACAGGTTATGTAGAGAGAATAAATTATAAAAAAATATACACACACTCAAAATCTCGCACCAAATTGAAGGACCTGCCGATGTCGCTGGGAAGTCAGTAACCTTTTGTTGGATTCAAAACTGAAAATATATCGACCGAGGACTTGGTCGGGAGGGTGTACGTTATTCTCACGTTCGTTTAGTGATCCTGAGTTACGGGGGGACCTTGATGAAGTACCGCCTTTGGGTACAGTCGACATCGGCGGCACGGAAAGCTGTCTAATATGGACTGCCTCGCTGCAGTTCACGTTCACGTCTTACTTACTGTCGAGATTTCCAGAAAAAAACTGGAAAATGGGAGAGAATCGAAACGTCTGTCTGAAAGAAACACTCGTCCCCTATACGTCGATTTAGAGACGAGCAGTGCAACACAATGTCTAGTCATGACATTTCTGTCAAACTTGTCAGGCTGTGCAGGATGACGATGGAAATTTCTCGCTGCTCCATAAAGGTCGGTAATGAAAGTAAGCTGAAACCTTCCATGTCGGAGACGGATTTAGACAAGGCGACGTGACGCACAGTGGTCCCGCAGTGGACATAAATACCCGAAGTGACATAGTTTTTTTTTATTTTAATTTAATTTTTGTTTAATTCTCAGGACAGCTTATAATATGGGAGGCGCGACTGTCCGAAGCGAACCTGGGCCTAGCTTCTCAGCAACCACTCGTGTTGTGCGTGCTTCTGTTCTTTCACGAGTGGAAGGGACCTACAGTTTAATGCCGACTCCGAACGGCGAAGTTGAGAAGCTTTTTCTAGACGGGAATACTCTTTGAGCATTGTCAGTGACTCGAAAGAGGCGGAGCCGTGAATTATCAAAGGTGGTAAATTCCGGTATCGAACCTGGCACCCTCTGCGTAGGAGTCGACGCACTTACCCACTACGCCACGGCGACAACTTATACTAAACACAAATGACATAAGAATCTATCTAAATATCTAACAACTCCTGTACTTAATTCTATCTTACTGACCCTTCGCGGGTACTCTAAAATATTCTAATCTAACTTACTATTTGCCTTTCGGCGTCTAAAGTATTGTTTTTTTTCTTGTCCTTAGGACAGACTTTATTGTTTAAGACTTACTGGCCAAAAAAAACTAAGAAAAACTTGGCTTCTTATTATTACCTAACCTAAATCTAAATCTAAACCCTATTACCTATTAAAAAAAACTTAATCTAACTGAATCTATGTCCGTAATACTACGGACGTGTACACAAGGGCGTGTATTTTATGTATATGCGTAACATATATAATCCACACGCCCTTGTGCATCTTTTTGTTTTTTTTTCTAATCTACCATACAACTAGGTAAGCGGGCCGTTATACCAACTAAACGATTAATATCATATAGGCAGGGACGGCAAAGGCGGAGACTGGTTCTGGTGTAACCACCAAAAGAAGTGCCGCTCCTTATTACTCTCTCTCTTGTCTCGAGCAGGGATCGCTCTATTGAACCGGAGAAGATCTTCGTGTTCGCGGAACGACATCCGATTCGTAGAGGAGTCGCCTGTCAACTGTTCGGCGCACCGCGTGGTAGATTACAAGACATCCTTCCGTGTCCTGGATCAGGCCGAACGAATCAAAATAGAGGAACGCTTCCTGGATCAGGCCGCTCGAATCAAAATAGAGGAACGCTTCAGGTGGGACAAAGCCCTTGTGGCGCACCCTCTCATAGTACATATAATTGTATAGTAAGCCCCGAAGATCAGACTGTTGGTAGAACTCATACTTCTTGAAATGTGACTTCTTATTAATTTAATGATACAATTGTCTATCCTCTTCACGTTTGCCCTGTTGTACAGGACCTCGTTACGGTAGTACTTCTTGTACTCAGACTCGGGTGTTCGATACAACCGGAGACAAGTCCTAAGAAACCGTCTCTCGAACACCCTCATCTTTTCCATCTGGGAAGCACTCACGTTGAACCACAGGGGACAACCACACGCCATGACTGGCCTTATGAGGGCCATGTAGCAGATTACCTGCAGCCTGGTATCAAGTTGGCCGCTGTAAAACAGCTTACTTGCCACAGCAAAGGCTTTTCTAGCATTGATCAAGGCCTTCTCTATATGTCAGTTAAAATACAGAAAATGATCCAACCAAATGCCAAGATATCTAACTACAGTTTTCACGGCTAACGGCTGACCCTGGGGGTCAACTTTGCCGAACTTCTTCCAGTTTACGCGCGTATCCCTTGAGGCCAAGGCCAGCGGGGTGCGGAAAATGGCGGTTTCACACTTCTGGAAGTTGATACGCAGCTTCCAGTCATCGCAATATGTCAAAGTATTGTCAAAGTCACGTTGCAACAAGGTATTAATGACTTCTACCTTCAGACCTGATCTGTACGCCACTAAGTCATCGGCGTACGCGATTAGGTGCGACATAGACCTTAGGAGATGGAGAATTTTGAAAATCTAAATCTAATTGAATGATAATTATTCTGCAGTGAAAATAGTTTTCTCGACCAAATGATATATGTTTTTCGATTCTACAAATATGAGAATTTAGAAAGTCAAATTTATGTTGACTTTCGATGAGCCGTTTTGCTATACCGTTAGCTAAAAGTTGGGACTTTGAAATTTACAAAAATTGACGTATTTTTAAGCAAATTTCGTAAAATTATGCACTTTAGAACCTAAAGTCAATTTTGCATACATTCGACTACAAACTGCACCGTTTTTTCATATTACTTACCAATTTTTTGGGGGTCGCCGTGGCGTAGATGGTTAGTGCGTCGACTCCTACGCAGAGGGTGCCGGGTTCGATACCCGAACTTACCACCTATCATAATTCACGGCTCCACCTCTTTCGAGTCACTGACAATGCTCAAAGAGTATTCCTGTCTAGAAAAGGCTAAACTGTAGGTCCCTTCCACTCGTGAAAGAACAATAGAACGCACAACACGAGTGGTTGCTGAGAAGCTAGGCCCAGGTCCACCTCGGACTGTCGCGCCACACATATTATTATTATTATTACCATTTTTTAAATCGAGCTTTTAAGTAAAGCCGCCTTATGAGGGGGCATATCAACGATTCATGGGCTATAACAAAAATGCTGCAAGAGTCTCCAATGGGGAGCGCAACTTTTCTAAAAGCTAAAAGTACTGACTAATGATGCTGTAGAAACTAGAAACCACTTTTGGCCACTTTGGGAGAACGAAGCGTTGAAGTGGAGCAATCTCGTGCATTTTTCTGCATTTTCAAACGATTTCCTCTGCAATGCAGCTATTGTGCACATGCTATGCGAGAGGCCGATTTATACCGAATTCTTCAGGTCGTAAAATTGTTTTAACTGTGAGACTAGTTGCTTTTATCGTGTTTTGTTCGCGGTTTCAAATAACGCACGTCCGGTTCACATGTCGTAATGGGCAGCAAAGGGTACAATTAAGGCTGTATTGCCGAAAAAATTGATTTCCGATTAGTTTATGAAGTTAATGATTACAAAAATATTGAAGATGCAATTTTGCTTTATATAGATATCGAAAATACTTTAAATATTGCATTTGAATTTCAGCATTCTTTGAAGCAATTTCAAGATTTTCGCAACGGCAAGTAGAGGGATTTGCCTCATTTTAATGAACGGTAAAAAGTAGTGCGTCACACAAATTTTAAACATTTTAATTTATTTAATATATTAATAAAAAATTTTAAAGTTTTTATTCGTCAGTACCTAAAGCAAATCAAGTGGATACCTGGTGTCATTCTGAAAACATTGCGAAGAAAAATGTTTCTCGTTCAGTCTGAAAACCGGATTCACAAGAGGCATCAGAATAAGATTCGTACTCGAGAGAGTCATCAACAATCACGAAAAATAATTATAATCCTAATCAAATTTCATATAACAAGGTTCCAAAATCTACACAACGAGACTCACAGTCTTCAGATGATTCTCTCGTTTTTTTCAGTCCTACGGTTGAGAGGCCCATGAATTTTACTTCGCCATCCTCCACTCCCCAAAAGCGAATCAGCCCATTATTCAGTTAACCCTCGAGCTGAAGCTACCATATCTAAACCACGAACCGTTTCAAATTTCCATGATCGGTCCACGGGTGTTACAGATTTATTTCCAACTCCTGCATATAACGGGACCACTGTGCAATGCGTTATCATGTGCTTTTGTCAATACATCTTCGCCGAAAAACGCGTCGTTTTCCAGACGTAGACAATTTTTCAAAGTCCCCGTTTTGAGGGTAAATCTGTTTAAACATATTCCGATTATCCTCATTAGGGTTAGTTTTATACGTCGGAAATTTCAACTCTCTCATCCTGATAGTCTGCCTACAGCTAGAGTCATACCATGTATTTGCTTTGGGCTTGACACTCTTCTCTATGAGGAATGAAGGATCTCATACCCATCAGAAGAGCTTTGTGAACTCATCAGAAGCATTGTGGCCAGAAGGAGTTAAGGATATCGTCTAAGTAAACAGTACGAACAACATCAGTACCGATATAAAACGCAGAGTAACTCCTGTCAAGAACGCCTGTAACAAGACGCCCAACCTTCACGTTAGCTAGTTGGGAAGATATTTAATCCATACTGCCTTTGAGCAGTAAGTTTATTTAGCTAAGCATGGTGAATCATTTTAATCCAGCAGTTATCCTCGTGTTAATAGGGGATTTGAGTGATGTAAAAGAGGGTCAGTCTGGAGTGCTGACGGTAAAGGTGAGTAAAAGAAACGCGCAACCGACGAGGTATACCAAAAGGCGCTGCAATGAAAAACTAGAGCAGCGCAAGAGGAGTACCGATCTAGAAAAAGGAAGGAGAAAATGTTTCTACGCCTGAAGAGGAGGTATCTCGCAACCTTCCGGCTCAAGGACATCGATTTTACAAAAAAAATGGAAGCCTTGCAACTAGCTTTAGTACGCGAGGAGCTCAATGTTGAGCAGCTTCTTTTTCGAACGAATAGGGCTATGATTTGATGGTTTGGTCACGAGGCACAAATGTGCCCATAATCACGACTGAGCCGAGGCGGCCCTTGAATGCGATTCCATCATTTAGGCGACCACTTGGTAGATCCGGGCTGAGGTGGTTGGGCTAAGTTCATAAACTCGCCTAGCTACGCATGATGAGTTAGAGTCGATGGCGGGGGTCAAGTTGCCTGCAGATGTCTCATGTGGGCTTCTGACGATACGGGTCAGAAGATGATAATAACATTCGATAACATTCGATATTCCATCTAAAGTTGGATGGATATAGGAAAAATTTTAAATTTGCATTGTGGCTTAGTGGGTTCGTGCTTCAACTCCTACGCAGAGGGTGCCAGGTTCGAATCCCCAATTTACCAACTTTCATAATTCACGGCGCCACCTCTCTCGAGTCACTGACAATGCTCAAAGAGTATCCCTGTCAAGAGAAAGCTTCTGAACTTCGCCGTTCGGAGTCGGCATTAAACTGTAGGTCCCATCCACTCGTGAAAGAACAATAGCGCAACACGAGTGGTTGCTACGAAGCTAGGCCCAGGTCCGCCTCGGACTGTCGCTCCACTCACGTTATTATTATTAAATTCTGTATATGCAAATAACAACTTTAAATGCAAAACTAGAAATGTTAGCGAAATAAAATGAAAAAGTATAAAATGGAAAAAAAAGAAAGGAGACTTGCGGAAAATATAAAAGTGCACCACGCTCTTTGCGAAAATCAAAAAGATATAAAAACAATCTTCAAGACGATAATAAATGTAAGCTATTAAATAAAAGCTAACAATGTTGGCAAAGTCATAAACAAACAATTCGACATGATTAATAAACTGTGGAAATATGAAGTCCCATTTTGTTGGAGAAAGAGCAGCAAATTTTCAGTTCAGTTAGTAACTTCGGTGCCAGTACTGGTGTTTCGTTTCGTGTAATGAAGATTGTTCTTGAATTCATTGTTCTTGAAACATTCTTTCATTCTTCATCCTTATTAATTCCTTAAAACTCGTTGGCAAATAGACGGACGGTCTTTGGTTAGATTCATTTATTCTAGAATATTAAGCCAAATAAGAGCTACATAAGGATGAAAAATCGAACTTTGTATTTCCTACCAACTCAGCAACTTTTTTCGCTTTAGGATTTCCTCTCTCGGTTCATATGTATAAGTATAGTGAAAACGTCCATAGGCGGACAGCGACAGTCGCAGCACTTTTGCCCGGCTAAAGGAGTTGAGGATCATACTCCTCTCCATTCAACCAGTCCAACCAGTCATCCCCAGCCACATCTCATCTCCCTAAGGGTGGCCAAAAACACAGTCCTGTGGGCCATCAACTCCTTAAAGCCCGGCAGAACTGCAAAAAGTTGCAGACCTAATCTCGTCCTGGCTGGTCAACATCTTTCAAGGATGTTTAGATCTTGGCCACGTACCCACAATTCGGAGAACGACTACTGTCGTCTTCATACCCAAGACTGGGAAATGCTCACATGTCAACACAAAGGATCTACGGCCTATAAGCCCATCTTCCTTTCTTCTGAAGACATTGGAAAAATTTAATCGATGTATTCATCCGACACATAGCCACATACAAACTTTCGATCTCTCAGCGTGCCTACAACAAGGACAAGTCTGTGGAAACAGCCCTGCACTCACTTGTTGGCATTACAGAAAGATCCCTCGATTTCAAGGCCTTTGTCGATATCGAGGGAACCCCACGCAATAACCGCAGCACTCAACAGACTTGGGATCGAAAAGCCTGTAGTGACTTTTATCCACCGGCTTCTCAATAACAGAGTGATAAGCTCGAAGCTTGGTGATAGCACGATCCGCAAATCTGTGAACAGAGGCACACCGCAGGATGGGGTCCTCTTCCGTCTACTGTGGGGCATAGTGGTCAACGAACTGCTTGTGAAACTAGATGGGACTGGGTGTAAGGCCATTGCCTATGTAGATGATGTTGCCATAGCATTATCTTTGAAATATGTATATATCCACGATCAGAGATATTATGCAATCTGCTTTATCCAAGCTAGTCAAATGGAGTAGCGAACGCGGCCTAGGTGTCAATCCGCAAAAAACGGATCTAGTCCTCTTTACTTGGAAGTATAAAATCCCTAACTTTGACCCTCCCACACTATGCGGGACCCCCTAAGTGCTTAAATTCTTAGGCCTTATACTAGACACGAAGTTAAGCTGGAAGCTAAATATCCAGGAACGTGTCAAGAATGCCTCCACGGCTCTCTACTGCTGTAAAAAAGGTCATTTGGGTGCGAATAGGGACTGTAGCCTCGAATGGCTCACTGGCTATCAACATCAGTAGTCACACCCATGCTGCTGTATGGCGCCGCAATTTGGTGGACCTCACTCGATAAGAAATTCAACATCACCCCAATCGCTAGAGTGCAGAGGATGGCTTGCGTATGCTTTAGCGGAGCGCTAAAGACTACCTCCTCCTCCTTACCCTGCCACCTATAGAAGTAATTGGCGGAGAGACAGCAGGTAGCACGGCGATTAGATTAAGATCGCTGGAGCAGCTGGAATGTATCCTACGCAGGTATGCCTCTATACCCATAGATACAGACCTCACTCTACCTAAACTCCTCTTCGAGAAAAACTTCTCAACCAGCATTCCCCCCACATCTTACTGGGAGTTTGATCACCCTACGCTGGATGGTCTACACACAGGGGTGAGGGCTGACGTTTTTGCCAAGGATCTGCACATCCAGCTTTCTCTTCGACTACCAAGTCACTGTAGCGTCTTTCAGGGTGAAACTATAGCGATTAAGGAAGCCCTGTCCTGGCTGAAAAACAATGTAATATCGCGCACAGACATCGTCATCTGTTCCGATAGCCAGGCAGCGATCAAATCTCTGGATTCAGTCACCTTTAATTCCAAGACTTCCCTTCCATAACGAGATGGTCAAGTATTTTAGCATCAAACTGATGTGGGTGCCGGGACACTGTGACATTCCAGAGAATTGCAAAGTGGACGAGCTCGCTAGAAAGGGTACAAACTGCGTGCTCTTTCCGGGTGGAGACCCACCCTCCATGCCTGTCGCTACTATTAAACATCTGCTAAAACTTGAAACGCTTGCCCAAACAAACCGCAGATAGACATCTGGCACAGGATGCCTCGTTACCAAACAGCTCTGGCCCATGATCGATCCCAAACGATCGCTTAGCTTGATCAGATTAAGCAGGCCAAATCTCAGCGTTTTAACAGGACATTGTGCCATCGGAACTCACGCCTCTGGACTAGGCCTTCCCTATAATGATTTCAGTAGAAGCTACATGGACGAGGATGAGGAAGAAACGATTGAGCACTTGCTATGCAGCTGAAGTGCTCTCTCATCCCGTAGATTCAGACTTCTTGGGGACTTCTTTGTTAATCTGGCTGAACTGAGCAGCATCAGAATCAGCCCTCGTCCTCGCTTTATCAAAAGCACAGATTGGTTTGCGGAATAAGATCCGCGTGGTAACACAATGGGCCTATACACCTCAACCTAAGGGAGTTGTCCGACCATGGGAAACATGACTGGAATTCCAATACAGTCGTGGATCTCTTCCTACCCCACCTATTGGACTTATGTGGGGCTGGTATTGGGGCTAACAGAAAAAACGTGGCATGAAAGGGGGGATCCGCCTAAGGAAGTGTCCGTCCCACTGAATCTCTTAAGTTTGGGACAACACAACGGAGGACGTCCACGTACAAGTTGGCGCACACAAGCTCCAGAGGGCCGCAGCCGGCTTGGTGTGCGAAACTGGAGACATCTGGTGAGAGACCGGTCGGAGAGGCATGTTGCGTGAGGACTTGAAGTCACTAGACACGTTTAGCTTTAAATCGCTGGTGTAAACCCAATCCAAAGAACTTCTCCCCTCAAGTCGAGCATTGACTCGAGTATCCGCGTCCCTGGGACCGTGGCCAAAATGCAGGATTGAGACGATGACGATCTGATCATTATTTCATTCCGGGAAATCATAGAACCCATCTTGGTCTTCCAAGGAAATGGAAGGAGACTCGACGAATCGATTCAGGTGAATTTGAAATTGCCAAGATTACTTGGAAATCCGAAATCCGATTCTTCAATGACTTTGACGAAACTCTCGACAGCTTCAAAGAATCCCAAATAACAACCAACTCCCCGGGTCCCTGGCTTCAATGAACTTAATCGCCCGGTAAAACTAATTGCACATGCGAGCACAGCACTACTGGCCACATAACAATTCAGAGCGTACATCAACGCACAATGAATCTTAAATTTAAATTACAAAATTTCATTACAATCCAAAAAAGGGATGTCCTCGCTTTCAACTCATGCCCCAGAGCGTGGCACTAAACCGAATTGCGGACGACAACACAAATTATAAATTTAATCTTCGACGCTTATTGCAAATTAAATGCAGAGCAGACCCCATATACACGTGCTTTCCACCTCGGTTTTTGGACGGCTGTTTGTGTGTGTGTGTGTGCCTGTATGAGTGAAACACACAGACAGTATAACAATAGAATTTTAAGGATTGACCAACACCACCCTCCCCCGTATGCAGCATTCAAATGTCCATTCGAGATGGGGGTGGAAAACTGGAATCACCACTCTCGTCCAGCAAACCACCACCGAGAGAACAGTGAAACAGAAAAAAAAACGCACACGGCAGCCTTGTAAGTAATAAAGAACAAGCATTCCAAACAGAAAGGGGTTGCCTTGCTGGATGAAATTTAGGAATAAGGATTCTCTTCCTCCGAAACCTACACACTAGCAGCTGCCTACACCCTGGCTACCGGATAGTGGTTGAAGTTGAGGGAGAAGAAGATTTTGTCTAAAAAAAAAACAGCAGCAGCAGCAACAACAAGGACAAGATGTGAGAGCTTTAAATTTATACAGGCTACACGCGTGTGTAAGGCTAACAACCGGCGTGGCGGCGTCCGTATCGTGTCCTTGTGTTGCGTGCATGTGTGTGTGTATGTGTGTGCTGAGTGCCCCAGCAGCAGCAGCATCCAGATAAACACAAACAATCCGAACTGTCCAACATTTTGCGTACGAGGTTCGTTTTAAATGCGATAAATACGGTACTTTGTTAATTTACTCCTCTCGCACACAAAACGGGCGACTAGGCAGGCCTCACACATAAGATACGGCACGGCACGGCAGCGGCCACAGCCAGCCTCACAGATTATGCTGTAAATTACGGGGCTGTACCAGCCCACACGCCGCGCCGGCACACACATTCGCATTCAATCGCCGAAACTATCTGCGTTGGCCCACACAACGATGGGCGGGTTTTTTTTTTTTTAATGAATCTTAATGTCCCACAATGGAAAGGTGTTTCAAGTTTAATATTCAAACCTCCCCCTGGATGAGGGGTGGAGGCTGCCTGGATGGATGGGGTTTGTGTAAATTGAGAAGCTCATAGGTACATAAAACTACAACTGGGCCCCAACCCCCACCCCGCCACCAGGGAAAGGGATGAGGGTAGTTTCAATTGTGTATGCGTACACCTAGAGAAGCGTCATCAATTTCGATGTGGTGGCTGGCATAACAGAGCTCCCCCGATAAAGGGGTGAGTGCCGTCTCGCATGTGGACGCACACACAACTCGTATCGTGTCCCTCCCACGTCCTGCGACCGGCCCGAGCGGGTTTCTCAATTCAAAATATTTCCCATCCATTGCCGAGGTCTTGCCGAGATGGGGGATGATTGTGCGAACTCACTCTAAAGTACTCGCACTAAAGTCACACACAATACCTATGCGGTACGGCACGGCGACGGGGCGGTGGTGCGATGGTGCGATGGTGGCCGTTGCGAATTGCGAGGAAGAGATAACGCCGAGTGCCCACCAGGCTAGGCGCTCAAACCCCGAAAATCTGTTTACCATATTATATTCTATTTGGACAGTGGCGGTGTTCTTGGTTGCTTTTGCTCTGACTCCGACGACGACGACGAGGACGAGCGAAGGATTTACTTCGTGTTACGTGTCCGAGTTTTACATTGGCCCAGACCAGCACGGATGCGGGGGTTGGCGATGGCGGTGGTGGTCGATGGAAAACTTAAAATGCGTGTATGTAGTGAATTGGATATATCTTCTCTGGGCATATTCTAATGCCAGGATAGATGGGAACGTCGCTCGTCGTGCTGTGATAAACGTTACCAGGAAGCGGGGAGGACGGCACGGCAATGGGATTTCACAAAAGGGGCCAGCAAAACGGGCCAAGCCAAGCAAAGCAATGGTGAGCAGTGAACAGTAGAGGACAAGGATGATGTCGACGTACATAAAGGACAACGCACACTCACACGCACCGACGCACCGACGCACGTACATACACACGTATGCATACAGTAAAAGTTTTTCATAAACAAACTATAGGCATCAGTTTGAAAGTTTACAATATATGCAGGACATAAGGGATTTCAAGAGATTGGTTTTTAGGCGAACACACACGCCCACTCACACTCACTTCATGCACACCAACACACTCACACACACAGACATGACACATCGAAAGTGATGGCATAAAGTTCGCTACAAGAGATAGACATATGCGTAGAAGAGTGTGCACAGAGTTTTATGTGGATTTCGGGGTCCGTAATGTGGATGTAATATGCAAACAAAGTTTCGCAATAGAAATTTAAATTAGTGGAGATATATCGTACGCACATATTATGTATGGCCGTGGCTAACTGTGGCCCGCACACACATGCAACGTGTGTGCGGGGACTAATACGAGTTGTGGATTATATCTTGGATTTTCATTCAAACTATCTGACGGTGTGGAAATTTTTGAGTTATCCGTGCTGGCTTTGCCATTAACCAATGTTTCTGGGAACTAGAACATTGATTGTCGAAAAAAAGAAGAAACCAAGAAAAGTGTTCAATTTTGACACATTTCTGCGGGTGCATGACAGTTGCTAACGTTAGATGTACACTGTGCTTGCTGATATATTTTTAGTTCATTAGCCACTGTGAATTGTTTTTCTGAATCTTACTTCACTTCAGTATCAATAGCGATGAAAAAAAACACAGCTATTGACTACAATTTTTGACAGTACAGTGGACTCTCACAAAGTCGAACTCTCGCTAACTCGAACTTTTTCGCCATGTTTTACATTTTACATACAAACACCTCTCTCTAAGTTAAACTCGAACAAATTATGGTATCCCGCGGCAATTCGACTTAGGGGGAGTCCAACTGTATTTCGTCAGTGAATAAAAGCACGGCCAAAGCGTCACAATGCCTTCGCCAACGGACACAAGATGCATTCCATGCAAATGTAATCCCAGCAAACTAGTGGGAGAAAAGACGTGCAATGCAAGGCAGTACAGTCGACACTCGATAATTCGAAACGCAGGGGACTGACTCTGCAAAAGTTCGAAATAACGAAAAATTGTCGAGTTGGAGCGAAGCACCAAGTGATTGTGATAATCGAGATGTTGTATTTTCCGATTATCATTCGAATAATCATTCGATTGCGCCCATCACTGTCCCCAACTCGTTCGAAACCTGCACTGGATTTCGGCAAGCCGTGTGTTTACTTCAATTTGGCGCTGGAGACTATAGTGCGGCGGGTAGCTCAACTGTTGGGTTACGCAGATGACATTGACATCGTCACGCGTTCACAACGTGACGTAGTGGAAGCATTCACGGCGATTGAAGAAGAGGCGAAGCGAGCTGGTCTTATGGTCAATGAGGCTAAGAAAAGGTATATGCTGTCGATCAAAAAACGTTTAGTCACAAGCTACCTTGGACAAAACAAAAGAAAATTGGAATTTTGAGACAATAAATGGGGTTTGTCTACCTCGTGACGGCCACAAGCGACATCTTAGTGGAGACCTGACGCTACTTCGGTATGTCGAAACAACTTCGTTCACAGCTCCGGACTCGAGGAACCAAAATTTGTGAGGACTCTCACGAAAGCTGGGTGACTAGCAAAACACCAGAGCTTGCTGCGCTCGAAAGAAAAAAATGTATGGCCCCATCTGTGAGTAATGTAATAAAATGAATAGAGGAGAAGACACAACGACAAACTCAACAAGCTGTACCAGCATGCGGGTATAGTCCGCAAGACAAGAATTCGTCGGTTGCATTGGCTATGCAAAATTGAGTGAATGGACACAAATCTGAGGCTCTTGGTTCGAGAATGAGAAGAAGACCGAACCTCCGATATAAAGACCAAGTCATCGCGAACGCAAGACAGCTTTGACTTAAACTCCCCGAGTCGTTGGCCTGATAATTAGATTAGGGTTATGTTGGTACATTGTGATACCCCCAGTCAGACTACTACCACTGATTGACTACTCCAGTGATAGTGCCGTTAATTTGATCCCACCGGCAAATGGTGACTAGACCAAATTTGAAAACCAGATGAAAGCGTATTAACTTTGGTATCACTGGGATCGTAGCAACTGCGCCATCCAGTCGTTAAGTAAGTGCCCTGATAAGTAAGTTGAAACTAGAATCCTCTGTTGCACTTGAACATTTTTGACAGCGGTTTTTACTTCGTTTTCTCAAACAAAGCGGACCAATCAGAGAATGCCTTTTACATTGTTTCGCGAAGAACCGTCAAAAAGTCTCTCAACTTCGTCCATAGGCAAGGGGTCACCCAGGTATTTCGTCGGCCATCTCTATGTACTTAATGTCTGGCTGAATAAAAAAGTGAAATGTTACAAATGTCTCAGGGTAATTGTGAAAATCTCGGGTAGGTCAACTTTCAAATATCAACTCTCAAGTTGAGAATGTTAGTAGTGAAGAAAAACAAAAAAAAACTCGCCGCACAATTCTCAATTTGATGCCAAATCTTGCGTAGAGTTGTTGAATTCTAGAGGGTTCGGTAAGGCTAGGAGCGTACATGAGTTTTTTCATCGCAGCGATAGAAAAATCGTGGTCGCAAAAAATATGACCATGCGCACTTGCAATTTTCTGTCGAACGATCATTCCGCCGCACAAAAATAGTACACATAGTTTTTAATTTCAACACACGCGTATGCGACCAAATAATCGCAGCTGTTAACGAACTCTATATGATCATAAACTTTCACGCACTTGCGACTTGTTTGCTGAAAAATTATGCAGTTTGCAAAATTGCTGTCAGAACGAGTCAGATGGAAATGAATGTCAACCGCAACAGAAGAGCCACAATTCAAAAGATCCTAGTGAAATCCATTTTTATACTAACATAACTTCTATCAAACTCGCAAGTTTGCTATGATCCATGCTTATCCATGTGTCCCATTTTAATTTGCGGCAAAAAATCGTTCATAAAATACGGCTTGTTGCATTTTTTTAAGCGTTGTGATTAATTAGTCACATGACTGTGCAGCAAAACAAAATGTCTCATTTTTTGCGACTCAATTATGATCTGATAGAAAATCGCAAGTGCCTGCAAACCCAAATCTTCTTGCGACGACGATTTTTTAATCGCAGCGATTCAAATCGCAAGTGTGTGAATACTCTTGCCAGTATGTAAACACTGAACATGGAAAGCAGCACCGGACAATCAATGTGAGCAGTAATGACGTCATGAGCGAAAAGAACTGAATAATAAGTCCTTCTTACATGCAGTTGCTTTAGATCGATAAGCTGACATCTAGCATTATAATCTGGCATATTTGAATTCCACGACATCTTTCGAAGAGCAAACCTAGTAAATCTTTTTTATATTCTCTCAATACGAATAGCGCTATTGTTATATAAAGGATTCTGTATTAAACAGCAGTATTCTAATATAGAGCGAATTAACGAAACATACACAGACTTAAGAGCGTAAGGGTCTTGAAAATCTTTTGAATTTCGAAACAAGAATCCTAGCATGGAGTTGGCCTTTGAAATAATATAGTCTATGTGCATAGAAAAAGTCAGTTGAACGTCGAATATAACCCCTAGATCTTTATGCGAACATACTCTTGTTAAGATTGTATTATCAATCTTATAATTATAGATTATAGGAGATAAAATTCTAAAAAATGTCATAACTGAGCATTTACTAATATTGAAATGTAGTCCATTCAAATCGCACCAATTCTGTACTGATGAGATATCATTTTGCAACTCCATTGCATCGGCCAATGATCGCACTGATTTAAAAATGTTTAAATCGTCAGCGTATAAGAGGCAGTCGGAATGGGAAACATAGGAAGGCAAATCGTTAATAAAAAGAAGAAAGAGAAGAGGGCCGAGGTGACTACCTTGAGGTACCCCAGAGAAATTGAAAATTACTCGTGACAGATCATTACCTATTTTTACAAACTGTCTGCGATTTGTAAGGTAGCTAGTTATCCATTTCAAGATTTTAGAATGAAAACCAATCATCTCTAGCTTTTTTATGAGCACATTATGTAGTCAACTTGAAGTCTCGCTTCCATGGAACTTAGGCAAAAGTTTGTAAATATAACCAAATTGGTCGAAGTAGATCTTCCACTCACAAAGCCATGTTGAAATTGGGATATTTGGTTTCGAACTTCAGCATATATTTTTTTCTTAACAACAGCTTCGAATAATTTCGGTATTAATTGGAGTTTAGCTATTGGTCTGTAGTTGACAATAGAACTTTTAGGTCCAGATTTATGAATTGGGGTGATGAGAGAATCCTTCCAGCAATCCAAAAATTCGCCGCGAGCCAGTGGCTTTTTAAAATGATAGTCAGGGGCTTGACTAATCCGTCCTTACACATTTTTAAAAAAAAGCGGGGGAAGGCCTGACTGCAGCTGTCTTTAAGGTTTCAGGTATTTTTGCTTGATTAATGATAAGGTTAACAAATTTGCATAATATTGGGGTGAATATGTCTGAGTGCCGTGGATCGCCGTGGTGTAGTGGGTAAGTGCGTCGACTCCTACGCAGAGGGTGCCAGGTTCGATACCCGAACTTACCACCTTTCATATTTCACGGCTCCACCTCTTTCGAGTCACTGACAATGCTCAAAGAGTATTCCCGTCTAGAAAAAGCTTCTCAAACTTCGCCGTGCGGAGTCGGCTTTAAACTGTAGGTCCCTTCCACTCGTGAAAGAACAATAGCACGCACAACACGAGTGGTTGCTGAGAAGCTAGGCCCAGGTCGACTGTAGCGCCACCCATATTATTATTATTATGTCTGAGTGCCTTTCTATATCCCCGACTCTTATTCCGTCAAAACCTGGAGATTTGCTATCGCTGAGTGAAAGAATTATATTTCGAACTTCCTGGAAACTTGTTTCTTGTACGAATACTGATATTGGCTACTGTTGAAGTGTCGCATTGATGAGTAATGTTTTTTAACTGTGTGCAAATGGTGCTATGATGAATCTAGTTAAGACATTCGATTTCCTTTCCTGTTTACCTGATTACTCTAAATCTTATCGGCTCTGTACATTCACGTCTTTGGGGAAGTTGCAGAAAATCACAGAGAAATTCAAAGCCTTCCTTGATAGCTTTTTAGTGTCCACATCGAAATCACAATCCAAAGATTTGAAATGTTTATAACTAAGTAAATTCGAAAAACATAATCATTCCTGACAGCTCTGAATAAGAAATCAACCCATTGCTCTGATTAATCTATATTTCTGTCCAAGCTTTGCCACATCCGTCTCAGCCTTCAGTCGCTCCCTCTCTCTGCTCGCATTGGTTAATCCCACTCACACAGCCCCCTGATGACACATATTCATAATCAATCGTCTCATTTCCGCTGACATGCAACGCATTCACGTAGCATCTCGCTGACGGCTTTAATTGAAAGCGCAAAGGACAGTCTTCCTCTGCGGTGTATCCCTTCCACGTCTCTCCAACCGTTTGCCGAACGATCGAATTAGATATTCCACCATCAGCGTGGGCATTCATAATTAAGGAGGTTCTCGGAAAATAGCTTCGAAATGAACCTTTCGTCACGCCACCTGACATTCCCATTGAATGGCCTAATTGCATATCCTAATTTCCCGTAAACAAATATCAAAAATTCATTCTCGGATGTCAATCTGCGTAGCTGTCAAATGTCGTGGCTCCATATGCATGCGTCAGCTTGTGTGCGAGACTCAGATTTGTTCATTCGAGGATTTTAATTGAGAAGCAATTAAATTCGTTTAATTCAAACCCGGAACTAATGAGGGATGGTACTCCACCACTTGTGCGTACGCGTAGGCAAGAGATTCATGAGAACAGGTGTAGGTAAAGACAAACAGTCGACCACGGAATGAAAGAAACCCCTTTCGACTTGGAAGCAGAAATTAACTAGAGATATGCAACTTCCTAGCTTATTGTTCCCCCTTGCCACCCCTTGCGAATTCGACAGCCAATCAGGAAATCATGTAAACTTTTCAGTTTGGTCCGTGAAAACGTTAAAAATGACAGTTAAGAAATGTCAAGCGATCCACAAGAAAGGAGACCCCTTTGAGTGCCCCAACTATCTTCTCTGCCATTTTGTGATAGGTCCACACTAGTGTGGCTTCAGGCTGGGGAAGTCCACCATCGACCAGATTTTCGCACTACGGTAGATCTTGGAAAAAACCCAAGAAATCCAGATAGAAACCCACCACTTACTCGTCGCGTCACGTGTATCCTACAAATCTGTCAGTTGTATATGCAGATTCAGTGTTGTGAACTATCTTGTGTATAATTTGAATTTTAAATTATTATTAACATGGCAATTTGTGCTATATTTGGTTGCAATACTAATAAGAAGAAGAAACAATATACAGTCTTTAAAGTGAGACCTTTTCGTTTCACAAATGTGGACAAAAAGACAAAGTGAATGTGAAAACAGCTTTCATTTGCTCTAAGCACTTCACTAAGGAACAATATGTGCACAATTACACAAATTACGGGCTACAGCCCGTAGAGGGCCAGGGCCTAGCTTCGTAGCAACCACTCGTGTTGCGCTATTGTTCTTTCACGAGTGGATGGGACCTACAGTTTAATGCCGACTCCGAACGGCGAAGTTCAGAAGCTTTCTCTTGACAGGAATACTCTTTGAGCATTGTCAGTGACTCGAGAGAGGTGGCGCCGTGAATTATGAAAGTTGGTGAAACACCCTCTGCGTAGGAGTTGAAGCACGAACCCACTAAGCCACAATGCAAATTTTAAATTTTTCCTATATCCATCCAACTTAAGATGGAATATCGAACGTCGGTTATATAATAGCAGTTTATGTTATCTCATCATCATCTTCTGACCCGTATCGTCAGAAGCACACATGAGAGATCTGCAGGCAACTTGACCCCCGCCATCGACTCTAACTCATCAGGCGTAGCTAGGCGAGTTTATGAACTTAGCCCAACCACCTCAGCCCGGATCTACCAAGAGGTCGCCTAAATGATGGAATCGCATTCAAGGGCCGCCTCGGAAGTCGTGATTATGGGCACATTTGTGCCACGTGACCAAACCATCAAATCATAGCCCTATTTGTTCGAAAAAGCAGCTGCTCAACATTGAGCTCCTCGCGTACTAAAGCTAGTTGCAAGGCTTCCATTTTTTTTGTAAAATCGATGTCCTTGAGCCGGAAGGTTGCGAGAAATCTCCTCTTCAGGCGTAGAAACATGTTCTCCTTCCTTTTTCTAGATCGGTACTCCTCTTGCGCTGCTCTAGTTTTTCATTGCAGCGCCTTTTGGTATACCTCGTCGGTTGCGCGTTTCTTTTACTCACCCTTACCGTCGGCACTCCAGACTGACCCTCTTTACATCACTCAAATCCCCTATTAACACGAGGATAATTGCTGGATTAAAATGATTCACCATGCTTAGCTAAATAACCTTACAGCTCGAAGGCAGTATGGACTAAATCTCTTCCCAACTAGCTAACGTGAAGGTTGGGCGTCTTGTTACAGGCGTTCTTGACAGGAGTTACTCTGCGTTTTATATCGGTACTGATGTTGTTCGTACTGTTGACTTAGACGATATCCTTAACTCCTTCTGGCCACAATGCTTCTGATGAGCTCACAAAGCTCTTCTGATGGGTATGAGATCCTTCATTCCTCATAGAGAAGAGTGTCAAGCCCAAAGCAAATACATGGTATGACTCTAGCTGTAGGCAGACTATCAGGATGAGAGAGTTGAAATTCCCGTATACGTATAAAACTAACCCTACTGAGGATAATCGGAATATGTTTAAACAGATTTACCCTCAAAACGAGGACTTTGAAAAATTGTCTACGTCTCGAAAACGACGCGTTTTTCGGCGAAGATGTATTGACAAAATCACATAAGAGTGCATTGCACAGTGGTCCCGTTATATGCAGGAGTTGGAAATAAATAACATCTTGAACCCGTGGACCGGTCATGGAAATTTGAAACGGTTCGTGGTTTAGATATGGTAGCTTCAGCTCGAGGGTTAACTGAATAATGGGCTGATTCGCCTTTGGGGAGTGGAGGACGGCGCAGCAAAATCCATTGGCCTCTCAACCGTAGGACTGAAAAAAACGAGAGAATCATCTGAAGACTGTGAGTCTCGTTGTGTAGATTTTGGAACCTTGTTATATGAAATTTGATTAGGATTATAATTATTTTTCGTGATAGTTGATGACTCTCTCGAGTACGAATCTGATTCTGATGCCTCTTGTGAATCCGGTTTTCAGACTGAACGAGATACATTCTTCTTCGCAATGTTTTCAGAATGACACCAGGTATCCACTTGATTTGCTTTAGGTACTGACGAATAAAAACTTGCCACTCTGAATGTTTAATTTAAAATGTTTCTTTTGTGTGAGGCACTACTTTTTACCGTTCATTAAAATGAGGCAAATCCCTCTACTTATAATATAATAATATAATATGGGTGGCGCTACAGCCCGTAGAGGGCCAGGGCCTAGCTTCTCAGCAACCACTCGTGTTGTGCGTGCTATTATTCTTTCACGAGTGGAAGGGACCTACTGTTTAATGCCGACTCCGAACGGCGAAGTTGAGAAGCTTTATCTAGACAGGAAATACTCTTCGAGCATTGTCAGTGACTCGAAAGAGGTGGAGCCGTTAAATATGAAAGGTGGTAAATTCGGGTATCGAACCTGGCACCCTCTGCGTAGGAGTCGACACACTACCCCACTACGCCACGGCGACCCGAATTGCTTAATTATTGTCCAAAAATTCAAGGATTTTGATGGGATGATGCGCTGCCAACGGAAAATCTGCCGTCTACCAGTGCTTCCATGAGCCCACCTCAAGAGAAAGATTAAAAAAAGGGTGAAATGACACAAAGAAGAAGCTATGAGGTTGTGGCAGCATCCTTGGTCAAACCCAGGAAGGCAGATTAATTGATAATGTGGACGTGCTTGAGACACAGGAAAGCTAGCTCCCAAACAAACCAGGTAAGTTTAAACTTTTTACATGTACACTTTATTACCATAGCTAACTCCACACTTTTAGGCCAAAGAGATAGAGTTGCAAGTAACAATTTTGAAAATGTGACAACAAATTGACTATCTTAAAAAGGAGAATTAAATACTGTACTCAAAAGTCCTTAAATTGACCCACAAGAACTACAAGAGTGTAGTCCAACAACAGTGTAGTACAACGAACATGATATTCTTCGTCAGACAATAGAGGAAACTAAGCTAAGGAGGAGCGATGATAAAGTGGTCATTAGATGATATATCCAAATGTATCATGGCCCATTCACCTACTTTGCGTGCGCAATCCACTCTAATATAAATCTAAGAAATTGGAAATTTAATGTTCCTGTATTAATAGGAATTGTTCAACAAACTGTTTTAAACAACAAAAAGTATCCTTCGCCTAACATCTGTCAAACGGACAGACATTTAAAAGTTTGCCCAATTCCGTCCGTCGTGATGTATTCCACTTGTGGACTGCATTTGTTATCTCTCTCTTTCTAATAAGGCCCAGAAATGAAGAATTGCAGAGATAGACATTTTTGTCTGCCATTTTTTTTGTTTTGCAGCAGGCTAAGCGGGTAGCTTCAGTGTGGAGGAGGAAGAAAAAACCAGAATTGAAAATGAAATTCAGAATTTGCGGTAATCAATCGACCGTTATTAAAGTAAGGCATGAATTGCACTTTACGATGATAGACGGCAAAGTAGCACAGGCTGTGACAAACACGTCTTCTGCAAGTTCATGTGTTGTATGTGGCGCGAACCCATCAGAGGTGAATGATTTCAAGTTACTTAGAGCAAAACCAAGAAATCAGGAAGCTCTAAGATTAGGAATTTCACCCTTGCACGCTCGCATCCGTTTTATGGAATACTTGCTACATGCAGCCTACAATTTGGAGTTTAAAGCTTGGAGAACAACAAAAACGACACAGCCCATACACCAGGCAAGGAAGAGTCAAATTCAGCAGAAGTTCATACAAAAAAATGGGTATTAAAGTAGATATAATAAAGCAAGGATTTGGCACAACCAACGATGGGAACACATCTAGAAGACTTTTTGAAGACCCATTATCAACGGCAGAAATAACGGAAATAGATGTGCAACTCATTAAAAGAGTGTCAGTGTTATCCTGGGATTTGCCAATCCTTTGGATTGACCCCGACAAGTTTGGAGCTTATGCCCAGGAAACCGCTACAATGTCTACGAATTTATATCCCTGGTATTAAATGCCAGCAACAGTGCATAAAATTCTGTTCCACGGAGCAGAAATAATATCATCAGCAGCCTTGCCCGTCGGATCATTGTCAGAGGAGGCGCAGGAAAGTCGGAATAAAGACTATAGGTACTATCGCATTAATAATAGTAGAAAATGTTCTCGTTCGGCAACAAATCATCAAATGTTGGTATCATCTGATCCCTGGATTGCTTATTTAAGGCCTAAACCAAAAACAAAAGATTCGCTGCTACTTGGTACTGAAGCGCAAGCCTTATTATACTGAATTGCTTAGTTTCTTTAATTCCAAATAAAGTGTACGTTACCAAAACTTGTAAAATTGAATTTATTTACAAATTTGCTTTAAGTCCCAATTTCGAGTCATCGACAATAATAAATAATTATTTTATGCATTTAAACAAAAAAAAGTGTTTTTTTTTTTATATATTTAACTTATGATTACTCCGTTAGCTTATGGGATTTTTAAGATCTCGTAGTACTTGCACTATATTTCAAATTTCGTTAAGATCGATTCACGAGTTCAAAAGTTACAGATTTATTTCCAACTCTCCCATTCAACGGGACCACTGTGCGGCGGTACGCTTGCGGTTGCACGGTGGTTCTTGTCCTCTCCCTCGTACACCAGCCATTTGCAGACAAAAAATTCTCGAGGCTGTAGCTAGCTACGATAGAAGAGAGATAGGAAAAGACAGAAAGCCTAATACCCTCAAGCAGACCACGGGCGGAGGACTAAAAATAGGATAGAGAAGAAGTAGAAGAGATAGGAAAGTGGAAGAGGAAAGTTTGTCCATTGCCTATGCCTCAACCACCAAAAGAGACCGGAAGAGGGCTCGCGGAGCTAACCTATCAATCTGAATTTATGCCTACTTAAACCTACCTAAGCTTAAATCTAAAACTAACCTTAGCCGAGTCTAACTTAAACCTGCATATGTAGCTTAGCCCTAAACCAAGTCAACGCCTTTTCAGTGTCGTTTGGCGAGAACCCGAGGGTGCCTGTTGTTGTTGGCACAAGTCCGCCAGCCCATCCCTCATGTCAATCGACATGACCTTTGGTACCTCCCTTGGCGAATTTTATGGGAGATAGCCCCCCTAATCTAATCCATCGACGAATCTTAGTGCCTCTTTGATAGATATTCATTCATTTTTGACGGTTATTCACGAAATAACGTAAATGCCGTCCTCTGCTTGGCCAATTTCGTTCAAGCAAAAGTTATAAAAAGCAATTGTCAACAATACTTAGGGGCAACAAAGGTAGAAGTCGGGCAACTCTGTAATACTTCATTTCTGATAAGGCCCTATGAGTTGTAAATGTTTTGACAGGGCGCAATTCTCGCAACAGATTCTATGGGCTTGAGCCTTTAAAGGGCCGTTCATATGAGCTCACTGCGAATCGCGAGCTTCGCAAACTCTGACACTTCATTCAAATGGAGTTTTCTCATTCTCAGAGAGCAATGGCTAAAATTTGAGCCAACACACACTTCACCGCGAATTATTTGGTCGTGAATGTGTGGATCGCGTTTGCCTTTCTAGTGGATTGCGAAATCACGTTGACAGTTCGCAAAGATAATGATTGATTCATGGATAAACAATTTAAAATCGTTAATAAGTATACTTAAACTAAATATTCTTGAGATTTTAGTCGATAAAAAAACTCAATAATTCAATCCCAACCTTTGGGCATGTCAAGAAGTATTATTTTTTGTTTATACAGTGGACTCTCCCTAAGTCGAACTCCCCGTAAATCGAAACACTCTCTAACTCGAACTTTTTCTCTACATTTTTAAAATGAATGAATGATATCCCGTGACAATTCGACTTAGGGGGAGTCCACTGTATTTGCCGGAAATTGGTTGTTTCTGAAAGTAGAAAGCTTGTAAGACATTGTTGTTTTGAGGTCTGGTCCCAAATGTTTACCAAATATCCCGGATACCCTGGATGTAGCCACAGGACTCTCTCTCTTACCTTGGATCACTGTCTCGCGCTTACCATCATCACATGCCCAATTCAAATTCAATTAGTATCCATATCCGTTTCTAATGGCAACCGATCAAGTAAATATCTCAATTTGCCTCGAGTGCGACAGCGGCTGCCTCGTTTGCCAGTGCTGTGAACTTTAATTGCACATAAAATCCTTTTTAATTGCACGGCACAATGCAAAGTCAAGCGAAAACGAAACTCATTCACTGCGGTATCGCATAGTTCGCGTGCAAACAAACTTCCCTGCCAGCCTCGACTCGTTCTTCTTCCATTATTTGGACGAATTAACACCACCTAGGCGCGGAGCGTACACGTATTGTTGCATCAGGCGACGAGGAAGCTTGCCACCCGTACTCCCCAGTGCACAGACAGTCGTTGCGATGTATTAGGGGTGGAGTAACGGCAGCGTACCACCCATTTAATCGCTTGGCATAATCCATTTAGCCGAGGGAGAATGTTGTGCATTTGACTAGCATGTAAGCATGCTCAAGTGGGCCGCTGCACGGAATTTTGTTGTTCACTTGTTGGTGGATACAGGGTGCCTCTGGAAGTGGAGTCTTCGGTTTTTTTTCGAGAATGGATGCCACAATGAGGGCTTGACGTGGGATTTCGTCCACTGTCAGTGCATTGTTAACCTCAGCCTGCCTCAGTGACCAGCTAGCGCACTCGTCTCTGGAAAAAATCCACCGACAAGAAGTTAAAGAATTTATTGCGAACCATCCTGCACGACTTCCTATGCTGCCACCCACCCCCACCTGCCTCATATCAAGTTTTCCACCATCCCCCACGCGACCATGAGTTATTAGTGTATCATAAAAAAACAAAAACAAGAAAAGAAATATTATGGCGCTACGCGGAACAACAACTTTGACTTGATGTGATGGCACGTTAACGTTCGCGTACATATGTCTGGCAGGCATGTCATCGGAACGATGTGAGCCGAGGAATGTTGCGTCGGCCCGCCTGGCATTAGTCTGTTGTGCTATGCCCCGTACACACGTGTTTATTCGATAAAATTCGCCATTTGCTGTGATCTAGTGGAATCCAAAAGGACTGACATCGAATTCCGAATAGGAACGATTTTATTTTTTTTTTATTTTTGAGTGGATTGTGAAAAGGTTGAACGAAGGAGGACACCCGAATCTCGGTAAGTGACTTGACAGCTAAACTGATGTTAGGAACTTGTTCTATATTCTTTTTGTGCAACCTTCACCCACTTAATCGACACCTACCCTTCGAATTGAAGGCTTTATTTGGGTCGTCGCTGGAGTCGATGGCGTCATCGTCATGAATTGTGCCAATTTGGAGGCGATGACAAGTCGTTAGCGAACTCATTTACGACTTGCCACGTGGATTTTATTTGTCAGTGGCTTGACTGAGAGAATTGATGTCTATCGTTTTAAGACGGTTTGTTTTGAGTTTAAGTTGATAGAAAACCTTGGGAATTGGGAACTCACTAAAATCTGTGATCAGTGCTATGTGTTCTTCCTGGTCATGGGGCTAGAATCGGGGATAGAGCTAAGCTTGAGCCAACAAAGGTGAATGTTTTGTCAGAAGCCGTATTTTCGACGAAGTTTTCCGTGCTTTTTGCTAAGGACCTTCGTTACTCTGGGCCTTCTTCTCAAGAAATGTTGTTCATCAAGTATTCTTTGTATAGTTGGAGAGTAGATTAGTAAGTCTAACTCAACCATAATCTCTGAAGCTGACTTGAAAGGGCTTTTCTTGGACAGGCCTTTAATTTAATCATATTCTTTTACCGATGTTTTCGTGGTCCACTTTATCGCATGTTAGTGCTGGGACTCGAGCAATTTAGTATCAAAGAGTACTACCAGTAAATCTAAGATGGTAAAACCTTGCCGTCTATCTCTTAGGGCGATAGCGGCCAGACGCAACTTTACCATATGCGGGCTATAAGCCTATCATCCTTTCTTCTAAAGACCTTGGAAAAATTGATCGATGTATCCATCCGACACAGACAAACTTTCGATCTCTCAGCGTGCCTACAACAAGGGCAAATCTGTGGAAAAAGCCCTGCACTCACTTGTTGGCATTGCAGAAAGATCCCTAGATTTCAAGGCCTTTGTCGATATCGAGGGAGCCCTCCGTAATAACCTCAGCACTCAACAGACTCGGGATCGAAAAGCCTGGCTTCTCAATAACAGAGTGATAAGCTCGAAGCATGGTGATACCACGATTCGCAAATCTGTGAACGGAGGCACACCGCAGGGTGGTGTGCTCTTCCGTCTACTGTGGAGCATAGTGGTCAACGAACTGCTTGTGAAACTAGATGGGACTCGGTGTAATGTCATTGCCTATGATATTGCCATAGCAGTATCTTTGAAATATATATATATATATATATATCCACGATCAGAGATATTATGCAATCTGGCGTATACAAGCTAGTGAAATGGTCTAGCGAATGCGGCCTCTGTGTCAATCCGCAAAAAACGGATCTAGTCCTCTTTACTTGGAAGTATAAGATCCCTAACTTTGACCCTCCCACGCTATGCGGGACCTAAGTGCTTGAATTCTTAGGCCTTATACTAGACACGATGTTAAGCTGGAAGCTAAATATCCAGGAACGTGTCAACAAGGCCTCCACGGCTCTCTACTGCTGTAAAAGATCCATTGGGTGCAAATGGAGACTGCAACCCGAATAGTTCACTGGCTATTTATATCAGTAGTCAGACCCACACCGCTATATGGTGTCGCAATTTGGTGGACTGAATGAGAATCGAACGAGTGTAGAGGATAGCATGCATAGGTATCAGCGGAGCACTAAGGACAACCTCGTCCGAAGCAATAAGCATACACCTTAACCTGCCAGCATAGACAACGGCTAGTACGGCGATGAGATTAAGATCGCTGAGCGGCTGGAAAGACCTCCGGTCTGGACATTCAATGATCCTACGCGGGTTTGTCTCTATACCCATTGATACAGACCTCGCTCTACATAAACTCCTCTACGAGAAGAGTTTCTCAACCAGCATACCGCCCAGATCTTACTGGGGGTCTGAACACCAGACGCTGGAAGGTCCACTGCGATTCTTCACAGATGGATCGAAGATGGATGGCGTCTATTCCAAGGATCTGCACATCCAGCTTTCTCTTCGACTACCAAGTCACTGTAGCGTCTGTCAGGCTGAAAATATAGCGATTAAGGAAGCCCTGTCCTGGCTGAAAAACAATGTAATATCGCGCACAGACATCGTCATCTGTTCCGATAGCCAGGCAGCGATCAAATCTCTGGATTCAGTCACCTTTAATTCCAAGACTTCCCTTCCTTAACGAGATGGCCAAGTATTTTAGCATCCAACTGATGTGGGTGCCGGGACACTGCGACATTCCAGAGAATTGCGAAGCTTACGAACTCGCTAGAAAGGGCACAACTTCCGGGTGGAGACCCACCCTCCATGCCTGTCGCTAGTATTAAACATCTGCTAAAGCTTGAAACGCTTGCCCAAACAAACCGCAGATGGACATCTGGCACAGGATGTCTCATTACCAAACAACTCTAGCCTATGATCGATCCCAAACGATCGCTTAGCCTGATCAGATTAAGCAGGCCAAATCTCAGATCTCTTATTGGCGTTTTAACAGGGCATTGTGCCATCGGAACTCACGCCTCTAGACTAGGCCTTCCCTATAATGATTTCAGTAGAAGCTGCTTGGGCGAGAATGAGGAAGAAACGATTGAGCACTTGCTATGCAGCTGTAGTGCTCTCTCATCCCGTAGATTCAGACTTCTGGGGGACTTCTTTGTTAATCTGGCTGAACTGAGCAGCATCAAAATCAGTCATCTTCTTTGCTTTATCAAAAGCACAGATTGGTTTGCGAAATAGGTAGCCTAAGATCCGCGTGGTAACACAATGGGCCTATGTTTTTCTTAAGACTACTATAAAATGAAAATTAATATGTTTTATTATATGGAATAGCCATTTTATTGCTGAATGTTAGGCTGTGGCTATCGTCCTCGCTAAGGGGCTATCTGCCGATTGACGTGAGGGGTGGGGTGGCGGAGAAGTACTAATAACAGGCACCCTCGGGTATGCCAAACGAAGCTATAAGGCCGAGCTAAGTACTTCTAAGTTAGATAAGGCATAGGATCCATAAGAAAGGAGACCCCATTGATTGCGCCAAGTACCGAGAGATAAGTCTCCTTAAGATCGCATATAATATCCTCTCTGCCGTTTTGTGTGAGTGCCTGAGAGCTTTCGTAAATAATCCGGTCCTTATCAGCGCGGTTTCTGGTCGGGGGAGTCCGCCAACGACCAAACATTCACATTACGACAGATCCTGGAAAAAATTCAAGAGATGACACCCACCACCAGGCCGCATATGGCAGCGTGCATAAAGACGACCTATACAGCGCCATATCTAGTTTTGACATTCCCGAAAAACTCGTCAAGTTGTGCAGGATGACGCTGGAGAACTCTTACTGCTCCAACGAGGTCGGTAAGCAACTCACCGGGACCTTCAATGTCAAAAAGGGTTCAGACAAGGCGACGCACTGTCATGTGACTTCTTTAACATCATTCTGGGTAGACATTCATTCTGGGTAGACATTCATTCTGGTAAGACTAGAGGTACGCAATTGTGGAAGATTGCTGGCATACGCGGATGACATTGACGTGATTGACAGAATGTAGACAGTCTTCATTGAGGCGTTTGCTGGCATTGAAACGGAAGGGGCTAAAGTAGGTTTAGCGGTAAACGCGGGCACAACAAAGTATATGCTGTCATCGAGACACGCACAACATCGACGACTAGGCCAGAACGTCACCAAAACTTCGAGGTAGTGAAGGACTTCGTGTACCTCGGCTCGCAACTAAACTATACGAACAACATCAGTACCGAGATTAAACGCAGAATAACTCTTGGCAAACTAAACCGTGGACTGTGTTGGCGGTACAGTGCCATCATCCTAGCCAGTTTTCAACGCCTAAGACCACGTAGAGCTCATGGGCTAAAGATCGTGCCAGCTAGAGAGGTTTGTTTGTTGAGGCCAAGGTCCACCCCGGACTGTAGCGCCACCAGAAGAAGAAGACTGCTTGGGTTAGGTTCAGACTTAAGAGTAGGTAGGATAGCTTAGTATTATTTTAGGTTAGTTAGCTTAGCTTCACGAGCGAGAGGCACTGGCTTTGAACACCTTACCTTCGTCATCTTTCCTGTGTCTCTTCTTTTTCTCTGTCCTAACTTTAGTTGTCCGTCCGTGGTCTAAGTAAGGCTTTCTATCTCACACTATCTTTTCCTCTCTCCGGCTATAGGCACAAAACTTTTTTGTTTGCAATTGGGTGGTGTACGAGAAAGCCGACAAGAACCACCCCCTCTGCTGAGCGTGCTGCAGTCCTCCTCTTTGATACCGAAGCCTCCAGCTTAGACTGATGCAACAAAATGGCTTGGAATTCTGTCGAACGTCTTTTCCAAATCCACAAAAAAAAAAACAGGTGTAGATTATGAAAAGCTGGTCGAGTTGACTGTGACTACTCTAATCGGCTAAGTAACCTCCGATTGTGTGCACAAATCAAGTATCACTGTCACTGTCTACAACAAAATCCAATTCGAGGGAGAGGGAGAGTCAGAATAATGTCAACAGTTTTGCTTGTAACCGCTTTCTTTTCGATACTAATCCTTGCGGCAGTGGGCCTGGCAAGATTAGTGCGTCAGCAATTACAGGAAAGTCTTAAGAGAATGATGTTGATTGTGATTATTTCTGGATGCTTGCTTTTTTGGATGTCCGAATACATGGTTCAACTGAATCCGTTGAATGGACCAAAGCGCAAGGCGAAGGCAATTTTGATGGCCAGAGAATGGAGCCACCCAACTGGACTGGGGTAGGATGTGCTGATGGGGAATGTGAATTTGAGAAACAATGTGGTGAATAAATGGACTTTGGGGTAGAATTTCAGTGGGGAGTCTCCTTTTTGTACATTCCAGAGGGTGACCAGATAAGAACGATAGGAAAACAGAATTTAAATAAATCAACAACGGTGTGAGATGGAAAATTGGTTCTGACTTTATTTTGTAGCTACGTTCATGCCATTTAATATAGAATGGCACAATAGCCTCTATTTACCTTTTCATAACTTGCCCGGTAAGTCTTGTGAAATGTGCCCTTAAATAAAATGGTCCCGTCCCGCGATGTAAGTTTGTCAGACACCGCAGAAAAAACTGATCACATCGTGCTCTGATTTAAACCCATTCCACTAAATGCACCTCCATTCCTAGTCTCCACTCGTCTTCACACTTGTGCACGAAAGTCTTCAGTCGGTCACGCACGGATTTCCATGTTCCCTCCTCCCCCCGCTCCACCAGTCAGTCAATGTTTTCGGCTCGCAATTAAAAATTTTCCAGTGATCGCATGCGTGCACCAGCTCGTCATTGCGTCACTCGAGCAATCTCACAGTGGCGGCACAGAGATTCTTCATGCTTCACCGATGTCAAGGATAATTCCCATCCCTCCCTCGTCCCGGTGAACAAGTAGTTCCCCCCGGTCACTTGTCAATTTGATTTATCTGTTGCATGTTGTTCCCTGCTCGCTCACAATGGTGCCTCGCTGCATCGGAGGTCGTCCCATCTGACGTCTGCACACAATAGGATTACTCGATTCCAGGAAACGAAGACGAAGAGGGAAACAAAGAACACCAATTGATGCTTCGTCTTTTATCCTCTCTAGCCACAGCCGATGGGAGAATAATGCACACTAGTGGGCAATTGAAGTCGTCCGAGAAAGGTGCCAGCATTCGAAATCAATCTCATTTTCAGTTTGACAGCGTGTGAGACGGGAGGTGGGCAATGAGATTTTCACGTGTTTTTCCACATTTTCTTCTATTCAAACACGGACGGTTTTGCAGAGCGTTGTTTAATCCTATTTTCTTTTTCCAGGGACCATGTTGATGGGCACACAGCTGAAGCTCTGCAATCGGAACTCTGGCCAGCTGAGCTGCAAGACGAGCCCCAGTTCCTCGACCGTGATGAGGCCGTGCTTGCTGAAGAACATCAACGAGGAGCCATCGAAGACGGAGAATGCCTGTCGGAGCTCAGACAAAATGTAAGTTTATCACCGTTAATTCACTGGTTCTTGCAAGTGCTTTGTTGCACACATAGCCACATACACTTTCTCCATTTGCTCGGGTTGTTAACACAAAAAAATCCGTTGCTTGCCTCTGAACCATGTATGAAGTTGGGTGAATGAAAGAAAAGGACATACATCATCGATGTCCTGTCGACAGAGCTTCACAATGGGCAGATATTACTTCGTGGTGGCCAAGGACTCCCCAGTAAACAATACGAACAACATCAGTACCGAGATCAAACGCAGAGTAACTCCCGCCAACTGCTGTTTCTATGGGCTCAAGAGGCAATTGAGTAGTAGAGCCATCTCTCGAAGGACCAAGCTAGCTTTATGTAAGACCTTGATTATCTCAGTCCTGCTGTATGGCGCGGAAATATGGACAATCTCCAGAGCGAATGAGGAAGTCCTTGGTCTCGTCGAGACAAGCGCTTTGCATGCGATTTTTGGTCCTGTTTTCATTGGCGGCATTTGGAGGAGAAGATTCAACTCTTACCAATCGTTGTTTCTTTGGATTATCAATTGATTGTCAGAGCCCTCTCCCGAAGGACTCTACTCACATTGGTGGCAAGATAGTCCGAGTTGGATCTGGGCCTAGCTTCTGCAGCAACCACTCGTGTTGTGCGTGCGTCTCTTATGATGGGTGGGTGGATGGAACCTATAGTTTTATGCCGACTCGACTAAGCTGGATGTAACTACCCTAGATCATCCCTATTCTAGTCAAGCTGATGAAGAAGCGCTTGGTCTTTTCGAGGGAATATCTATACGTTCAATCATTGGTACTTGGAGAAGAAAATGTCCAATAGCAGCTGCATGGGCTGGGCAGTGAAATGACCCCAACCAAGCGTCTACATATTCAACGCCCCTAAATGGATAGAGCATATGGGCAACACTGCACGTTGTTGGGGGCATCTGGCTATAAATGGTACGAGTTAGAGTGTTATTGGAGAGTCTGGTTGCAGTCTGGCAGCAACCAGAAGACGATTCTTAGGTCGATGGTTTAGTCCGATTAGAGAGCGTACTGCATACGATTTCCCAACATTGTGGCAATAAAAGATGAAGCCCTGGATAGAGCCAGAACTTGATGCCTTGGTCCGACTGGTGCAGCAACAGCAAGGGCCCTATGGGTGAGGATGAGCAAGAAGACATTTTTGATCGGTTTTAAGTTAGATTATGTAGGGGGGCTGCTAGTGCATTCACCAACCCACTTAGACCATGTTGGTCCATTTGGATATCCACAGTCAGACTACTACCAGTGATAGTGCCTTTAATGTGATCCCACCGGCAAATGGTGACTGGACCAGATTTGAAAACCAGCTAAAATCGTATAAACTTTGCTTTCACTGAGATTCGAATCGGGGACTCCGCTAACCAGGGGCTCAACCAACAGAGCCATCCAGTCGTCTGATCAGTTGATCAGTTTTAGTCGCAAGGATCTACCTGCGCTATTACTAGTGGGTGTCCTTTTTTAATTCATTTTTATTTTCTGTTAAAAAATAAATCAACCATACCTACTTTCCTTTGAAGGCCTAATCCTGCATTAAAACATATAAGTGAAGTTACGACATGCTGAAAGTCTAGCCTGAGTCGGAAGGGAGCTCTTTCTCATAATCATCCGTACTTCTGATGTTGCCTGCTCTCAGCCTAAGCCACTAGAGTGGATATCGATCTGCTGCATCGGAGAAGCTTTTCAGTGCTCGGTGCAGACCTGTCTGGCCGAAATCGAGGAATGCTTGTGGGGGGATGAAATGAAGCCATTAAGACTCACCCTTTCATGGTACACGTGGTTAGGGTAGTACGCTCGATCAGATTATTTGTCGAGATCATTGCCCTTGCCACATGTCTACGAAAGGTCTTGATTTGGAAATTATTTTCCCTGTTATAAAGGACATTATTACGATATTTTTGTGTACTGTGACTCTGGTATTCTGTAAAGGCGAAGGCTTGCTAAGACATCCGAATTTTTAGCTAGCTAGCTCCCATTTTAAGCTCCATCAAGGTCGGAAGCGAACTCACCGAGACCTTCAATGCCAAAAAAGGTTTTAGACAAGGCGACGCGCTGTCATGTGATTTCTTTAACATCATCCTGAAAAATATCGTGCAAGACTCACACGCCAACACGAGAGGCACGATCTTCCAGAAGTCCGTACAACTGCTAGCATACGCGGATGACATTGACGTGATTGGCAGAACACAGCGAGCCGTCGATGAAGCGTTTGCTGGTATTGAAGCGGAGGCGGCCAAAATGGGTTTAACGGTGAACGAGGGCAAAACGAAGTATATGCTGTCATCGAGAAAGGACGCACAACATCGACGACTTGGCCAAAACGTCACCGTAGGCAGCTATAACTTCGAGGTAGTCAAGGACTTCGTCTACCTCGGACAACACCAGTACCGAGATTAAACGCAGAATTACTCTTGCCAATCGCTGTTTCTTTGGGCTCAAGAGGCAATTGAGAAGTAGAGTCCTCTCTCGAAGGACCAAGCTGACCTTATACAAGACCTTGATCAGTCCAGCCCCGCTGTACGGCGCGGAGGCATGGACAATCTCAAAAGCGGATGAAGAAGCACTTGGTCTTTTCGAGAGAAAAGCTCTGCGTTCAATCTTTGGTCCTGTTTGCGTTGATGGTTACTGGAGAAGAAGATTCAACCACGAACTGTAGGGGCTGTACAGCGGCATGAGCCTAGTCAGGCGTCTACGGATTCAACGCCTAAGATGGCTGGGCCATGTAGAGCGCATGGAGAACACTGCTCCAGCGCGAAGAGTTTTCGACTCCGAACCAGTGGGACAACGCAATAGGGGACGCCCACGGAACCGATGGCGCACCCTGGTGGAGGAGGACCTCAACCAACTTGGTGTGCGCAGTTGGAGACAGCTGGCAAAAGATCGTGCCGGCTGGAGAGGATTACTGGTTGAAGCCCAGGTCCACCCCGGACTGTAGCGCCACCTGAACGAGAAGAAGCTCTCATTTTAAAACCATAGATAATCATCGGCCGGATAAGGGTCATGTTGCAGATTACCTTCACCCTCACATCGAGTTGGCTGTTTCGAAATAGTCTCTTTGTAAGTATCTACATTTGACATGTATATACTGAGCACTGTGCCGCTCTTTTGCAGGAGTTGCAGAGATGAGGAAGAAACAGAATCCATCCCACATCTGCTCTGCGATTCGCTAGCCATAGGCATTTCCTAAGAATGATCGTCTCCAAAGAGCTGAAGAATTTAAGCGCTGTTTCACTGCATAACCTCCTAAGATTCATATCTGAATCTGTCTGGTTTAAGGACTAAAAGGGCACTTAGGGCACAATGAACTCAACAGTTTGGTCTAAGTGAGGCTGTGCCACAAGACCAACAGGGCATCTAATTTCTTACCCAACTACCTTGCCTGAGAGATCAGTGATAATCCCAAATGGCTCAGCAGTAATTGCCTGAGGAGCGCGAGATCGCGCCTCCTTAATATGTGCCTCTACGGGCGAACATAGACTTGTCGGCTGATCTCGATCATCTGAACATGGATAACCCTTGTGCTTGTTAGCAGTTGTTCAGCCAGTGTGCCATTTTCATCCTCAGCTCCAAGTTTCTCCAGTGCGTTCATGATTGCCGACTGGTGGACCATGATGTAAGCTTCCCCCATTGCTTGTGATGTCTGTGTCCAAAATGGATCAACCATTGCCCCACAAGCAATCATCACATAATCCCCATGTGGTCGGGGTTAATAAATCAATTCAATCCTGATGCTCCCTGAGTCAAAGCCATTCATGGGGACCTCTTAATTGATCACGCCTGTGATCGTGTATCCAATAAAATTCACTGTCAAACAACAATCGAGGAATAGGACACTGAAACTTTTTAACTCTCCCCCGTCCCCCCACAAAAGCCATTTTCCGATGCACATAATCTCCTTGAGGCATCCAATGATGGGGCGTAAAATCCTCGATTCTCAGAAGATCTTCATCGTCACCAGCTCGGTCACCCTCCGAGCCACAAACACGTGGTTATGTAGACGATCTCCTGCTCGCCGGAACACAAATCCGTTCGTTCACAGCGATTATTCTCGATCAGCAAACTATGAGTATCTATCAATTATTCATCTACGATGAGCAATAAAGTATCGCAGATAATAATCTGGCGGCATAGCAGCAGCGATCGAGCATTCGAGCAATCGCTGGGCATTATTCAAATGAGCATCTCCCCGGCCAACAAAGGAGGCGTCCGCGTGTCCGCGCGTCCGTCAGTTCTGCCGCCTTAGCCAGAGCTAGAGAAAACGCTGCCGCGGCAGACACAAAGGCCACCTCTTGAATAAATTTCATGCGCCACCATGATAGTGTTCCAATTTATATGCGACGACTGAATATTCAAAACTAATTATTATCGTGTGTATCCGCGCAGCTGAGCTGGCTAAGCTGGAGCTGGTCATCTCTTGCGCTTGTTGGCTGTTTCTTTGGCTTGTTTTGGTAATTTGTTGTTCCGATGATTTACCATTCGACACAGGCCATGGGAAACGGGGGAGCAGTTTATCGATGTGGTGCGAGATACGACTGGAAAATTAATAAAAAAAAAAAAGCACCAAGTTATCGCTCGTTTTGGCCCGGCCAGATGAAGAAGATATTCCGATGAGGAACTCATAAATTATGGGAGGGTTACCATAATTATTGTATTTACAACGTGTCCTATGCTTTTTTCGGTGTCATAAAATCTCGCAGATGTCTTTTGTTGGCAACGGTAGTCCGCCGCCGCGTCGTGGTGTGAGGGGAATGACTGTGAGAATGAGTGTCTTCATGCATTGCAAGTCATTGGCTTTTTTTCGGGGAGGAGGTGGTCTTGGGGGATTAGCTTGTGGGCGAGGTGAGAAAAAGGTTGTCATAAACTTGCTCAATGGGAACCCCCATCAATCACTGATCGAGGCTGTCGCTTAACGATCACTCGATGGACTGAAGAAATGAAGTTTCTTCTCTTCACGACGATGACACGGCTTTTCCCATCACAAGATAGAGCAAGCAAGGTCTCAACCAAAGGAGGCCAACATGAGAGATTCGCTGTCAGAGTTGAGGCTAGGAATGTTTCCAAATTGAAATGGCCACATTTAGGGAGGCTTTCCGAATGGAGATGGAATCTGACACAGACCCTTCTGCTTCTTGTTGCAGTAGTTGGACCCCATTTTTTCAGAATGATCTTCCCGCGTGATTGATTCTACGTGTTCCTCTCTGCTTCTTCCTACAGGACCAAAGTGAGAGTCCGATCTAGAAGAACGACTATACACTTCAATAGTACGACCAATACTGAGGTACAGTGCCCCAGGCTGGTACAAGTCAGACAAAATCTTATTCAGATAAGAAGAGAACAGAGATCGGCATGCATCTGCGAAACGGTGGCACAACCACTCTAGAAATTTGACTGCAAAATATTTACTGGAAGCCTACGAGTACGAATGCAGCCATAAGACTAACAGACTGCAACCGCTGGGGTAAGACTCATAGCAGAGGGCATTTGGCACTATTCCGAAACTCGAGGATCCCAAAAACGGTCGAATTTTGAAGACTATGATCCCCTCGAGAGAGGAATGGGACATCCGTAACCCTCCAAGAATGGAAGTCTACTAGGATGGATTCAATTCGAATGAAGACACAGGTTCAGGTGTATATGCAAGCTCAGGTTAGGTTTGGTTGAAGTGGCTGACCGCTTGTAAAGAAAGACTGCAGCCACTCGTAGACGAGGATCTATATAATCCTATTCCGCCAACCGCTTAGGGCTTTTAGTTAAGCATAGGCTGCATAAGCTGAAGTCGTTGTAAGGAGGGCCTGCTTTAGAGGTGTGAGTTCCCATGGCTCAATGCTCTGTTCTGATTTGGGCCCATTTTCCGATCATTCTGATCGGGATAAGTGAGCGTTTTGGATCGAGTGTCGGCCAAAGTTGTTCGGTAATGTGACACCCTGCGGCAGTAAACCACCTACGATTCACATGAGCAAATGTTTCGAGCTGCAGTAGATGTTTTATAGAAGCGATATGCATGGATAGTATCATTTCCCGTCTCTCGTTCGACATGTTCTACAGTACCAGTGAAGCCTCCTCGGCCCTGAAGCTCAGAGAGCCGCATTTTGGAAGGACGAAACATACGACCACGCTGTCATACTAAAAAGTTGGAGGAGGACTTCGGCCAACCTTGGCTCTTGGCTATCAACGATTTCCGGACCGGAAATAATGGACGGAACGAGTGGCGACAGTAGAGGAGGAGATCGCCCTATTGATCAACTGCTTCCGTCAGCGACGCTTTCTTGCTGGCAAACTTGACATTGGTCATAAAGCTAAGCCTGTTGTCATGCTTTACTCCCAAGGATTTATCATCAGCGTCAGCCAAACAGATGACTTTGTCTTCGTCTGACGGCGTTAGCCGCAAAACATTGTTAAACATTACGTTCCACAAGAGAGGTCCAATGATCGAGCCTTGAGGAACTCCTGTTGCGACGATGTACAGCTTGGCGCCAGCGTCAGTTTTGCTAGAATGATCGCCATTTTCTGGACTGTGTCACCTTGGAGGACGAGCAAAAAGTGATCCCGGTTGGTGGCGCCTCCTAGTGGCGGACGGAAGCTGATCACGCGGCGGCTACTATTTTTTTTTTTTTTTTTCAATTTCAATTTTGCTTTTATTCAATTAAAATGTTTCTTAGTTACATAATCTGCAAGGCCATAAGGGCTTGTCTGCAGAAGACTGAATACAATAATTGTTTATGTTATTATTGTTGTTGAATTCAAGGTTTATGTTAATGTAATTATATAAAAATTGGAAAAGATAAAAAAATAAAATTTTGAGTTGAAAATTATACAGATTGAGTTATTAACAAAAAGAAAATTAAGACATACATGTAATGATGAAATGAATGAACACGATTTTACAAGTAATATATAAAATTAAGAAATTAAGAAAGAACGAAAATAAAGATGTACATATATGTAATACATTTTTTTTCATTTGTTGTATTAGATACATTTTTTTGATTTGTTTCAGCGCTTCAGGTCTCGTGATGTTGCGATATTTTCTTGGTATGCTGTTCAGTATCGTTGGGACTGCTACGTTGAATGTTCTGCGATCATACTCTTTCCAGAACCTCGGTACTACGTACAGTTGGTGTTGTCGTCTTCTGGTGATTCTATAGGTGTTGTCGTTGTAGAAACTTGCCAGCACTTCGAGGTTATGGATTTGCGTGATGGTCAGCATATTTGTAGTTTGATCTCCCCATTCCCATTATACCTTGCTTTTAGAACAATTTTCTGTAGTTTTGCTAGTACTTTTTGTAGTTGTTGCATCTGCGAAGCTCTTCCCCATGCGAGTATGCCGTATCTAATATGGGATTCCACCAATCCGAAATAACACTGTTTAATGACATTACCAGTATATTTATCACTTAGATGGAAGAGTGCATACGCTGCTTGATATAACTTCTTCTTCAGCGCTCCTATATGGTTCCTCCATTTAAACTTGCAGTCAACAATCAGGCCAAGATGCTTGTATGTTGATACGTTGTCTAAGTATTTGCTGCAGTTATCATATTCTCTTATTTGTTCATTATTCCGACTTCTGTGCAAGCAATCTATGTCATGCATTTTTATCTTTAGTTTTGTTTCTGGGATATGTGGCGGACGAATATGCTTTACCTTGGTCTTCAGTGCGTTCATAATTAATCCATGGTCGTGACACCAAGCTGTGATACCATTGAAGTCTAATTGCATCATTTTGGCTGCTTCGTCTACGATCCTATGGCTAACTACTATCGCTGTGTCATCTGCATACGCATATCCCGTACTATACTTTAGCACTGACAATAGATCGTTGACGTAAATAATGAATAAAAGTGGCCCCAATTTTGATCCCTGTGGGACACCGTAAGACACTTTTTGTTCTTCGCTGAAGAAATTACCAATCTTAACTTTGAACGACCTGTTGCTTAGATAGTTCTCAAACCACGCCAGAATGTCGCCTCTTACTCCAATTTTATCCAGTTGTCTCAGGATCTGCTTGTGACTCAATGTATCGAACGCTTTCTTGAAGTCAATGAATAAGACTAGCGAGTTGTGATTCTTATCCAAGCTTTGATATATTTTGTTCGCAAAGTCTCCCAGCAGTCGATTGATACTTTTATTCTTGCGAAATCCAAATTGATGTGTGTTTAATATTTCGTATTTCTCCACATAGTTATAAAGCTTTTGTGCCAGTAGTTCTTCCATAACTTTGTCGACAACTGACAATATAGAAATTGGCATATAATAAATCACTATAGTTTGTAGATCTTCAATCTGCCTCGTGGAACATGTTTGCTGCACGATTCCTTTTCGTTTTACTTTCGTAGACAACGCGTGTCGCCAATACTCATATCTTTGATTGCCGAAGCATGCCACAGTTACACAATCTTCTTCGCAGCCCTCTAATGATAAGCGGATCATGCAACAACTATTACAGTCTTCAACTAAAGCATATTCATCAGTATTTTGTTCAATTTGTTCTCGAATATTGGCCACTTCCCCCCTTCAGAGGCATGATCGGTTCCCGATTGCTGTCCTGCCTTGTTCCTTCACACTTCTTAGATGAAGCCTTGCCATGATCACCTTTAAAGAAAAGTCCACGCTTTTTCCGTATTCGAAGCGCCTTCAGAATCAGGTTCGAATCCTGTTTGCTTCCATTCTCTGTTTCTCCTTGACAACCTAGCCTGTCCAGTGATCTTCATCCTCGCCGTTCATGCTTGCATTCAGACCTCTTCCTTTAGTTAGTTAGTAGTGGGTTCAGAATGCACTTGGACAAGGTTTGAGCTACCAAGGGGTTTGATTTTTTCGTTAGGTTTTATCACAGAAATGGACTCCGAGTGGTAAAGCCGTGTCGGTGTACAGGATCAGCTGAACGTGTTCAGTTTCCTCCATTTCCCAGGAATATGTGGGTGGCCCGGTACCTGACACAGGCGAAGTATAGCCATCTCCTCTCGATACGACACGACAGTCGGATATCGAGAGGACAACAAGTTTATCACGATCGATTCCACGGCCTCGTTTGGCCTGTCAGTGAAAATGCTAATATCACGGATAGTTCCCTTTTCCCACGCTGCATTGATCAACAAGCCGCTTGGACAGTCTAATCCTAGATTCTGGGCTCTCTTCCTGAACTATGTTCCCCGTCAGGGTTAAGCTCGCCTGACGAGTTGTTCCGTTTTGGTATTCCCACCGAATCAGTGCACCCATGCCATCGATCAGCACGATCCTCGCCGTTAAAAATCCACCCACGTAGAGGCCCCATTCCCCCTCACACCATGCAGGAAACAACTTCGATTTCATGAATCGTTTGATCTTTGACGCACTGTGAATTAGACCAACTAGCGGCTGTCATCACGTCCCTCAGCCGCCGAACAAGATCACTTAACCGTCCATTCCCAACGCAGTCACGACTCACAAATAACACTCGTTTTTCTCTTTAATTGCAGACCACCAGAACTTCGGGTTGTCTCGTTGCATTTGGAACACGAAGCGTTCTCAACTGGCCGCAAGAAAATCATCCGATCACCCCGTCGAATGCCGCTGTACTGCGTTCACCTGAAGCGCGTCCGCCAGAACACCCACCGGGACGAGACGCAATTCAACGACGAATTCCTCGTGAAGGGTGTTGAAGTACGAATCGACACTGACCGTGACCGTGGCACCGACGACCACGGCACTGACTGCGAACGCGAACGACTGTGTGAAGCGGACGACAAGGACGGCGATGAATATAAATTTGTGCAGGAAGGCATTCAAATACAGCTCACCGACTGCTGTCAGTGTGCCTGTGACTTGTTCAGCAGTGGCTTTCACATATCGCATGAACTGCACGAGTTTAGCTTTGTTCCTGCGGATAATGCCGGCGCTGAAGCATCGACCAGGCCGCAGAGGATGCGGGAGACGACTGGGCCGACGACCGCGAGGGCGGAAAGTGTCCTGGATCCGAATATTCTTAAGGTGATCCGAGTGACGATGAACACGAAGAAAACGAAGTAGGAAGTGTTGCAAGAAGGATGTGGCAGCGGAAGAGAGTCATCGCGTCGAGTTCTGGAGGAAGTGATCTGCTGGCGAAGACATATAGAGGGTGGTTCATTCAGCGCTTTCTATCTTTAAATTTAAATAAAACAAAGTGTGTGTGAGATCATGATCGACGTTTTGTTATTCATTTGAAAGGTCCTTCGATGACATTGTATATGGAATATAAGATCGGCTTTCCTGTGTGGCACTCATCCGAGATGTCCAATTTTCCAAGACTCTTCCTTTTGTGGTCAGATACGGAGTGGAGCAAGTAAAAATGAAAATGCACGCGATTAATTCAACTGGTATATTAAGAAAAAAATTAACATAAAAATTAGGGTATATATATAGGCGTTCCATTTAATTTGCGGGAAAAAAAACCGATCAAAGAGGAAAATCGAGGTTATCGGTTCGAAATGTGGATGATTGTTGAGATCGCTTTAGGTAACGATTACATCAGGTACCCCGTGCTTAGGTCAGGTTGAGGTGGCTGACTGCCACGCATACGGACAGCAGACACTCGGTCAATTAGTCTCCTTCCGAATATCAGCAAGGTATTCGAGAAAGTGATAAATAGAGTTCTGATCAACTGGACTAAGGACAAAAATATAATTCCGGATAACCAACCGATTTCAAAGCAGGGCATGACACTATTCATGCCGCGTCGAAACTTGTGTCGGATATCGAATTGAACAAGAGCCAGAAACGATGCCTGCTTGATTGAGCTGGAAAAGGCCTTCGACACAGTATGGTTAGAAGGTCTTTTTTTTCCAAGCTCAATCGGCTAGGCATAACCAAACCACAGCTGTACCTACTGTGTAACATGCTTACCGGTAGACGGTTCGTCGTCAAGAATGGCAACGTGGCCTCCACAGGTATATTTGAGGTAAAAAATGGCCTCCAACAGGGTGCCGTTAACTCGCCGATCCTGTTCAACATTTACTTGAGCGATCTGTTAAGTTCTCTTCCTCACGTAATTGCGTACGCCGATGACTTGATCGTGTACAGATCAGGCAAAAAGATCGAGGAAATCACTACTCTCACGCAGGGTGACTTCGATTCATTCATGAGAAGTTGCGATGACTGGAAGTTGAGTATCAACGGAAGTCGGAAACCATTCTGTTCAGGACGCTGTTGTCTAAGGCCTCGGCGGATACGAAAAAGAATTGGTGAAAGTTCTCAATCGTTGGAAGCCACGGGAAACCACTGGCGCAAAGGACTGCAGTCAGATACCTGGGGATCTGGCTAGACCAGTATATATATTTTAACAAACATGTAAATGCTGCTTTGCCCAGAGCCCGAGGCGCATTTGCCCTTACAAAGAAACTGTTTAACAACAGCCAACTCGATGCGAGGGTGAAGGTTATCTGCGCTACATGGCCCTCATCCGGCCAATGCTCACCTATGGCTGTCCCGTGTGGTTCAACGTGAGTGCAAGCCAACGAGGTCTTATACAACAGGGCAAACCTTGGATTAAGTTTTCCAATTTTTTCTGAATAGTAAGTTGTTCTTTTTAAATTTTCATTTATATTTTACTCCGTTAGGTTAGGTCGAAAGACATAGCTTAAAAATAAGTTTAGCTTAGAGTGCTTGCCTAGGGCCAGTAAGTTAGAAATAAAACATTGGTCGTCTAACTTGTTTTAAGCATTTTTCTCTAGTATGTAAGGTATTATAAATTGCATAATACAAATGAAGTAAAACAAAAAAAAAAACGGACAGCAGACACGCTTATGCCTGAAACACAATAGTGCGTTTGCGCTGGCGTTGGCTTTCAACGCACACAATTCAAAAAATACAGCGTCGACCTGCGTCAATGAAAATTGAGAGAGATGAGAGGATCGTAATAAAACGTAAGACGTAGGCAATCGCACGTCATTATTCAACATGTTGGATATTTTTTGACAGAGGTGTGCGTTGTGAGAGAGAGTTTCTCCCAAATTGAGAGTTTTCTTCCAAATTGAGAGTATCCTGTATCAACTGTCATTTAAGAAACGAAAACAGTTGATTAAAAATAATTTAACGACAAAAGTCATTTCAAGTGAGTGTATGCAGAAAGGCGGCAATATTTTTCATCTAGTAGATGAGGGAGAGAACAGCTGATAAATTGAGTATTTATTTCAACGCTGTGCGTCATCGCACTCTCTCCGTAACATGAAGTCGACTAGCGCAGCGCACTATTGTGTTTCAGGCATTAGGCCAAGCCTAGACCCATTGTCTTACCACGCGGATCTTAGGCTACCTATTCCGCAAACCAATTTGTGCTATTGATAAAGCGAGGAAGAGGACTAATTCTGATGCTCCTCAGTTCAGCCAGATTAACAAAGAAATGGGCCCCCAGAAGTCTGAATCTACGGGATGAGAGAGCACTGCACCACATGCTTAATTTGGAACCAAATGAACTTCTTTTTTTTCGTAGCCGCTCGGGCCGTCGGGGTGTTAGTGACGGGGGTGTTGTGTTGATTGTTTTTCCAGTTTGACAAGTGATAGAAGAACGTGGCTCCTAGAACGAAAGTGAAGAACTCAAATCAACTTTTCTGATGGTCTTACGTCTGATGGATCTTGCTATTGCTGAGGTATCTCCGATGTCGAAAATTGAGAATCCGAGGCGTTATATTGATCGGAAATATTCGCCTGGAGTGGACATATAGCTGACGACAAACAATCATTTGCTGCATTTTGGCTATCTGGTTTTGATGACGTTTGCAAGCTCCATACTTAGTTTCCACTAAGTACATTCGTCGTCCGAGGATTTTCCTAACCACTGCTTAGATCCGTTTAGTTTTCTGCAAATACTGAAGACTGTAAATGGGTTCAGCAACTGGTGTGGTTTTATTGTTCTGGTGTGTTGACTCCGGGAACATAGCCAAGAATATCGTTCGATGTGGGCGGCCATGAAACCTTTCTGCGGGAGATATTCCGTTTTCGTCTGGAGTAGAAAGATATGTTGTCAAAAACACAGCCAGTGCTTCGTCACCAGAGATAACCTATAATAGAGATATCCAACTTCTACCTCCCTTGCCCCTTGATTTCATCTGACAGCGTTTTTTATACGCTTTTTGTCCCCTGTCTGTGAATACGTGTGAGCTCTTGAGAACAGCTGTGGAGACAACTGATACCCTTCCCCACCTTAGTAATGGGGGGAATTAGAGTTCTTATTTGAAAATTCGCTCGTTATTTGAACGTTTTTTCAAATTTCGGTGTTCAATTTTCAACACAGTATGGAGGGGTAAACGAACGAACAAAGCTTATGTTCATGAAGTTGAGTCATAAAAACTTTGAGCTATTTACAATCTGAAATACTTGGACAGAATTAATGAATGCACAACATAGTGTGAAAATTAATAATACATTCACACGTTCAGTTAACCAATAATAAAAATATTATTGAAGCGTGAATCACAAATAAGATGTTTTGACAATCATTTTTTAGCATTACTAAAAGCTGCAATATATTCCCATTGTTCTTATCAAATTGTTTAAATTGAATTCATGAGTTTTTCAGAATTCATGATTTAAGCGTATAAAGCGGGCTTCATTTTTTGAGTTAATTTGTCTGGTATGGTTTATGAATAGGCTATATATACACTTAAGAATTAATTTTAGATCAAATAGTTCCACTTAAATGGACATTGCAATACAATTTTATTCACGAAAGTCCATATAAGATTGTAAGAAAATTCCCTTAGAACTACTAGTCAACTTTTGAACACCCTCCGAACAACATACCCATGTACGTTACATGGAAAGTACATGGATTCCCACTAAATTCATGAATCTGCCGCTTTTTTCCCACAAAATTCACGAATCGGCCGCCATATTGTGGTGAATTGACGAGCGTTGTAAATGTATAAGTGAAATACAAGGGATTACCACTACATCTTCGTTGTGGGCTAGGGGTAAAAATGGCCGAAGTTGGATATCTCTATCATCCATTATCTCTGTTCGTCACATTGTGGCACGTCTTCTAATATTTTGCTGACTGAAGTTTTAAAAGTACAAACCATCCTCTCTGCTGCACCATTCGACTCTGGATTGAAAGGTGCTGATGTAAGGTGTAAGGAACAGAACTGCTTGAAATCCCTCGACATGCATTGTGTTCCATTGTCAGCCACTAATCTTTTCGGCAATCCCTCCAATGCAAAAAGAGACCACAGAGCTGCAATAGTTTCTTGTGACGTCGTCGTCATACGCACAAGAAAAGGGAATTTCAATTTCAAATCCACCACCACGAGCCACATATACTTTCTGAAGGGGGCCCGCGAAGTCGATGTGGATCTGCTTCCACACCTCCTCTGTTTCAGGCCAACTTGTGTATTGTTCAGGCGAATGACTTGCATTGCTTTGGCATGCTGAGCACAGTTCAACAGTCTTGATGATATCCATACCAACACCTGGCCACCAGCAGTATCGACGAGACATTTGCTTCATGCCAGTCAGTCCCCAGTGGCGGGGGGGACGATAACCCTGTGGAACTCACTGTGGAAGATAAGAACCTTATTGCATATACTTATAAAAAATCTATAAAAAGTGGACAACATTTCGGCACCATCATTCATGGGCAACCGGTTGGGCTTTTAGGCTTTATTAGGACTGGCTCCTTTTGAGACGCCTCGGCTATAGTGGTTGAATCGATTGGAAAACTCTCCTAAGAGTCAAGTTCATCATCCATTTGGTTACAACTTTCTTCGAAAACAACTTTCACGAAAGTCCATCGGCATTCCCATGAGGTTTTGTGGCCCGGTAACGTAAAGGGGTAGGTATGCCCCAATAGGGTAATACCCCGTCATCGGGCATCAAATCAGACTGAATTTTACCGGTGGCATGAGTTATGCTGGATTTTGAGAGCCACTGTAGCGACGACCTCAGGAAACTCCACAAGAGGAAGTCAAACGAGGTCAAATCGCACGATTACGGTAGACGGTTTACATCACCTCCACGTGAGATGAGCATGGTCTCAAACCGCTCATGTAGAACCTGCAATGTAGCGTGAGCTGTGTCGCACTTAGCGCCGTTTTGTTGAAACCACATGTCGCTGTTGTCAATATCACCCAATTTATGCCAAAAGAAGTTGATCGTCATCGACCTATAGAGCTCGCTGCTGACGGTGGCGGCTTGGGCAACGTCGGTCAGAAGGAAATTTGGACCGATGGTCTAGCTAGCCCACTATCCACTCCAAACAGCTATTGGATTGCATGTGGATTGGTAACGTTCTAGATAAAGGCCTTAAGCCCTAAAACAATCCTGTGGATACACATAGCTGTTCTCAGGCCTACCGCTGCCGTATGTCAAGGCAGCGTAACCAAATTAAAACTGCTAACTAGTGTACAAAGACGTGCATGTCTTCCATGCGTGTTCGTCAGGATTTCGGGATGGCTGGAATAAATACTCACTAACACCTAAGGAAAGGCGGTTCAATCTCGGAACGGCTGTACAATCCACGCACCATCAGCTGGAGTACGAGTAGGAAATGGGAGGCTTAACATCCCCCTTTGACATCACAATGGGTCCAGTCGAGAACCTGAGTGAGGAGTGGTTACACCGTGCCTACCCACTAACCTAACCTAACCTAAGTGTACACCAAGTGGAATTCTTATTCACTTCCTCTACACGATATGAATTCTTCAAAGTATTTTTTAAAGTTTAACTCAGAGGTCAAATCCCAAACGTTGTCGACCCTTTAACTTTAGAACCGTGTTTGCGATGCAGGACTCCCCAAACACTTTTCATTGATGAATACAAACCATAATTTCTTCTGTGCCATCCTGTAGGTTAATTATCTCGCAACGACGATATGACGATTGGGTGGCGCGACAGTCCGAGGTGGACCTGGGCCTAGCTTCTCAGCAACCACTTGTGTTGTGCGTGCTGCTGTTCTTTCACGAGTGGAGGGGACCTACAGTTTAATGCCGACTCCGAACGGCGAAGTTTGAGAAGCTTTTTCTAGACAGGAATACTCTTTGAGCATTGTCAGTGACTCGAAAGAGGTGGAGCCCACGGTATCAAAGGTGTTAAATTCGGGTATCGAACTTGGCATCCGCTGCGTAGGGGTCGACGCACTTACCCACTACCCCACGTGAATTACGGAAATAGAAATCAAGTCCAAGCTAGAGCTCAAGCTCTTCTTGGAACGCAGTACTCGACCACTCTATGCTGGGTCCCAGGTCGTAGGGACACAACCGGCAACGAGCTTGTCAGGAAACAGACCGAAACAAACCCATCCAAGGCAATCCCATGGCTTTATCCACGTTTTGCTGATATCAAGAAGAATGTGGATAACAAAAAAATCAGCAAGTTCTCTTCCCACCGTGTGAGACCACTCAAAAGTTATGGCGTAAGTTCAATGAACGAAGACTGACATACTTCTTGCAGCAAGAGGCTGCTGCGGATGGTATGTGAACACAAAATATGACATGACACCATATGCAGAGACTGCTGGGATGAAGAGGAAATTGAGGACACTGCTCACTGCTCATATCAGCCTCGTACATGATTTAAAATCAATGTTCAGGTGTGTCAAGATCTCTGGATGGCTGGACGGGAAAACCCAAAAACACATGTAGGCACGAGGGAGGCTGAGAGGGTTACATCCAACATGGGCATCGCAATGGGTCCAACTAGACCTAAGTACGTCGCACGGTCCGATCATGTCTACCCACCGACCTGGGTAACTGCGATCGAAGAACAAGGACACAAAAACAACCACCAACCACCCAAAACACGGAAATATGTTGATCGGAGGATACACGGTTCTAAAGTTCTAGATGTCCGTCTTTGTATTTGTAGGTTTTCTGTAAAGTACGGCTTGTTTGCTGACAGTGTGCAGTTGTGTGCTTGTTCAGCTTCCATCCCTGCAGTTGCGCCAGTTGTCCAACTAGCCTTTGTAGTTTGTTGAGTCTGTCTATGGCACTTCCTTGTTCACACTTTGTCCACCCTAGAAGATATTGCATTTTTTTTTTGACGAAAACACCCTATTGATCCTCCTGTTCTTCCCCGATTTCTCACATGTCCCTCTCTCCTTTTTGTTGCGTTAAAAAAACATCACCACTTGATGACATTTTGTCAATTAAATCAGTTCACATGCAAATGCTTTGACCTGAAATGCTCACAACAACCTCAAGTCCAGCTCGTAAATAACGACAGAGGGCAAAAGTGCTAATATTCTGGTTTATTCAAAATGTATTTCCCATCTCGCAACAGATCGTTTGTAAGTTCGGCCTTCGGTCTTGTTATTTTGCTCGTTCCTCGTCGCGTCACGGCTTCAAGTCTTTGATCATCTCTTATAGATTACCAAGAGAAAGAAAATACAAAAATTAACAAATAGATGATCACATTCGGGAATGAGAGTTGACTTAATTAAGTGGCCGCAATCCGTCATTCTGTCGGCCACATTCAAATGCTAAGTGGACCTGAATGGTGATCTATTAATTTGATCACAGGTCCAACATCCTTTCGGCTCTTCAACAAATCAAATGAAACATTGTTTGAATGAATTTTTGCCACAAATTGTACGTGATTTTTGTTTTTTTGTTTTGTCATTTCTGTAAGTTTATCCAAAATTAATTTCCAAAGAAAAGGTCGAAAAAGAGAATAAATTTATTTAAAAATTTACAAACACTCGGTGTTCTTGTTTTCTTAGATTTTCAGATAATCGCCGACGCGATCAAAATTGACGGCGTCAAATGAATGATAACCATTGTGGTAGAGAAACTGTTTTTAATTGTAATGGGGGCCAACAATCTTTGAAATGTTCTTTTAACTGTGAAAGCAATAATACTACGGGTAGCTTCATCAAAGTCAACAATCGAATGAAAAAGTGAAGGACGAGAATAAGGCCTTCGAATGTCCTTAGGCCGATGTCTGCAGCGTTATTGAAGAAGGAATTCTATCTTATCGCAATAAACCGACGGCCAATATGAGCGAAAATCCACTCAAATAATGGAGGCTTCATAAATATGAATTGAAACTCCTGTCAACGCAGCTGGTGGTGACCAGCTAGTGAACGAGAACCGCAAGATCCCTTCTATCAACCATCGAAATGCACAGAGTGCAAAAAAATATGTCTGCCATTAGTTAAGGTGGCGAGGAAAATCCAAATTCATTTCCTTAATTTCACAGCGAGTACAACATTTGGATTTTTCTTACCGCTTGGGAAACACAGCACTTTCATAAAAGAGACCTGTGGCCAGGCTTTAGACAAGACACCCAGGCTCTTCGAAAGCTTTAGGGTAGTTTTGTTACTCACCCGGAGGGTATAGTGGATGTATTTAAGCAGCACTTCTAACGCCTAATAATCGGGCATTACCCGAATTGGGTCATATGTAGCCCCGCTGTCAAGCCTTGAAGAAGTCAGCAGAGTCATTGAAAACTTGAAGAACAACAAATCCGCATGCTCACATGGTGGAGGACCGGTGGGGATGCTCTGGTAAGGAGCTTGCACAAGGTCATCTGCAGAATTAGGGAAGACGAAAGGATGCGCGTCGACTGCAATATCATCCGCATATGTCCCTTCCACAGAGAATGCGGTCTCTGGTCCTCTCGCAGGAACTACAGAAGTACATCCCTGCTCAACGTCCTCTACTAGATCCTGTCCAGTTTACTGTGTGAGCGACGGCACAAATCGGCAATTAACAGTGCGACTTCCGGTACGGCGAATCGCCTATGAACAAAATGTTCACCCAGAAACATATCTTGGAGATGACTTGGAGGGAGCTTTCAGATCAGTACACACCAACTTTTCATCGATTTCCCAGCCGCATACGACAGCAGTCATCGCAAGGAAGTACGCGACACGATGGCCGAATTCGACACTCTAACAAATACGGAATGCACCGTGCAGTTCGGCTCAAGGACTCCCGAGCCGTTTGAAACCTGAAGAGGATTTCGGCAAGGAGATGCGCTGTCAAGTGATTTCTTCAATTTGGCGCTGAAGAAGATAGTGCGGCGGGCAGCTTTAAACACGGAAGGCACTATCTTCTACAAGTCAGTCCTAATGTTGGAATACGCTGTTCCCAACGTGACGTAGTGGAAGCTTTCACGGGGATTAAAGAACAGGCGAAACGAGCTGGTCTTAAGGTCAATGAGGATAAGACGAAATATATGCTGTCAACCAAGAAACGATCCGCTCGCCCCACCTAGGGCAAAACATCACGATCCGAAGCTACAGTCTTGAGGAACTGAAGGAGTTTGTCTACCTCGAGGAAAATCTGACATCCAAGTATGACATCTTAGTGGAGATCCGACGTAGAATCGTTCTACAACAACGTCATCGTTGCCACCATCTGCACACATTGCCACAAGCTCCTGACTCGAAAGACTAAGATCAAGATCATCTACAAAACTCTCATTTTGCCATATGGAGCAGAAGGTTGGACGCTAAGCAAAACAAGATGCAGAGCTTCATCTTGTTGCCATCGAAAGAAGAGGAGAAGAACTCTCCGAGATGTACTAGGATGTGGATGTAGTCCGGAAGGCAAATATCCGTCTACTACACTGGCTCGACCACATCGAGAGCCTGGACGCCAATGTTGCAGACAAGAGGGTCTTCGAATCAGAGGCTCCCGGTTCGAAAAGGAGAGGGAGACCGAACCTCGCCGATGCAAGGACCGAGGCCCAGGACAGTCAACGACGGAAAGCAGCTATTGCTCAGGCTCAGACCCGTTGGCCTGATAAGTAAGTAAATTTTAAGATAAAATACAAATCAGTAGAACACCGGCCAAGGTAACCTGATGATCGTAGTCCAGAGACAACGACCGAAGTCTCTATCAATGGGTAAACAATTACAAAGGCCATGCCCGAAGTGTGCATGCAGCATGTCGGTGTACATACCTATACAGCTTCAGCGAACTTCTTTAAGGCAGTCTTTCGAAGACTCGAGGATCCATGCCTTGAGCTCGTAAACAACCCAATGGACGGCGTATTGCCTTCCAAACCAGTTCGACAGTGATTAGTTGAGAGTTAGAGATGAAAGTACACAAAAAGGCTGCATATGGGTTTTTCGTTTCACACTGTTCGACCACAAAAATGGTGTCATTCATCCATTCAGCAGGCAACCGGGACGACATGCGGCCAATGCCGAATTCGAAATCATCGAAAAACTTTTGCCATTCAAAGGCAGACATTTCTGACACTCCGAACACACTGCGCTGGCAAATGACAAAACCTGTCCCGAAGTGCGCATCAATTAAAAACATTCTAATCGCTCCTCCACACACACACACACACACACGCGCGCAGTACGAGTATATCTCATCGCTCGGTTGTCAATTCGTGTATTTATTTCCCATATTTACTGTCACCATTACCGAAAGATACTTGCACGCCGCGTGAGAGTTCTTATCTTCGAACAGGAATCACAAAGCAAAAAAGCAAAAAAAAATAAAAAACAAAAATCCAAAAACCCAAGGAACACAAAAAGGAAGAAGAACAACACAATCTCACAGAGGATTACCTTGGACCCAGGTAGACGATGACGACGACAACGACAACGCCGAATCGAACAAATTCAAAAGATTTCTTCAAACACGCAGAGCGAGAGCAAAAAAATCAAAAAAAAATCGAAAAAAATAGAATCTGGCATTGCTCACGTGAAATTAAATACTTGTACAGTCGACGGAAAGAATTTCTATTGTATCCTCTCGGGCAGGTTCCTCCTGCTCCTGCGTGATCCTTTTATACCGTTACCACGGAGCAGACCACCTGTAGCTAGGGGCCCACCGCCGCCTACCTAAGTCGGCGCCGTCAGTATGAGCCATAGATAACCATGAATTATTCGATGCCACCACCACGGCACGGTGCAGCCTAGGATCTCTGTCTCTGTCTCTCTTCTATTCGAAAGAGATAATTCATTTTAATTGCGACAGGTACGCATTAGACACGGATTAGAGTACGGGAACACTGAGACAGGAAAGGAAAGTGCATGTGCCCGGCAATTAGGGATGTCTGGTCTGCTGACGAAGACTGCACTCTGATGCGTGCGGGGTGGGTACCGGGAACTGAGTCACACGGTAATTGCAAAATAATGTCGGCAGAATTGCATTTTTTTCCTGTTGTTCCCTGAAATGAAACAAGTCGATGGTGCATTGAATTCGAATTTGATGTGCAGTTTGAAGAAGGGAACTTGATGGATTCGGCAGAATGACTGCAAGACTTTGGCCGGCAATGATGAGAGTTGTGCGGAATCTTTGACGGTTTGAGCATCGGAGGATTGGGGAAGGCAATGACCAGATTTGTGCTTCAACAGGGTTGAGGAAAAACTAGTCCTGCGGGTCGGCGGGTCTAGGAAACATAATAGGTTCCACATACTTACAGTAGATGGACTACCGTGGCCACTATGCAGACACAATATTGGTGGCGCTACAGTCGGACATTCTATAATCGTATTGTGAGGGCAAGTTCTGTCTCACGAGTGGTGTAAGCTTACGGACTTAAGCCGACTCCGAATGGCGAAGTTTAACAAGCTCTTCGATGCAGCTACCGTCTTGCACACGGTTGCCTCAGAAGCTTTCAGATTCCAAACGTCCTATCAACTGGGGTCCGTTCATCACTAATGAAGAAGAAGCTTCAGGTTAGTCATCTGAGCCTGGGCTACAAGACAAGGTTAACCACCTTCTCGACTGTGAGCAGCCGGATGGAAACCATATTGCCTCCGACATGTTGACTTCTCAAACTTAGTTGAACCTGAGTTAGCTGCCGGGCTTGATGAAGTAGCGACATAAATTGACAGAATTGAGGTGGCGCTACAGTCCGAGGCGGACCTGGGCCTAGCTTCTCAGCAACCCCTTATGCTGTGCGTGCTATTTTCCTTTCACGAGTGGAAGGGACCTACAGTTTAATGCCGACTCCGAACGGCGTAGTTGAGGAGCTCTTTCTAGACAGGAATACTCTTTGAGCATTGTCAGTGACTCGAAAGAGGAGGAGCCTTGAATTATCAAAGGTGGTAAATTCGGGTATCGAACCTGGTACCCTCTGAGTAGGAGTCGACGCAGTAACCCACTACGCCACGGCGACCCACTACCATAGAGACAGAGAAATGCGCAATTAGGAAATTGGTAGAAGAAGCATATGCTGCTGACGTCCAAGCATATGCTGATGGAGTCCATTGAGGATCTAGAGGAAGCGGCTTTTAAGCTTAATAATTTATTGCGAAATTCCTACCATGACAGTTGTGTCCCTAAAGCATGAGTTAACAAGCGAAAGGTGCCTTGGTGGAATGATCAACTGACAGAATAATCCGTTCTGTAAATAAGTTTTTTTTCCAATTTTTCTTATTTTATATAATTCCGCCTTAATGTTTAATATTAAAATTAATACTGTTTAGTAGAAGTCGCCAGACATAGCTTAAGCTTAAGTTTAGCTTAGAGTTCCCACTACGGGCCAATAAGTTAGAAATAGTAACAATTTTCGTCCAACTAGTTTTAAGCATTTTTGTCTAGTATGTAAGATTGTTATGAATTTGAAATAAAAAAGAATTAAAAAAAAAGAAAATCAACTGACAGCAGTCAGAAACCTCTTCAGTTCTGCAAAGAAAACGATGAGGTGGGGCGAATATAGGTTCGCTCACACGGAATACAATTTAGAATTGAGACGATCTAAAAGGACTACGTTGCTGGCATTCCGACAGCGGCACGTATCCAGAAAACGGTAGTAACTGATCGGACTAACTGTGTAGGGTTATTAAAGAAACACGGCGGAACATACACGAATGAACGGGAAGACAAACGTTACTTCAAGTGCACTTCCCAGGCGTGTCCTTCAATACATCTCATGAACACTCTAATAAAACAGACCACAGGGTCGTTGTTAACAGTAGTCTATCTGGAAAAAATGTTCAATAAAGACAGGATCGAAAGGGCTGTGACCACTTTCGAACCTTTCAAAGCCCCCGGTGGTGATGGTATTTTCCCTGCGCTCCTGCAAGGATCCACCTACCTAATCCTACCGGAACTGGCAGCATTATTTAGAGCAAGCTATACCAACTCCCTGGAGTCGTCGTCTTCTTCCCCGGTTTGGGGGTAGACTGGAAAACAGGCCTAGTGAGCTGGCTAAATCTCACAGACCCATAAGTCTAACATCATTTGCACTCAAGACAATGGAGAGACTAATCGATGCCTCACATCAGAGACTAATTGGAACCGTCCAACCCTCCTAACTCAAACCAGTTCGCATATCTTCTTCTTGGCGCTACAGTCCGAGGTTGACCTGGGCCTCAACCAACAAGCCTCTCCAGCTAGCAGGGTCTCTGGCTAGCTGTCTCCAGTGTCGCACGCCAAGTTGGTAGAGGTCCTTCTCCACCTGGGTGCGCCACCTTAATCGCGGGCGTCCTCTGTTGCATTGTCCCACGGGTTCGGAGTCAAAGACCAGTTCGCATATAGGAAAGGCAAATCTACTAACAGGTGGCCTTCACAATCTCGTTAAGAAGATAGAGAACGCACAGTCCTAAGAGACATCGGGGGTGCTTTCGATAACGCCGGGTATGACTCGATCACAAGAGCGATCAGTAGCCGAGGCATCGAACAATCGACTCACCCTTGGAGTTATAGCCATGCTGGAAAGTCGCTCAATATCTGTGGGTTTCTGTAACTGCGGTCAAGGGATGCCCTCTGTGGGGGTGGGGGGTTGGGGTTCTCTCTCCCTTGCTGTGGTCACTAGTTATCGACAATCTGATAACAAAGCTGCACAGATCTGGTTTTACCACAATAGGTTATGCTGATGACCTGGCTATTGTTATTAGAGGTAAACACGAAGCGACACTAACTAGTGTAATGAAGACTGCACTGTTACAGGAATTAGAAAGATTATCTATTAATCCCAGCAAGACCGTTCTAGTGCCTTTCTCCTCACCGCAACCAGGATAGATCTATTGTATCGAAGGATGAGAGTTAAATCAAAAGACAGTGTTTTTTTTTTCATTCCACTGAAGTAAGTATCTCCCAATGGAAGATGCGTTTCCTTAACACCAGATTAGTGGTGGTCATTCACACAAGACGTGCTCGGAAGTTTCATTCTCTTCGATGGAAAGCCGACAAACCTTGTCTTGACCGTGGTTAAATTTGTCCCAGTGGCCACAGTGGCCAGTAATAAAGCTCGTTAGCATTCGTTTACTTTCTTTATTGAGAAGGAGTATTTCCTTGTATGAGCGGGTCGCCGTGGCGAAGTGGGTAAGTGCGTCGACTCCTACGCAGGGGGTGCCAGGTTCGATACCCAAATTCACCACCTTTGATAATTCACGGCTCCACCTCTTTCGAGTCAACGACAATGCTCAAAGAGTATTCCTGTCTAGAAAAAGCCTCTAAGCTTCGCCGTTCGGAGTTGGCATTAAAATGTAGGTCCCTTCCACTCGTGAAAGGACAATAACACGCACAAAACGAGGGCTGAGAAGCTCAGGAAGCTCAGGTCCGCCTCGGACTGTCGCGCCACCCATATTATTATATTATATTTCCTTGTTTGAATAAGGCCTGATTAATCGTTTGGATTGCCTAAGACTATGGCCATATGTCGACAGGTCTAGACGAAGTTTGTATTCCCATTCGTTAATCAGACTTGTACCTGTTGTCCATTGGTGGTACGGTTCAGGACCGATGAACGCAGATTCCAAGCCATCTGCGGATTCGTTGCCTGCAATCCGCCTGTAGCCAGGGCCGAGCCAAGTTGTGCCTGGCAAGGTATTGCAGAGCGTCATAGCAACATCTGACGGTCTTGGAGTTCATAAGGTTGGAGGAAAGTGCTTTTAGTGCTGTTTGACTGTCAGAAAAATCGCAGTCTTACACCGTTCTGCATATCCAATGCAAATAAGCTGTAAAAGGCCAAAAACATCTTTAGCCGGCCGTCGCACAGGGGTTTGGGTGGGAGCGCCGGAAAAAATCCTGTCAAATCTGAAGCATGAAACGGAGAGGAATGAATGTTGTGCACATGTTTGGATTGGGCTTACACAGATTGGTCCACGCGTCTTTTACTTGGAGGTGAAAGCAAAAGCATGTCCAATCACTGATCGTTGAGAAAGTCGGACTCATTGCATATCATTCACCGTCCTTTTGGGTCATAATGTTTAGGAATGCATAAGCAACCACTTGGAGAGTGTCCAAAGAGATTAAACTTTCCTTAGAAATTACGCCCAGATCCCCGTTGGATCATACGGCGACCCTTTAGACAAGACTTCTGAATAAGCGCCCAAATCTCGAAAACGGTGCCTCCGACACAGGACAAGTTTTTGTTCCTAGCGCCACTACCAGCCCCACAGGAGTTCAATGGGCGGTTTAGGAGAGGAATAAATCCATAATCCAATGCCAGACAAAGATAATTGTTATCACCATAAGGAAATTTTTGACATCTATACTTTGCTTTAATTTATTTGAGCTACAAACATCTTCAAAATTGTACCCAAGTGTCAAAATCTGTTGTTCCTTTTTTTATCTCTCTTCTTCTGTCAACCTTCGAAGCATAATGAAGTTGAATAAAATAATCCTTTGTACATTAAAGTAATCCTTCGTTTTAAAAACAAAATAATAAGGTTGGCGCTACAGCCCTTACAGGGCTTAGTTTCTCAGCAACCACTCGTGTTGTGCGTGCTATTCTTCTGTCGCGAGTGGATGGGACCTACAGTTTTATGCCGACTCCGATCGGCCAGGTTTGAGAAGCTTTTTCTAGACACTTATTACTCTTTGAGCATTGTCAGCGACTCGATAGAGGTGTGGCTGTTCGAATTATTTTAGTCGCACTGGGAATCGAACAAAGGCAGTGGTAGTGTTCGACGCACATGCGCTCAACGACACGGCCACCCACAAGTCCAGACAAGGTCTGTCGAAAAACAACAGGCCGTTATTAAGTCCCTGGACACTCGTTCAACTCATTTTCAACTCAAAAATATGCTCAAATTGCCGACTGGCCCTTAGCGAGTTGATCATTTGAATACACACTTCGTCAGGACCCTGTGCCATACCAGGCAATTGAAAAGCTGACGATCTCGCCAACCTCTTCTCCCAAAACAGGACGAGATCCACATTCTCTGCCGCTCGCTACAGCCTTTCATCTTAAGATCCACACACAATTGAAATAACCTACCACAAATGGGGAGAAGGCAAAATCTGCCTCAAAGCAAAGGAGACTCATTGGACCAAGCAAACCTGCATTCTGGACCTTTTTCGGGGTCATAACGAGGTACTTCGCAATATGCGCTCAGACCACCAGGATAGGCGTCCTGTAAACCAATTTTTGCAGAAGCTGCATCAGTGAAGAAGACGCAGAAATGACCTCCTTGCTCTTAGGTGCTGAGGCTAGTCTCAAGGGAAGATAGACCTCTGCAAACTGACGCTTGTCACAGGCGCCATCTGCCTCCAGCTACAGGCATCACAATGGATCTAGATTCTGTCCTAGTCTGTTACCCGCAACCAACCACTCCAACCGAAAAGACTCACATTGAGAGCTGGAGTAAGCCCAGAGCTGCAGTAAGCCCAGAAGTTGTTTGCTTTGAACCTGAACTGAAGGCATTCCCCAAGGGCTGCAGAAGCTGTTTGCTTTAGATCCGACAACGCGACGCATAGAGATATTGTCAAACGAAATGTGGAAACAATAGATCGTAAATAATCGATTCAAAATTCTTCAGTTCCTCTTAAGCAGATGCACATGCAGCATCCGCAGACGGAGGAACACCCAAGAGATCTTTACCACATACGGCGCACACCGGCGTCTTCCTCAGAAGCCGCGTCCACGCAGTCGGTCGCCACTTCTCACCCACCTGGTGCTCTCACGAACGGATACTTAAACCGAGAACGCATCGCTTCATTAAGCTTCCATTGACGCCACTGCTCTCGGCCAGGAAATGCGCTCGTTCCTCACTCTCTCTCTATCTATCCCGTTCTGGCCCGCTGTCTAATTTATAGGCAAAGGTAAGGTTTCAGGTTTCCAGCCATAAAGTGTCGGCCCTTAATGTCCCGCTGAGTTACTGCTCGTAGTAGCCGCATCTTGATTGCCCAATGAAAACTAATTAGCCGGCCAGATAGATTTCCCTCCCGTGGAACTGGTTGCATTCGTGCACATCCGCAGCACACTGCAGACGCTTTTCCACGGTCGCAGAGATGTCATCGCTCATGACGGAGGCCCGGTGCCCATCAATCTTCTTCCAATTGAAGGATAATCATTAATTCGTCGCATCTCTCTCATTCGCCAAAGGTGAGGTTGTCTAATCACATTTCTGTGTTACACTTCAGAGAATGTCAAAAATAAAGTCTGACACAGTACAGACGTCAGACGGATGGAGTGGAGTACCGAACGGGTAATGGGTTCACATCACACGGAGGATTAGAGCCGCAGCTTGGAACACGCCCTCGAATGTGTCCTCTTGTCAGTGACAATACATCAATTCCGATGGATTGTGTTCGGCTGCGATTGCCGCGGATCTCGGACCGGGGACGCGAAGCATTCGAGTGTCAATTATAATTTTTGACTATTTTCAACGGAGTGCACACTGTTGACGCTGCTGGTGGAGGAGGAGGGTGGGTGTGTTCCGCAGCTCGATGAGATTAACGCGTCAACTTCGAGGAGCCAGTTGCGGCGAACCTCAAATGAATGGGAAGACGATTGAGAGTTAATTATTGTGATCCCAATGCCAACGGGCTTTGTGTGTGAATTTCGATTGTGTTCTTTGTAGTCGAAGAGATCATCACTAGCAGGCACTGGCAGACACTGTGCGCAGTTCAGAGTGTGAGTGATTCGGGAGGTCATTCGCGAGGCTTTCACTGGGAGATCAATCTTGAGTATCTATTTCGAGGCTACGAAAATCCTGGCATTGATGGGATGGGAGACACACGAGCAGCAACTTAGTTGGGGCTGGGAGCACACCGTTCACTTGCCACTGGAAATAAGATAAACGATTAAGAAAGATTCACCGGACAGGGATGTCGATTAACCAAACACAACAAAGTCTTGTTTCGTACAATAACTCGGACGCAATTTGCCGATTATTCGTCCCGAGATTGTGAGTTATGGAGTATCTTACGATCCACAACGACAAACCACACCATCTCGGCGACCAGTTCCTTTTCTTCTTCTGGTGGCGCATCTGTCCGGCTTCAACCAACTAGGCTATCCAGCTAGCACGATCTTTAGCCAGCTGTCTCCAACTGCGCACTCCAAGTTAGTTGAGGTCAGTTGGTGGCCAGTTCTATGATAATATGGGTGGCGCTATATCCCGTAGAGAGCCGGGGTCTAGCTTATCAACAACAATCCGTGTCATGCGGAAGGGACCTACAGTTTTATGCCGACTCCGAACGGCCATGTTTGAGGGGCATTTTCTAGTCAGTGACTCGAAACAGACCACGTGCAGCCGATGTACTTGCGGAAGCCCTCGAAGCTTATAAGGCAGATATCACCGCCATTCAGGAGGTGCGGTGGGATGGGCCGGGCAAAAAGAGGATGAAAAACTGCGATATTTACTTCGGCGATTACTACAAAGAGCGGAGGCAGCGCTTATTCGGATGCGGGTTTGTTGTTCAATGCAGACTAAGGCATGAAGTCTCAAGCTTTAAATACACAAGCGAGCGCCTCATAACAATCCGCATCAAGGCTTCATTCGTCACCATCAGCCTGATCTGCGCCCACACCCAACGGAGGATAAAGATGACGACAGCAAAGATGACTTTTACGATCTCCTAGAAAGAACATACGATCAATGTCCCAGCTACGACACCAAGAGCGTTCTAGGAGATTTCAACGCAAAGCTGGCCAAGGAAGACATCTTTGCTAGAGTCATCGGGAAGCCCAGCCTGCACGACAACACGTCCGAGGACGAACTCAGGCTGTAGGACTTCGTAACGGGCCGAAACCTCTTGGTAGCCAGTACGCTGTTCCCGCACCTCAACATCCACAAAGGGACCTGGCGGTCTCCTGCTCAGTCAACCGTCAACCAGATTGATCACGTTGCGATCGACGTCAGAAACTCCTCCAGCCTTCTCGATGTCCGAACATTCCGAGGAGCCAACATCGACTCGGATCATTTCCTTGTTGTAAACAAGGTAAGAACAGGATATCGATAGGACAACGGAGTAGATCAAGACCAAAACAGTTTGACGTTGGAAAGCTACAATTGCAATTGACCGCTAGCAACTTTGCCGATCGAGTCTCCCTAAAGCTCGCAGAGAGTCCAACCCTGACAATGGAACCCTTGTCAAAACGCCATCAGAGAAGCTGCATCTGATGTGATGGGTTTTAAAACGCCACCCCAAAAAAACCCCCGGTTTGACAACGAGTACAGGCAGGCACATTCAGAGAAGCAAACAGCATACAAGGCGACGCTGGACAGAAGGACGAGAGCGGTTCGTGAGCTCTACGAACTTAAAAGAAGGGAAGAGCACCGGCTTCTCAAAAAGAAAAAGAAAGAGCATGAGAAGCGCGCGATCGAAGACATGGAGAGGTGTTACGGCAGAAATGACGTCCGAAAGTTCTACCAACGGGTAAAGCAACTATCCAATGGATACACAATTCGGACAGAAGCCTGTTGTGACGCAGAGGGACAACTCGTAGTCGAGTCACAGTCGATACTGAGAATCTGGAAGGATCATTTCTGTAGACTGTTAAACGGTGAGGAAGACTCCAATACCGCTGTCAGGCAGAGTGTTCCACTCAACGCAATCGACGATGATCGACGAGAATTCCGTCCCCCCGACCTAGACGAAGTCAAGATATCGATATTGAGACTAGAGTCGAATAAAGCTGCTGGTGCAGACTGTCTGCGGAACTGTTTAAGGCACCTGGAGATGAGCTGGCAGGACACATGCACGAGCTCATCTGTAAGATATGGTCGGAGGAAAGCATGCCCGATGAGTGGAACCTCAGTATCGTTTGCCCGATCCACAAGAAAGGAAACCCCTTCATCTGCGCCAACTACCGAGGGATAAGTCTGCTCAACATCGCCTTTAAGATCCTCTCTGCCGTTTTGTGTGAGCGCCTGAAACCATTCGTGAACAATCTGGGCGGTTTCAGGCCGGGGAAGTCCACCATCGACCAAATCTTCACACTACGGCAGATCCTGGAAAAAAGCCTAGAAATACAGATAGACACCCACCACCGTCGATTTCAAGGCCGCATATGACAGCGTGCAAAGGGACGAGCTATACAACGCCATGTCTAGCTTTGACATCCCTGCCAAACTCGTCAGACTGAGCAGGATAACGATGGAGAATCCTCGTTGCTCCATCAAGGTCGGTAACGAACTCACCGAGACCTTCAATGTCAAAAAAGGATTTAGGCAAGGCGACGTGCTGTCACGTGACTTCTTTAACATCATTCTGGAGGAGAGCGTGCGAGGCTCACATGCCAAGACTAGAGGCACGATCTTTCAGAAGTCTGTACAACAGTAAGGATACGAGGATGGGATTGACGTGATTGGGAGAACACAGCGAGCCGTCAATGAGGCGTTTGCTGGCATTGAGACGGAAGCGGCTAAAATGTGTCTAGCGGTGAATGAGGGCAAAACGAAGTATATGCTGTCATCGAGAAAGGACACACAACATCGACGTCTTGGACAGAGCGTCACAATGGGCAGCTATAACTTCGAGGTAGTCAAGGTCTTCGTCTACCTCGGCTCGCAAGTGAACAGTACAAACAACATCAGTACCGAGATCAAAGGCAGAGTAACTCTTGCCAACCGCTGTTTCTATGGGCTCAAAAGGCAATTGAGTAGAAGAGCCATCTCTTGAAGGACCAAGCTGACCTCATACAAGACCTTGATCATCCCTGTCCTGCTGTACGGCGCGGAGGCATGGACAATCTCAAAAGCGGATGAGGAAGTCCTTGGCCTCTTCGAGAGAAAATTTCTGCGTTCAATCTTTGGTTCTGTCTGCGTTGATGGTTATTGGAGAAGAAGATTCAACCACGAACTGTACGGGCTGTACAGGGGCATGAGCCTAGTCAGGCGTCTACGGATTCAACGCCTAAGATGGCTGGGCCATGTAGGGCGCATCGACAACACTGCTCCAGCCCGAAGTGTCTTCGACTCCGAATCCGTGGGACAACGCAATAGAGGGCGCCCACGGAACCGATGGCGCACCCTGGTGGAGGAGGACCTCAACCAACTTGGTGTGCGTAGTTGGAGACTGCTGGCAAAAGATCGTGCCGGCTGGAGAGGCTTACTGGTTGAGGCCCAGGTCCACCCCGGACTGTAGCGCCACCAGAAAAGGAAGAGCGTACATATTCTATGACAGAAATTTGGGATTTGAGGTATTAAAGTTATAAGAAAATAAACAGAATTGTTCGTAAGCCTTATTTTCAGGCTCCAGAGGACATAAACTAAAGTAAAATATCGTTGAATTTTTTGTTTTTCTTTCTTTTTGACATTTGTAACTCACCCTTTTGGAAGTTGTCACGAAGTGTGGACGAATAAAAATGAACTTGAATTTGTAACAGTCGTTTATTTTATCAATTTTCAAAATGAATGAAAAATCGGTGCAGTCTCTGAGACTGGTGGCAGATGGTTAAAGTTTAAACTACGTCCATGGTGGTGTCGAACTCAGAATGGCGATGGAGAAACAAAACCGTCCACATCTTGAATTTCCGTCAATTCTTCAATATAAAGGAAGTCCCCTGAGCTCTGCGGGCCAACTTCAAATCAAAAGCAACGCCAATCACTCTTCGGCTGTCCTGGCATCGAGGACACAGCGCGGCTCTCTGATTTGCCGAGCTAATCAAAACGTCCACCCCCGCAAGCAAGGCGCCATTGAAAGCAAAAAAAAATAAAATCGCTGAAAAGAAGGTCAAATAAGCCATTGAATTATATTTCATTTTTAATTGTCTTCGAAAAAAAAAACGAACTGAGTGTGTGTGCCGCGTAGACGGTCGCTCACTCATGACGGATTGGCACGTCATTATCGACAACAACGTGTCCGCAATTAACCTCAATAACCAGAGTCAGCCACAAAGCATCGCCCCTGTGCCGCCGTTCTCGTTCCTCGACCCACCGAACCCAACTTTCGGCAACAAAGACACACCAAAATGCAAATTAACGGATGCATAGTCGAGAGATTTGCAAATTCTAGTCAATCGAATCAAACGGCGAGGGGGATGGAAACGATTTCGACACTAGCTCGGTCTGGTGATACGGGGAATTAGCTCATGAATTCATAATAACACACCGCTAAGTCCTTGAGAAAGAGGCGGGACTCTTTTATGGCCGTTAATTACAAAGGAAATCCAAACAAAACAAAAGGCGGTCTCAGATGCCATTAGCACACACCGCTCACCGTCGCCGTGGATTGGTTGCTCGACTAACTGGAGACCTGTGGAGCTGCGGAGCGATGAAATCACATTAAATAACTACATTTCTCGTGGTTTGGGTAGATCTTGTCTTGTTGGTTATTTTTTTCCCTCAAATAACGTCCCAGATGCAGCTTCAATTTGGTTATAAATTACGATTGTTTTGGATGACAAGGTCTTTAAGACAATGCTCGAGAGGGTATGCAGGTGTGTGTGTGTGTGTGTGTGCGGTGGTGCGGTGTGCTCGGTGTCATCTCGGGAATCGGGGTTTGGTTGATGATAATTGGAATTTGATGCTAATCCGTTAGGAACTGCGGTATTTATTACGTAAGTTAGTAATTATTTTTGTTTTCTTTTGTCCCGAGTTTGTTCGTCCACTCCTTCAGATGGTCCTTGCCAATGCAGTTCGTGGTGATAGATGAATGCTACCAAATCACTCGATTTATCTAAGCGTCTATCGTAGTCCTTCCGAGAAGAGAAGCGCATTAATGCGTAAGTCAACAGGATATTTTCATCTGAAAATGAATTATGGCGATGCAACCCTTTAGTGTGTCCTGCTCCACGCGACACAACGAACAACAATGATTTCGAAGAAAATTCCGTGTCCCCGACCTAGGAGGAAGTCATGACTGATTTTCGGATTGGGAGACGAACGTGTTAAAGCAGCTTCAGATGAGATGGTAGGGCCCACTCATCGGTAACAGTTCTATCATCGCCCCAACAAAAGACGAGGATGACAGAAGCAAGGATGACTTCTATGATCTCCTATAAAGAAACAATGCTCCTGTGTCGAAACCAAGATCGATCATCGGCATGATCGGCGGAAGGCATGCCCGATATAAGTGGAATATCAAAATGAAGGCAACCCCTTGACTGCACCATCTATCTAAGGATGTGTGCTTCCACGAAGTTGTCATTCAACGCGTGGCTTCATTTGAGTGTAATCCACGATAGACCAACTCATCACACTCTAGATCCTAGAGGAGACCTAAAGATTGCACATCTCACTCACAACCTATTTGTCAATTTTAAAACCACATATCGCAGCGTGCATATTGCATAGAGACAACGCCATGTCTAGTTTTGACATTCCTGCCGAAATCGTCTGTTTGTGCAGGATGACGTTGGAGGATGCTCGCTACTCCAGACATTAATGTTAAGCAAGCTTTTAGACAAGCCGTGACATCAAGAAGCTTCTTCGACAACGCTCTTGATTATGTCGTGCAAAACGCACAGTCGAGCATCACTCTGATTCTGGCCTATGAGTGGTCGAACGAAGGAACCGTCGAACAGACGGAGAACGCTGCAAGAAAACCTTGTGTTTCTTCTACGTCTATGCTCTCTTCACGACACAGACCCAAGATTGCTGACATAACACATTAGTGACCAACGGCAACCAGAAGAGGTAAAAGGTTGAAATTTTGGACTCTGCTTACTTTTGGATATTTGTTGAATCTTAGCTTGAGCATCGGTGTCCATAGGAAGGAATTTACTCTCACTCCCTTTGTCGATATGGAGGGAGCCTTCAATAACTTAGAACCCCAAGCAATAACCTCAGCACTCAACAGACTCGGGATCGAAAAGCCTGTAGTGACTTTTATCCACCGGCTTCTCAATAACAGAGTGATAAGCTCGAAGCTTGGTTATACCACGATCCGCAAATCTGTGAACAGAGACACGTCGCAAGGTGGTATGCTCTCCCCTCTACTGATGGAACATAGTGGTCAACGAACTACTTGTGAGACTAGATGGGACTGGGTGTAAGGTCATTGCCTAAGCGGATGATATTGCCATAGCAGTATCTTTGAAATATGTATATATCCACGATCAGGGATATTATGCAATCTGCTCTATCCAAGCTAGTCAAATGGATTAGCGAACGCGGCCTAGGTGTCAATCCGCAAAAAACGGATCTAGTCCTCTTTACTTGGAAGTATAAGATCCCTAACTTTGACCCTCCCACGCTATGCCAGGCCCCCTACGTGCTTAAATTCTTAGGCCTTATACTAGACACGAAGTTAAGCTGGAAGCTAAATATCCAGGAACGTGTCAAGAAGGCCTCCACGGGTCTCTACTGCTATAAAAAGGCCATTGGGTGCGAATAGGGACTGCAGCATCGAATGGTTCACTGGCTATTTGCATCAGTAGTCACACCCATGCTGCTGTATGGCGCCGCAATTTGGTGGACCTCACTCGATAAGAAATTCAACATCACCCCAGTCGCTAGAGTGCAGAGGATGGCTTGCGTATGCAATAGCGGAGCGCTAAAGACTACCTCCTCCTCCTCACCCTGCCACCTATAGAAGTAATTGGCGGAGAGACAGCAGCTAGCACGGCGATTAGATTAAGATCGCTGGAGCAGCTGGAATGTATCCTACGCAGGTATGCCTCTATACCCATAGATACAGACCTCACTCTACCTAAACTCCTCTTCGAGAAAAACTTCTCAACCAGCATTCCCCCCACATCTTACTGGGAGTTTGATCACCCTACGCTGGATGGTCTACACACAGGGGTGAGGGCTGACGTCTTTGCCAAGGATCTGCACAGCCAGCTTTCTCTTCGACTACCAAGTCACTGTAGCGTCGTTCAGGGTGAAACTATAGCGATTAAGGAAGCCCTGGCCTGGCTGAAAAAAATGTAATATCGCGCACCGATATCGTCACCTGTTCCGATAGCCAGGCAGCGATCAAATCTCTGGATTCAGTCACCATTGATTCCAAGACTTCCCTTCCTTAACGAGATGGCCAAGTATTCAGCAGCCAACTGATGTGGGTGCCGGGACACTGCGACATTCCAGAGAATTGCGAAGCTTATGAACTCGCTAGAAAGGGCACAAACTCCGTGCTCTTTCCGGGTGGAGACCCACCCTCCATGCCTGTCGCTAGTATTAAACATCTGCTAATGCTTGAAACGCTTGCCCAAACAAACCGCAGATGGACATCTGGCACAGGATGCCTCATTACCAAACAGCTCTGGCCCATGATCGATCCCAAACGATCGCTTAGCTTGATCAGATTAAGCAGGCCAAATCTCAGCGTTTTAACAGGGCATTGTGCCATCGGAACTCACGCCTCTAGACTAGGCCTTCCCTATAATGATTTCTGTAGAAGCTGCTTGGACGAGAATGAGGAAGAAACCATCGAACATTGGCTATGTAATTGCAGTGCTCTCTCCTCCCGACCCATGCCTTTGTTAATATGGCTGAACTGAGCAGCATCAGCACTCTTCTTCGCTTTATCAAAAACACAAATTGGTTTGCGGAATAGGTACCCTTGATCCGCGTGGTAACACAATGTGCCTACGCTTGGCCTAAGTGTGTCTACTGTCCGTATGCGCGGCAGTCAGCCTCCTAAACCCAACCTAACCTATCGGTGTTCATATGGATCCGTTGGGCTATATGCAATGCATTTCTACTATATATAATAAATCAATTCTTTTTAGTAGGAAATACTTTCTTTTACGTAAATAACGGAGGATTGTTTCAACTGCAACTTTCCGCATGGCTTGAAAACCTAACTCGTTTCTTAGCCCAGTATCCTCTTTTACTGAGTACGAATGAGTAACCTGTAACTATTAAAATTCTACCAAAAACTTCCATCTCATTTACGTTTGTATGCGGATTTAGATTTCCTGTATAAACTGTAGATTGGTTGGTTTCGTTGCAAGCATTGGATGTATCTCTTCATCGAAAACTTTTTCAAACAACTCAGACCGTTCGATTTTTGCAGTCCGTACAGTCAGATTCTGGGACAAATGCCAATCTCACCAATGACATCATCCTCATACTATTGGCTTTTCGATAGTTTTGAAATTGATGCAGATGCGTTTTGTTTGGATCTAAAATCGGCCTTGAAGTGGATTGTTGTGTGGAGGTGGTGTTTACAGACAAAGCCTTAAGCTCTACTCAAAGTCTTGAGTAACGGTCACTTTTTCTGTTGCAATCAATGTAGTTGATGTCGCAGATTTTCATCTTCTTTTAGCCCGGCCCATGAAAATCCTGAGTGGCCAAACCGCTCAGGAACAGGATGCATCTGGTCTCGGTAACCAAGCTGAGATCTAAGTTAGATCAGGTAAACGGGCTGCTAGGTTAGGTCGAAAGTCATAGAATAAGATTCAATTTCGCTCAGAGCGCCCGCCAAGGGCCAGTAAGTTAGAAGTCGTAACAATGTTCGTCCAACTAGTTTTAAGCATTTTTATCTAGAATGTAAGTCTGTTATGAATTTTTAAAATAAAAATGAATTAAAAAAAAACATGTCGGTCCACAGTCAGATTGCTACCACTAATTAACTACTCCAAGGACAGTGCCGTTAATTCCATCCCAACGGCGAATGGTGACTGGACCAGATTTGAAAACCAGATAAGGGCGTATTAACTTTGCTTTTGCAGGGATTCGAACCGGGGACCCCACTCAACCAACTGCGCCGTCCAGTCATCTGAGGCCAAAGAGCATTGTGTTCGGCCGCGGTCAACTTTACTCCTTATAATTCAGAGTAGCTCAAAAAAAATCTTTAAGGCAGCTGGAGATGATCTGGTTGGGCGCATGCACCAGCTCATCTGTAAGACATGGTCGGGGGAAAGCATGCCCGATGAGTGGAATCTCGGTTTCCCTTGCCCGATCCACAAGAAAGGAGAGCCCTTTGACTGCGCCAACTACCGAGGGATAAGTCTCCTGAACATCCCCTATAAGATCCTCTCTTATATCTTTGTGTACTCGCCTGACCGTTTATAAATAACCTGTTCGGTGTGGCTTCCACCATCGACCAGATTTTCACACTACGGCAGATCCTGGAAAAGACCCAAGAGATGCAGATCGACACCCACCACCTATTTGTCGATTTCAAGGCCGCATATGACAGCGTGCATAGGGACGAGCTATACAACGCCATGTCTAGTTTTGACATGCCAAGCTCGTTAGCTTGTGGATGATGACGACGGTGAATTCTCTCTCCTCCATCAAGGTCGGAAGCGAACTCACCGATACCTTCAATGTCAAAAAAGGTTTTAGACAAGGTGACGCGCTGTCATGTGACTTCTTTAACATCATTCTTGAGAAGACAAGCTAACACTAGGGGCACGATCTTCCAGAAAGTCCGTACAACTGTTAGCATACACGTCAATGAGGCGTCTAGCGGTGAATGAGAGCAAAACGAAGTATATGCTGTCATTAAGAAAGGATACTCAACATCGACGTCCTGGCCAGAGCGTCACAATGGGCAGCTATAGCTTCGAGATAGTCAAGGACTTCGTCTACCTCGGCTCGCAAGTGAACAGTACAAACAACATCAGTACCGAGATCAAATGGAGAGTAACTCTTGCCAACCGCTGTTTCTATGGGCTCAAGGGGCAATTGAGCAGTAGAGCCATCTCTCGAAGGACCAAGCTGAGTTTATACAAGACCTTGATCAACCCAGTCCCGCTGTAGGGCGCGGAGACATGGAAAAAACGAAAGGCGAATGAGGAAGTCTGTGGCCTCTTCGAGAGAAAAGCTCTGCGTGCGATCTTTGGTCCTGTATGTGTTGGCGGTTTTTGGAAAAGAAGATTCAACCACGAACTGTACGGGCTGTACAGCGACATGAGTCTAGTCAGGCGCTTTCGAAGATGGCAAGGCCATGTAGAGCGCATGGATAAGACTGCCCCAGCCCGAAGAGTCTTCGACACCGAACCCGTGGGACAACGTAACAGAGGACGCCCGCGTTTAAGGGAAGGACCTCAACCTACTCAGCGTACAGAGTTGGTGACTGTAGAGTAATCGCACCAGCTGGAGAGGCTTGTTGGTTGAGGACCAGGTCAACCCCGGACTGTAGCGCCAAATAAAGAAGAAGAAGAAGCTGTAAAAGGGATAGATCCGGGTGTCCTGCGCCTGTTACAGAATCACTATCCTCCCTCTCTCGTTAGCAGCCCCCAAGTCTCTCTCGTTACCCAGTCGAAGGTGGATGTGAGAGAGGAGGCCAGGGGCGCCTGTGTCGGCATGAGACACTCTGAAATCCAAAACCTATTAATTTGAGGGAAAAAATGGAGAAACGCTGGACTATACACGAACGACAATTGAATAAGATGCTTCCAACCCAAACTCCACAAAAAAAAACTCAATCGGCGTCGAAGCCAAACAAACAAGCCAGTTCACCAAACAAGGTCTTCGATGCAAAAACCCTCCACTGATGGCTTGCACAATGTCATTGTACCACTTTTTGATCAATCCACCTGCAGCCACGTCCGAACCAATGTAGACAATTTCTCCTGTGAAGCCATTCCACTGACTTCAAAGATCTTAAGTGCCAACATCACACCTTTTCAGAGTCCCCACGGTTTGGCTGATGTAACCTCCAGAAATCCTTGAATAAATTACTCGCACAGGAACTAGTTTAATTGCACTCAATACAGCTTCATTCGTAATTTTTAAATAAATAAAGTACACAATAAATTAAGAAGATGCCAGGAAGCAGGAGCGGGACAGATACGCTGCGAGAACAAAAGCGATCATTGCCTTCGAACGTAAGGCACGTCCAGCTGCCGATATGTTTAAATCTGAAAAGAGATAACACAACGAGTGGTGAATTCCAATTAAGTATTTTTTTTTTAAATAATTAATTTTGATTTTAAATATTGTCGAACGTCAGGAGCTGTTCATTTTTTGAAATGGCCGGTAAAACAGCTGTTTTTCGACAGAAACTACTAGTCATGGTGTAGGTTAGGTTGGGTAGGCGGGCTGTTATTGCATTCACCAGCACACTTAGACCATATTGGTCCACTGTGATACCCCTAGTCAGACTACTACCACTGATTGACTACTCCAGTGATAGTGCCGTTAATTTGATCCCAACGGCAAATGCTGACTGGACCAGATTTAAAAACTAGATAAAAGCGTACTAACTTTGCTTTGACTGGGATTCGAACACGGGACCCCGCTAACCAGGGTAGGCACTCTACCAACTGCGCTATCCAGTCGTAGGGAATTGTTGCACAGCCATTAATGAGTAGGAAAATGTTGAATAGTTATCCGCTTTCATTTTTAAGTATGTTTAAGTTGTTAAATGTCTTTAAGTTTCAGTTGACATACAAATTCCCTCGATGACGTTACGCAGAGTCTCAACAGAACTGTCCAGTACACCTTATTATCCTTACACCATATTCTAATAGTTTTTCAGAAGGAAAGGAGAATGACCATGTTTATATATTTCGACACACAAGAAACGAACACTAAAATAAACTAAAGTTCGACCCGTGGGCTTGTTCGGTTTGACAACCTCTCACGGACAAATGAGCTCAGATCTCAATTAGAATGTAAAAAAAAAAAGAGTGACACTGATTTTCCGCAGGCGATGATTCGATGTTTCCTACATTTTTCTCCAGGAGCTTAGCTGTAACAGCACATATTCCTGACAAAGGGTGTCTCAAAATTAAGGCAAGACATGAATTTGCCGCCATTTGACAGGTGATAGCTTCTGGACCTGGGCCCATAGACCTGGACCTGGGCCTCAGCCAACAAGCCTCTCCAGCTGGCGCGATTACTCTGGTGCCTCCAATTCCGCATGCCAAGTTGGTTGCCAAGTTGGTTGGTTGAGGTCCTTCACCACTTGGATGCCCCACTTGTTCCGTGGCGTCCTCTATTGCGCTGTCCCACTGGTTCGGAGTCGAAGACTTTTCAGGATCGAGCAATGTTGTCCATGCGCTCTACATGATCTAACCATCGTAGATATGGAATCCGTAAACGCTAGTCTCATGTCGCTATAGAACCCGTACAGCTCACGGTTGTGCCTTCTTCTCCAAATACCATAAACGACAAGATTGAAGGCAGAACTTCTTTCGAAAATACCAAGGGCTTATTCATCTGCACATGAGATTGTCCAGACTTCCGTGCCATAGAGCAGGACAAAGATGATCAAGGTGTTATATTATGTTAGCTGGGTGCTTCGAGAGAAGGTTCAGTTGCCCTTTGAGCCCATGGAAATATACAACAGTTGCTCTGCCTTCCAATGACAGTCAGGTGACCATTAAGGCTCTGGACACTCTGTCTAAATTCAAGATGGTCGAACTTTGCCGCCTATCTCTCAGGAAGATAGCGGCTTGATGCAAGCCCATAGTGGTTTTCCAGGCAACGAAAGGGTCGACGGGTAAGCAAGGGCAGGGGTGGGTCTGCCATTGGCAATTAATCAGGACACCCCATATCCCTTACTTCAAGGAATAAACATCTTGTTAGAAGAACAAGACACTTGTAGGACTTCGAGGCTTATTTGACCATCAATAAATCCAAACAAATCAAATACGCTCCGAAAACTAAACAGGAGTGAAATAAGAAATATTGTGAGCATTATCCCCACCTTCTCGGTATGCACGCCAGAAGATTGGCAGCCCCCCACAATGACTTCTGCTGAAGCTGTAGAGACGAAGAGGAAGAATAAGCAACGCTTCACTTCCTCGGTACCTGTCCAGTCCTCTTCGGCAGCCTAGAGGACACACTTTAAGATTCAGGACACAGCTAAGTTTATCAGAAAAACAAATTGGTTTTAAACCAGAACAGGAGTGGATTATCCAAGATAGGCCACTAGGTAGCTATCAGCTGTTATGGTAGTCCTTTTGAATTAAAGAGGAACCGATCCAAAACATCGGGCTAAATCTACTGTTAGAGCTGTTACAGTCACCTTAACCTAACCTAACCTACTCTGCGTTTCACTACTGCGTACTGAAGTTGTTCATACTCTAACTGTGGAGTTCACTCTTCTTCTTTATTAAGCGCCCATCTGCTGTCTTAGGATGGAGTTTGAATGAGGAGCCATGGATAAGAAGTAATGATAGGCTAGGTACCGCGCTGAAAATGCAAGGAGGGACCTATCAAGCGTTAGTGACTAAGAGCAGACTGTCTACAACCTTCAAAGAATCCCTTAAGAAGATGTGTCCTCTGTGGACGTCCTCAAATAAAAATTCAACCCTCCATGGACGAGTAAGGACATCCTTGCTGGAAAGGATCCCGTTATCTCATTAATGCAGCCAAAATCTTCAAGTCAACAGATGATTGATAATTCAATTCAATTCTATTCAATTTAGTTTATTCAGTGTACAAGTAAGATATACTTTTTTTGTGGTACAATACATGTGGTACATACATAGCCTAAGCTTAAATCTAAAAGAGGAGGAAAGGGAAAAGAAAGGATTCGGAAATTCGCATAAAAAAGAGAGAGAAGAGAGTTCCATAACCTAGCCACATATACGTAAAATAGACGAGACATATTCAAGTAAACAGAAGTGGGAGTGATTGATAGATTGTAAGACTGGGAAGATTGCGGAATTTGGATTTGTTTTTTTTTTTTTATTTCATTTTTATTTCATTTCCGGACAACTTACTACTAGACAAGAATGACATAAAAATCTATCTTAATATCTAACAATTCATGTTCTTAATTCTATCTTACTGACCCTTCGCGGGTACTCTAAAATATTCTAATCTAACTGACTATTTGCCTTTCGGCGTCTAAATTATTAAGTTATTTATTGTTTTTTTTTGTCCTTAGGACAGACTTTATTGTATAATACTTACTGGCCAAGAAAACTAAGAAAAAACTTGGCGCTCTATATACTATTATTTTACCTAACTTAAATCTAAACCTAAACCCTATTACCTATTAAAAAGCCTAAGAGAACTTAATCCAACTTAATCTATGTCCGTAACACTACGGACGTGTACACAAGGGCTTGTAACATATATAATCCACACGCCCTTGTGCACATATTTTTTTTTCTCTGATCTACCATACAACTAGGTAAGTGGGCTGTTATACCAACTAAACGATTAATGTCATGTAGGCAGGGGCGGCGAAGGCGGAGACAGGTTCTGGTGTAACAACCAAAAGAAGTGCCGCTCCTTATCACTCTCTCTCCTGTCTCGGGCAGGGATCGCTCTACTGAACCGGAGTAGATCTTCGCGGATGACATCCGATTCGTAGAGGAGTCGCCTGTCAACTGTCAACTGTTCGACACATCGCGTGGTAGATTACAGGACATCCTTCCGTGTCCTTGATCAAGCCGATGGAATCCAAATAGAGGAACGCTTCAGGTGGAACAAAGCCGTTGTGGCGCACCCTCTCATTGTACATATAATTGGGATAGTAAGCCCGAAGATCAGACTGTTGGTAAAAGTCATACTTCTTGCAATGTGACTTCTTATTAATTTGATGATAAAATTGTCTATCCTTTTCATGTTTGCCCTGTTGTACAGGACCTCGTTAGGATGGTACTTCTTGTACTCAGACTCGGGTGTTCGATACAACCGGAGACAAGTCCTAAGACACCGTCTCTCGAACACCCTCATCTTTTCCATCTGGGAAGGACTCACGTTGAACCACAGGGGACAACCACACGACATGACTGGCCTTATGAGGGCCATGTAGCAGATTATCCTCAGCCTGGTATCAAGTTCGCTGCTGTAAAACAGCTTACTTGCCACAGCAAAGCCTTTTCTAGCATTCTAGCAAGGCCTTCTCTATATGTTTGTTAAAATACAGAAAATGATCCAACCAAATGCCAAGATATCTAACTACAGTTTTCACGGCTAACGGCTGACCCTGGGGGTCAACTATGCCGAACTTCTTCCAGTTTACGCGCGTATCCCTTGAGGCCATGGCCAGCGGGGTGCGGAAAAGGACAGTTTCACACTTTTGGAAGTTGATACGCAGCTTCCAGTCATCGCAATATGTCAACGTATTGTCAAAGTCACATTGCAACAAGGTATTAATGACTTCTACCTTCGGGCCTGATCTGTACGCCACTAAGTCATCGGCGTAGGCGATTAGTCTGACGAGTTTAAGGAGGAAAAGGCCCTCTAACCAAACGGTGTCGAACGCCTTCTCTAAGTCGATCAGACAGGCACGCGTACAGTGTTTTTTATTTTTATTCCATTGAATGTCGGATACCAGCTTTGACGCGGCATGTGTGGTGTCATGCCCCGCCCTAAATCCAAACTGGTTATCCGGTATAATATTGTTGTCCACGTTTTCAGGGCTCGTATAACAATCTTTTCGAAGACTTTACTCATGCAAGGAAGAAGGATTTGTTCATACAAGTAGAATGGTAGATGCGAGTTGATAATTTTATGCATGAATATACAACATCTGGCTCTTAAGAAACCTTTAAGATCACCCCCAAGAACAAGACGATGATGGTGAGATACGTGGTCATACCTGCGAAGCCCATAAGCATATCTAACCATATCGTTAAGTGCAACACGTCATTTATGAAATGATTGAGAGTCGAGCTCACAGGGGCAATAATTGGTAGAGGTAGAGTCTTGATAAGTCTGATCTTATTAACGGAAGGTGTGAACTTTACCGAGAGCCAGAGTTTACGAAGTAGCATATAAATTCATCTCACAACATGGACAGATTTAACAACAGTGCCGTGGTGTATTTTAGATATTACAATACACTGGGAGGTTTTTATAATGTATTGCATACAATTAGTTGTACAGAGATTTGGTTTGTATCACCTTACTACTAAAATATTCATATAATCCTTATATAATTTATCACAGAAGTATTGGATTTTAGTCTGAAGGAAAAGCCACTTAAAAAACCTTCATGACAAAAAAAAATTCTAATTCCGTTGGAGGGAAGAGAGAAGTGGTTAGTCTTGATTTCAAATTTCTGACTAGAATGTTTTAGAAAACACAAAAATGATTGACAATAAATAAATATGTTAATATAAATAAATAAATAATAAACAAATAAATAAGTAAATAAATAAATAAATAAATAAATAAATAAATAAATAAATAAATAAATAAATAAATAAATAAATAAATAAATAAATAAATAAATAAATAAATAAATAAATAAGTAAATAAATAAATATGTTAATATATTAAGTAAATCAATATACAGATAGATAATAAACAGGTAAGTATTGCACTCATCCTGCAGCTAAGTTTGAAATCAAGTCGTTTCCGGATGATAAAAGGGATTGATTATATTGGAGAAAAAGTTTTTCAACTCTAGCTGTGACCATTTCGATCTTGGCTATCTTATGAAGTTCCATAGTCGAGAAAAACCAAGGGAGATTTAGAATCATTTCAAGGAGCTTATTTTGCGTTATTTGAAGTCTCCACAGATGACTTTTGGCGCACTTACCCCAGACAGGAGACCCATAGAACATGATCGGTTGGAAAATAGACTTAAAAATCAATATTTTGTTTTCATTGCTTAGTTTAGAATTCCTGCAAATGAATGGATAGAGAATCTTTATCGTTACGTTTATCTTTTTGATAATTTCTTGAATATGAAGCCTAAAAGTTAACCTTTCATCTAAATGTACCCCAAGATATTTTCCACTCGGTTTCCACTCGATCGGAAAACCATTAAGTTGAAGGCTATTGCTTGGAAGTAAACAAGCTTTTCTTTTTCGAGTGAAAAAGATTGCTTGCATTTTCGAAGCGTTAATGCTAATTTTCCAATCATGACAATATTGAAGGACAGTATTTATCCCAGATTGCAGATTGGTTTCAATAATGGAACCAGTTGCATCAGAGGAGTAAATACATGTATCATCTGCATATAAAGCAATATTGCAATTATTAAGATTTGGGAAATCAGAGGTGTATGTATATAGATAGAACAGGCGCTAGGATAGAGCCTTGTGGGACACCAGCGCTAATTATTTTGTTCTCCGAGAGGCTTTGATTTACGGACACTTTGAAAGTACAGAGGGATAGAAACGACTGAACGATTTTAATAAGATACAGTGGAAGGTTATAATTCAACAGCTTGTGTATCAAACCATCATGCCAGACGGTATCGAATGCTTTCTCAGCGTCTAAGATCAACATGCCAGTGCTTTTCCCTTCTGAAAGATTGATTCTGATGTTATTTGTTATACGATGCACTTGATGAGTAGTGCTATGACGAGCCCTAAATCCAAATTGTTCTTTAGGTAAGATTCCGTTTTCATCAATGAAAGAAACAACCCTATTCTTTATGATCTTTTCTAAGCATTTGCTTAGAGAGCTGAGCAAACTAAAGACCAGTTGTATATATTCGTTAAGTCTTCGTTGAAACTAAACACTAGGTCGTCAACTAATCCAATAGGTCTAGACAGGTACAATTGGACATCATCGGTGTATATGTGTAGGGATACATTATAAGCCTCAGAATTTTCAAAAAATCAGATGAGAGTTAATAGGGTCTTCTGGCGCTCTTACGTTACCGCAGAGAGATCATGAAAATTTCAGTCTGACAGGTTAAGGAAAATCTTATCTAGTAGTCTATCTCTGCTTATCGAATACTAGGTGTGTTCCCGTACCCAAACGAAACAGTACAAAACAACGAAAATCTACGAAAGTCTGTTCCCGTATCCCAAAAATGTGTGTCTTATGTCAAACGAGCGCTCTCTCTCGAGAGAGTAAATAATTTCCTCACCCTGTACATTTTATCACAGGAAATTTATGTGAGAAATTTGTTGGTTTTCTGTCAAATCAATTGATGTGTCAAACGCTGTGCATTTGGTTTTGTTTTCGTATGTCTTCGATGATTGTATTTATGTATGTACTAGATTTCGTAACCGGCTTTGCCCGGGTTTGTTCCTTCAACCGGTACTTTACCTGCATTATTACCGCACTTTTTAATTTAAAACAATAATAAGTCTGCTCGAACCAGAACTCAGAGAAGAATTTCAATTTTCTTTTGTCATTGATGCCTATCCCAATCTCTCATTCACATCCCTACTCATAATGAGTACAATTCGTTGACTGTGTGCATACATGTTGAAGTATGAATTGTGTTTGAAATGTGCGCTGCAGCAAAACGGACGGAAATTACGGTTTTTTCTCAACCATTTACACACAACGGGGTGGGATATCAAGCGTTTCATATAAAAAAAGTTCTTGGAAATCCCATCTACGTATCTGCCCGAGTTACGAGAACACCACCATAGCCAACAACAACAGCAAAGTGCATCTTCAGCAATCGAACACCACGAAACCAAACAGCAGCAGCAGCGGAATAGTGCGTTGTCAACAGTCTGGTACTTTTCCGCCAGAAAGTATTCCGATATGTAATTGCAAAGGTGATCGCCACAAAATTGACTTATCAGCGTCAGCGTCTGCAGAACTTCCGGCGACCGATCACCTTTGCAAATGTTAGGTGTCATGGAATGTTGTAATTAGGTGATAAGTTAGTTCTTGTCAGAGATAATGGATGATAGAGATATCCAACTTCGGCCATTTTTACCCCTAGCCCACAACGAAGATGTAGTGGTTATCCCTTGTATTTCACTTATCCATTTACAACGCTCGTCAATTCACCACAAAATGGAGGCCGATTCGTGAATTTTGTGGGAAAAAAGCGGCAGATTCATGAATTTAGTGGGAATCCATGTACTTTCCATGTAACGTACATGGGTATGTTGTTCGGAGGGTGTTCAAAAGTTGACTAGTAGTTCTAAGGGAATTTTCTTACAATCTTATATGGACTTTCGTGAATAAAATTGTATTGCAATGTCCATTTAAGTGGAACTATTTGATCTAAAATTAATTCTTAAGTGTATATATAGCCTATTCATAAACCATACCTGACAAATTAACTCAAAAAATTAAGCCCGCTTTATACGCTTAAATCATGAATTCTGAAAAACTCATGAATTCAATTTAAACAATTTGATAAGAACAATGGCAATATATTGCAATTTTTACTAATGCTAAAAAATGGTTGTCAAAACATCTTATTTGTGATTCACGCTTCAATAATATTTTTATTTGGTTAACTGAACGTGTGAATGTATTATTAATTTTTATTCATACGAAAAAATTCACACTATGTTGTGTGTTGCGAAGACTAACAATAAATATTTATTCAATATTTGTAAACGCTTGAACACACTCCTGCCTAATGTCACGTCGTCCTAAGCTTTGAAAGCAATGCCAGCGCTTTGCTGACTATTCTTTGGAATTTGTAAAATAACGACAATTTGAGCGTCACTAGTCATTCCATAGAACGTGACCGGTAGGAGAGGTACAAAAGCGTAAGCAATAAATTTTTCTCTTTTTGAATTCCATTTTTAATTAATACTTTTATAGAAAATAAAACTCTTCATAACATAAAAGGGTGTTCTTATTTTGCCCTCCTCTCCAATAAACAACATTGTGCATTCATTAATTATGTCCAAGTATTTTGAGATTGTAAATTGCTGAAAGTTTTAATGAATCGACTTCATGAACATAAGCTTTGTTCGTTCGTTTACCCCTCCATACTGTGTTGAAAATTGAACACCGAAATTTGAAAAAACGTTCAAATAACGAGCGAATTTTGAAATAAGAACTCTAATTCAGCCCATTACTAAGGTGGGGAAGGGTATCAGCTGTCTTCACAGCTGTTCTCAAGAGCTCACACGTATTCACAGACAGGGGACAAAAAGCGTATAAAAAACGCTGTCAGATGAAATCAAGAGGCAACGGAGGTAGAAGTTGGATATCTCTATTATAGGTTATCTCTGGTTCTTGTTCTGTACTCAATAAAGAAGGAATAAAAATTCATTTTTTTTAACTTAGAATTCCCGCGATGTTCACTTGTTGTGCATCTCATCTCATATTGTAACACATTATGTAATTAGTCTAGTTCTGAAATTTTATCTTAATCGGCTAGTCCCTTCAGAAGCTCAATACTCACATTTTCAGTAAAATTGAATGATTTGGGGTATGACAAAATAAGAAAAGTGCGAAAATGTTTATTGTTTCCTTTTCGTTTGGTGACTCAGGCAGTCGTTCGTATATGTTCGATTGAGACGTCGAAAAAAATGAATGGTTGCACCAAAGCAAAATATGAAAAATGTGTGTGAATATATGAAAGTTACAACACACTGGGGGATGGTTGATAACCACGACTACGCGACTTGAAATGGTTTCATACCGGACTGATGCAACCACCCTTATTTTGAGAATTTTATTCCCGTTTAAAAAGTGTTCGTAACTTCCGAACCGTATGTCGTGCCGACTTAAAAATTGTCACATTCAGCATCTAAATTTTGAAAATTTCAGACCTCTGCGACGTATAGTTTCGGAGCCTTTGTTCGTTCAGACACACAAACTTTCTGGCTTATAGTTAAGATGTGACATTACAGATTTGACGTTTCATAAGGCCGCTTTCACACAGAAAAGGTTCAGCATTCAGACCTTAATTGCAGAGACTGAAAGTGAAAGTGGCTTACGATCACAAAATCAATCGCCGACGAATCTTAGCGAGTGTGAAAGCGGCCTAAATGATATAATTTACGTACGTACGTTCTTGAGATTTTGCCTCTCTCTGAGAGATTTCCCCCCACTCTTTAAAAAATTACAATCTTCACAATTTGGTGCAGGACGGGAACAGACCTATTTTTCAATAAGGAGAAACAAACTTGCTTCCGATCCTCAACTGCTACTGACGACCACTTTTCAACCGAAAAACTTATCTTGCCTATTTTTTTTTTAAATGAGCAGAGATCTTTTACTTGCCGTGTAACACACGAATTCACATTTTTTTCCGCAAGACCTTCAGTAAATAGCAGCCACTCGCAGAAGAATCTCCTCGCAGAGTCACTGCCCACATAAACCCACCAACTGAATTGCTCACCTATTCCGCATAAGCTGCCAAAGTCCCTCGAACAAGTTCGCCGTGTTTTCGGACATCTACTGCATCCCTCGCCGTAGTGAAAATCCGACCAGTTGCGAGACGGAGCCGGGTGATAGTAGCAAGTTGCCAGATACCCATTGAACATTCTGAAATAACAAACTCACATCTTTATCCAAGGGAACACTTATCCACGTACCTAGCTGCAGCGCATCCAACGAATTCCGTGGTCGGCCAAATCATCTGCATGAACGATCGGTAGCTGTGATCCGAGCGTATGGCCTCCTTAAGCCCTTCAACGCCGTGCACTTCGTAGCCCAGCTCAAAGTACCAGTTCCGAATTACCTTCCCCATCCATCGCCGAGTTGCTGGGTCTGGTGAGAAGTAGTAGCTGTTTGCAATCGTCACATTCTCCCACACTAAATGTTTGGACGGAAAGAAAAACTACAAAAATGTTGGTTTGCAATGTGCTGCTTGGAAAAGCTATCATTTTTGATAGAGTATTAGAAAAATGAATGAACTGTCGTTTCCATGAACGAAATAAAGAGCTCCTTCGTAGGTTTCAAGCTTCTTCGAAATTCTCCAGTCCTCGACCCAACGAAGCCGCAGCCCATAGAATCCGCTCCGTGCGTTGATTGTAATTTCTGCTGCGTGAAGAGGTGACCAAATGAATGCGTTCCACATAAGACGTCAGGCAGTATGTGAGCCCGCTCAATGTTGGGCAGCTGCTTCTTCGAAATGAGAAGGCTGTACTTTTACGGTTTCGTCACGTGGAACGAATGTCCCCATCATCACGACATCCGAGGCGTTCGTTGAATGCGGTTCCATCAAGTAGACGCCTACTTGGCAGTCCCAGGATGAGGTGGTTGGCCCATATCCATAAACTCGCCTGGTTACGCTTGGCCATAACCCCTAATGAGTTAGAGTCGATGGCGGAGGATCATGTTGCCTGGAGATCTCTCATGCGTGCCTTACCCCCGCGACCGGGTTGTCAGATCCGGCGATTTATCGCCAAACTATCAAGCGATATAAAAATCGGTGCATCGCCACACACTAAAAAATGCGATTTTTTAAGCAATTGGCGACTTTCCTTTTCGAAATGTTACAATTGCATGTTTTTTCTCATTTCGATTAATAACGAAGAGATTGTATCCGAATTCGAAAATGGTGGTCTGTAGATTCAAACAGCACCGATCTACTTTTCGTATCTAAAACTAGTAAATACCAGGCTCAAGACAGACGACTGGGTGGCGCAGATTGTTGAGTGCCTGCCCTTAGTTAGTAGGGTCCCTGGTTCGAATCTCAGTGAAAACAAAGTGATTATTCTTTTATCTGGTTTTCAAATCTGGTCCAGTCACCATTTGCAGTTGGGATCGAATTAACGCCTCTATCACTGGAGGGTCGCCGTGGCGTGGTGAGTAAGTAGTAAGTGCGTCGACTCCTACGCAGAGGGTGCCAGGTTCGATACCCGAATTTACCACCCATCATAATTCACGTCTCCACCTCTTTCGAGTCACTGACAATGCTCAGAGAGTATTCCTGTCTAGAAAAAGCTTCTCAAATTCGCCGTTCGGAGTCGGCATTAAAACTGTAGGTCCCTTCCACGCGTGAAAGAACAATAGCACGCACAACACGAGTGGTTGCTGAGAAGCTAGGCCCTGGCCCGCCTCGGACTGTCGCGCTACTCATATTATTATATTATAACTGGAGTGGTCGGTCAATCAGTGGTAGCAGTCTGACAGTGGCTGTAACAATGGACCATCATGGTCTAAGTGTGCTGGTGAATTCACTAACTGTCACCTACCTCTACCTACCTAAACCCAAAAAAATTCAAATCGACACCCACTATCTGTTCGATTTCAATGACGCATATGACACCGTGCATCGAGACGACCTATACAAAGTCAAGTCTATGTTTGACATTCCTGCCAAGCTGGTACGGAAGTCCAGGGTGATGATGAAGAATTATCGTTGCTTCATCAGGGTTGGAACAAGCTCACGAACGCCAATGTCAAAAAAGAGATTTAGACAAGGCGACGCACTCATGTGACTTCGGTAACTCCTGCCACGGGAGCGGCTAGGCTAGAGGGCCTCTAACTTGGCTCACAAGTAAACAGTACGAACACCATCAGCACCAAGATTAAATGCGGAAAAAAGTCTGCCCAATCGCTATTTATTCAGGCTCAAGAGACAATTCAGAAGTAGCGCCCTCTCTTGGAGGACCAAGCACACCTTGATTATCGCTGTCCTGCTCTATGGCGCGTGGACAATCGCCAGACCAGATGAAGAAGCCCTTGGGGTTATCGAGATAACAGCTTTGCATTCAATCTTTGGTCCTGTTTCCGATGTTGGTATTTTGAGAGGAACATTCAACCACGAGCCCAAGCAGGCGTCTACGGATTGAACGACGAAGGTGGCTGGGTCATATAGGGCGCATGAACAACTCAGGTCCGGCCCAAAGAGTCTTCGATTCCGAAGGACCTCAACAATCCTGTCGGGTGAAGCTGAAAAGACCCAGCCAGAGATCGCGCTAATTGATGGCGGTTGTGGGTTGAGGTCTAGGTTCACCCCGGATTGTAGAGCTAGATAAAGAAGAAAAAGAAGCTTAAGTTTGACAGTTCAAACTACACAATTCTTTTCTTTAAAAAACGTTAATTTTTGCTTGTGCTTGAAATATGTATGAGGATCAAAAACGACTCACCAACGCAAAATTCGTTGATTTTTTAAACTTAGGTCTCCGGTTAAAACTTTTGGCGATTTTGGCTTCGAAAATATTTATTTGAGATTTCGCGATTTCACTATTTGGAACCTGACAAGCCTGGTCGTGGCCCCTTAAATGGATCACGTGGGTCGGAAGATGATGATGGTAAAGCACCATCCAAACGAGTGTCAAAAACTGGCTCAACCAGCACACAAAATGTTAAAAGTCGACTAACTTCATCCGCGGTGATGCATTCCACTTGTGGGCAGCATTTGATGTCTCATGGACTCTGTCCCTAAGACTACCCTTCTTGTCAAGACCAGATACAAGCCGTTTTCCAAACTTACCCAAAAACCCGCAATCGTCCCTCGTGATATTGCACGCCGTCAGAAAATGCTTCGACAGAACCACCAGATCCTTGCTCCAGTGCTGTAAACACGACACACACACACACACACAAATAAGCCTAACCCGCCAGTCGAATACACGAAAGGATGTCATTACCAATAGGTTCATGTTGGCAATTCCCCAGTCCTCGGCCAGCTTGTTTCGAACACCGTTGTGCCCGAATAGCAACGAATGCACCACGTGCGCGGTTTCTGGAATCCACTGGAACTTCCTGCACCCGTCATCCGGTTCAAGCTTGAACATCAAACACAAAATCAATTCAAAGAAAAATTGCAAGCGTTCTCAACTCACATCACGGCAGGCGGTGTGTTGGCGTCCATTGCACATTTGCGCAGTGCACAGCTTGACGGGATGCGCAAAAATGGTGATCCTCTCCGCTTGCGACAATTCTGCCAGAGTAACACTCAAAAGTGCGCACAGAAATATTCGCATACTTTTATTTTTCACGCACACGACATTAATCAGTAAACTACATTTTTTTTTATTAATTTTCAAGGGTCACTGTTTTCGAGCTGCGTCTAGGGCAGAAATGAAGTTTTATAGAGATAGCCGACTTCACAGCTGATTGGCCCCTAGTCCATCGACGAATTCGAGTGCCTCTTTGGCAGATGTTCATGAATTTTTGACAGTTATTCATGAAATGGCGTCCTCTGATTGGTCAATTTGGTTTAGGTAGGATAGGTAGGCGGGCTGCTAGTGCATTCACCAGCACACTTAGGTCCATTGTGATACCCCAGTCAGACTACTACCACTGACTGACCACTCCAGTGATAGTGCCGTTAATTTGATCCCAAGGGCAAATGGTGACTGGACCAGATTTGAAAAGCAGATGAAAGTGTATTAACTTTGCTTTCACTGGGATTCGAACCGGGGATCCCACTAACCAGGGCAGGCACTCTACCAACTGCGCCATCCAGTCAATTTGAAGTCGGGCATCTCTGTAATACTTCATTTCTGGTCTAGGTATTAGGTTTATAAGGGCTTTAATCGACGAAGAGGCTTAAATGGGCCGATCTCCCTAGAAAGGGCACTAATTTAGAGCTCTTGCCCGGCCTCTATGCCAATCGCGGTTGCTTACATAAATCATTGATGGCCTGCTGGTACTGAAGGCCCACTCTCAGTCCGAGATCAGAATGCGTAGACCAAATCTCAGGACTCTTAACCACGTCATCACTCCCTGTGGAACTCACCTGGTAACACAAGGACCCTACACTGAGCTGAGTGTGACTACTGTGACTACAACCAAAACGAGTGCGTGGGAAGATATTTGGAATTGGAGTGCTTTGCTGGTTCGCTCTAGACGCGAAGTCAGCACAACATGCACCCGGAGCATGGTGTATTTGGCTGTTGCAAGGGTGCAAAGTGTCAGGTGATGTGGACGCATTGCTGTTGGGAATGCGGGACGGTGTCAAGTATTCTCATAAGGATGTTTGTTAACATAAATGTTCCTCTTTCTAATCGGACTTTATAGGTTAGGTCAAGTTAGAGTAGCTTATTGGCCATATTAGGCGAACTGTGCTACGAGGGTCGTTTCGTTTGATAACGATCTCCTATCTAATCAGTCGTAGCAGGATATGCGGTACAGTGATGGTAGCTCAATGTCTAGAATTTGGCCACTCCTTTGAAGATATCACACGGTTGCGTTGATGGTAAGAATCTGGATAGCTTCATCGTGTAAAATGTGATGTATCCGGTCAGTCTAGCTCTCTTAAAACGGATTTTATCGACGATATCTGGCGTGACGACGAATCTTCGGAGACCTGAATCCTGGATTTAAGGCGATCTAAAATGCATTATTGCAGAGAGAACCATTCATTCTAAGAATGGGACTTGAGAAGGCTCCCAAGTATGCCAAGCCCATCTTCCGAACGAGTTCCTCGAGGTAAACGCTGGAGTGTTCTGCAGGAGTATGGGATTGAGGGTCCTCTTTTCGCCTGACTGTTTGTATGCTTAAAACTATAGATCTGCCGTCTAATGGACTGCCCTTTGAACAGCTGTTACTTCCACTTGCAATGCATTGGTCCGGTAGCCGGATTGCCACAGAGTTCTCTGGTAAACTGGCATTAATGAAGGGACCGCGCCTTCTTCCTATTTCGAACCATCAGTGTAGATTTCCCATGCAGTTGGGTTACAGACCTTATCGTTGTTCCATTCTTCTTTTGTGGGGATTAAGGTCTGGTGCTTTATTTCGAAGTCAGTGAAGGGAACAGTCGAGTTTTGTTATATTACCTTGGGATGCATATGTGGCCACAAGTCAAGGTGGGGAGGGGGGGGGGGGGGGGGGGGGGGGGGGGGCGGTGGGAACGGCGGCCGGCTGTCGATGTCGAACATCCATAAGTCGAATAGTCCCAGGTAGGAATGACTAACATGTTTACTGCAAGAACTATACTACAACCCACACGTAGACCTTTATGATCCATTGTGCTGTCACTTTCGAACTTATTGGAGTTCCCCTGTTTTCGAAAAAAATTGTATACTCAGATATCTTGTTGGAGCAGTCTAAGCGGGTAGCTTCGGGGTCGCGGAGGAGGACGGCGAGGACCACTGCTTGTCCCCTCTCTCGTACACCGCCCATTTGCAAATAAAGTTTTTGTGGTTATGAGGTATTTAAGGATGGCTGCGAATGGAAAAGAATAGCCACCTCACCTCCTCAAGTACAGAGGTTGCGCAGTATTGTTTCCACATTCTCCTCATCCCTGCAGCATCTAAAAAAGTAATTTTGGAATATCCATGTCTTCTGGCTTGATAGGCATGGTTAAGTGTCCCATTATTAAGCATATCAGTTGCTAAATTATTCAACTCCAGAAGAGGTTTATTGCTGTTTGAATCTAGTGCAGACCACATCCTTTTCGATGACTTGTAGTTATCTGTGGGCCCTTCTACGGTTGGGGTCGTTATGGCGTTTGCCAATGTTCATGACTATGTCTTGATTCTGTACCAGTGGCACTGCCGACCCAGCATTTATCGTCAACCAAACCAATTATGTTGACTCCTTTAAATAGTATACAGTAGGTGTCCTAGTACCGATCCCTGTGGCACACCCGCTGCAACTTGGTACAACTTTACGCATTTCTTTGTCTCGAAGCTCAGCTTCCTGTTGGAAAGGTAGCTAGCTTCTGGCAAGTACTCTCCCCAAATTGCTGAGTTAAAGGCTTCCTGGATGTCCAACCATGTCACCAATGCGCAGTATGCCTTTGTTCCCCGTCGCCAGCTGTATCCACTTATCGTTTCCACTTCTTCCTCTTCTTCATTTGGCGCTACACTCCCGGGGTACCTGGGACCTGGGCCTCAACCAACAAGCCTCTCCAGCTAGCACGGTCTCTGGCTAGCTGTCTCGGGTCGCACGCCATGTTGGTTGAGGTCCTTCTCCACCTGGGTGCGCCACCTTAATCGCGGGCGTCCTCTGTTACCTTGTCCCTCGGGTTCGGAGTCGAAGACTCTTCGGGCTGGAGCAGTGTTATCCATGCGCTCTACATGGCCTTGCCATTCTAGGCGTTAGATCCGAAGACGCCTGACCAGACTCATGTCGCTGTAAAGCCCGTTAAGTTCGTGGTTGAATCTTCTCCTAAACCGTCAACGCAAACAGAACCAAAGATCGCACGCAGAACTTTTCTCTCGAAGAGACCAAGGACTTCCTCATCCGCTTTTGAGATTGTCCATACCTCCGCGCCGTACAGCAGAACAGAGATGATCAAGGTCTTATGCAAAGTCAACTTCGTCCTTCGAGAGATAGCTCTATTAATCAATGGCCTCTTGAGCCCGTAGAAACAGGGATTGGCAAGGGTTACTCTGCGTTTGATCTCGGTACTGATGTTGTTTGTACTGTTTACTGCGGAGCCGAGGTAGACGAAGTCCTTGACTACCTCGAAGTTATAGCTGCCCATTGTGACGCTCTGTCCAAGACGTCGATGTTGTGTGTCCTTTCTCGATGACAGCATATACTTCGTTTTGCCCTCATTCCCCGCTAGACCCAGAGCCGCCTCCGCCTCAATGCCAGCAAACGCCTCATTGACGGCTCGCTGTGTTCTCCCAATCACGTCAATGCCATCCTCGTATCCTTACTGTTGTACGGACTTTTGGAACACCGTGCCTCTAATGTTGGCGCGTGAGTCTTGCACGATCTTCTCCAGGATGATGTTAAAGAAATCACATGACAGCGCGTCGCCTTGTCTAAGACCATTTTTGCCATTGAAGGTCTCGGTGAGTTCTTTAACGACCTTGATGGAGCAACAACGATTCTCCATCGTCATCCTGCTCAGTCTGACGAGTTTGGCAGGGATGTCAAAACTAGACATGGCGTTGTATAGCTCGTCCCTATGCACGCTGTCATATGCGGCCTTGAAATCGACGAATAGGTGGTGGGTGTCGATCTGCATCTCTTGGGTCTTTTGCAGGATCTGCCGTAGTGTGAAAATCTGGTCGATGGTGGAAGCCACACTGAACAGATATTTATAAGCGGTCAGGCGCTCACACAAAACGGCAGAGAGGATATTAAAGGCGATGTTGAGCAGACTTATCCCCTCGGTAGTTGGCGCAGATGAAGGAGTCTCCTTTCTTGTGGATCGGGCAAACGATACTGAGGTTCCACTCGTCAGGCTTGCTTTCCTCTGACCATATCTTACAGATGAGCTGGTACATGCGCCCAACCAGAGCATCTCCAGCTGCCTTAAAGATTTCAGTGGACAGTCCGTCCGCACCGGCTATCTTGACCGTATCTAAGTCGGGGGGACGGAATTCTCGTTGATCATCGTTCATATTGAGTGGGACACGGTATTGGTGTCATCATCGCCGTTCAACAGTCTGCAGAAATGATCCTTCCAAATTCACAGTATCGACTGCGACTCTACTCTTAGTTGTCCATTCTCGTCCCGGCAGACTTCTGTCCGAACCTTATATCCACTGGATAGCCGTTTCACCCTCTGGTAAAACTTTCGGACATCGTTCCTGCCATAGCTCCTCTCGATCTCCTCGATCGCGCGCTTCTCGTGCTCTTTCTTCATTCTCCTGAGAAGCCGGGTCTCGTCCCTTCGTCTCTGTTCGTAGAGCTCACGACCAGCTGTCGTTGCAGCGTTGCTTTGTAGGCTTCCAGCTTCGCTGCATGTGCCAGCCTACACTCGTTGCCAAATCATGTCAACTCCTGTTTCAACTACTGCCCTTATAACAACGAAAGTTGACAGCGATTTTCTAAGTCCGTAGTCTGACAAGGCTCATTTTTTCCTCTGCTACCGCTTAAGGCCGATTGTCCGTTCCAGGATCTTCCCTGATGGGTCTAGTAGGCAAATTGGGTGGCTGGCTTAAGAAAGTTTCACCACTGGCTTTGTTCTGAAACAACTGATCAGGAACACCTGAAACTTGGTGCGGTTGAGGGGCCAACCTAGTGTGAGCGAGACTTGGTCGCAGACTCAAGCTCGCGGGAAGCAGTTGAGTTCATACCACCCTGTCTTTGAGTTTATCACGACAAATGGGGGTAGTCGAACGCTACTCTGGGACGTGAATGGTAGGTGATTCAAATCAAGGAAGGAAACCGGGTGGCGTCTCTTTAGATCGGCCTCACATTTCATCAAGTTGGAGAAAATCTCCACAAGCACGAACCCAATTGGTACTTGAGATCCCACCTCAAGGCAGCGAGCAGGACGCCAAAGGTGAATGGACTCAGGTAGGAGATCTCGAACGTACGCCACATAATCAACTCCCAAGAGTGAATTACAACTCATTTGCTGATAAAAGCGATGCCCATCCGTGTTGATGGCGAACTTTCTTCGCCACGCTTCCGTGATACACCGAAATTCTTGGAAGGGTTCGATTTCTTTTCGAGCAAGTGAACTGAAAGCGAAAAAAAAACAAACAAAAACCGAGAAAAAAAATAAGACATTTTGACACACGCGACTTGGCGCGGCTTGAAAAATCTGTCAAAATTGAAACAAAGACAATTCCTTCATGTCAACGTCACGAAGATAAGTCTTTTCGGAGCTGTTCACAAGGTTTGGCCACCGAATTCTTATGAATTTATTTCAAACTGTAGTCGATCGTGCCTCTCAGATACACGGATATGCGCACAAAAATGCCCGTTTGTATGTGTGAACACACTTGTTTATTAAAATTGAAATTACGTGACGTGATGCTATCGGTCGGACATCTGGAATATGGTCGTTTGTTTACGGCGAGCGCGAGCGTAGAGCGAGCCGAACCTTTGGCAAGCCAGTTGACATGCTCGGCCGCTAGATTCATCAGAAACATGTTCCAGTACAAGTCATGTAAATTATTACAATTTTCGTTGAAGTCACTGTTACTAGGTTAATATGAACAAACGAACGAATATCTGCTGTGTATCTGCTGCGGCTGCTGCTGCTGCGACACAATTTGAATTGCTTTTTGGACGTTTAGAACGTTGCCGGGTATTGTATCTTATGTGAGGTTTCTGCTTGTGCTTTGTCGGACCGCACAAGAAGCGAAGGCTACGTACGTGCATGGCGTGTGTTAATTCGAAGACATGCTGCGTGCGCGTAGACAAAGATACCCGCGAATGTACAAGGTGAAATCTAAACTCCCATGTGCTTGAGGGAGGGGCGATAGGGCTTCGCGGAACCCTTTAGATTACAAGACTCTTTTTTTTTTTTTGGTTTCCTCATTCATTTAAAAGGGCATTGTCTTCGGTGACACTTTTCGAAACGGAAGCGCTGTTTCTTCAGAAAACCCTCAGCGATACGTGGGTTCACGGGAGCTTCGTTGTAAGATTTCGTTCTTGGAGATTCTTACAAAGTTGCAAATCTACATGCTGTAAGAACCCCAATTTGAGTGTTTTTTTGGTTCAATGGGTGGACAGTGCCCTCTTTATTGCCGCACACGGATTGTCATGTTGTGAAATTGTAACATCACTTTAGAAGCAATTCATAGAGAAGGAGCGTAAAAGGTAAGGAAACCCTGGCGGAAAGGTCTTCCGGGCTATTGAAGATCTTCTGAGTTCACTGCCCCTGCTCGGTATCCGATCTTATCTCGGGTATTCTCTCTAAGCCAGTGTCCTTTGCAAGAATGAGAGATGGTATCTGCTAGTACGTGTTTGCCTACGCTCTACATGGCCTAACCAAGTGGGCCAAGAGCCTCACAGAATCTCCAGACACCTTCCTCCGATACCCCTAGTTTCCTTAGGTACTCCTTGAGTCTTCAGCCCCTGTTGGAGACCTGTGAGGATTCCGAGGTTAATCTGGCTCATTTTGATATATGCCTCAAGCCTCTTTCGGTTATGTTGACCCATGAGTTTCTTGGCCCGCTTCATACCATGAGCTTTCTTCCAGATTTCCATTCCATTCCTTCTTTCTAGGTCCCTGAAATCTTCACTAAGGGACAAGGTCTCGTAAATGGTACCGATGCTCCCTGCCTAGCGAGGGAGTCGGCCATTTCATTGCCTTCATTAGCCTCCCCCCCCCCCTCCCCGCCACCCTCACGATTTAAAATTTTGACGATCTTCAATCTGCTGGTAAATGAACATAAATAATTGTTTAGGCTTGTAAAGTAACTTTGCAGAGATGGCATGGGCCTGTGCATCCAGGGCAAAGTTGTTGATTGCTCTCAACTTGGCGAGATCCCAGCAACGATCCCTGTTAAATGCACAGGTTAAGTTGACATACAGCCTTCCCTGGGTGTCCTCGGGATAGCCTTTACAGCAACCGCTAAGAAGTGAACCAATGTACGCAGCGGCTCCCTTGTCCAGGGGTTTAAGCCAGGACCCAGTCCTCCAGGTTCGGGGGTTGCGCGTGGGTTAACTTCCCCACCGTGTAAAAAGAAAAAGATTAGTTCAGAAACGATGAGAAGCCTCAGATACGGAAGACCCTACTGCCATGGACAACGAAATAAGGACAACGATTTTCGGTTCTGCACGTGGAATTAGAGATCCCTGAACAGACCACGTGCAGCCGATGAACTTGCGGAAGCCCTCGAAGCTTATAAGGCAGATATCAGCGCCATTCTGGAGGTGCGGTGGTAAGGGACGGGCAAAAAGATATACTTCGGCGATTGATACAAAGACCGAAGGCAGCGCTTGTTTGTATGCGGATGCGAACAACAAGTTCGAGGCAGACTAAGGCAAGAAGTCTCAAGCTTTAAATAAATAAGCGAGCGCCTCATAACAATCCGCATCAAGGCTACATTCGGCAACATCAGCCTGATCTGCGCCTACGCCCCAACGGAGGATAAAGATGACGACAGCAAAGATGACTTTTACGATCTCCTAGAAAGAACGTACGATCAATGCCCCAGCTACGACACCAAGAGCGTTCTAGGAGATTTCAACGCAAAGCTGGGCAAGGAAGACATCTTTGCTAGAGTCATCGGGAAGCACAGCCTGCACGACAACACGTCCGAGAACGAACTCAGGCTGTTGGACTTCGTAACGGGCCGAAACCTCTTGGTAGCCAGTACGCGGTTCCCTCACCTCAACATCCACAAAGGGACCTGGCGGTCTCCTGCTCAGTCAACCGTCAACCAGATTGATCACATTGCGATCGACGTCAGAAACTCCTCCAGCCTTCTCGATGTCCGAACATTCCGAGGAGCCAACATCGACTCGGATCATTTCCTTGTTGTAGCCAAGGTAAGAACACGGATATCGATAGGACAACGGAGTAGAGGAAGACCAAGACAGTTTGACGTCGGAAAACTACAATCGCAATTGACCACTAGCAACTTTGCCGATCGAGTCTCCCTGAAGCTCGCAGAGAGTCCAACCCTGACAATGGAACCCTTGTCAAAACGCCATCAGAGAAGCTGCATCTGATGTGCTGGGTCTTAAAACGCCACCCCAAGAAAACCACTGGATTGACAACGACTGCAGGCAGGCACATTCAGAGAAGCAAACAGCATACAAGGCGACGCTGGACAGAAGGACGAGAGCGGCTCGTGAGCTCTACGAAGGGAAGAGCACCGGCTTCTCAAAAAGAAAAAGAAAGAGCATGAGAAGCGCGCGATCGAGGACATGGGGAGGTGTTACGGCATAAATGACGTCTGAAAGTTCTACCAACGGGTAAAGCAACTATCCAATGGATACACAATTCGGACAGAAGCCTGTTGTGACGCAGAGGGACAACTCGTAGTAGATTCGCGGTCGATACTGAGAATCTGGAAGGATCATTTCTGTAGACTGTTAAACGGCGAAGAAGACTCTAATACCGCTGCCAGGCAGAATGTTCCACTCAACGCAATTGACGATGATCGACGAGAATTCCGTCCCCCCGACCTAGACGAAGTCAAGATAGCGATATCGAGACTAAAGTCGAATAAAGCTGCTGGTGCAGACGGACTGTCTGCGGAACTGTTTAAGGCAGCTGGAGATGAGCTGGCAGGACACATGCACGAGCTCATCTGTAAGATATGGTCGGAGGAAAGGATGCACTCATCGGGCTCAGTATCGTTTGCCCGGTCCACAAGAAAGGAGACCCCTTCACCTGCGCCAACTACCGAGGGATAAGTCTCCTGAACATCGCCTATAAGATCTTCTCTGCCGTTTTGTGTGAGCGCCTGAAACCATTCGTCAACAACCTGATAGGTCCTTATCAGTGCGGTTTTAGGCCGGGGAAGTCCGCCATCGAACAGATTTTCACACTACGGCAGATCCTGGAAAAAACCCAAGAAATGTAGATCGACACCCACCACCTATTCGTCGATTTCAAGGCCGCATATGACGGCGTGCAAAGGGACGAGCTATACAACGCCATGTCTAGTTTAGACATCCCTGCCAAACTCGTCAGGTTGTGCAGGATGACGATGGAGAATTCTCGCTGCTCCATCAAGGTCGGTAACGAACTCACCGAGACCTTCAGTGTCAAAAAAGGTTTTAGGCAAGGCGAGGTGCTGTCACGTGACTTCTTTAACATCATTCTGGAGGAGAGCGTGCGAGGCTCACATGCCAAGACTAGAGGCACGGTCTTCCAAAAGTCCGTACAACAGTAAGGATACGAGGATGGGATTGACGTGATTGGGAGAACACAGCGAGCCGTCAATGAGGCGTTGGCTGGCATTGAGACGGAAGTGGCTAAAATGGGTCTAGCGGGGAATGAGGGCAAAACGGAGTATATGCTGGCATCGTGAAAGGACATACAACATCGCCGTCTAGGACAGAGCATGGGCAAGTTAGGTTTGGTTAAGGAAGGGGAGTGTGATGCTAGAACATCACTTCCACTCGAAGGCCTTATGGCCCCTTCATCTGTGGAGTACACATCCTGAATAAACCTATCCTGTGTCACGTGATGGTTTGAACCACCCTGTCCTCTTTACAAATCTTATAAGATCCAATATATCCGCAATTCGCTAGGTCCACAGTCACTGCGAAGAATCTTGGGCCCAGCGAAGCTAGGCGCCGGTTCTGGAGAGCTGGGCAGTGGCAAAGCAGATGTTGGATCGTTTCGGTCTCTTCGCTGGATTCCGCATTCCATTTTCGGAGCATTGCTCCGATGGGGCAGTGTCCTGTTGTCACTCCGACGAGCACACGAATTGAGTTGCGGTCCAATGCCAGGAGCTTCTTTGTTTTGCCGTTGTTGAGCTCTGGCCACGTCGATCTTGTCATGTGACAGTCATCCCTTGCGAACCAAGGCGAGTTGGCTTCTTTAAGAATGGTGTCACTTATGGTTCGGAGTAGTGCACTGATCGGCGGCTGCAGTGATTCGCTGATGACCATTTCAGACCCTTGTCTGGCCAATTCGTCCGCTCTCTCGTTCCCTGCTATTGAGCTTGGCCCGGGACAAAGCAGAGTTTGCTCTTGTGGTGACTGATCTCGCCTCCCTTGATCTCGTCGCGCAGGATCCTATTGACTTCAGTGCAGCGTGGCTGTCAACAAGGATGGTGATATCTGATGGTGGGATATCAGTGTCTTGTATGTGTTTCGCTGCTTTCTCTATTCCCGGAATCTGTGCTTGGAAGACACTGCCCATATCGGGGAGTCTGAATGATTCCTGCTTGTGCAAGGAGTCCGAGTAGAATCCGCCCCCGTCCCTGCATCCATTTTTGATCCATCAGTGTTAAGAGAAGAAAAGCTATAACTTCGAGGCAGTCAAGGGTAAAACAGAACGAACACCTACATCAGTGCAGAGATCAAACGCAGATTAACTCTTGCCAGCCGCTGCTTTTTTGGGCTCAGTTTGGTTCCTGCATCTGTTTCTCAGCTGCGGAAAAATCTGCATTACTTCCCTAACTCACAGGCCTCTACCAACAAGCCCCTCCAGCTAAGGTGCATCCATTCTCCGCGTTATCACCAAGCTGTTTGTGACAATTGCCCACTGTTGTGTATGCTTTAGCAGGGGACACCCTCTGCTCCGTCTCTCTTAACCAGAGCCGAAGACCTGTGTATGGCAACACATACGACTCACGACGCAAAAGTTACTTTGAAGCTAGCAGTACATCGAGGGCCCATTCCCAGCAACTGCAACTAGGTTAGTTTCAAGAATTTACCACGCTCATGATGCATGATTGACCACTTCACTGAACTTGATCCCAACGGCAAAGGGTGCCTGGACCAGATTGGAAAACCAGGCGTATTCACTTTGCTTTCACGGGGATTCGAATCGGGGACCCCACTAGCCGAGGGCAGCCACTTAACCAACTGCGCCATCCAGGCGGCTCAAGCAACAGTTTAGGTTAGGTTGAAGTGGCTGACTGCCGCGCATACAAGCAGCAGACACACTTAGGCCAGACATAGGCCCATTGTGTTACCATGCGGATCTTGGGCTATCTATTCCGCAAACCAATTTGTGCTTTTGATAAAGCGAGGACGAGGGCTGATTCTGATGCTGCTCAGTTCAGCCAGATTAACAAAGGCATGGGTCGGGAGGAGAGAACACTGCAATTACATAGCAAATATTCGATGGTTTCTTCCTCATCCTCGTCCAAGCAGCTTCTACAGAAATCATTGTGGGGAAGGCCTAGTCCAGAGGCGTTAGTTCCGATGGCACAATGCCCTGTTAGAACGCCAATAAGAGATCCGAGATTTGGCCTGCTTAATATGATCAAGCTAAGCGATCGTTTGGGATCGATCATGGGTCAGAGCTGTTTGGTAATGAGGCATCCTGTGCCAGCTGTCCATCTGCGGTTTGTTTGGGCAAGCGTTTCAAGCTTTAGCAGATGTTTAATATTAGCGACAGGCATGGAGGGTGGGTCTCCACCCGGAAAGACCTTTCTAGCGAGTTCGTCCGCTTTGCAATTCTCTGGAACGTCGCAGTGTCCCGAAACCCACATCAGTTGGATGATAAAATACTTGGCAATCTAATTTAGAGATAGGCGGCAATTAAGGGAAGTCTTGGAATTAAAGGTGACTGAATCCAGAGATTTGATCGCTGCCTGGCTATCGGAACAGGTGACGATATCGGTGCGCGATATTACTTTTTTTTCAGCCAGGCCAGGGCTTCCTTAATCGCTATAGTTTCACCCTAAAAGATGCTTGAGTGGTATGGTAGTCGAAGAGATAGCTGGATGTTCAGATCCTTGGAATAGACGCCAGCGCCCACGCCTGCATCCATCTTCGATCCATCTGTGAAGATTCGAAGTGGACCTGCCAGCGTCTGATGTTCAGACTCGCAGTAAGATCTGGGCGGTATGCTGGTTGAGAAACTCTTCTCGTAGAGGAGTTTATGTAGAGCGAGGTCTGTATCAATGCGTAGGATCGTTGAATGTCCAGACCGGAGTTCTTTCCAGCCGCTCAGCAATCTTAATTTCATCGCCGTACTAGCTGTTGTCTATGCTGGCAGGTTAAGGTGTATGCTTATTGCTTCGGAGGAGGTTGTCTTTAGTGCTCCGCTGATACCTGTTACCTATGCATGCCATCCTCTGCACTCGTTCGAGTCTCGTTCAGTCCACCAAATTGCGACACCATATAGCGGTGTGGGTCTGACTACCGATATAAATAGCCAGTGAACCATTCGGGGTTACAGTCCCCATTTGCACCCAATGGCCCTTTTAAAGCAGTAGAGAGCCGTTGAGTCTCAAACTACAACTAACACCCACTTTCGTTCAATGTACCCAGCCGCGTCTACCACACCCTGTAATAGAAAGAAAATGCAGCCAAGGACATCGCCCACTGAACCTGAGGACATAAGAGAGTGAATTCCGAATTAGTTAGTTCTCCAGCTTGGATTCAGAGCACTTCCTGTGGGAATTTCCTGAACTCCAATAAAAGATCGTCGTAAGCAGTCTTAAGCTGGCGCCCAACCCGGGCCCAGACGGATTTCTTTTCAAACTCATCACAATTCCTTGCAAACGATCAATTCTTCTCGAATCCCAGTCACAGTGACAAAACACTGTCAAGCTGGATGGTTAAAGGCTAGATCTAGGCGTCGTCGTGTCGGGCGATGGTTTACCGGAAACAATAAACCCTTGACTCATAAAATTCGCGTTTCCGAACTTAGAAAAAAACGCAGATGTCCTCATAAAACTCAAATGCAGTCCAGCCTAATCCTACGTCATAAACTCGAAGGAGATTAAGTTTTACAAGATCGACGACAGACTAAGTCGCCTGTCGCCGGACGAACTTCACGTGAAACGTGCCAATAAACTCAACTCTCCCGGCTACGCCCCAAACAACCGATTGTCAACAGGTAGACATCCACGCCTGCAGTTACTTTACGACATCTCCTCGTGCACACCAACGAGACGAGTAACCCCTCAAGGACGTCAATAATAAAACCATTCATTCGAGGATTTGCAATTCTAGTCACCCAACGGCGTGGCGCGACGTCCTTCGTCAATTTACCTAATCTGTAGATTCGATTCCGTTTAACTGTAAGTGGACTAACATAAATTTCCCTCCAACCGGGAGCGAAGGAAAACAAAATAAGAGAATCAGGCAATCATAGCACTTCACATTCAACCCCAAACGCCGACTGATGCTCTCAAGTCTGCGTCTGCATGCGAGCGAGTGAAATTGATTAGGGCGACCGAGAGTCAGTTCCTTCCCAAGGGCAGCTGCCAGGATACCCAGACAATGTCTTCTCCCCGAGAATTCATTAAGATGATTTTTTCAACGCCACTGTAGCAACAATGCAAGGATATTTGCATAATTTGATCGTTTTTACTTTACCTCAGCCGCCTGTGCGTGTGTGGATGTGTCTGCCAATCGCACAAGGATTTAATACGTTCGTTCCAACGAAAGGAACATCCCTGGGACCCCTTTGATACACATTTTGTCTACAATGAACAATCAGAAAGAGAGAAGAAAAAAAAATGAGAAACTCTTCCTGGTTGCGATGGGGAAGAAAATTCCCACATAACTTTGCCAGGAGTCTGCTCCTCACACCACAATCTGTTCGAGGAGATCTAAACGAGATGATGTAGTGCGGCGCGACTGTCGCGCAGCACATCTCCTTCCCGAGATGAATGTAATTCGCGGCAACAAGTAGAATAACATTTCTACTTCCTGTATGTCAAGTTCACACAGAAAATCAAAACGATGAGCCAGCCACTGGGCTGAGGACTGCGGAGGGAGCAACGGTCGGAGATAGAGGTAGAGGACAGGGCACAGCACACACAACAGAGGGATGCTGCTCTGGTTTTGTAAGGATTCGCGAGAGATCTCCATTGATGCGGTGACAAACATATTAAGGAGTCTGTTTAGGGTTTATTTTGTATTTTCTTTTTTTTTGGTTTTTTTTTTCCACTGTTGGTGTTCGGCTTTGTGCCGTCTTCCTGGAACACGGTAACGGTTGTGAGAAATGCGAGGCAGGGTTGAATGCGGATGGATGGATTTCGGGAAGTTAGCAAGGTGATTGAGGCAATCTTCAGCCGCTAGGGGAGTCTGCGACAGATTCAATCAATTACTTTGGACTTCCTTGATGGATGCTTGCACTGGCGGTGGAAATTGAATGAGAGTCGTGTCGTGTGTTATGCCAGGGGGAAGCGGTGAGATTGCATTTTGAAGTTTGTAAGCTGGTTTGATTCAAGAACTTCATCGATGTTCGTAATCGCTGATTTTAGGAGTTTCGTGCCTTCGGGGAGCGTGCAGCAATGCAAAATAGAGTGCGGGAATATTGCCCCCGGTATATGAGAAGACGTGGATAACCGCAATATGCAATGACAAGGAGGAACCTGTAACAGATGATAAATGACCAGACATTTTGGAAAATATTTGTGATGATGCCTAAGTGTAGAAGAGAGAAAGGAGACCCCTTTGACTGCGCCAACATACAAAATCTTCTCTGCCGTTTTGTCTACTCTCCTGAAGCCGTTTATAAATAACCTTATAGGTCCACATCAGTGTGGCTACAGGCCACGGAAGTCCACCATCGAGCAGATTTTCACACTACGGTAGATCCTGGAAAAAACCCAAGAGATGCAGATCGACACCCACCACCTATTCGTCGATTTCAAGGACGCATATCACAGCGTGCGAAGGGACGAGCTATACAACGCCAACAAAGTCTAGTTTTGACATTCCTGCCAAACTCCTCAGGTTGTGCAGGATGCCGATGGAGAACTCTCACTGTTCCATCAAGGTCGGTAACGAACTCACCGAGACCTTCAGTGTCAAAAAAGGTTTTAGGCAAGGCGACGTGCTGTCACGTGACTTCTTTAACATCATTCTGGAGGAGAGCGTGCGAGGCTCACATGCCAAGACTAGAGGCATGATCTTTCAGAAGTCTGTACAACAGTAAGGATACGAGGATGGGATTGACGTGATTGGGAGAACACAGCGAGCCGTTAATGAGGCGTTTGCTGGCATTGAGACGGAAGCGGCTAAAATGGGTCTAGCGGGGAATGAGGGCAAAACGGAGTATATGCTGTCATCAAGAAAGAACACACAACATCGACGTCTTGGACAGAGCGTCACAATGGGCAGCTTTAGCTTCGAGGTGGGTAAGGCCTTCGTCTACCTCGGCTCCGCAGTAAACAGTACAAACAACATCAGTACCGAGATCAAACGCAGAGTAACCCTTGCCAATCCCTGTTTCTACGGGCTCAAGAGGCAATTGATTAATAGAGCTATCTCTCGAAGGACGAAGTTGACTTTGCATAAGACCTTGATCATCTCTGTTCTGCTGTACGACGCGAGGCATGGACAATCTCAAAAGCGGATGAGGAAGTCCTTGATCCCTTCGAGAGAAAAGTTTTGCGTGCGATCTTTGGTCCTGTTTGCGTTGACGGTTTAGGAGAAGATTCAACCACGAACTTAACGGGCTTTACAGCGACATGAGTCTAGTCAGGCGTCTTCGGATCTAATGCCTAAGAAGGCAAGGCCATGTAGAGCGTATGGATAACACTGCTCCAGCCCGAAGAGTCTTCGACTCCTAACCCGTGGGACAACGTAACAGAGGACGCCCGCGTTTAAGGTGGCGCACCCAGGTGGAGAAGGACCTCAACCAACTTGGCGTGCGACACTGGAGGCAGCTAGCCAGCTTGTTGATTGAGGCCCAGGTCCACCCCGGGAGTGTATCGCCAAATAAAGAAGAAGAAGAAGATGCCTAAGTGTTTTGCCAATTGAAGGGCATTTCTGGGCTGTGTATAGGGTGATGGCATGTAAGGTCATCCCCCTTCAGTAGCCTGCCACTTCGTTATAAATTCCAGAAAAAAATAGTAAACGCCCAAGTTTATTTTTCATGAGTTTTTTTTTTACCTGTAAGCCTAACTGTTCTTCTGTCTGGAGGCAAAATTATTTGCCAAGCCGATGCAGCTGCTGGTTATCTTGTTAAAGTCTGGTTGCAGTTGCCGTAAGTATCGATTATGTGACTTTTCCATAAAAAAAATGAAAAGTGCTATAGGGTAAAGGCACTAGTCGTCGGTCACCTAACTTTTTTTTCCACTTTGCTCTTGTCCAGTTACTAAAGCATTTTATGAGAAAAACTTACTTACTTATATCTTATGATTGTTGATGGTCCGCTTCCAGTCATCAAGACCGAGCTGTCTTGCATCCGCGATTACTTGGTCCTTATACCGGAGATTCGGTCTTCTTCTTTATATCGAACTAGGTGGCGCGGATTCGAAGGCACTCTTTGCTGGAGCGCTGTTATCCATTTGAAATGAAAAATTTCCTTAGTGCTGGATAGTTCATTTATCGAGGAAGGCTCAAGGTTCGAAGGAAGGAAGGAAGCATCAATGAAAAATGTTGCAAAAACGACAGCAAATTATTCCTTTATGAGAGCTTCCATTGCGTGTGATGAGTAAAATGTTTAAGTTAAGCAAAAAATGTTTAAGTTTACCAACCTTTTTTACGGTAATCAAATTTGTTCGAAATTAATATGCTTTATCCAACCGCGATGACTGATATTCACGCGGACGAAGTCGCGGGGAACAGCTAGTGTCATGATAAACCACAGAGGTTTGGGGATATTTGGTGGTCTAAAGTCGATTTTCAGAACCCGCACTGAAAGACGGCTACAGACACAGTACAATGGACAGGACCTTATAAGCGACGTTGAGCAAGTAGTTACATGTCTCTATAGTTGTTGCAAGAGGTCGCATTTTCTCTTCTCAAATTCAGTTGAACGGGTGCATGCCCACTACTAGAGCCTTTCTCTAATTTTTCACATTTAAAATTTTTGAAATTTGTCCCGACTTTTCAAACTAAGTGGGAGGAGTGCTTCGTTGAGTGGCGTTGCGTTAGAATTTCTTCGTATTCTATCACTCTCGCCTGGTCACTCCACAGCGCCATCTTTTCTTGCGGTTCAGTAATAAAACTATCCCTACAAATTCGAAGAGCCTATAGCTGGGGCCCATTCACGCTTTCAGACCGCTGAGTAGGTGGGAAGGTGTGGGTAAGAAGGGTGAACTTACGGCCTTGCGGTCGTGGCTTGCTTAGACTAACGTGTTGAGTTCGGGGAGACTACCATGCCATGAGACATATTGTCTTCAACTCAAAGAGGTTTCGTCTTCTTCTCGAACCTGGAGGCTCGGATTCGAAGACCTTCTTAGCTGGAGCATTGTTGTCTCAGCATTGCACTCGATGTGGCCGAGCCAGTGCAGTCGACGGATTTTTTCGCCTTTCGGACTACATCCACATCCTGGTACAGCTCGTCCTCGCCTTCCTTCCTCGCAGAACGAGACGTAGAATTTTTCTTTCGAAGGCACCAATCATCAACTTCGCAGTTTTGCTTATCCTCCAGCTTTCGGCTCCATAAAGCAGAAATGGCAAAATAAGGGTTTTGTAGAGCATGGACTTAGCCCCTCGAGTCAGTTGTTTTGACAAACCGAAGTAACACCGGTTGCCAAAGGCGGCTCTACGTCGGATCTCCACAGTGATGTCGTTTGTGGAGTCTACGTTTGCCCCGAGGTAGACAAACTCCTTTACTACCTCGAAATTGTATCCGTCGATTGTAATATTTTGTGTTGTGTGATGGATCGTGTTTTGGTCGACAGCATATACTTAGTTTTATTTGAATTATCAATGTGCGCTGCAGCAAAACGGACGGAAATTACGGTTTTTTCTCAACCATTTACACACAACGTGGAGGGATATTAACGGATTCATAAAAAAAGTTCTTGGTAATCCCATCTACGTATATGCGCGCGATGTTCACTTGTAGTGCAAATTGAAGTCAATCTTCATGAGCCATGAACAAAATTAGCCTATCTTGGAACACATTATGTAATTAGTCTAGTTCTGAAATTTTATCTAAATCGGCTTATCCGTTCAGAAGTTCAATATTCACAATTTCACCAAAATTGAATGATTGTGTGCATCTGTGTATATGTACATGCATAGATAGTTGGGGTATGGCAAAATAAGAAAAGTGCGAAAATGGTTTGGTGACTCAGGCAGTCGTTCGTATATGTTCGATTGAGACGTCGAAAAAAATGAATGGTTGCGCCAAAGCAAAATATGAAAAATGTGTGTGAATATATGAAAGTTACAACACACTGAGGGATGGTTGATAACCACGACTACGCGACTTGAAATGGTTTCATACCGGACTGATGCAACCACCCTTATTTTGAGAATCTTATTCCCGTTTAAAAAGTGCTCGTAACTTCCGAACCGTATGTCGTGCCACATTCAGCATTTAAATTTTAGAATGATTTTTGTTGAAAATTTCAGAGCTCTGCGACGTGTAGTTTCGAAGCCTTTGTCGGTCAGACACACAAACTTTCTGCTTTATAGTTAAGATTCAGAATATCGAATTCTAGCTCACCCCTTTTACATGTCGCTGGGGTCAAAATTAGCCGATTTAAAACTTTAAACACGTTCCCTGAAAAAAAAAGAAAACAAAACTTTTGGGCTTTTCCTAGTGACCACAGATGCTGATGATGTACAGTGGACTCCCCCTAAGTCGAATCGTCACGGGATGACATAATTCGAGTTAGGGAGAGATTGACTTAGAGAGAGGTTTTTGTAAGGAAAATTGAGGGAAATGTATGTAAAATATGCCGAAAAAGTTCGAGTTAGGGAGAGAGTTTCGACTTAGGGGGAGTTCGACTTAGGGAGAGTCCACTGTAGATGACCATCCATCCAGAAAAAAAAAGGCAATCTTTTTAATTTTGCATAATATATTTTTATTTGAACGTTGTATTTTTTTTTTGCTACGACATCTTAATTAAATAGAAGTTCTGTTATAATACTTATTTAATATTGATTCATTTCATATATTAACAATATTTCAATTTTGTTCTGTTTACATATATATTCTTTCTTTTTTTGTACGGGAGCAATTGTGATTTTCTTCTTATTCATTTTGAAAGTTTTACAAAAATAATGTTTCGCATTTTGCAGCTATTACCACGTTTATTAACATTTTTTTTTCTTTAAAAGGATATAAACACAAGAACCTATACATTTAACTATTCGAAGGAATTTACTATTTTTATTCGTTTTTTTTTTTTGTTTCTTCTTCACTTTAATTTCGGATTAATCGCTGCTCGCTTTGTTTGTTTTTTTTTTGTTTAAACATTAAAAATAAAATGTTATAGCATCTGTTTAATTTCTAGGTCTCTGCGATGGATTGTGGATCGTCTGAGATTGAAATGAAAAGAAGATGCGTTTTGTTTTTTGTATTCAGTGTTTGTAGAAATGGGGCGCCACAGTTTTCTTGAAATACAATACATTTTTTATTTTTCGTTTACATATACATACATATATAATTTGTTTGTTTTTTTTTTACAGATATATATAACTATGATTAGCTTACAACTATCAATATCTCTTGAGTCGCTGAGGTACACGTGTTCCTATTATTTTTTCTTTTCTTTTTTTTTTATTTATTTATCAGTGAAATTGTTTAATTGTTTTTGTAATATATATATAAAAGAAAACGAAAACAAAACGAAAAACTTCAGTTTACATACAAATATTTATAAATTATTTATTTCTTATAGTTTCATAAAGTTTAAACAACATTTATTGCTTCAGCATACAAACCTTATACAAATGAGACTGCTCTCGAATGTGTGTCCACTTACTTTGACAGTCCAGCACACGCACACTCGTGCGTAGCCCCACTTAGACTCTTATTGATTCTTAAGTTTCTTGTTCATTTTTTTTTTCTTTTTAGCTAAACATTACAAGGTCAAACTACGTTTAAATTGAAGATTTATTAATTAAAATAATTTTCTAAACACAATGGTTTTTCGGTTTTCTTTTTTGTTTCATTTATGGTTACCCTTGCCCGATCGGCACTCAACACCCCGCCCTGGCATCATTGTGTGGAATTTGTGAAAATGAAATTTATCTGTTTATCTGAGCATTTAACTATCTATTTTACGTCTCCCGAGCCACTGTCTGCTTATTTATTTTCTTTCACTTTGACAGTCCTTTTTCGGTTTGTTAATCTGAATGAAGTCTTGTGATTGCGAAGGGGGAGGGGGGCTGGGTCGAGTGTCCGGGGTGTGTTTTGCTATACTTTTTAAGTATTTTTGTTTGTCTTAATCGAAATGTTACATCTATGTACAACCCTTAAATTAAATGTTTAGTTAGAGATATGTTCTAAGTATCATTTTGCTTTTCATTTATTTTGGTTTGGTTTTCTTTTGTTTCTCTTAAATCAATTCAAATAAAGTCTACAAGATAAAAAAATTGCACGTTTCATCCTTTCATTGAATAGAATGTGATATAATCGTTAAAATCGTTTGTCTGTTTATTCGCGTGTTTTCTTATCCAAACATAAGAAAAGATATATTTTCTTTTTCTCTCTTATTGATTTGTTGTCACGTGGATGAGACTATGTTTCGGTTTTTCTTTTTTGGCTTTGTAAAAGTTGCATTGAGGTAGATAACTTTGTTTCTTTGCTTTGATATGAAATTTGTCATTGAGATAAATTTAAATTTATCCTGAGGTAGATATGTATTTGTAAGTTTCGTTTGTTTTTTTTTTTTTTTTTTTTGTTTGGAAGCTGGGAGTTGTTTTCTTGCCAATTTTGTTACGTGTGCATTGAACCCTTTCTGGGACATTCTGTGGGCAGTGGACGATGCAATAGTGAACAAAGGGAATTTCGAATTTGGAACTGCTGCAGATGTCGTAATGACCTAATGATTATGCAGACATTAATGGTGGGGTAAAATGAATTGGGGATAATAGTATTCACATGGGTGGAGCTACAGCCTGGCACTAGCTTCTACAACAACCGCTCGTGTTGTGCGTACTATCGTTCTCTCACGAGTGGCCATTGCTAACCATTGTCAGTGATTCAAAAAATATGGAGTCGTGAATTATGGAAGTTACGCTATGTCTTTCCACCGAACTCGAAGTTTCATCTATTTCCTCCAAACCTCCCAAGTTTTGGCATACATCCTCGTGGCCATTGTCATTGATCATTGTCAATGACTTAAAAGAGAAAGTTAATCTTTCTCGCCAAGCCTCCCAAGTTTTGCCATAAATTTACGTGGTTTCGAACCCGCTTCGAGAGTTCTCAATTTTTTAAAGTGAAAATTTGAAGACCGTTGGGCTATACTCGACCTTCCTTTCCAACTTCCAGTTTGGAGAAGTAAAGGCTGTTTTTTTTAGAAGCTGACAACTTTAAACTGGCAACTTTGCTTTCTGTGACAGCTGATTTGACAGTTCTCGGTTGTTTTTGAGGTGAGTTGGGTTTGACTCAAGCTGGAACGTTTACAAGTTTTTTGATCTCTGCATTGAGTGATCTCTTCACTGTTACAGTAGTCTTGTGTTCATTTTCACCCTTTTTTCTGGTTACATTGGACCCTCTCTGAGTCGATCAAAACACGGTATCCAGTGAAAATTCTACTTAGGCGAGGTCCCCTGTATTTCCTATCAACAAACAGCTGTTTTGCCCGCCACTTCAAAATTGAAAGCTAATGACATTTGAAAACACTTCAAACTCGATGGGAGCGGCGTATTTAGGTTTCAATAAAAGCTCATTCAAACCTCGAGGTTTTGGTTCGGTGGGAGCATAGCATTACTCGAATCTGACGAATCACGAAGTGTAGCAGTCATCGCACCTATTCACTAAGCTACGGCGACCATTTGACGATTTCAGTATCGTAGGGGAATATTCAAGGTGTTTGTTATAATGTTATCACGTTTTTACAATTGAGTACAGGATGCCCTCTCTCGAAGGACCAAGCTAAAATTATATAACCCCTTGATCAGCCCTGTCCTGCTCTATGGCGCGGAGGCATGGACAATCTCAAAAGCGGATGAAGACGCTCTTGATCTTTTCGTGAGAAAAGTTCTTCTTGGTCCTGTTTGCGTTGATGGTTATTGGAGAAGAAGATTCAACCACGAAGTGTACCGGCTGTACAGCCAGGCGTCTACGGATTCAACGGCTAACATGGCTAGGCCATGTAGAGCGCATGGACAACACTGCTTCTAGCCCGAAGAGTCTTCGACTCGAAACCAGTGGGACAACGCAATAGAGGGCGCCCACGGAACCGATTGTCCGTGGACCGACCACAATCCAGGTGGGGAAGGACCTCAACTGACTTGGTGTGCGCAGTTGGAGATAACTGCTGGTTAGGCTTTTTGGTTGAGGCCCATGTCCACCCCGGACCACAGCACCACCAGAAGTAGAAGAAGAAGAAGGGGTATATTCGGCCTGAGAATTCTAAACTGGCACCATTCTTTTCTGTGACAGCTGATCTGACAGATCTTGGTTGTTTTTGTGGTAAGTTTGATTTCACAACCCATCAGGAATGGACTCACGCCGTGGCATAGTTCACAAATTGTTCAAATTTACTCTAAAAAAAATGGTTCAATCCGGGAAACTCAATCGAAAGCCAATGCCAAACACCATTTCATCAAGAAAATTCCACCGTTTGGTCCGCTTTATTGGTGGGATGTTCCAGTCAGTGGTGAGCGGTACAGAGACATGATGGCTAACATTTTCATGATTTGGACCATATCCACAGAGGTCTTGGAATTTTACCAGTTCAAGATGAAGTTTGCTTATAAACGTAAGCGCCGCTCTGCAGTTTACCCGATCCCTGAAGAAACTAATGTCTTAAGCCGACTTCAAACGACTAGACCCCTTGATCTAATCTCGTACGATAGTCTACACTGGCGGATGGTTGTGGTGTTAGCAGGAACTTTGACTGGAGATTTACCTGAATTGTATCTAGATCATGAAATACAAATTACTGGTTAGTTGCTTTACTTAGTTGTGGTCACAGCATTTAAATAGAGGTGGTTTTAGTGAGTAAGAATCTATCTCACTTTTTTATGTGCGAAATTTCGCCATAGTGTCTTGTCGAAGATTTTCAACTTGGATTTGGACAAACAATCCACGCGGTAGTGCCGATGTTACGGGCAAGATTAAGCTGAAACTTGTCATTGTATTGTTCTTTTTTTGCGATTGCGTTTCATTAAAAATTCCAAAGCCACAATCGGCCCCAGTGGTGACCATCGATTTATAAATTCTTCAAAACTCTCTCTAACTTCAGCCAGTTGAGGTCCCCAGTTCACAACAGCCGCATAAGCGGACGATGTGGTCGTCCTTATTTCAGGGAAGTATCAGTCATAGACTAATGTCACTTAATACAAATTGAGTGCGAGTGTTTTCTCAGCATTTTGGAGGGAAGACTCCATTTGGTGTGAATAAAGTAAGTTTTGTTGAGTTACGCGAAAACATTAGATGTAAACTTCACTTGCATATTTCGACAGTTGAGTGTTGCCTACATTTTGGTGTGAATTAAGATTGAATGTATTGAGTTGAAGAAGTGTGAATTGGAGGTAACTTCAAGAGAGAAAAAATAAAAAAAAAAACATTTTGTTTTGGAAGATAAATATCTTGACGAATTAAGGGAAATCTGGAATGTAAGAAAACATTTATCCGTGCTTGCTGCAAAGAACCCAAACTACAGACACGTTGCTTTGGCAGCTGTAGCTCTTTGCTTTTGCACAACACTTGCCAAACTGTCTGATCTACGAATCTCAATGTTTGCACAACTCCTACTTGGAATCCCGGCTTACCAATGTATCGAAGGAATATTTTCATCTTCTCAATTCTTGGTGTGGCACCGCCGGGGTTTTCTTTACCTCCCTTTCCCGCCAACCTTAAATTTCAAGAACTCTGGTTTTCAAACTTGAAGAGAAAGAGTATACTTTGAGGAACATTTTTATTCAAACCGAAATGAGTGTTCCCCTTAACTTTATGAGACTTCACTCTGACCACTCTGGGAACACTCTGATCCCTTAGTTTCACTCAATAACAGACGCAGATCCAAGGACTGAACAGGAAGATACATTTCTGAGTTTAAAGACTCCTGAGCCCAGCTTCTTCAGCACCTAACCCTGTTGTGCGTGTTATAATTCGTTCACGAGTGGGTGGGACCTACACTTTTAGCCAAGTTTGAGAAGCTTTATCTTGATAGGAATGCATTTTGAGAGTTCAAGAATTATGAATTTAGGTAAATTCGGGGATCGAACCTGGCACCCTCTGCATAGGAATTGACGCATAAACCCACTACGACACGAAAACTCACAGGTCGTCTGTCCAACTATAAATGGATTTGAACTTTAAACATTAAAGCAATTTCGGCAATAGAAATCAATTCCAAGCTAGAGCTGAAGGTTCTTGGTACGTAGCACTCGTGAGGACATAACCGGAACTGAGTTAGCCTGACTAGATTCACCTCTAGTTGATACCAAGGTGAAACTGGATCATAAAATAATGGATTTAGCTAGTGGAAGACCGTGGAGACCTCTCGAACATTATGGCCTAAGTTCAAAAGGACGAAGACCGACATACTTCTCCAATGCAGCAGGATCCTGCTGAAGATGGGAGGCATTATCAGGAAAGAGTGCTTGGACATAAAACTAAGAAGGCTACAGAGGACTCTCTCCAAATACCCTTTTTTCGCTGTTAACCCACTGTTCGGCGTGGCCCCACCACGTCTAACCCAAATATGTGTTTGAACAATTCACAACCAGGCCGATTGCATCTCCGAATCCACTTGCAGTCCACATCGACCTTAAGAACGCACGCAAAAAATTGCCAAAATAAACAACAACTCCAGCTTGACACAAAAAACAAATGAACACAAACAAAACTCAGCTTTTTCGTTTCATGCTGATGATCCTTAAAAATAATTAAATAGGTTCCCTACAAACCATTTATTGCAACATGTAGTTTCATTTTGTTTCTTCACTCTCTCTCTCTCTCTGTTTTGATTGTTTGATTGTATTGTGTTCAATTGGCGATAAACTCTTAAGTATACAACAACTTGATATGATTGCATCACTTCACAAAATGCTAAACTATACGAAAACTAAACGAAAAAAAATTGATTAACAACAAAATTTGTATCGTTATTGCGCGTCGGTGAAAGTGTACTACGAACTAAAATAGAATACGTTACACAACATAACTTGTGTGTGCTCTCTCGGGGGTTTGGTTTTAACTTACGGCTACAAACTTTACGGTCATCCCTGTTTTTTTGTTTTGTTAAATCTTATTAATTATTCCGGTTCTGCTCCCCGTGTTGTGTTGTCAGCGTGGACTGTGGAAGCGGCTGAATCGTGCTCCAAGTGCTGCTGCGACAGGATCTCATTTGCACTCTGAAAGGAAATGGAGAAAAGCAAAACAAGAAAAATTGGTAAAATTTAAAAATGAAATTAAGTTTTTTTTTGTGATTTTGAGAATGCGCGACATGGTCGAAGACGAGGCGATCACTGTTCCCGAGCTTCCTCATCGTTGGCTTTGAAATGCCGCCGCCTACGTGCAGATTGCGTGCTTCAGACGGACACGACTGATGAACGAGACCCGTTACCCAAATCGATGGCTTGGATCTTAAGGCTTCGATATTGTACCTGTTTTGCTGGTTGACCTTTTCCGATTGCCAAGCCAACATAAATCGTGGCTTTTTGATTTCTGACCCTGCATCGATTTGCTAACAAAAATGTAGTCATTAAGTGTCAAGAAGTATGACATTTCGTTTATATTTGTTGGAAATTGGGTGTTTCTGAAAATTCGAGTTCGCAGTTCTCTGCTCAGATGGCACTTTAAAGATTCATACGTTTATCATTTGTTTTTGACTACCCAATAGTCCATGCACCACTCCACCTGAGCAAAGTGTTGGTTAAGGCTAAAGCAACTCAGACTTCTTCCATCTTTGGCCCAACTCTGACAGGACCTGACAAACATCCCCAAACCATGGCATTTTCATGCTCCTATTGTTGGTCGAAATAAACGGCTTCTTAACGACATGATGACAAACTAGGCACAGCTCTTCGGCGAATTGCCCGAGTGCTTACTTACTTAGGTGACTAATTTGTATAGCCCTTAGAAGCAATTTACCGTCTCGGTGTTACAATTCGTCGTCCACCTCGAAGTTTAGTAAAGTTGCTTTAGTCTTGGCCACCCAATGAATTAATACAGATCTGTCAATTTTTTGAGTTTTTCTTTGAACAAGTCGATCATAAAGGCCAACGATATGTAGGAGGTAGCGGAAGCCACATCACCTCCGACAAGAAACCCTGATGATGGCGAGTGTGCCCAGAAGACGTACAACCGACCAAAAGGCACCGCAATGGAAAACAAAAGTCAACGCAAGAGGAGTACGGGACTAGATGAAAGGAGGAGAATAAGCTTCTAAGCCTGAAGAAAGTGTTCCTCATGACATCTCACCTTAAGGATATCGAGGAATTTCTGGGACGGAACCACACAACAACACACAAGCTCTTCGAAGTTGTCTCCAGTCGACGAAGTAGTCCTCGAACCTAGCTTCGAAGAAGTGCCGACTTCCATGATCCATGAAAAAGCTGACGAAGAACAAAACCGCAGGCTCAGATGATAGCTCCTTAAAAACGGTGACGATGTTCCGGTAGCTGGCATGCACCAGATCGTTTACAGAATTTGGGAAGACGAAAACAATCCCGACGGCTGAAACCCCATCGCCAAATCCAAAACCCATCGTAACAACTATAGAGATACATCCGTGGCCAAAATCGCTTCGCCTATAAGATCCTCTCCAGCGTACTGTAAGAACGTCTAAAGCTGCTGTTTTGCACCGGACTAGTAATCCTGTGACCATAGACTTAATATTCACACTAAAGCAAATTCTGGAGAAGACTAGCGAGTTTCCGCCGTATTCATGGCAAGGACCTATTCGAAGCGATTGCCGACTGGCCCAAGGATCTCCGAGCCGTTTACGACCAGCACTGGATTTCGGCTGCCATGGGACTTCTTGAATCTGGTACGATGGACAGCTGTTAACAATGAATAGTCAGTCCAACGGATTGGTTATAGCATGTTGCATAGTGGGCGAAATGCCTAGCAACGTATCCCAAAAGAACTCTAAGACTGCTGCCTGTGACAAACCCAGTAAAATATTTCTTTCCATCACTGGCTCATAACTCAGACCAGGCGAACTGATGGAACTTGTTTCAAGTTGCATGCTGCCAGAATATACAGTGGATTCGGCTGTATTTGTACACATTCGGGCTTAAATTTTGTGTACCAGCTAAGAGGGTCTTCGAATCCGAGCCTCCTAGTTCGAGAAGGAGTGGAAGACCGAATCTCCGGTATTAAGACCAACTAAACGCGGATGCAAGTTCAGTTTGGTCTTAATGACTGGAAGAGCGTGTCCAGGACCGTCAGATGATCCTCCACGGGTCGTATGCCTGATAAGTAAGTAAGTACCAGTTAAGAGGCTGCGATGTTCCAAGTAAGCGGAGCCTACTGTATTTGTTTCGATTTAAATGACGATGAGCAGTCTTCGATTGTATCAAGTTATGTGCTTGTTTTTCTGACAGGATTCGACCATGGCATTTCCCTTGATCTAGAGCACAAGGACTTTGTGGACCCTGATGATTCATGAGTCCAGGCAGGCCTCTACGGGGCTAACACCACGACAGGTAACGATGGTGGCCATGGGTAACTTGTCTAATTAAACATAAAGCAATCCGTCTTAGTAAACCCAGAAATTATTTGAAGTGGTGAAGACTAGAGGAAAAATCGATCGACTAAGGAAAGTGCAAGAACGACTGGATGGCGCAGTTGGTAGAGTGCCTGCCCTGGTAAGCGGAGCCCCCGGTTTGAATCCCAGTGAAAGCAAAGTTAATACGCTGTTATTTGGTTTTTAAATCTGCTCCATTTGCCGTTGGGATCAAATTAACGGCACTAACGGTCGCCGTTCTGAACAAACAACATCAGTACCGAGATCAAACGCAGAGTAACTCTTGCCAACCGCTGTTTCTATGGGCTCAAGAGGCAATTGAGTAGTAGAGCCATCTCTCGAAGGACCAAGCTGACCCTATACAAGACCTTGATCATCCCAGTCCTGCTGTACGGCGCGGAGACATGGACAATCTCAAAAGCGGATGAGGAAGTCCTTGGTATTTTCGAGAGAAAAGCTCTGCGTGCGATCTTTGGTCCTGTTTGCGTTGACGGTTTTTGGAGGAGAAGATTCAACCACGAACTGTACGGGCTGTACAGCGACATGAGTCTAGTCAGGCGTCTTCGGATCCAACGCCTAAGATGGCTAGGCCATGTAGAGCGTATGGACAACTCAGCTCCGGCCCGGAGAGTCTTCGACTCCGAACCCGTGGGACAACGCAACTGAGGACGCCCGCGTTTAAGGTGGCGCACCCAGGTGGAGAACGACCTCAACCAACTTGGCGTGCGACACTGGAGACAGCTAGCCAGAGACCGTGCTAGCTGGAGAGGCTTGTTGGTTGAGGCCCAGGTCCACCCCGGACTGTAGCGCCAAATGAAGAAGAAGAACGGTCGCCGTGGCGTAGTGAGTAAGTGCGTCGACTCCTACGCAGAGGGTGCCAGGTTCGATACCCGAATTTACCACCTATCATAATTCACGGCTCCACCTCTTTCGAGTCACTGACAATGCTCAAAGAGTATTCCTGTCTAGAAAAAAAAGCTTCTCAACTTCGCCGGTCGGAGTCGGCATTAAAAACTGTAGGTCTCTTCCACTCGTGAAAGGACAATAGCACGCACAACACGAGTGGTTGCTGAGAAGCTAGGCCCAGGTCCGCCTAGGACTGTCGCGCCACCCATATTATTATTATTAACGAGTAGTCTGACTGTGGGTATCAAATGGTCTAAGTTTGCTGGTGAATGCACTAGCAGCCCGCCTACCTAACCTAAGACAAGTGCAAGGTTGATTTCGTGGGCGGTAAACTTAAGTTTTAGTAGCTGATTGCAAATACACTCAAGGCATTAAAGGTCCACTGCTTTGATGGGTCGTGTAAGGAAGACATGGGTCGTGTCATCATTGTACGACTTTTAGAGTGTGTGGCCTCCTCCAAATACTACACACAACAGCTGGCAGATCTGGCTAATCAGAGGCGGTAAACAACAAATATGTGCTGGTTAACGTTGCGTGCCCGGAATGGAATGTGTCATCAATGTTTCGCTTGATGCTAAGACCTTAAATCTTCCACCAGCTTCAATCACTGCCAAGACAAACGAGGCCGCCCTCGATAATGTACCTTGGCTGTGGAAGCCCTTCAGGCAAAATGAGATCAAATGCAGAGGCACGACAAGAACAGAAAGATTCTTCGGTGTGTGATGTTTGGCGTTGTTAGGTTAGGTTAGGTTTGGGCGATTGCCACCACTGTAGCAGTTGTGGCCCACTTAGATCCTGGTTGAATCCTTTTTGCTATCGCTACCCGGTGCTTGCCACCGGCTCCATTTAAAAAGGGACTACACTAACGAAAAATGAAATAAACCTAGAGACTGCCTAACGGTACTCTCGGGGAATACTTTGACAAGTCCACTCTTGTGCTGATTTACAGCCAATTAGTTTTCCTGATAAGCTTGGCTATGTCTTGTCTCTTTAAATGTGACATTTCCTCTAGGTTTCTGAAAAAGTAGATGCCTACTACATATTTTCTAGTTTTTGCAAGGGCTGGACAAGTGCCGCGGAGATGAAGCGTATTTTCTTCCTCTTCCTCGTCTCTACAGCTTCTTCGACTACTGTTGTGGGGGCTCCCATTCTTCTGGCCCGGTTACCGAGAAGGCAGTGGCCGGTGATAATGCCCAGTACGTTCCTCATTACATTCCTGTTTAGTTTTAGGAGTACATTTGTTTTGGCGTGGTTAAATCAACCACCAATGCACTTTGAACCAAAACTACCTTGTACTGAATTTAAGACTATAAGAAAGTCTAGACAGCTTGGTCTTGCAGCAGCGTGCCCAGGTCCGTCAGGAATGAAAAGCAGCTATCGCTCAGGCTCGGACCCTACATGGGTCGTTAGCCTCATAAGTTAGTAAGTAAGAAAGTCTAGAAAGGGATTAGCCTTCTGTGGAAAGCTTTGTGTGTTATTTTTGTTTTATTATTGTTGCTGATTTGGTAAGAAATGATGCGTCATGCGTGTTCACTTTCTCAAAAAAAAATTGAAAATTGTTAACAGTCTGAATCGCTCCACAACGCAAATGGAAAACTACCCGACGGCAACTTACACAAAGAACCAAACGTTGTTGTAGATGCTTCATCGACTTCGTCATTGAATTCTTATGCTTCAACGATGACATTAATTCGATGTGAATTGTGGAATACTGGCAAGAGAGTGGCAGTAGTGGAACTGTGCCTGGCATGTCCTTGTGTATTGTTCTGTCTAGCGAGGGGACCCAACCGTGTCTCCGAAGAGTGAAGTTTAGGAAACTTCTTCGGTACGTAGAAAGTGCGTTTAATGCACTTTGGCTAAAGTAGGCTCGTTGTAACCCCAAGTGGGTGTTTCGAATTCAAGAGGGTTGCCGTGAATTATGACACCCGGCCAGTTTTCTGAACAAATTTTAATAGTGTGTTCGTTAAGATTGCCGTAGAAGTAGGCGCCTGTAGTGGCTTTCCTAATTGAGGCAAGAGCAGGACAGTTTCAGAAGAGGTATTGGATGCTTTCATCATCCCCTTCGTCTGCTTAGACGTGGCTTAGAGTGGCTCCTGCAAAAGTAGTTAGAGAATAGGCCTAGTCCCTTGGCGTGAGGGCCTAGTAAGCAGAGTTTATTGATTATTCCCTCTGCAGTGCTATTTGTGGATCTCTTTAGAGGGATCAGGCTATTTAATCTTTTTGGGTCAAGATGTGACCAGATTTTTTGCATTATTGATCTGTATCTTGAAGATAACAATAGGGCTACCTATGTTACATGAGAGTTCATCGACTAGTGACGCGTTTACCGAGTTCATCAGCTTTGTAGATTCCCGGATGTCTCTATGGCCCCAGCACATTTGAATGTTGAACTGTTCGGATATCTCGAGAGTTGTGCGGCATTCGATTACTATATTACAGTTTATAGAGAACGATTCCAGGGATTTGATTGCTCCTTGGCTATCCGTAAAGATACGATTATCGCGGGCAGATGCCATGTTCCACCTAAGCCAGAGCAAGACTTCGCAAATCGCCATTACTTCTGCAAAAACAGATATAGTATCTAGGCATTGTCTGTGACTCGCGCGAGTTGGAGATGTGACTCATCATGTCGGGGATGAACCTAGACACTCAGAGCAGGAGTTGACGAACCAATGAACTAGCCAGGTCCGGACAGTGGCAACAGTACACAGGCCAGAGTCGCCTGAATTCAAACACTTCTGTTGTATCTGAAAGTACAGCTAACAAGTATAGTTACTGTTACCTACTTGTAGTTTGTATTCATGGAATAAAGAACACTTACTGTCTTACACTTACAGTCTTTCTATCACAACAACTTCCAATAGGCCAGCACTTAAAAAAACTCTCAAACTGCAGTTTTCTGATTTGTCACTTCTGTAAACGCGAAATGTGGTGTCCGCCTACACCTTTAGAAACTATCATCTGGTGCAATAAATGTACACGAGAGGAAGTTGAAGTTCGTTCAAAAATGAGGATTCCTTGGAAGGAAGGCTGTGGAATGGAAATTGAATGGAGGGACATTGGAGGTTATCTGTAAGACTGTACTAATATTGTAAAGCTGAGGAATTTGTTTAGTTAAACACGCTAATCTCAGGAACTTCTGGTTTGAATAGAAAAATTCTATTAATTGTGTTGGATAGCTCATTTATCGAGAAAGGCTTTTGGCAATAGGAGCGAAGCATCAATGAAAAATGTTTCGAAAACGGGAAAAAATATTCCTTTTAGAGAGCTTCTGTTGCGTGCGCTGAGGAAACGGCTTAAGTCTAGCAAAAATCATCTTTAAAAGAAGCGGCGTTCAAAACAAAAGTCACTTGAACAACGTTGAGAACTTATTTCCAAAGTGAGTGCTGTGAAGGACTAGTGAGCAGATTTCAGTGATTATTCCCACAACATTGCTCATTTTAGATCTCCTTAGCCCAAACAATGGGCTTTTGAAAAAAATGTTGATCGAAATGAAGCACTCACCGCGATTGCTGAACGCAAGTTTGTGTAAAAACTGGATAACGCTCATGGTCTCCGCCGTCGTACGTTGAGAATGTGGCTGCTGTGGCCGAGAGCATCATTGAGTTAGGAGGCTGGAAACAACGTTTCGTTCAACGGTGTACGTTACGGAACCATGTTAACTGACTTTTTTTTGGCTGGTGTTCAGGCCATGCATTTGGACGACCCCTGGTTTGAGCAGGATGGCGCCCCACGATAGATAAATCAATCAATCTTTGGCGCACAAAATTCCAAAATCGATAACAAAATCAATAAGAAATCTTGACGATGTTAACTGGCCGCCTCGGAGCTGCGATTTGACCTCTTTTTTGTGAGGAACCGTGAAGAACCGATGTGAATTGATTCAATCACTTAGGTTTAGAGGGGCTGCTAGTGAATTCAACAGCACACTTAGACCATATTGGTCCGTTGTGATACCCACAGTCATCAGTCCAGTGACAGTTCCGTTAATTTGATCCCAACAGCAAATGGCGACTGGACCAGATTAGAAAACCAAATAAGAGCGTATTAACCTTGCTTTCAGTGAGATTCGAACCGGGGACCCCGCTAACCAGGGACAGGCACTCAACGAAACGCGTAATTCAGTCGGCTTCCTTCTTCAAATTCAAGCACTTAAGGCGAACATCATTCAAACAAGTCGTGATGTCAATTTTTAAGAGGAAACTTGTATATGGCTCAACCTGGAGGATTCTGTTCCAACTCTGGGTGTAAGACTCTTGAGAGGAAACACAGTCACCACAAGAAGCGGGAATATGAGACACATTGCATTTGTACCTAGTTAGTGATGATGTAAAGAAATGTGTGTGGGATAGGGTTTCGCTAAAATTTGCCTCTTTTTCATTTCGTTAATCGGAAGATAGTATTCGACTTCATACATAGTGCCTTATTATACCATTATTGCCTTTTTGTGACTTTCGCTAAAAAATTCTAGAAAATTCCTCGTTTTCAGTCGCCTGCACTCCGCTTAAACAAAATGTTTGGTTATATACAACAAGAAATTTGTCAAGGTACAACAAAGTTGCCTATATCCGAACATCGTTTATATGAAAACTCCGCTTGGTTGCAACACATTTTCTGCATTTTTTGTGTTGCAAATGAGCGGAGTCGACTGTATATGTATGTATGCAAGCCTGCTTCTTACTCTGAAATTAATCTGCATCACTTGATAGAAGTGGCATTGTTACCGAAATGTCTGTCTATGTAGTTGGAATAACTACATTTCTTACGTCTGCTACTCATGTGATTGTTAATTAGAAATGAAGTACAGTGGACTCACCCTAAGTCGAACTCTCCTTAAGTCGAAACTCTCCCTTACTCGAACTTTTTCGCCATATTTTGCATACATTTCCCTCAACTTTCCATACAAAATCCTCTCTCTAAGTCAGACTCTCTCTAACTCGAACAAATTTTGGTATCCCGTGACAATTCGACTTAAGGGGAGTCCACTGTATTAGAGAAATGGGCGACTTCTACCTGTCTTGCCCCTTAAAATTGTTGACAACTGTTTTTTATAACGTGGTTTTAAACAAAATTGAACAATCAGAGGACGGCATTTACGTTATTTCGTGAATAAGCGTCAAAAATTCATGAATATCTGTCAAAAAAGCACTCAAATTCGTCGATGGACTAGGGGGCAATTAGCTGTGAAGTCGGCTATCTCTGTAATACTTCATTTCTGGTGGCGACCACAGTGGAAACACTTTTATTACGAAAAAAACAAAAATAATGTAGGTATTCAGTTTTGCTCGCCACTGTACACCTAGCGGCCATTTTGGAATGTTTTTTTTTTTTTTGAGAGTGTATGTTGTTTTTTCGTCTGGATCACGACAGAACCTGGATGGAATTTATGATTCGGACATCAAAAGTACTGCCAACTCGTTTACGCAGATTTTAGTATTTTCCATTCCGAAAGTGGGTGTCACAGATCGTTGTCTCTTTCGGATTTTCACTCGAAAACTATTTTCTTATCGGATAGTGTGTGATAAAAATATTTTGACTGACTTAATTAATAATCTCACCGAAATGAGAAAAGAAATTTAGACAATAACAATGAATTTGTTCACTTGAACGTTGGTGAAACTCGTGAGCATATTTTCTTTGTGAAAATATTTGCCGTTGGTTATTCATATTTTCATTTCAGAGGCAAACAACTATGAATGGGACGTACCAAGCCTAAAAAGTTTGCAGCCTTGGTTGGATGAAGATCAAGCATGAAGATCTTGCCAAGGGATTTCGTGAACCTGTGAATGCAAGGCAGAAATCCAAGCAGCTTTGAACTAAGCGGGTTCTGGTAGAATTAAATTCCAAAGGCCCACTGAAATGAAACAAACATGAGTTGAGTGTTTGAACGCCGCTTTTGACATAATTTCGACGCTGAAACGTCGTAAATGGAGGTAGCTTCCTGAATTTTGTTTGCTGTCGTAACGAGTCGAAGTCGAATTTCCTAGGCGCATGAGGAACAAGGGAGCTGCTGAATTCGGGGATCGAACCTAACAACTCATCAAACCATTAATGGCTGAAACACAATAGTGCGTTGCGCCAGGCGACTTCATGTTACGACGACGCACTGCGTTGAAATAAATACTCCATTTATCAGCTGTTCTCTCTCTCATCTACCAGATGAAAAATATTGCCACCTTTCTGCATACACTCATTTGAAATGACTTTTGTCGTTAAATTATTTTTAATCAGTTGTTTTCATTTCTCAAATGACTGTTGACACAAAATACTCTCAAAATCTCCCTCCCAGCGCACCGCTCTGTCAAAAAATATCCAACATGTTGAATAATGACGTGCGATGGACTACGTTTTGCGTTTTATTACGATCCTCTCAATCTCTCTCATTATTCACTGACGCAGGTCGACGCTGTATTTTGTGCATGACCATTGAATTGTGCGCGTTGAAAGCTAACGCCAGCGAAAACGCACTTTTGTGTTTCAGCACCACGACCAAAAAACCGAATTTTTGAAGACTCACAGAAAATACGCATTTTTAAATGCTCTTGGTAAAGTGGAAACTTAATTAAGACTGAATGAATGACTGATAAAATGACTGAAATTCGCTTTTTTTTTCTTTCTTGTGATCACCAAATCACAGCCAGGAGCAACATGATCGAATTCGTAACTTTCCTCCTTGAAACGTGAGGGCATGCAGACAATCAGCATCCATTTATCACAAATCTCCAAATCTCACAAAAGATAATTTAAATCATCGCAGACACAAAGATTGATATCTACGCGATTAACTGAAATGATCTTGCAAATCCCTGACCGTAAAAGACAACAGCTCGCATGTGTATACTCGCCACATCCGATTTGTGATTCATCTGACTCTCTGGCATGGCCGTGCGGTTATGGAAGTCGTCATCGACGATAACACAACGACGTACTGTCTTAGCTAATTAAAAATTTTGCTTATAAAATCTTTTCCCCTCTCTCTGTCTCTCTCTCTCCTCTTCCATCCTCCGTCTTGTGGTGATTGTGACTAAATTTGTCTGAGCAGGTTTTTATTGATAGGGAAGACGCACACATTCCCAGGGAAAAAGGACAATTCGTACTTCCTTTTTTTGTTTTCGGGAACGACCCAAAAAAAAAAAATAAAGAACGCACACATGAAGGCTGATGGACGGGGGAGGTAGGGGTTCGGAGGAGTTTTTTTTTGTCCTCCTCCGTGTTTAATGTCCACCCATACCTTCGTCTCTCCTACCTACACCAGAAATGGGAAAAAAAACCTGTTCCCTTTTTTTCTGTCGATTTTCGGGTGTTTTTTTTTGTTCTCCCGTGCTCTGTTCTCTGTGTTCCTTTTGTGTGTGTTTTCAATGCTCTTTCCCGAAAACTGGTTTCAAACGTCTCGTTATTCACATGTTTATCGTGCCAAAAAAACAACAACAAGCCGAAACAACAACTCTCACAGAAACACCAAGCCACCACCACTGAAACGGAGGCGGTGGCGGCGTCGCACAAATCCTAATCTCTTTCTCTCTCTCTCTCCAGGAAATATCGTGTACGACAAAAACAATCAAAGCAGAAAATGATCCTCCTCTCTATCAAACAAAAGAAAAGTGAAAAACAACAAAAAAAAAAAACCAAAAATCTGAAAAACCAAACTGAAAGAAAAGCAAAAAGAAAAAGAAAAATAAAAACTCAAAAACATATTTTCAATTTTTTTTCGAGAATCTCTCGTGTATTTTGTGGGTTTACGTTGTTTTTTTTCTTCAAAAAATAATTTTTAAAAAAAAATGGCATCTACTTGTTTACATTCATGATTTTACATAAAAAATAATATACATATATATTTAACATATTTAATTAAAAAAAAATTAAAAAATATATATATATGTTTAAAAAAAAAAACATCAAATAAAGCTACGTACATGAGTTTAACGAGTGTTTTTCTTTTTTGTTTTTTTTTTTTCAATTTTTAATTTTTTTCATTTACAGAGAATCCTGCAAGAAAACAAATTCGATATTTTTACGTCTTGTTGTGACTTAACTTAACAGGTGTACACAGGACACTAAACATAATTAGATTATTTTCCAGCTAAAAAAATAATAATTAATTCAAACAGAAAATTCATATATACACAAAATAAAAATAAAAAGATAACTAGGATACTTTTTTTTTTGTTTTATTCAAAGGATCCTCTCCTCATCAGAGAGAGAGAGAGAGAGAGAGCCTTTTTTTGTTTTGATTTGTTTTGCATTTGACATGACTCTCGCTCGCAACTAGGCATGCATTCATTTGTCATTTTCTGGTACACAACCTTCGTTAAAGTTTCGTTAACAAACAAAAAAAATTAAAACAACTAATATTATGTTGAATGGATGGCTTTTGCGGGGATATGTGTAGTGACGGTGGTTAGTGGTTCCTGAGATCATTTCGGGGGAAGTTTTTCTGTTTTACCGCTCACGATGGGCGAGCGTGTGTGTGTGTGTGTGTTGGGGGGGGGGGGGGGGGGGGGGGGGGGCTAAGGGTGTATCTTTATCTATTTATCCTGAGTTTGATTGTGTTTTTCTCTTAAATACTCTCTTAGGATTAACGGCGCATATCTAATCTATAAACTACGGTTTACCTGATGAATTCTTTTGGTTTCGAATATATGTATATGTTGTGAAATCTTTTTTTTTCAGGAATTATCACGAATAAAAGTTAAAATAAATATCTTAAGATCTATGTATCTTAGCGGAGGACATCGATATATGAGTAGGACAAGGGCGGGGGACAGGAAGGGAATTGTCTGAGTTGGTGTGTTTGTCGTCTACATGTAGACCAGTTCTTCACCGGCCATTGCGTATGATTCGACTTTAATGTCCAACTTTGGCATGTGGTGCGATTGCGATTGCGATTGCGATTGCTGGGAGGACGAAGAGTTTGTGGTATCTTCGAGACTTGAAATCTGCTTGAGTGATGTATCGTCGCCGCCCGTTGCATAGATAACAGCGGTAAGGGCGGCAGTGGCGGTAGTTTGTTTGCGATTTGCCGCTGGACTTTGTTTCGATTTCTTCGCCGGCTTGGGGCGATTGTGAATGTCGCAATGTTTGCGCAAGTGATCCTTGCGACAGAAGCTCTTGTTGCACATGTCGCAAGTGTGCGCCTTGAAGCCAGTATGAATGGCCTCTTTGTGACGGCGCAAATCGGTCTTGTGATGGAACTGCTTGGGACAGAGATCGCATTTGTGCGGTTTGTCTAGGGACTTGTGCCGGGCTAAATGTGCATCGTAAATGTCTTCATTTTGGAAGCGCTTACCGCATTTTTGGCATCTGAATGGCTGCTCGCCGGAATGGAAGCTTTTGTTGTGTTGGGTGAGGTAGCAGATTTTGGTGAATTCCTTGTTGCACTCGTCGCACTTGATGCGGCCGGTGGGCAGGGTGGTAGAGCTGGCCTTTGACGATGTTTCCCTCTTGCGTTTGGCCGCTTGTGGCTTCTTCGAGTTGTCGGCTGGAGCGGCGGCTAACTCTTCTACGGTGATCATGTGATTCGTTGCCTGTGTCGACGAGGACACAGTCGGTGAGTATGGGTTGGTCTGATCGTTCTGCGGACCAGAAGCGGTGGAATGTAATGGCGGCATGTCGGCCTCTTGTGGCGAACTCTGCGAGCCGAAGGGCGACATACGATTGTAGAACGACTCTGGGGCGACGGGCGAGGAGGCTTCGAGGAGGCCGTCCTTGAACGAAGGTATTCCGCCGGAGAAGCGCTGAATGTCGACCATCGATGGCTGGATTAGCTGGATCAGTTGGCCATTGCTGTCGAGTGTCATCATGGACTGCTGCTGCATCTGGTTCTGGCCGTTGCCTTGGAATGTTTGATTGCCGGTCAATGAGGCGAGGTCCACGAAGGAGCTTAGCTGGATCATGCTGCTGTCCTGGGAGCCGTTGCCCATGGCCTGGCCATTATTACCAATAATAGTGTGATAGCTCTGTTGGTGCTCCGCCGCCGGTTGTTGCAGATGTTGGAATGATGGAATGGTGGTGGTGGTGTTGTTGAGCGTGATGGGGGTGGTGGTGCTGATAGCCAAAGGGCTGATGATGTATTGCGGCGGCTGCTGCTGCTGCTGCGGCTGCTGTGGATCCATTATACTGTGGATAGTGGTGGCCGTGTTGAAAATGGTGGGCTCCTGCTGGTGGTGGATGGGGTGGAGCTCCTGGTATTGGTGGTGGGAGATAATATGGGGAGATTGAAGCGGCAGCTGCTGCTGCTGCGACTGCTGCTGTTGCTGAAGACTGATGGTTGATTGATAGTCCTCCAGGCTGCTGCTGGGGCTGTTGTTGGGACTGGACTCCTGCACTTCCTGCTGGTGCTGCTGATGATGATATTGTTCCTCCTGCAGGTGGAGGTTGTTGTTGCTGCTGCTGCTGCTGTTGCTGCTGCTGTTGTTGCTGTTGCTGTTGATGTGAAGTTGGTCCTCCTCCTGTTCCATGATGGATACTTCTGTGCTCGAAATGGTCAGCAGGCCCCTCGGTTGGGAGGCTTGGACGGAGGGACCTGCTAGCCCGTTTGGGTGACCGTTCACAGAGGAGTTTAAATTGCTTTGTGGGTGGTACTGTTGGAATGCTTGAGATTGCTGCTGTTGTGTCTGCGGTGGGAATCCGTTCGGCGACTGTGCCGTGTACTGCGATGAAAAATCCGGACTTCTGGGTGGTTCGGGCGGTATAGGCGGCGGTTGTCTCGATTGGCTGTTGCGGTGATGCTTGGAATTCGGATCACGACTGGGATGATGATGAGCACTTATCGGCATTGTGGCTGGATCTGGCTGTCCGCTTGACTTAACCGCATTTTTGTGCAGAGTGGTGTTGTAGTGACGCTTCAAGTGACCAGAGCTCGTGAACCATTTGTTACATGCGGTACAATTGTAGGTCTTCGGTCTACGTGCCTCGTTCGACTTCCACGTGGCGCTCTTCGCCGAGCTACCACTGCTTGGCAGCGACGACGTCGGTGGCTCAAACCCCCGGTATTGGCCCAGATTATCCTGCGGTGTTGTGGTCGACGGAAACTCCGACGGGCTCGACGACACCGGATTGTTTCCAGTCGCCAAGTCGGTGGTGCCGAATGGCTTGTCGTCGGGACGAGTTTGCGGAGCGATCGGCTGGCCGTAGTCGGCGCCCTTCAGAGCTGGGTTGCCAAAGTTCGTGGGCGACACGTACTCCGTCTTGATTGGATGGAATTCATTTTTGATCGCCGTGAACTCTTGTTTGACGTAGTAGCCCGCATGCTTGTTGTCTCCAATGTGCGGAGCAGACATGTAGGCCGGGTGAAGTTCCTGCGGCCAAGCCATGGGGCGCTGCATTGGATGCAATCCAGCATTGACCCCTGCACCCACTACGTCCCCATCGGACTGCGGTGGATAGACCATCTTCTGTGAGTCCAAATCCAGGATATCCGAACTGGGTGGCTCCTCCTTGATGTACGGAGCGAATGGGTGGTACTGACCGCGTTCCGGCGCGGAGTTGGCTGAACGTTCTGCAGAATTAATACAATCCTCCCCGGATTGAGCACCATGAACAGCAGAGTAATGTTCGTTGAGTTCGGTTTCGGTGGCGCACATCACGCCGCATTTGTTGCATTGTTTCGAGGCCGATGGCGTCGGTGTCCGGTTTGTCATGGAATTGACATCGGTCAATCCATGGTGCGGCGTATTATTGGCGCCCGAGTTCAACGAAGGACTAGATGAGCTCACAACCCGTGGGCTCAATGAACTATTCGACACCGAACTGCTTGTGTTGTTTGCAGCGGCACCGCTGTTAGCACTTACCACAGCTGGTCCAGCGTGATTCTGTCCCGACGATAGATGATGCAGTCCGCCGTTGTTCAAGTAAGGATGATAGCGTTGCGTGGACGCCAAGCCTTTGTAGTCACCGTGCGGTGATGACGCACCCGTCAGGGATTGATTTTGCATTTGATATTGCAGAATCGGATTCTGTTGCAATTGCTGCATGGCACTGCCGTAATCCATACCGGCTGGTGGCGCATGATAGAATTGCTCGTAGCCACTCAAATATGATGCGCCCGCCGGATGATACGAATGCATGTCTTGATACATTTGATTTGCGTTTCCTAGCCCGCCGTTGCTACCATAGAGTGGGTGTTGCTGCTGCTGTTGCTGCTGTTGATGTTGCTGCTGCTGCTGATGGTGGTGAAGATGCTGAGCTTGCTGTTGCTGCTGCTGATGATGATGGTGAGCCGCCGGCTGATGATCAGGCGTCGGTGTCGGGGGTTGATTGTCACTTGAATCGGCAGCTGCACTTACAGTACTATTCGATACTGCATGCAATGCTGGCAATTCTGTTTTAATTCCAGCCATATTCGCAATTGAATGTGAATGTTTCTCCACATTGGACGGTGTTGTCGATAAATTCGATGATGCTGACGACGATGTTGACGACAATGTTGTTGTTGGTGGTAACAATGAATTGCCTGAATAAATACAGGAATCATTTGCGGTAACTATCGGTGGGCATGTTTCAACATCTCCAGTGGATGCTGCTACTGCTCCACCACCACCACCAACACCACTTTCACCGGTTATCTCCGTTGATTGGTGCTGCTTCTGTGGTGAGAATGTTGTACCACCGTCTGATGATACAGTAAGACCAGAATTCAATGTTGCACTATTTTCTGTCTCCGATGATGATGCTGCTGCTGCTGTTGCTATTGATGATGATATGGCGGTTCCTGGTGTGAGGGTTGTTGAATCGTTTGTACTCCAATTGAGGCTCATTTCATTTTTCCCTCCAAGCACTTGATACAAATATTCTTCAGTTATTCTGTCCATGCACACTCACCACACGCACAAACACACACCCCACTCACCACGCACAAGAAGAATTTGATTTTTCTTTTTCTTGAAGTTTTCCCCCAAAAAGAGGGGTTTTTTTCTTTTTTGTATTTAATTGCAATGAAAACAAAACGATATCGCAAGGTTTAACATTTGACAGAGAATGAGAGACACACACTAACGATAATTATTGAGATGTGATGAGGATTTGATTAGAAAGATGTAACGTCGATTTCGAACGTCTTTCCCCGCGCAACAGCGTACACAACACTGAATAAGCGTACACTTTCTAAATCTTTTGTCTTGTCTTTTCTTTTTTTTTGTTGTTTCTTTTCTTTCTTTCTCTCTCTCTCTCTTTCACACTCTTTCTCGTCTTGTCCCGCGCGCGTTTTCGTTTCTTCGTGTTCTTTCCGTTGTGTCGCGCGTTCAAAACAAAAACCGACTATGCAACAACAACAACAACATAAAAGGAAATCTCAACTCGAAAAGAAAAAAAATAACACTTGTAGCTGCTTGTTGCTCTTCACTTTTCTTTTTCTCTCTTGATTCGTTTTCGGATTTTTTTTTTTTTTGAAATTCTTGTGTTAACACATTTCACTTGGCGTTGCGTTGAAGAATATCTCTGAAGTTTAAATTTTTCTTTTTGTTTAACTCACGACGCCAATTCGTTTATGAACTGTCTTCTTCACACAACAAATTAACGAAAAAACACAAAAACAAAAAAAAAAAAATAAACACCACACCGGATTGCACGTCGTCGTCGACTCTCACACAACAGTCGTTTGTTCTCGTCGTCGTCGTTGCTGCTGCTTTCGATTCGAATATTCAAACGACGAAAATTATCACACACGAGAAACTTAAACCAAAAAACGTTTGATTTTTCTTCTCTTTTACCAAAAAAATCATATGTTCGTACGTGTGATTTAATTAAAATTATAAAAAAATTTGCTTAATTTCGCATCAATTTTGAGAACAAAAAAAAAAATAAATAACGTATCAATTGTGATTTTGTTTTTCTTTTTTTTTTTTTTTGTTTGATAGTTAAATCAACAGAAACAAAAAACAAAAAATAAAATTAAAGAAAATTTTTAATAAGCCAACGAGCCGAAAATTGAAGAAATATAAAAATTTCCAAAAAACAAAAAAAGCGTTTGCCTTGGTCGACGTTGCAAATACAAATGACGATCGGGTTCTGTTTTACAATTCCGTCCGCGATACAAAACAAAGAAGAAAACGAGCAAAAGCAAACCACTCAAAAGTGTGTCCGTGTCATTGGGATACCAACACACACACACACGCACACGGCCAGTCGGGTAAAGTTGCGATAGAAATTTCTCCATACCACATATACACTCACGCACACACACAGTCGTTGAACACATGATTCTTGGTGGCCTACCTGTGTGTCCATCGTGTGCACACATGCAAAGGAGCATCTTGTCAACATCCAACACACCAATACCATCGTCGTCGTGCTGGACATTCCTTCGGAAGAATTCAACCGGGATGCGTGCGTGTGTGGGAATTCATAGTGTGTGAGTGTGTGCGAGATGTTTGTTAGCCTCCATTCCATTCTATCCCAAACGGACATTGGACAAGAAGAAGAAGACAGACTTCGACTCGTCTCCGCCGAAGACGATGTCAGTTGGTGGCGGCGACACCGAGAAACAACACAAAATTCCTGCAGAGCGTGTGCGTGCGTGCGTGTGAGTGTCAACGAAAAAGCATTTCTTTGAGGAACAAAAACAAAAAACCACCCACCGACTCATTCTCTCCCTCACAGCATAGTCCAGTCCACCAGCAAAGTCCATTCGTTCGAGAGAAACACTTCGCATTCACATGTTTTCGTCGAGAGAATGAGAGCGAAAGAGATGCTGATGCTGTTGTTCAGTCTCTTCTCCCACCGTGTGGTGTGTGAGTATGTACAGCGGACAGTGTAGAAAGAGAGGCGATGTGAATTGATGATGATGATGATGATGGGAGACATGACAACCGGCAAGCAGCACATGGTCCCGCGTCTTTTCGCTTGCATCTCCCACAAAAACGAGAGAGAGAAAATCATCACACACAGAATCCAACAAAAAAAAGAACAGAAAAAAAGGAATAAAGTAGGAGGCAGAAGAAAGAAGAGAACTGAACAAGAAAAAAAAATAAATGTAATCATCTCATGTGAGAGTGTGTGCAGAGAGAGAGAGAGGATGCACAAAACAATGGACAAAAGCGTAGACTTCTGTTGAATTTCTTTCGTTTCTTTTTTTTTTCGTGTGTGTTTTCTTCCTTCACCCGTCTTGTGGAAGATAAACAAACGAAAAATCCATTTTGAGGGAAAACACACAAGAGAAAAAAAACCGACGAAAAAAATCAACCAAAGATAGTTGTGAAAGAAAAAGAAAGTTGTTCGGTTTGTGAATCCTTCACTGATTCGGTAGAGTTCGCCTTTGCGAAGGTGTCCCCGCAGGCATCTGGAGTGCACCAAGAGACTGCTGTTGGCTGTGAATGGGATCCACCACCGTCGTCATCAACTCTCCACTCCAACCCCCCGGCTGTGCGGTGTACACGCGCGCATTTGACCTTGTGATGCAGTCAGACCGCCACATGTGAGTGGAGGTAGTAGCACACACATTTTAGGGATCGAGGCACAGCACTGGGTACGGGACAGAATTGCAGACAGTTTGGGGGCGGCCGTGACGATGGCGGTGGCGGTGTGATTTTGTGAAGGAAGAAGAGTCTTTTTGCATTATGACAGGGATGCTTTTTGGGTCGCAGGTTTTTTTTGTTTTGATTGTTTTCTGTTTCTTCAGGTTAAATGGTCTGTTTCTGGTGTGTGCTGGTGCGGGTGGAGGAGGGGGAGGAGGTGGATGAAATCATGTGGGTTGGATGGGTGCTTAATGATGAATGAAGACATCACACGTTGGAGCTCCGTTGTGTGTGCTCCGACAAGGGATGATGAGGGTTTTTTTTTCTTTCGGTTTTCTCTTTTTCGATGCATTTCTCGTCGTGAATGAAAGAGACTTTCTCCCCCTTTGTTGTGGGGAGGTACACACACACGCACACACAGCATTTTTCCCGCACAAATTTGGCGGGAAATCTATTTCGCATTTTTGCTTCCTTCGGCGAGCGACAAGGAATGTCATTCTGTGCCTAAGGTCATGTGTACGATTTGCAAGAAGTTACTTGACCTTCCGGAGAGTCGTCTGACGGCGTCGCCGAAGCGACATTCCATTCGGTGTATCTTCAGTTAGATTATCTGTTTAAATGCGATGACTCACGTTGTGTCTATACGTTCGCGGTGTTGATCGTGAGTTGATAGTGTGTTTATGGTGAAAGTAGGGTGGAGTTGGAAAACAATTTGGCAACGTGGATGAGTCAACAGAGAGCGAAGTGCTTTGGAGCAACAAACTTCAATTAGCCGCTAAACAGTGGTGTCATGTGTGGATCGAGTCGAAAGCTGGATTGGATGCCTCTACGAATGCTGTTTCGGATGAGCTGGAGGCTCGCGTTCTTGAAAACGAACGGCCGGAGTTTAGGGACTCGTTGTGTCCGTAGTTTAGGGACTCGTTGAAATTCCTGGAATTTTTTTTTAGGGAAACTGCTCACATTCAACACCTGGGGTGTGAAAATTCGGCATTCTGTTTTCACACAGATTTTTGACACACCCACAGTGGCGAGCAGAAATTAAGTATTACAGAGATGCCCGACTTCTATCTCTCTTGCCCCCTATAAATTTTGACAACTGTTTTTTATAACGTGTTCTTAAACCAAATTGACCAATCAGAGGACGGCATTTACGTTATTTCGTGAATAACCTCAAAAATTCATGAATAACCGTCAAAAAAGCAGTCAAATTCGTCGATGGACTAGGGGGCAATTAGCTGTGAAGTTGGCTATCTCTGTAATACTTCATTTCTGGTGGCGACCACAGTGGAAACACTTTTATTACGAAAAAAACAAAAATAATGTAGGTATTCAGTTTTGCTCGCCACTGTACACCTAGCGGCCATTTTGGAATGTTTTCTTTGAGAGTGTGTGTTGTTTTTTCGTCTGGATCACGTCAGAACCTGGATGGAATCGAAAAACCCTTCACCTGTTATACACCCTCTTCATTCTGTTATACACTTGTGACCATTCGACCGCAGCTGGGATTGTACACACTGTTCCATTCCCGAATTCAGAAAGGGTCTGCAGATCTTATTTGAACAAGAACAACTCTGCTCCGGGTCAGCTGAGTCCTTGGGAAGCAATGGGTAAACCAATAATTGGTTACGCTTCACCATAATTCGGTCTCTGAAGGAAAGAAAGAAAAGTGATGGCACTGCCTGAGATGTGCAACAATTCGGTCGAACATGACTTCCCAATGCCAATGTTCTGTCAAGCATTGGATAATGGGGCATTGAACCTTGCAATATCCGTGAACAATAACCGTTCACTATCCATAATCAGCAGGATAGTGGACAGCCCCTTTCTGTCTGCTACAGGGGGCACAATATTATCCTACACTGTGAACTAGTCCTGCCGAGGGATATCAATCAGCTCAGGTGTCTGGGGGATTATACAGAGTTGTGTCCCAGACTGGCACTGGTTTCGATTTCAAAAGTCTGCGATGAAAATGTGTATAATTCGGTCAGCGGTTTATTCTTGATGAGTAGGGTATACTTAAAACCTTTAGTTTAACTACACACGGCCTTTAAAACTTCGATTTTTGTTCACGACCACGACCTAAATGCAATTATACCGCAACCTTAAGAAGCATAGGTAGTGGGTCGCCGTGGCGTTGCAGGTATGTGCGTCAACTTAACCTCGCTGCGTGGGTTCGATTCCCGGCCGATACGACTAAAAAGAACTTTCACGGTGCCACTTCTTTCGAATAACTGACAATGCTCAAAGAGTAATAACTGTCTTGAAAAGCTTCCCAAACTTGGATGTTCGGAGTCGGCATAAGACTATAGGTCCCTTCACGAGTGGTTGCTGAGATGCTAGGCCCTGGCCCCCTACGGGCTGTAGCGCCCTCCATATTATTATGATTATATAAGAGCCTTGAAGGTTTGGTGTTTATCCAAAAGTCGTACTAATTCCTTTATGAAAAATAGTAGACTTGGCTTTTGAAGTGGATCTTTTTAGTTCCACTGTACCGTGAGTATGTCCCTTTGGAAAATGCGTTTACTTAAACAGGGTCTTATCTTAGAAGACGTGTTCAGATCAGATGCCTGATCCTCTTCAGTGCAGAGCCGACGTTGCTTGACTTGTCACATGTTAATATTGTTAAGGTGGTAATTCAAGACGTTGGGGCCAGTAAGAAAGCTGGTTAGCAATCTTACACCTCCCTTGTCAAGGCGGAGGCAATAAAATATGATTGATCGTTTGGATTGCCTAAGACCATCCCCTTTGGTATGAGCGAAATTTATTTTCGCAGTCGCGTCTATTAACGCCGATCCTGAGCCAGCCGTCGCGAACTCATCTGCGGATTGATTGCCTGCATTCCCCTTGTGTCCAGATTTGAGTCCATTTAGTTGGACTATAATGCCTAAAGTGCTGCCTAAATGGCTGAACAAATTTCAATTTTTTTTGTCTGGCGCCGATCTCGAAGGTGTCCTACCCCACAGGTACGGAAATTCTTGTGTTCAATTCAATGATTCCAGCTCACACTCTAAAATCCATGTTGAGTATTTGAAAGCCAAATAAAGATGAACAGCATTATTCTTTGGTGGTGGTGGACCTGGGCCTCAACCAACAAGGCTCTCCAACAGTGACGCATGCCAAGTAAGTTGAGGTCGTTCTCGACTTCTGTGTGTTTACTTAGACGCCTTTTGGCGTTGTCCCAAATGTTCGGAGACGAAGGCTCTTTAGACTGGAACACTGTTGTCCATACGCACTACATTGCCTAGACCTCTTAGGCGATGGATCCATAGACTGCCATATAACTGTATAGCCTGTACAATTCGTGTTTGTATCTTCTCCTCCAAGTGCCATCAACGCAAACAGCACCGGTCTTTAGTCCAGGGCAAGCAGAAATTTTCTCTCGAAAATACCAAGGATCTTCTCCTCCAAGTGCCATCAACGCAAACAGGACCGGCCTTTGGTCCAGGGCAAGCAGAAATTTTCTCTCGAAAATACCAAGGACTTCTTCATCCGCCTTTGGGATTGTCCATGCCTATCGCAGTACAGAGTAACTGGTAATTTCAGAGTCTGGAATAAAGTCCTTTTTGGTGTTATATTACTCGGCGTCACTGCATCGACTGAAGTCTCTTGAAATGCGGCTGCAGTTTAGGTTAGGTTAAGGAAGGGGAGTGTGATGGTAGAACATCACTTCCACTCGAAGGCCTTTTGGCCCCTTCATCTGTGGATTACACATTCTGAATAAACCTATCCTGTGTCACGTGATGCCTTGAACCACCCTGTGCTCTTTACAAATTTTATAAGACCCGATATATCCGCATTCGATAGGTCCGCGGTCTCTGAGAAAAATCTTGGGCCCAGTGAAGCCAGGCGCCGATTCTGGAGACCTGGCAGTGGCAAAGCAGATTTTGGATCGTTTCGGTCTCTTCATCGTCACCGCAGCTCCGGCAGAGATCACTGGATTCCGCATTCCATTTTCGGAGCATTGCTCCGATGGGGCAGTGTCCTGTGATCACTCCGACGAGCACACGGATTGAGTTGCGCTCCATGGCATTGGAGCTTCTTTGCTTTGCCGTTGTTGACCTCTGGCCACGTTGATCTTGTCATGTGACAGTCCTGTCTATCTCTTACGAGCCAAGACGAGTTGCCTTCTTTAAGAATGGTGTCACTTATGGGTCGGAGTAGTGCACTGACAGTTCTCTTAGTTTATTTGACCGAGTTAGAGCAGCATGCGAAAGGACACATAGTCCTTGAAGGTGACAATTCATTTACCGCACAGTGCAGAATGAATCCATTTTGTTGAAAAAATATTTAGGATTTTTGTTTAACTCTAAATTACATATTGTAAAACATGTTCGATACATTGTTCCAAAAGTAAATTCTATGCTTGGTGTCGTTGGCAGCTGAGAAGAGATTTCTTCGTGCTGCTGTGGGAGTTATTCGCCGGAATGGGAATCGCGAGGAATTCAGCGCTGAGCAGCGGCTTCTTCGAACGGAAGGGGTATGCTTCGATGGTATGGTCTGGTAGCACGAATATCCCCATCACCGCGACTTCAAGGGAGACAACCGCTAGGCAGGCCCAGGACGACGTGGTTGGACCACGTATCGATTAAAATCTCGCTGGTCTTCTCCAGGATTTGCCTTAGAGTGAAGATTTGGTCTATAGTCGTTGAGCAGGGATATACCTCTGTAGGTGTTTCGAGAGGTAGGATCGCCTTTTTTGTGGATGGGGCATATCAGTGTTGACCAGTCAACCGGTTACAGTTGACAGCTTTGCTTAAGGCTGTCCTCTCAACTGAGAAACCATACACTAGAGCCTCGTCCACAAGAGTGTTAAGGTTTATTTTTGTGTGGGAGTGTTTGTCACATGCAGAATGATTTTGTCTTCAATTACTTACGTCAAAAACGTCAAAAAGGCTGCGTTCTTACTTAGACAATGGAATGCCGCATAACTTTATTCCTCTACAATTGATTGACTTGAAACTTCGGATGTATTTGTGAGGCACATAAATGCTTGAATTTTTGACTAAAAGAAGCCAACTCGTCATGGCTCGCAAGAGATAACTGGCGCACGACGAAAAACCGCGTATGGGTGCGCTTGGACATAGCTCATGGTGAGTTGAAGTCAATGGCTGAGGATCGAGTGGTCGAACAAGCTGAAGCTGATCATGATACTTTCCATTCAATTTTGGAGTTTCAGTTTAAATAAATCAATTGTGAATGAGTCCTTAGAGTGAAGCCTGTCAAAACAGCCCCAGCAGGTGTCCTGAAGTAACTAAGCTCTGGCAGGCTCTACCGGAGCCGGTGGAAAGCACCAGAGGATCCAACCACAACTGCTTCAGTGGTAGCAATCGCCGAAACCTAACCCAACTAAGGCCGCTTTCACACTCGCTAAAATTCGTCGGCGATTTTTTCAAATTCCCTTTTGTGATCTCAAGCAACTTTCACACAGGAAATCTTTCAGTCTCTGCAATTGACATCTTAATTCGGAACTTTTTCTGTTTCCTACGCTCTCTCACCACGCGTCTTCTCTTTCTTTCTGTACACATGTACAGCATGCTTCCAATACCCAACATTGAGAACATAAGAATAAAGCAGCTCGAAGAAAAAACGAAGAGAGATACAAGAGAATAGAAAATCCCAAAGCAAATCCCGAGCACACGCTGGCTACACCTGTCACGTCTCACCTCCCTTGCCTACAAGATGGAAAAATCGCCGACAAAAGTTCCACGTGTGTATGCGGCCTAAGCTCCACAAACGTCAATGCATCATGGAAAGTTGCATTATCGATTCTAAGTCAAGCCTTCACTGCCTGTGTACAGCTCTGAAAAGTCATAAGTACCACATCTAAGAGTCTAGTATTAAATTGATCTCAACGAGGTAAACAATGTCAGCATTAGCCAGTCATAAGCACCAACTGGCTCCAAGATTGGGTTAGGTTAGGTAGGGGGGCTGTTAGTGCATTCACCAGCACACTTAGACCATGTAGGTCCATTGTAATACCCATAGTCAGACTACTACCATTGACTACCGCCAGGTGGCTGGACCAGATTTAAAAAACAGATAAAAGCGTATTAATTTAGCTTTCAGTGATTCGAACCGGGGACCCCGCTAACCAAGGGCAGGCACTCTACCAACTGCTCCATCCAATCGTTGGTTCCAAGATTAGTACAGTGCAACTTCTCTTTACGTACACCCCTCTATAAGGGACACCTCTGCTTACGGACAGTTCGTCGAACCTATTTGTGAATTTCACTTCGGACACCCCTACAATGATGGCCCCGTGGGTATCCGCATTAGAGAAGTTTCACTGTAGTAATAAAACCACGTGGTATCATAATGGCCCTACTTTGGCCAGAGGAGTTAGTGAATAAAACTCAATGAGGACTAATCGATCCTGATCCGGTTGAGTGCTGAAGTAATAGCATGGGGTTCGACGTTGTTAAAAGCTCCCTCAATATAAACATGCAGCAAGGATAAATTTGTTATGCTCGGGGGATTTTTCAATAATTCCCTTGTTGTTGGCATGCTGATGACTCGATGGCGCAGTTGGTTACGTGCCTGCCCTTGGGTTGTGGAGTCCCCGGTTCGATTCCCAGTGAAAGCTAAATTAATACACTTCTTCAGTCAGCTACTCTTACCTAACCTTACCTAAGTCAAACCTTGATAATGAAGTCCATCACCTCTAAGACCTTTCATCCCTCGCCTGACGAACAAAATAAGAAAACAGCAACAAATGCAAGGATTCACAATGACAGGACATTGCAAACGTAAATTTTCGCAGTAAATTGTAATCCGCAATAAAGTTCATAACTTCCCCGAATTGCAGTCCGTTATTCACCCCTCTTCCACGCATAAAATTTACCATTAAATGATTTTCCAGGTAACTCAATCTACCTCCGATCTAATTGCTCGTCTTGATGGTAATTTGGGTTCGACCATCGGCCCTGATATGCTTCGAGACACTTGTCCTCACAGGTATCTCCTTTAGTGGCACTCTCGAACTGCACCCAACGGCTCATCTAATTACCAAATGCAGTTATCAAATGACTGGTCATAAATCATCACCGTTCGGCGTTTCATTACCTTTTTCTTTGAATGTGAAATAATCCTGTCGTCGCTTTTGGTTTCGTTTTCGGATTATCAATGGAATTTGTATTTTTGCATATTTTTCTCTCGAGGGATACAGAATTCGCTTCGTAGACATGAGGCGAGGTTCTGTGCTAAATTGAAATGGAGCCCTGGGGTTGCGTCTAAGAATGGATTTGGTGATGCATTGCTGATTAATTTTGAGTCTTTCGTGTCTCTCTTCTCGTAGATAACTTTCGGCATCAGCTTAAGCACATCTTAGCTGTGCTAGTAACGCATCTATCCATTCTGTAGCCTTCCTAGATTTGGAAGATTCAGTGGGTTGCTTAAACCACTTTCAAACAGGAAACTTTTGTCGGCGATTTTTCCATCTTATCGGTAAGAGAGTAGCCAGCGTCTGGTTTGCTCGGGGTTTGCTTTTGGATTTTCTATTCTCTTGTATCTCTCTTCGTTTTTTTCTTTGAGCTGCTTTATTCTTATGTTCTCAATGTTGGGTATTGGAAGCATGCTGTACATGTGTGAGAAGGAGAAGACGCGTGGTGCGAGAGCGTAGGAAACAGAAAAAGTTCCGAATTAAGATCTCAATTGCAGAGACTGAAAGATTTCCTGTGTAAAAGTGGCTTGAGATCACAAAAGGGAATTTGAAAGAATCGCCGACGAATTTTAGCGAGTGTGAAAGCGGCCTTATGAGCATTTGCATTTGCTAGAGTCTCTGCATTATTATAAACACATTTGGCGAAATCTATAGTCGGTTGGAGAAACCAGTTTAACGAACGCGAGGTGCAGAGGGCAGTCACACTTAGACCAAAGTGGGTAAATTGTGATACCACGCCGATTGACTTGCCCATAATCTTGGAACCAGTTGGTCCTTGTGACTATTTAATGCTGACGCTGTTTAACTCGTTAAGATTGGTAAAATGTTAGACTGAGCGCTACATGAGCAGAGGAGGTGCTTTGTAGTTTCTACCTCCTCTTCATCCAAGCAACTTCTGCAAGAATCATAGCACAGGCCACTCGCCCACAGGAAGACGTATGTGCCAATTGCACAGTGCCCGGTAATAACGCCCATGAGGCTTCTGAGCCCTGACACCCGCCCAGTTTGAGAAGACAAAGCGTTAGTCCATGATTGAGTTCTGGTCATATCTCTCATGAATCTCAAGAAGATGGTTGTAACAATTGACGTGGAAGGTGTCACTCTTCCTAGATTTTAGAGAGAATGTTGTACCACACGCTGCGACTTCATCCGCTCTGCAGTAGCCCGGTATGTCACTGTGTCCCCGTCTGTTTGTCAGACAATGATGGTGCAGGATTTCTTCTTGAATTAAGCTTGAAGTAGTTGGCGATGGACGCCGGTTGGAAAGGAAGTTGAATTCGTTTGAATTGCCGATGGTGAGTTCGGTTCGCAGTCAGAGTGTCTTAAGTCAAAGGGCTGTGCTGGCAGAATTAGTTTGACAAATAGTTCCAATGGAAGGTGGGGCAGTACATTAAGTGCTTCAGATGGAGTGCTTCTCAACGCTCCGCTGATACACTTGCAGGCCAGTCTTCGCACCCGGTTACAGTTACAGCTTACAGTCGGCAGCTTTGCCTAAACTGGGAAGACGTACACTAGAGCTTCCTCCAAAAGAGTGCACACGATTCTTTTCGGCAGTGTTTGCCCATTTTGTGGCAACGCATACAGACTAATCCTGTATTCAATTACTTACGTCAAAATGACTGCGTTCTCAGACCTTAGACAATGGGCAGACGTATAACTTCATTCCTCTACAATTGGTTTACTTGTTAATTGGCATGGATTTGTGAGATGCATTAAGGATTGTATTCTCGCAGTGCTTGAGAATTTGTGGATGTGAAGCACCCTAATTATGTGTAAGAGGGAGTAGCGCATCTACTCTATAATCTTTGGTCCAGCATCCGTTGATTGAGTTCAGGAGGATCGAACAATCAACTATATCAGCAGTATGGTGATATGATCAGTTTAAGAATTCGTATCAAACACCAGGCAAGGCCGGAGAGGAACTTTCCATATTGATGAGTTACATGGCGTTCCAGTTACAGTTGCTCTGATAATCTGGTCTCCCGACTTGTTGAGTTGAAAACACTTCGATTATGAAGTGATGTGAAGATCACCTCATACTTGGAAAGGAATTAAACTTATTTCGCAACGCATAATACTCTCAATTTCTATTTAAGAGGCACAATCATTATTCCTCCGAGATTGAACTGCAAGTGCAACAATAAAACACTTGAGTATCATCAGAAAATATTCAAAGACGGATGAAGGAGTGGCTGTAGATGTATACTCAAGAGATCTTAGGATACGCAGTTCGCTGAATCCGTGGATGTACCTAATGACTGCATCCTCTTCAGACAAGGACCGCCGTGATCAATAATTCCATTGCCTTGGCTAAAGAACTACATATCAGATAACCACTCCGTATTATCTCTGCCTTCGACTTCAATTAACCCAATCTTCTCAAGGATTCAGGATAGCTAATCAATCAATGGCTTAGAGGTACAGCGTACCTCATGGCAGAGCACATTTGGCCAACACTCAGCTTCAAATGATCACCTTGTCTGCTTAGACTAAATGTGTCAGCACACAGGCAATTATTTCGACAGAAACTACATGGATGATCAGAAGGAGACCATCCATCCCCTCTGTACAATACCCTTTCTCCTGGTAGGAACAGCAAAGTTAAGGACATGGTTATTCAAAAATGTCAGCCTGCTGAAAGCCATTAGAGTAAGCCAATCGCTGGCTGCAGACTGGACCAACTGTGTGGTGCTACTGTTGTTCATCATCATCATCATCTTCTGATCCTCTGGGGGCTTACACGCACAAGAGATCTCCAGGCAACTCGATCCTCCGCCATCTACTCTAACTCATCAGTTGTTATGCCCAAGCGCAACCATCGGGCGAGTTTCCAGGATCTCCTAAGTGGTCGCCTAACTGATGGAATCGCATTCAATGTCCGCCTCGTCGTGGCGTGTTATTCATCTTCAGCCTAATTATATTCAAACCAAGCGAGGAGCTGCAGGGGGAAGGGGATGTACGTACAGTCTATGCAAGACATGGACCAGTTTACAAGGACGACGATGATTGAGTTAGGTGTGAGCATTTGAAGACACTTAGCGAGGGATCACATCAGTGATCCACAAGAACAAAAATGAGTACACTTGTTTTCAAAGGCGATGCCTTATTTAAAATGCAAAAGAGTCTCTCCGTGTTTTTGAACTGAACATTTCAAAGATTTAACCGCTGCCGTGCGTTTACTGATCGCGTCTCTTTTTAAAGCATTCCTCTCAAAGAACTCAGCTTAAACAGACTCCAAGTCCGCTGTAAGCGACAACATTACCTTCCACACAGTGGCAAAAAAAAGTCTCAAGTAGCACATGAGTGAAACTGAGGTGGTTTGTGATGAGATTGTTTTCCAATGTTGAAGATTTATATCCCACCCAACTCGCAGTGATGTACAAAGTCGAAAACAACACAAACCCTGTATTAGCTAACATCGCATGACATTTTCGTGTTGTGTCCAACCGAAATTCGATGTGCTGTCGCGCTTTATTGACTAATCTTCGAAATGAATCATATCGATTAATCGACTGACCTTGTCGATTCGTGTCAGCTTCTAGATGTTTTCCAGTCATAACTTACGTACTCGTAGTCAACATTCCAGTTCACCGTTTGAATTCTTAGAAATCCATCGGTGAGGTCGTTGTTTTTTTTTTTTTTTCTTTCATTCCTGAAAAGATTAGCACCAACCAGTTGCTTTGGGCGGTCTGAATCGATGCACGTACGTAGGTTCTGCGGTTGTTTTGTTTAAGAAGGCGTTAATTATTTGGGAACACATTTTGCGTCAGCTTCCATGGAATGGGGAGTAATGAGTGTTAGATTTCACTTGATGTAGCCCACCAACACATAAAGACTTCTTGCTGTTCTTAAAAGTTCAATTTTGACGTCAAGTCCAAGACAGTCTGAGGATGAAAATTGATAAAGTGGTCAGATGATGAGAATTCAGAAGATGCTCCATTGAGTCATCATAGGCATGTCCAAGGACCTACCAAAATAATTAAACCTTACATTTGTGTGCTCGCCATTGTGGCTTCAGGTCAGCGAAGTGATCAGTAGCTGATCCTGGAATGAAAGCAAAAAGTGCAAAGCGCTATCAGTGTCTTCCTCAGCGTCATCTTGGGGTATAGAGTTCCTGCAAGACTCACAAGCCAACACTGGAGCCACCATATTCCAGAAATCCGTACAACTGTCAGAATCATTGTGACGCGGTTGGCAGAACACAGCTAGCCGTGAATGATGCTTACACTGAGATGGAGCCGGCTTAGACTGGTCTGAAATGCTGTTCTCAAGGGAGGATTAAGAGCTTCGACAGCTATAACTTCGAGGTAGGTAGTAAATGAGTTTGTCTATCTCTGGGCAAACGTAAGCTCCACAAACAACATCCTAGAGGAAATTCGTTTGAAGAAACACCTGGGCCCAAAAATCCTGACTCAAAGGACCAAGAAGGAGAAGGAATTCGAACCTCAGGTATAAAGCCAACGTAAAGAAGCATGCAAGAGAGTTTAGTCTTGATGTCTGGAAACAACGCGCCTAAAGCCGTCATCGATGTGAGGCGAGCAATAGTTGACTCAGACTTTCTACGAGTCGTTGGCCTGATAAGGAAGTAAGTAAGTCACAGACTTTGGTTTCCCTCTCTGGAGGGACCAAGTTGACTTCAGATAAGACACTGACCATCCCAGTCGTGCTGGACGCTAAAGATCAACGATCAGAAGAGCGGATGAAGAAGTCATTGATCAACGTCTGCGTGCGATCTTTGGTCATGTTTGCCTCGATGGCATCTGCGGGAGAAGATTGAACCACTGACTATACATGTTGTAGAGCTAGCCAGACGTCTTCAGGGTCAACGCCCAAAGTGCCTAGGCCACACTGAGAATATGGACATGGTCTGAAGAATCATTTAATCCAAACCAGTGAGACTAAATAACAGAGGACGCCCGCGTCTAAGGTGGAGAAGGCACCTCAAAAAACTAGGAGGCAGTTAGCTGCAGAGGGTCATTGATTAGTACACAGTTTTCTACCGACACACAGAGAAGAAGAAGAAGGAGCTATAAATGAACCGAAGTTTCAAATCATCATCTTCTGATCCACATGATCCACTAAAGGGTTAGAGGGGGAAAAGCACACGAGAGATATTTCCACTCTCTAGCTCATCAGGAGGTATGCCCAAACAATAGTCTAACCATTCCGTCCTGTAGTCTACACGATGAAATCACTTTCAGGACACCACTCACAAGTCGTAATGATGATCATATACGTGGTACTTGACCAAGCCATCGAAGCATAGCCCTTTCCGTTCGAAGAGGCAGCTGTCTACCACTGAGCTAATCGCGCACTGCCGTGTTTCTCAGCCAACAAGTTACTCCCACCACAGCACCAAGAAATCTCCTCTCGGCAGCTTGTAGTCGCGATCTTTTTCTCTCGGTTCTTAACCAAGTTTCATGACCATAGGTGAGAATTGAAAGAAATACTGACTTGAAAGCCGACACAATAAGCACGTTATAATATTCAAATTCAAAAAATTAGAAATACCTATATATCGGACTCCATCTTCCAGAAGAATTTGACTGTGGCGTGAGCAAAGACAAATGCGCCATATGGGCACATTCGTTACTCACTGATGTGCATCCGCCTCTCACAGATGTTGCAAATTAATCTTTTGTTGTTTGCTCCTAGCGCATTTCTAGTCTTCATCATTATCAGAAATGAAGGATCACAGAGATAGCCGACTTCGCATCTGAATGCCCCCTAGTACATCGACGAATTCGTGTACTTTTTTGACAGATATTCATGAATTTTTTACGGTTATTCACGAAATAACGTAAATGCCGTCCTCTGATTGGTCAATTTGGTTTAAGAACACGTTATAAAAACAATTGTCAAACATTTTAAGAGACAAGAGAGGTAGAAGTCGGGCGTCTCTCTAATACTTCATTTCTGATCATTATTATCGACCTGTCATGTCATGTCACAGACGATAAGCACTAGGGGACCATAAGCCATTGAGAGCAAGGTATTTTTCAAATCGCAAATGATTTCAAATTACCATCTCGATGTCGTCCTTCTAGGTCTAGGTAGTCTGTCTAGTTCATCAGAGCAAGGGTCTCTGTCACTTGGCGAGCTCATACGGCGCGTGGCAATTTTACGAAAAGAAATACCTGCCAGGAATTCGGAAGCTATGATACCTGGACAAAAAGGGAATGTTTTAGTTGCCTTTATGGGATAAATGGGTACTTCACACCCCAATAAGTCTCAAATACGCACAAAAATGCAATCCTTTATGTGTCTCGCAAATACACGCCATGTTTCAAGTCATAAAGTTATACGTCTGCCCATTGTCATCTGAGAACTCTGTCATTTTGACGTTTTTGACGTAAGTAATTGAAGACAACATTTTTCTTCATGAGACAAACACTCCCACACAAAAATGAACGTGTGCACTCTTTTGGAGGAAGCTCTAGTGTACGTCTTCCCAGTTTAGGCAAAGCTGCCGACTGTAAGCTGTAACTGTAACCGGGTGCGAAGACTGGCCTGCAAGTGCTTCAGATGGAGTGCTTCTCAACGCTGTACTGCCACACCTTCCACTGGAACTATTTGTCAAACTATTTCTGCCAGCGCAGCCCTTTGACTTAAAACACTCTGACTGCGAACCGAACTCATCATCGGCAATTCAAACGAATTCAACTTCCTTTCCAACCATGGTCCATGGCCAACTACTTCAAGCTTAATTCAAGAAGAAATCCTGCACCATCATTGTCTGACAACCAGACGGGGACACTGTGACATACCGCGCAATTGCAAAGCCGATGAATTCACAGGGTGTAGTATAGCATTCTCTCTAACACCAGGAGGAGATCGCCTTTCTATGCCGATCGGTACAGTCTTCCATCTCCTACAATTCAATTAACCTACCACAAATGGCTAGATGGAACTAGTCCCCTTAAAACATCTCCATTGTTGGCCATGGCCAGCTCTCAATCCATCTTTAGAAGTAACAATGAATGGACCTGGAGACTTTAGTGTTGGGCTTATTAAAGGTGGAATGTTAGACTAACATATCCAAGGAATAGAAAAGGCTAAATTCACCGACAAGTTCCAATCAACTTCAAAAGTCACTTTCCGTTTTTCACATTTACAAGACTTCCTTGTCCGACAGGAATGTGTTCAACAACTAGTATTCTGATGAAAATTTTTTTTTTGTGTGACACAATGACAGTGTGACTGTCAAAAGCTGAAGAGTATGTTCGCTCTAATCTCAGGAACTACTGATTTTCATGAAAAATTCTGTTTGTGTGAGATAGTTCATTTAGTTTATTTAGGAAGGCTTTATAAATTCGCGGTGCGATCGGTAGCAGTGAAGCATCAATGAAAAATGATTAAAAGACGGGAAGAATTATTCGGTTTTGACAGCTTCCATTGACTACAGTGCGTAAATCGTTTACAGTAGCTCAAAGTGAAATTCGGACACCCTCCTCTAAATACGTTATAATTAGTATAAAAGAAGGTACACATGCGATAGACATCCGGTTTTATTTTCAATAATAAACACAGTAGTTCTTCTTAATAATTAACAAAAACTAAACAACAATTTGTGAGTACAAATAAATAAAAAAATAAAGAAATGAAACACTACCAGAAAGCATCTCAAAGTGAAAACTCTGACAAAAATAAAAAAAAATCCTTCAAACTTAAGAAACAAGACCACACTTTGTGGTCAGTATTCAATTGGAAGCCCTTTATTTCTTCTGACCAGAGATAACCTATAATAGAGATATCCAACTTCTACCTCCCTTGCCCCTTGACTTCATCTGACAGCGTTTTTTATACGCTGTTTGTCCCCTGTCTGTGAATACGTGTGAGCTCTTGAGAACAGCTGTGGAGACAGCTGATACCCTTCCCACCTTAGTAATGGGGGGAATTAGAGTTCTTATTTGAAAATTCGCTCGTTATTTGAACGTTTTTTTTCAAATTTCGGTGTTCAATTTTCAACACAGTATGGAGGGGTAAACGAACGAACAAAGCTTATGTTCATGAAGTTGAGTGAAATACTTGGACAGAATTAATGAATGCACAACATAGTGTGAAAATTAATAATACATTCACACGTTCAGTTAACCAATAATAAAAATATTATTGAAGCGTGAATCACAAATAAGATGTTTTGACAACCATTTTTTAGCATTACTAAAAGCTGCAATATATTGCCATTGTTCTTATCAAATTGTTTAAATTGAATTCATGAGTTTTTCAGAATTCATGATTTAAGCGTATAAAGCGGCCTTCATTTTTTGAGTTAATTTGTCAGGTATGGTTTATGAATAGGCTATATATAGACTTAAGAATTAATTTTAGATAAAATAGTTCCAGTTAAATGGACATTGCAAAACATTTTTATTCACGAAAGTCCATATAACAATGTAAGAAAATTCCCTTAAAAATACTAGTCAACTTTTGAACACCCTCCGAACAACATACCCATGTACGTTACATGGAAAGTACATGGATTCCCACTAAATTCATGAATCTGCCGCTTTTTTCCCACTAAATTCATGAATCTGCCGCTTTTTTCCCACAAAATTCACGAATCGGCCGCCATATTGTGGTGAATTGACGAGCGTTGTAAATGGATAAGTGAAATACAAGGGATTACCACTACATCTTCGTTGTTGGCTAGGGGTAAAAATGGCCGAAGTTGGATGTCTCTATCATTCATTATCTCTGCTTCTGACATGTTCCAACCATTTTGGCATGGATGGCACAAGTTTTTCGCAAAAATTTGGGCCAATTTTGTCCCACTCTTGTAACAGAGACCCAGATCTTCTCAGCTGCTGCTCTAAATAGGCCCATACAAGTTCAATGACATTTCGGTCCGGTAATTGTGGTGGTGCTTCCAATACTTTTGGGCAGTTATACAGAAGCCATAAGCGGACATTAAGAACCTCATGCTTAGGGTAAATTTTGTTCTTGGAGATCTGTATTGGCCTTTCTCCACACATATGTTTGCCCTTTCGACCTAAATACATTGAAACAACTCGTTGTTCCAGAACGAAATGTCCTTATCCCGATAAGATTGGACAAATATCTTACTTTTAGCCCTATTCACTTTGCTAATGAAAGGTTTTTTTCGAGCAATATCGATTATACTTATGCTTGCGCAGTACAATTCGAATTGTTTCGGGGTTCACCTCTTTGCCCATGTATTTTGCAACTTCAATAGTTAGCTTAGGGACACTAATTCTAGGATTCTTCTTTAATTTCCGAATGATCCATCGCTCATCGCTTTCCGAAAAAATATTTCTTTGCGATTTTCCAGCGTTTTTTAAAGCTTGAAGCGTTTTATTACATCGTGAACTGTCGAATGACTTTAAGAATGATTTATTAAGAAGAACTACTGTGTTTATTAATAAAAATAAAACCGGGTGTCTATCGCATGTGAACCTTCTTTTATACTCATTATAACGTATTTAGAGAAGGGTGTCCGAGTTTCACTTTGAGCTACTGTAAGTTACGCAAAAATCATGTATGATGGAATTGTTCCTGTTCAAAAGTTCTATAAAAAATTCCGTGACAGCTTATGCCTTTCTTTTAAGACTGACTTACTACAACCTTTTTTCTTAAATAATTCAGTACTCCCCGGACTTGTTATAGCCAAGGTAAGAACACGGATATCGATAGGACAACGGAGTAGAGCAAGACCAAAACAGTTTGACGTCGGAAAGCTACAATCGCGATTGACCGCTAGGAACTTTGCCGATCGAGTCTCCCTGAAGCTCGCAGAGAGTCCAACCCTGACAATGGAACCGTTGTCAAAACGCCATCAGAGAAACTGCATCTGATGTGCTGGGTCTTACGCCACCCCAAAAAAAACCCCTGGTTTGACAACGAGTGCAGGCAGGCTCATTCAGCGAAGCAAGCAGCATACAAGGCGACGCTGGACAGAAGGACGAGAGCGGCTCGTGAGCTCTACGAACTTAAAAGAAGGGAAGAGCACCGGCTTCTCAAAAGGAAAAAGAAAGAGCATGAGAAGCGCGCAATCGAGGACATGGAGAGGTGTTACGGCAGAAATGACGTCCGAAAGTTCTAACAACGGGTAAAACAACTATCCAATGGATACAAAATTCGCTGTGACGCAGAGGGACAACTCGTAGTAGATTCGCAGTCGATACTGAGAATCTGGAAGGATCATTTCTGTAGACTGTTAAACGGCGAGGAAGACTCCAATACCGCTGTCAGGCAGAATGTTCCACTCAACGCAATTGACGATGATCGACGAGAATTCCGTCCCCCCGACCTAGACGAAGTTAGGATAGCGATATCGAGACTAAAGTCGAATACAGCCGCTGGTGCAGACGGACTGTCTGCGGAACTGTTTAAGGCAGCTGGAGATGAGCTGGCAGGGCACATGCACGAGTTCATCTGTAAGAAATGTTCGGAGGAAAGAATGCCCGACGAATTGAATCTCAGTTTCGTTTGCCCGATTAACAAGAAAGGAGACCCCTTCATCTGCGCCAACTACCGAGGGATAAGTCTCCTCAACATCGCCTATAAGATCTTCTCTGCCGTTTTGTGTGAGCGCCTGAAACCATTCGTCAACAACCTGATAGGTCCTTATCAGTGCAGTTTCAGGCCGGGGAAGTCCAGCATCGATCAAATCTTCACATTACGGCAGACCCTGGAAAAAACCCAAGAAGTGCAGATCGACACCCACCACTTTTTGTCGATTTCAAGGCCGCATATGACAGCGTGCATAGGGTCTAGAAAGTCAAGTTTTGACATTCCTGCCAAACTCGTCAGGTTGTGCAGGTTGACGATGGAGAACTCTCACTGCTCCATCAAGGTCGGTAACGAACTCACCGAGACCTTCAATGTCAAAAAAGGTTTTAGACAAGGCGACGCGCTGTCATGTGATTTCTTTAACATCATCCTGGAGAAGATCGTGCAAGACTCACACGCCAACACTAGAGGCACGATCTTCCAGAAAGTCCGTACAACTGCAAGCATACGCGGGTGACATTGACGAGATTGGCAGAACACAGCGAGCCGTCAATGAAGCGTTTGCTGGCATTAAGGCGGAGGCGGCCAAAATGGGCTTAGCGGTGAATGAGGGCAAAACGAAGTATATGCTGTCATCGAGAAAGGACACACAACATCGACCTCTTGAACAGAGCGTCACAATGGGTAGCCATAACTTCGAGGTAGTCAAGGACTTCGTCTACCTCGGCTCCGCAGTTAACAGTACAAACAACATCAGTACCGAGATCAAACGCAGAGTAACTCTTGCCAACCGCTGTTTCTATGGGCTCAAGAGGCAATTGAGTAGTAGAACTGACCTTATACAAGACCTTGACCATTCCAGTCCTGCTGTACGGCGCGGAGGCATGGACAATCTCAAAAGCAGATGAGGAAGTCCTTGGTATTTTCGAGAGAAAAGCTCTGCGTGCGATCTTTGGTCCTGTTTGCGTTGACGGTTTCTGGAGGAGAAGATTCAACCGCGAACTGTACGGGCTGTACAGTGGCATGAGCCTAGTCAGGCGCCTACGGATTCAACGCGTAAGATGGCTGGGCCATGTAGAGCGCATGGACAACACTGCTCCAGCCCGAAGAGTCTTCGAATCCGAACCAGTGGGACAACGCAGTAGAGGACGCCCACGGAATCGATGGCGCATCCAGGTGGAGAAGGACCTCAATCAACTTGGTGGATAAAGATCGTGCCGGCTGGAGAGGCTTACTGGTTGAGGCCCAGGTCCACCCCGGAGAAAAAGACCCCGGATAATACCACATACGCATGGGCATACAATTGTGTTGCTTATAAGAGGGGTTTCCATGAAATTCCTATTTAGCGGGGACCTTAGGCAGGCTTAGGATGGCCTTGATAAATCTCACTTGAATATAATTTATTGCTATTGAAGGGTTTGCTTACATCCTGGGAGTACTGTACTATTTATCTAACCGCGATAGCTGATATTCACGCGGACGAAGTCCCTTCAGTCGGAAGCATTCTGAGTAGGAAAATGACTTCAAATCAAAGTTAAGTTACCTATGAGGCAGCCTTGCTCTACATCCATGTGTGATTCCAAGCAATCTGTCTAATTTTTCCATTTCTCTAATTCTCTAATTCTAATTTGTTGACGATGAAGTCAAAGAGCTGCCCTGAAGTCTACAAAAAACGAGTTAGGATTAGGTTAGGTGCTCAACTTCGCCGTTCGGAGTCGGCATTAAACTGTAGGTCCCTTCCACGCGTGAGAGAACAATAGCACGCACAACACGAGTGGTTGCTGAGAAGCTAGGCCCTGGCCCTCTACGGGCTGTAGGTTTTGTAGGTAAGGTTGAATTGGCTGACTGTTGTAAGGAAAGGAAACAGCGACACTTCAGTAGGCCAGTACAGGTCTCTTGTGCTAGTGCTCGGATCTCTGAGAACCTCTTCCGTAAACCAAGCGAAGAAGATGACTGACTCTTATGGGACTCTACTACAGGAGTTTGAATCTGCGGGATGAGAGAACATTGTAGTTGAACAGCAAGTGTGCAATGGTTTCATCCTCATCCTCGTCTCTGCAGCTTCTGAATAAGAAGAAGCCGTTGTAGGGAAGGCTGCATCTAGAGGCGTGGGTTCTGATGACCCAATGCCCCATTAAAATTCTAAGATTCGGTCCACGGCTTAGTCTGAACAGACTAAGCGACCGCTTCGGCTCGAGCATAGCCCAGAGTTGTTTGGCAATGAGGCATCCTGTGCCAGTTGACCATCAACGATTCAATGGAGCAAGTGCTTGTAGCTTTAGTAGATGCTGTGTCGTAGAGATAGGCATGGAGGGTGGATCACCATCCCGGAAGTGTACAGAGCTTGCACACTTTCTAGCGCTTTGCAATTCTCCAGAATGTCACAGCGCCCACGTGAGTTGGATGTTAAAATACTTCGCCGTCTCTCCTGGAATTGAAAGTGATTGAATTCAGAGATCTGGCAATCGGAACAGATGACGATATCTGTGCGTGAATGTCATCTGTGTCAAGGTCTTGACTGAAGTTAACTTGGTCTTACGAGACGTGCGTTCTAATCAAATCCCCAGTCGGTGTGTCGAACATCGACTGATCATGTTGATCGCATGGTTCGTTGGATCGGTCTCAGAGTAAACTCCTTAATCGATCTCTCTCAAGCCTGTTCTAAGGAAAGGTAAAAAAAAATGTGAGTCTTGTCAAAATTCGTCGTTTGCTAAATTGTAGGTTGATTCGTACAATCGATCGAGTTGAGTACATTCCAGAAAACTCATTCCAACATTCTTTCTCATTTGATTTGAGTTTCAGAGGTCGTAGGGTATTCTCATAATTTTCTTCAAACTGCCGCCCGCCTAAATCACCGATCATCGATGGAACAACTCAAGCGCTGGGAAATGATGATACCCTTCGAGGGATCCTCTCAACCTTAGGAATTACTTTCTCCCATAACCTCATAAACTTTCATTCTCATCTCCGGCTGGATCAGATCAGTCGATTTCGGATCGATTTTCAAATCGAATTTTCAGGATTTCTGTTCCTTTTTTTTCTCATCTTTCAAGGCAATTGAAATGTATCTCACAGATATTTAGAGTGCACATGGTGCCTGCGTGCGTGTGTTGAAGAGGATTCGGTTTTTCCCAGTTTCATGTTTTCAATTTTGCAATTTCAGAACAAATTTTGAACGCACACCACGAGAAAAGATATCTCGAAGACGACACGGCACGAATGCGTGTGTGTGTGTGTTAGAAGTCTCAGTGTATTTACTTAGTTTACCCTACAGAAGGAAGCGCAAACAATAGGGACACATGGCAGGTACACTTAACCACTAACACAACAAATCACAGAATCACCCATGCACACAAACACACCCATCTCACGGAACCCAGCTTCCTCGAGAAGTAAAAGCAAAAGAAGATGGAAAAGAAAAGGTAAGAGACGACGATGAGGAACAGCAAAAGACGACTCACCGAGAGAGAGGGAGAAGGATCCCGCCAGGATTTGTTCAATCCCTGTGCGAGTGTGTGTTTGTGGTTACAACACTCTGCATCGGCATGTAACACAGATTTCTGTGCACTCAAGCGTGCACGCATTGGCATTTGAAAAACGCATCTGCACCCAAGAAAGGAAAAGAAAACGAAAAACAGATTGTGTGCTGTACATGGGCACCGGCGTAAATAGGTTATCTGTTGCAATCCGTCGAATACATAGGGGATCTTTAGAAATCCGAGAGAATGAAAAAAAAAATGCCATTTGAAAGGATATTTGTGCACATGTCGAACAGAGAGACATTTGATGAAGAAAACAAAATCGCATGTGTGTTGTTTTGCTAAAAATGGAAATTTTCGAAAATTCCAGCACGCATTTGCACATTGCACGCTATCCCAAAATAAACATCCACACTCACTTAGCCAGACCGAGTGAGCGAGGAAGCGAGAGTGAGAGAGAAAGGCTTTGTCACATCTAGCCAAACAAAGACTGGCCCGGCCACACATTCAGTCCGCATACAAAGTACCTACGGCTGTTCATTCAGAAAATCGCCGAAAGTGTTGGGCTTCGCCAAAGCTTCCTTCGCGCATTTAGAGGGGGAGGCCGCCACCGCCGCGCCACAGTGGAGACGTGACATAAGCCAAGAGACCGACTCTCAAGCCAAGACCGCCGCTTTGACTGACATACATAATTGTTACGAATGTGTAGCTGAAGAGTAAATATGAATTTCGATTCGATGGATGGTGGTGGATGGTCTTCTTGTTGAAGAACAACGCGTTAGCGTTCGCGTTCTATGTCAGAGATTCCGTTTGGTGGCGGAAACTTAATTAAAGAATGTTTTTTTTTTGTTCCTTCTTCTTCTTCTGGTGTTGTTTCTTCTATATTTCGTCCTCCACCTCTTCCTGAGACTCGTTCTGTTGACTACTGGTGGTGGTGTATCTGACGAATATACGATATTTTTTTCTTCTCTCAGTTCAGAGACACACTCTTTGTCTTTTGGGTATTTTTTTTTTGACAAGAACAGAGAAGAGAAGGAAAAAAAGATTCATATACGGCTGACAGAACTAATCGCGGATAATTACCTTGGTCAGTGTTTCTATCCGACGGTATGGTCACGTATCTGCATGTGTGTGTGTTGACACACACCCATGCCCACGATCGAGCACAGATATGTAATACCTTTTGTTTCGGTTGTCATAAATGCATTTGAATGTGACACAGTTTGTAGATTTGTTGTTTCGTCTACCTGAGAGTTCTAGGAAGACGACGAATCTAATCTCTTTTCTTATAATTAGCCGATGTTGTTGTCGAGGCGAACACAGTGTAGGAAGGAGATTTGCGAAATGTCTTCTGGGAACAAACCAAAATCCAAGTCATCGAATGAAATTTGTCTGTTTCCTAGATGATGCAGTCGAGAGAAAGTCATTAAATTCAAATTTGGCACTTCCCCTTTCGGTCGGGGTGTGCATGTGCATCCCTCGGGGAATGAACACCCTTCAAAGTCTTGTAAATTGAATTCCTCACACAATGGAAATTAAATGAACCATGGAGAGAAAGAGAAATGCAAGAATTTCTTCTGTATCTATTGAACATCGATAGATGGTGGCGGGAAAAGATTTGAAATCTTAGTATAACCGAACGTGTTATCGATTGAGTGACAGTATAACAGTTTGGGCGACGTAGTGCTGCCAAGTCTGTGGGCGGTTGTTATACTTTGAATACGTTCAACGAAGTGCTGTGTAGGCGTGTCTGGCTGTTGGGGTGTTTTGATTTTGGAATTTATGAGAGTTCACCACACCTGGAGGGACTTGGTGGTTTGACGGGCTACTGTGCTTTACTTGGGGATTCATTTTATTCTGTTTATGAGTGACTTGTGTGTTGACTCTTTATGCCTGAAACACATTAGTCCGTTTGCGCTTTCGTTAGCTTTCAACACACACAATTCAATGACATAGCACAAAATACAGCGTCGACCTGCGTCAGTGAATAATGAGAGAGATTGAGAGGATCGTAATAAAACGTAAGACGTAGTCCATCGCACGTCATTATTAACATGTAACATGTTGGATATTTTTTGACAGAGCGGTGCGCTGGGAGAGAGATTTTCCCCCAGATTGAGAGTTTTCTTCCAAATTGAGAGTATGTTGTATCAACTGTCATTTAAGAAACGAAAACAGCTGATTAAAAACAATTTAATGACAAGAGTCGTTTCAAATGAGTGTATGCAGAAAGGCGGCAATATTTTTCATCTAGTAGATGAGAGAGAGAACAGCTGATAAATTGAGTATTTATTTCAACGCAGTGCGTCATCGTAACATGAAGTCGGCGCAACGCACTATTGTGTTTCAGGCATTAGTCGCACACAACCATTCAATTGAAGTGAATGGGGAGTGACTGTAACACATCACATAGCACTGCGACCACGATCGACTTACTGGGACCCCTTTCTTGATCTAGGACTTCGGAGCTACTTTGAGAAATGTGATGATCCCTCTTTGGAATGGTCCTGATAGCCTGCTCCTGTTAAGGCGTTCGCTACTCTATGTATGCCTGGTGAGAGATTTGGACACTCGACGAGTAGGTATTCCATTTGCTTCGATTGCCCATGGCGCTACTGTGCCCCATTTTGTGCAGGTGATAGCATTAATAAAATTAAGGTAAAAATATCCCTCATACAACGAAAATCTCCCGATTTCTGTGATACTCCACTCAGGGATGCTGCGGTGGAGCTTTCAGGCGAAGATCTGGTTGTTGCTCAAGGGGAGATGGCGCAGGGCATCAAAGATGTTCACTACCACCTCAAGCACTATAAGAATACACCATATATTCCACACAAAACCATTCATTCAGTTCGTAGGTACGCACTATTGTGTTGCAGCCATTAACGTTGCATTGACGATATGATTGGCTATTTATTAAGCATTTAGCATTTTTTATTTTATTTAGTAAGAAGGTACAGTAGATAAACTCCCTAAGTCGAATTGTCACGGGATGCCATAAAATTGTTTGATTTAGAGAGAGAGTTTGACTTAGAGAGAAGATTTTGAATGGAAAATTGAGGTGAATGTATGTAAAATATGAGGCGAGCATGTTCGAATCGCTTTTACACTCTTGTACGCTAGTAAAATATGGCGAACAAGTTCGCGTTAGGGAGAGTTTCAACTTTGGGAGAGTCTACTGTATTTTCATGTCAAAATGCTTTTTGAGTTTAGTTAGAGTTTTATTTTCTTATTAAGTTAATGCCCATTTATTCTCAAATTTAAGTCTCTATACGGTCTCCAGTCTCCATGGCGGCATGTAGGTTGTTAAGGAATTGGAGTAGAAATAGTGCGGTTAAGGGTTAAGTCAATTATGGTTGGATCTCAAAATCTGCATATTTCTGGTAGAATATTGGTTATGTAATGAATACTTACACTGGAGGTGTCTAAACAGGCTGAAAGTGACATGGTGTGACAGATGCTAAGTTTTCAACAGAAATGAGTATTACAGAGAGGCCCGACTTCTACCACTCAAATTGACCAAATTGACCAATCAGAGAACTGAATTCTCCTTATTTCATGAATAACCATCAAAAATTCCTGAATATCTGTCAAAAAAGCCCTCAAATTCGTCGATGGACTAGGGGGCAATCAGCTGTGAAGTCGACTATCTCTGTAAAACTTCATTGCTGGTTTCGACTTAAGGAAAGTCTACTGCATTTCTGAGTTACGCCATGTGCGCCTGGGTTTTGACAGTTTAAATAACCACTTGTGATGGACAATTGTCTGGTCTTCTTGCATCTGCACGAGGGGAGAATTGGGAACCATATTACATTCAAGACCAGACGTTTACCACCGTCACTCGTTGAACTTACGAGTGAGTCCAGTTTTGAGCAAGAGAAATGTAAAAAATTACTTGCATTATTCGATTCCAACTCAAACTCGTGTTCGTGTGAAATAGTTAGCAACGCGATCTTTCTTCTTCTTCTTCTTCTTCATTTGGCGCTACAGTCCCGGGGTGGACCTGGGCCTCAACCAACAAGCCTCTCCAGCTAGCACGGTCTCTGGCTAGCTGTCTCCAGTGTCGCACGCCAAGTTGGTTGAGGTCCTTCTAAACCTGGGTGCGCCACCTTAAACGCGGGCGTCCTCTGTTGCGTTGTCCCACGGGTTCGGAGTCGAAGACTCTCCGGGCCGGAGCTGAGTTGTCCATACGCTCTACATGGCCTAACCATCTTAGGCGTTGGACCCTGACTAGACTCATGTCGCTGTACAGTCCGTACAGTTCGTGGTTGAATCTTCTCCTCCAGAAACCGTCAACGCAAACAGGACCAAAGATCGCACGCAGAACCACGGACTTCCTCATCTGCTTTTGAGATTGTCCATGCCTCCGCGCCGTACAGCCGGACTGGGATGATCAAGCTCTTGTATAAAGTCAGCTTGGTCCTTCGAGAGATGACTCTACTACTCAATTACCTCTTGAGCCCATAGAAACAGCGGTTGGCAAGAGTTACTCTGCGTTTGATCTCGGTACTGATGTTGTTTGTACTGTTTACTGCGGAGCCGAGGTAGACGAAGTCCTTGACTACCTCGAAGTTATAACTGCCCATTGTGACGCTCTGTCCAAGACGTCGATGTTGTGTGTCCTTTCTTGATCACAGCATATACTTCGTTTTGCCCTCATTCACCGCTAGACCCATTTTGGCCGCCTCCGCTTCAATACCAGCAAACGCTTCATTGACGGCTCGCTGTGTTCTGCCAATCACGTCAATGTTATCCGCGTATGCTAGCAGTTGTACGGACTTCTGGAAGATCGTGCCTCTAGTGTTGGCGTGTGAGTCTTGCACGATCTTCTCCAGGATGATGTTAAAGAAATCACATGACAGCGCGTCGCCTTGTCTAAAACCTTTTTTGCCATTGAAGGTCTCGGTGAGTTCGTTACCGACCTTGATGGAGCAGTGAGAGTTCTCCATCGTCAACCTGCACAACCTGACGAGTTTGGCAGGAATGTCAAAACTAGACATGGCGCTGTATAGCTCGTCCCTATGCACGCTGTGATATGCGGCCTTGAAATCGACGAATAGGTGGTGGGTGTCGATCTGTATTTCTAGGGTTTTTTCCAGGATCTGCCGTAATGTGAAGATTTGGTCGATGGTGGACTTCCCCGGCCTGAAGCCACACTGAACAGGTTATTTATAAACGGCTTCAGATGAGTACACAAAACGGCAGAGAAGATCTTATAGGCGATGTTGAGGAGACTTATCCCTCTATAGTTGGCGCAGTCAAAGGGGTCTCCTTTCTTATGGATCGGGCAAACGATACTGAGATTCCACTCATCGGGCATGCTCTCCTCCGACCATATCTTACAGATGAGCTGGTGCATACGCCCAACCAGATCATCTCCAGCTGCCTTTAAGATTTCAGCGGACAGTTTGTCCGCACCGGCAGCTTTGTTAGACTTCAGTCTTGATATTGCTATCTTGACCTCGTCTAAGTCGGGGGGACGGAATTCTCGTCGATCATCGTCCATATTGAGTGGAACATTCTGCCTGACAGCGGTATTGGTGTCATCATCGCCGTTTAGCAGTCTGCAGAAGTGGTTCTTCCAAATTCTCAGTATCGACTGCGACTCTAATCTTAGTTGTCCATTCTCGTCCCGGCAGGATTCTGTCCGAACCTTATATCCACTGGATAACTGTTTCACCCTCTGTTAAAACTTTCGGACATCGTTCCTTCCGGGTCTCATCCCTTCGTCTTTTTTCGTAGAGCTCACGAACAGCTCTCGTCGTTCGTTGCAGCGTTGCTTTGTAGGCTTCCAGCTTCGCTGCATGTGCCAGCCTACACTCGTTGTCAAACCATGGGTTTTTTCTAGGTGGTGCCGTAAAACCCAGCACATCAGTGGCAGCATCTTTGATGGCTTCTTGACAACGCCTCCAATCTTCTTCGATTGTTTGCGCAGGTGGCGACGAGCTTAGAGAGAGATTCTGGGAGACTCGATCGGCAAAGATCCTAGCAGTCCGTTGCGATTGTAGCTTTCCGACATCAAACCGTGGTGTCCTTTCTCGACTCCGTTGATCTCTTGATATCCGAGTTCTTACCTTGGCTACAACAAGGAAATGGTCCGAGTCGATGTTGGCTCCTCGGAACGTTCGGACATCAAGAATGCTGGAGGAGTGTCTGACGTCCATCGCAACATGATCAATCTGGTTGACGGTTGATTGGTCGGGGGACCGCCAGGTCCCTTTGTGGATGTTGAGGTGTGGGAACCGCGTGCTAGCTACAGAGGGATTACGTCCCGTGACAAAGTCCACCAGCCTGAGTCCGTTATCGGATGTAGTGTCGTGCAGGCTGTGTTTCCGGATGACTTTGGCAAAGATGTCTTCCTTACCCAGCTTTGCATTGAAATCTCCTAGAACGATCTTGGTGTCGAAGCTGGGGCACTGATCGTAGGTCCTTTCTAGGAGATCATAGAAGTCATCCTTGCTGTTGTCATCTTTGTCCTCTGTCGGGGCGTGGGCGCAAATCAGGCTGATGTTCCCGAATTTAGCCTTGATACGGATTGTTATGAGGCGTTCGCTTTTACAGACAAAGCTTAAGACTTTTTGCCTAAGTCTGCCTCGAACAACAAATCCACATCCAAATAAGCGGCTCTCCCTGTTGCAATCACCGTAGTAGATGTCGCAGTTTCTCATCCTCTTCTTGCCCGGCCCATTCCACCGCACTTCCTGGATTGCGGTGATGTCTGCTTTGTAGCAGTCCAGGGCCTCCGCGAGTTCTTCGGCTGCACGTGGTCTGTTAAGGGACCTAACATTCCACGTGCAGAACCGAAAATCGTTGTCCTTGTAACGTTTGCTGGGGTCGTCAACATTAATTCCGTCCGTATCCGAGGCAGTTGGTTGTCTCTGAACCATAATATTTTTACGTGGTGAGGGAGTTAACCCCACGCACAACCCCCAACTGGGAGGCCAGGCCCTATTCTTTAACCCTCGGGCGGAGGGTCCGGGTTTATCCGGAGTCGGTAACCTCGCTGAGGCTGTGAGCGCCGCCGTTGTCCCTAAAACTATAGGGATCTTCCGCCGCCATCTCAATTCCAAGGCCCCGACCTGGCCTTGAAAGAAACCTTCTAGACCTGTGCTCCGAAAATGTCGAGGTAGCTCTAGAAGGACTGCGCACCAGGTAACTCCGTCTGACTGGAGTTTCGGATGCCGCCGTTGGCAAGACAGTTTCCAGCTACTCCGCCGCCATCCATAAAGAGAGATGAGCCCTGGTACAGGCACACTCTCCCCCCTCTCTCGTCGGCAGCCGCCAACAACGTCCCACGGGGGTTGGTTACCCCATCTTCGATCGAAGGTGCTCGGCTCCCAGATTTCACCACGTGGAGCTGAGAGTAGGAGTTCGCTGATAGAGGCTAAGTGCAGACGCTTGTGTGAGCATGAGACGCCATATCAACGCTTTGAAATCCACGCGATCTTTCTAATTTTATTTATTTTCTTGCTTGAATCTTATAGTAATCTTAGTAAATGGCTTAGATGCTTATAAAGTAGGCCCGTTGCACAACCCCAATAAGTGTTTGTAATTATCGTTTAGCTTGAACGTCTTAAAATTATCCATTAAGATTAGCAGAAGTGGCTTTAAGATAAGGTGGCAAGAGAAATCTGGTAAAAGAGCTCGATCAAGTCAGGAAAAGCATAATAAAAAGATGAAAAAGCGAAGACGCAAGCAATTTATAATACAAGCGATTCGGAAAGAGTTTTTGCCCAAAATCAACATATTTTCAATTTCATCAGACCAATATCTTTCGAGTCGTAGCACTGCGGATCATAGAAAAACGAACCCACTGCCTCAAGAAAGTATTGCTCTATTACATGCTCCCGAAGTATTTACGTCAAATAGCAGTTCGGATGAAGACGATGATGAGATCGAAAAATGTTGCTTTTAAATGATGATGGGTGTTGGGGTTGTGTTAGGTTAGGTTAGGTTACGGCGATTGCCACCACTGAAGCAGTTGTGGCCCACTTAGATCCTGGTTGGATCCTTTGTCCTATCACTACCCGCTGCTTTACACTGGCTCCTCTTTAATTCAACGGGACTACACTAAAGAAAATAAAATAAACCTGGAGACTGCCTAATGGTATTCTAGCGGCCTTATTTTGACAAATGCACTCCAGTGCAGATTTACAGCCAATTAGTTTTCCTGATGAACTTAGCTATGTCTTGTATCTTTAAGTGTGACATTTCCTCTAGTTTACTGAAAAAGTAGTTGCCTAGTATATCTTTTCTAGTTTTTGCAAGGGCTGGACAAGTGTCGAGAGATGAAGCGTATTTTCTTCCTCCTCATTGTCCCTACAGCTTCTAAAGTAGGCGTTGTAGGGGCTCCCATTCTTCTGGTATGGATACCGAGAAGGCAGTGGCCGGTGATAATGCCCACTACGTTCCTTACATTCTTGTTTAGTTTAATTAGTGTATTTGTTTTATTTGGATTTTGTGAGGGCCAAATAAGCCTCGAAGTCCTACATGTATCTGATTCCTCGGCACTTGTCAAGACCTTGCAAAACTGGAAATGTTATACTAGGCTAGATACATGTATCTAAGTCCACCCACCTCCGATTAGCAGAGTCGAAGGCATCTGTAAGTAACATTGTGTTTATTACTTAGAGTGAGGAATATGGGGCGTCCTGATTATTTGCCATTGGCAGTCCCACCTAACTCGTCGTCCTCTCATTGCATGGAAAACCACTATGCTCAGGTACCCAGCATAGGGTTAGGTTGCATCTAACCACTATCTGCCTAAGAGATAGACGGCAAAGTTTTAACATTTTCGATTTAATTGATGGTGTATCCAGAGCCTTTATGGCCGCCTGACTATCTATGTAGATGGCGATAGATAGCCCCTCTATCGTAAGCGGGGATCCTCTTGGATAGCTTTAACTTCTGCCCGGAATACACTGCAATGGTCGGGCAGTCGAAGAGACAGGGAAAAGGATATGTCCGGGGATACCGCCCTCGTCTGTTTTTGATCCATCTCCAGGTAGCCTGGTTTTCTTACAAGATCTTTTTCCCAATCTGCTCTGTCTGGGATGAGTGTTTTGACCCCAAACTCGAAGTCTAAAGCGGGTGTTGAATAATCTGTGTGCGTTCGTAGTCTCGCATTTTTGACTATCGCTGTATGACCAAAGCTATGTGATCTAAGCACTACCGTAGCCTTAAAGCTGCCTTGGAAGAAGCTGTAGCAATGTTTCCATGGCGGCTGTGATGCAGATACACGCTGATCTTTGAATACTGCTAATCGATTAAAGATTGGATTTGTTATTCAGTGCTGGCCACCAAACAAGGATGCCGTACGTTAAAATGGGACAGACAACAGCCGTATACATCCAGTGATCCATTCTTGGCTTAATTCCTCGTGTGCTGCCGTCGCCTTCTTAATACGTTCGTTAATGTTTGGTTTCTAGCTTAACTTGCTGTCTAGGATTATTCCTTAAGCTGAATGACTAAATCGGTGTTAAGCTGAGAGACCTCATAAGATTCATGTGTGGGTCTGACTGGTTCTTGAACTAAAGTAGGTTTCAAGGTAGTAAATCATTCCCTAGCATGGACACAGTGGGCTCAACACGTTGGGCTTAGTGAATCACGGCCGCAAGGTCGTAAGGTGACCCTGGCTACAAATAAGTATTCAATAAAGCTCAATGGTGTCCTTGTGGGTGGCCAAAGAAGAAGTTAAAGGACTTCTGGAGACCTATGCTGAGTGCGGATGATTACGGTGCGATGTTGTGACACACAAAAGTGGAAAGGATTTCGACCTGCATGCATTTCAAAGCTATTGTAGCCTTTTCATCTGACACATGATGTCCCATTGCAATCTACTCGTCTTGTGCGTCTGTTTCTTCAAGCTAAGTGCAACGCAGTCTTATTCTGTCTTCCAGTAGCCAAGTTTGATGTGACAGTGACTCGCAAGAGTTGCCGTGGGAATCGACCCACTTTTCAAACTCAACCTGGTTGTTTTGTTTCCCCAAAGAAAGGCATACGTCCTTCGAGCTCTTGCAGAAAAGCTGATGGAAATGGTCCCCCAAATTTGCTGCTCTCATAATAAACCGAAAGAAGGTCACCTATTTCCAACGACCGATTCATTCGAACACAAAAAAAAAGAGGTCAAAATCCCAAAATGAGCATAAAATTCCAAAATGGGACCCAACCTCACCCGGAGTGAATCTTTAGACACTGACACCGTTGCCGGTGACTTCCACTTGACCCCCCCGTCAGGCTGTCTGCTCACTTTGACCCACTTCATGGGGACGGATAAAGTTTGCGAAATATCCTCGACCACAAGAGGCGCACCATCTCGATGCAACATCGAGTCCCTGTCGCCCATCATGCGATCGTCTGCTTGTATGCGTGACTGCCTCGGCCAACCCTTATCGATTTCGTGTGTCTACTGACCGGCACACAGCTTCCAGCGCACATCCATCATCGAACTTCTCCTGACGTCATAGTTGCTCGTTCAGCTCGGTCCAAGGGGGAGCCCGGGCCGAAGTCTGTTCCACTAGAAATCAAAAATTGAGAAGAGACGCACACCTCAGAGCACAGGACGCTCGGGTATTAATCCTTAGCCGCACGCTTATGTACCGGCAGCCGTACATGGACGGATTGCCGGATTTACATGTCCAGGGGGTCCAGGAGCGGGGGGAGGTGTGCACATCAGTAGTTTAGTTTACATACATCACATAGTTCGCAGGTGCTGGCGTACGCTCACCCCCATCGCACCGCACCGAGCTCGTTTAATTGCGAGCGCCCAAGCCTTCAATAAATTAATTTAATACTTGTCCTCGATCTGCAGAGTATCTTAATGTTTACATATCCGATAAAGTATACGTGCTCGTTACTTACGGACTACGTCTCTATGATGATGGCGATGCCAACCTACACCTTTGCGCATGAATGTAAATACCCTCATCACGGGCGGCTGCTTGTAGGACACTAAAGGACAGTGGGCATGGCACTGTGAGCTTCTCTGCGTGTTGTTGCTGCCAGCGGCCGGCATCGGGTGACGGCAACGGCAACGGCAGCGGCAGCAGATGAAGGGTGGCATCAGTGTACACTGGAACACATATGGCCAGTGTGGAGATGGTAGTTTGTGTGGGACGCAAGGCAATGGGGTTGGTATTTTAAAATGTAAATTTAGAGAATTTGTAAATATGTGCGTGTGGGTGGTCAGGATGGGGTGGGAGGTTTGTTTGTGCACCCGCATGTGTGTTTGTGTGCGTGTGTGTGTTTGTTTGAGTGTATACATGAGATGCTCTGATGCTGATGGCGATGGAGATGGCCATGGCAGTGGCAGTGGCAGTGGCCGGGGCAGCAGCACAAGTGAAAGTGGAAGTCTTTAATGTTGGCTAGTGTATGTGATGGCTTTGCTGGGATGGGGTACGGTATGTGTACGCATTTAATTCAAAGGGATTTCCGACATCCGTGTGAGTCGGGTGGTGGACCAGGGTAGATGATTGCCCCTGGAATGGGTGGTCTTCGAATGTTGCAAATTACAGAAATCGCCATGGAGGAAGAAGCCGTACGGTGCTTTCATGTTGATTTTCCCAAATACATAGTATACAAGGGGGTTGGGGGTGGTTGGGTGGCAGTTTCATACATACGCGCTCGTATAACATCAGCATGTCTAGTCCACTATGCGTCCCATGGAGTTGGTTTAAGGTTAAATAATGCCGCCCGTCCGCCTGCCGGCCAAGAAGGAGCGGGGGGATGATGGTGAAATAATTTAAAATACATTTACTTACATGCTTACATGTCCTGGGAGGGTTGTGTGGAAGTTTAGTGTTTCCTCCATGGTGCGTCCAAGGCGGACTGGTCGGTGGGAGGAGGGCACGGACTCTCGCGGGGCAGGGGTGGCGCACAACGATGTTTGATGAAAATTAATTCGTAATTTGAAACATTCAAACTGCGTACGGGCCGTGGGGTGGGCGTCTTCTGGCACAAACTATCGAACGGATTGTGCTGTGTATCTGGTTATTTGTGCTTCAAATGGCCCTCAGATGGGGATTCGCAACAAAAGGATTTTTGGCGTCACCATTGGTGACAGGAGGAGGAGGATAGGAGGTTGCTTGAGACAAAACTAAACGAACAATCAACGTAAATGCCTTCTGGTTGAATGAGAACTGATTGTATCCAGCGGGGTTGGCTGTGATGGGTGGAGATGGACAAAGTTGTGCGATTCAATGCCTCGAAGTGACGCTTGGTGTGAGGCGCCATTGAACGTCAGAACGCGTTGAATGCTTGGCCCTTATCTTGAGTGGTAACGATGCTGGCCGGAGGTAGCTAGACGTGGTTCATTTAACGATTCCAGTGATCGTTGAGAGGTTTTCATCGTATTCAGCTACCATTTTTTTTCCTACTTCCCAGACATGTGTGACTTCGTTGGATAAAGAGAGGAGGGAGAACAATTTTGGAATTTTAGTAGAACATGGACATTGTCACAACTGTCCGATCGGTCAACATGCATCAAAAGTGCGTCCTCTAGTCGGTGATGATCCTAGTCCATCAAGAAGGCCCCCCCAACACCCTTCGCAAAGGATGCAGGAAACTTTTTAATAAAGCCAAGGCAACACAAAACGATACCGACTGGGACTCGCACAAAATAGCTCTCACGAAAAAAAAACAGCCAAAAGATCATCTTGGAGACTTTTTTGTGGCAAGATCGAGGAAGTCTCCGAGACGTCCAGGCTTAGTTATGTATTGGCATCGTCACCTAAAAAGCAAGCCCTACCGTAAAGGGCGGATGGAACCTGAAACAGGATTTACACTCATTTCCCGGCAAAGTGTGATAAAGAGGAACACACTAAAACTCCAACCAGTCATTCCCACTCCTATTGCAGCTCCCTTAGACTTTCTAACAGTACTGTCATATGGGCAATTAACTCCTTCAAACTCTATGACATGGCAGGACCAAATGGTATTGTCCCAGTAGAACTTCGAAAGGTTACAGTCTACCTAGTTGGTCAAGACGTTTCAATGATGTTTGAATCTTGGTAACGTATCCAAAACGACCACCGTAGTCCCTAATGCCTAAGACAGAGAAATACTCGCAAGTCAAACCAAAGGATCTAAGACCTATAAGTCTGTCATCGTTTCTTCTACAGACACTTTCTTCTAAAGAAATTGATTGACGTATGCATTCGACGCAAAATCACTGACAAATTGTCGATCTCTCAGCATGCCTACAACAAGGCAAATCTGTCGAAACAGCCCTGCACTCGATTGTGGGCACTAGAAAATTCCCTCGAGCATAAGGAATTTAGCCTTACTGCATGTGTTGATATTGAGGGTGCCTTTAACAACGTCGAACGCCATGCAACAATTTTAGCACTCACCAGACTCGGGATCGAAAAGTCCTTAGTGGCTTTTATTCACCAGCTTTTCCATAATAGAGTGATTAGCTCGAAGGTAGGTGAGACAACGATTTGCAGATCTGTTAACAGAGTTACGCCACAAGACGGTGTACTCTCCTCTCTCTTGTGGAACGTAGAGGTAAACGAACTGCTAGTGACACTAGAAGAGACCGAGTGCAAGGTCATTGCTCACGAAGATGATATCGCTCAATATCATGCAATCTGCTCTTTTCAAACTAGAGAAATGGACTAGTGAATCCGATCTAGGCATCAATCCACAAGAAACAGACCTAGTCCTCTTTACTAGGTAGTAAAAAATACCTCATTTGAACCATCCCTCTCTATGTTGACTGGAAGCGGTGTACCAAAGATCTTCAGCGGTGGAAGGCAGCAATTGCTCAGGCTCAGACCTTCCATGTGTCGTATGCCTGATAAGTAAGAAACCATTCGAGAAACTTCCCTCTATATAAAGGCAAAGGCACAGAGGCACTCCCATGATGTCCCATCGTCCAATAACTTCATGGTAAGGAACCTCCGCTCCTATCTTAGACGTTCATATGTATACTCCCGATAGGGAGTTCAGACCAAGTAGACACATTCCCCAGGTGTTTTTTCGTCATTGTACCTCAATTTAAATTTAAAATAGGCATGAGTACACCCACACGTTCTGTTGAGTAAATTTGCGCGTTCAGTTAAGTAAACACTTCGAATTTCCCCTCATTTCACGGCGAATATCCAACAAGTTCCATCATTTTGATGTTTTCTGATATGCTTTATAAGTATTCTAGGCTTGCTCATCCACCAACATCCTTCGGAATCCTTGAAATCGGACAAATTCTAAATTTGCATTCTTAAACCAAGAAAAGTCCACTCGTTTCATTTACCATTTTACTGCATTTTTCCGCTCAGGCGTGTCAATTTCTTGAAAACTCGATTTTCTTGGAAAGTTGGCTGTGAAATGACTTAAATATAAGCCGACTGTGTGTGGGAGACCACTTCCAAGCGATCTGCATTTGAAGTGCCGGATTTATTTGCTTTATTCGGCTGAAAGGGGGATTTTTCAATTTTGATGACGTCACGATTCGGTATGTGAAGTTCACATTTTCTGTCATTTAATTCAGTAGGGGTGGCAATGCCTTGATCGAATTGCACTGAATAGCTGGAGATGTCAGTTGGAAGTATTGCCAGGAGTGCAAGTTTATGATGGAAAATGGAACACAAAGGAGAATGTTTTTAAATTTTTGTGATGCACGTGTGCTGGATCAGTGAGTTGCCTGGGAGCGTTGGTTTTATCGTAGGAGACAGGGAATTCGCAACTGCTCGTCAATTTGTGGCCAGTCCTTGGTGACTAAGGGATTTAACACTGGATTAAGTGCAGAGTGTCTGCTCACGAAGGCGGACTGGACAGGGAACTGTCTGTGCTTCTATGAAGGGCAATGATGACGTGGATATGGATAAACTTCCATTTCCAAGTCTGTGCAGCTCAGATTATCTGCTTCAAGTATGTCTTAAAAGTTATCATCGCGAGAACTGTCTGACTGTCACCACTTGGGTTGTGGTTGAAATCAACTGTCCCATAAATCATACACCGATTCCTTGTTAGCCGACTTACAGAGCCTATGTCCAGACTCTTGATATCTGGATAAGCTGCTAAATGATTACTCGATGACAGCGTATACTTCCTTTTGGCCTCATTCACCGCTAGAACCATTTTAGCCGCTTCCGCCTCATTGACGGTTCGCTATGTTCTGCCAATCACGTCAATGTCATCCGCGTATGCTAGCAGTTGTACGGACTTCTGGAAGACTGTGCCTCTAGTGTTGGCGTGTGAGTCTTGCAAGATCTTTTCCAGGATGATGTTAAAGAAATCACATGACAGCGCGTCGCCTTGTCTAAAACCTTTTTTGACATTGAAGGTCTCGGTGAGTTCGTTACCGACCTTGATGGAGCAGGGACAATTCTCCATCGTCATCCTGCACAACCTGACGAGTTTGGCAGGAATGTCAAAACTAGACTTTGTTGGCGTTGTATAGCTCGTCTCTATGCACGCTTTCATATGCGGCCTTGAAATCGACGGTGGTGGGTGTCGATCTGTATTTCTAGGGTTTTTTCCAGGATCTGCCGTAATGTAAAGATTTGGTCGATGGTGAAGTTCCCCGTCTCCTTGTATTCTGCTTGCTTCGCTGAATGTGCCTGCCTGCACTCGTGGTCAAACCAGGAGTTTTTTTGGGGTGGCATTTTAAAACCCAGGACATCAGATGCAGCTTCTCTGATGGCGTTTTGACAAGGGTTCCATTGGACTCTCTGAGAGCTTAAGGGAGACTCGATCGGCAAAGTTGCTAGCGGTCAATTGCAATTGTAGCTTTCCAACGTCAAACTGTCTTGGTCTTGCTCAACTCCGTTGTCCTATCGATATCTGTGTTCTTACCTTGGCTTCAACAAGGAAATGATCCGAGTCGATGTTGGCTCCTCGGAATGTTCGGACATCGAGAAGGCTGGAGGAGTGTCTGACGTCGATCGCAATGTGATTAATCTGGTTGACGGTTGATTGATCAGGAGACCACCAGGTCCCTTTGTGGATGTTGAGGTGAGGGAGCCGCGTACTGGCTACCAAGAGATTTCGGCCCGTTACGAAGTCCAACAGCCTGAGTCCGTTCTCGGACGTATTGCCGTGCAGGCTGTGCTTCCCGATGATTCTAGCAAAGATGTCTTCCTTGCCCAGCTTTGCGTTGAAATCTCCTAGAACGATCTTGGTGTCGTAGCTGGGGCATTGATCGTACATTGTTTGTAGGAGATCGTAAAAGTCATCTTTGCTGTCGTCATCTTTATCCTTTGGGGGGCGTAGCGCGTATCAGGCTGATGTTGCCGAATGTAGCCTTGATTCGGATTGTTATGAGGCGCTCGCTTATTTATTTAAAGCTTGAGACTTCTTGCCTTAGTCTGCCTAGAACTTGTTGTTCGCATCCGCATACGAACAAGCGCTGCCTTCGGTCTTTGTATCAATCGCCGAAGTATATCTTTTTGCCCGTCCCATCCCACCGCACCTCCAGAATGGCGCTGATATCTGCCTTATAAGCTTCGAGGGCTTCCGCAAGTTCATCGGGTGCACGTGGTCTGTTCAGGGACCTCAGATTCCACGTGCATAACCGAAAATCGTTGTCCTTATTTCGTTGTCCATGGTCGTCAGCAGCAGGTCTGAACTAGTAATTTTTTACACGGTGGTGAAGTTAACCCCACGCGCAACCCCCGAACTTGGAGGATCGGGTCCTGGATTAAACCCCCGGACAAGGGAGCCGCTGCATACATTGGTTCAACTCCAAGCGGTTGCTGTAAAGGTTATCCCGAGGACGCTGTATGTCAACTTGACCTGTGCATTTAACAGGGATCGTTGCTGGCATCTCGCCAAGTTAAGAGCAGGCAACAACTTTGCCCTAGATGCCCTAGATGCAGATGTTAATTCGTAAAAGTCTACTTTTTGGACTTGTGGGGTGGGGTAAGACCTCTTACATTTTGAAATTGATTCTTTGTCCATACACGTCGAACAAAAAAAATGGAGGTGGCACAAGCCAATACTAAACTTTTGTTTCCGATCATTGTCCCACATATATAGCTTTTAATTAACACAAGTCGCGTGACGTGCAGTTGGAACAAAAATATTCTCACAAAAAAATTGCCAAAATTTTTTCCCAAAAAATGGTTTATAGCACGAAACAATTCTACAAACTGCTGATTTTGGTGGATATGGAACAAAGTCGATGTTCGATATTTCACAACTGGAAGGGAATAGAGAAAGTCTAATCATAGATTTAAAAATACCATAACAAATTACCTTAGAATCCGTTCCTATCTCAAAAACTACATAAGTGGCGTATGGAACAAAACAATCCTCATTCGACGTTATATGTGATGATGGCCTTAAATATGTAGGGTGTGATTCTTGTTCTCCGTGTTTCCATCTCGAATACACTGTCTTGAAAAAAGTGCTATGCAGATGCATCAAACTCAGGTTATGTTTGGCAATTTTGTGAAATTTTGATTATTTTATATTGTAAATCCCTCTTTTGTGAAGCTTTTTGTTGTTGTTCAAGTAAGTACGAATTTGTTGCTGTTTTGTTTTCAAAAATTATTAATCCCTTAAGCTATTAGTATTGATTTTCTTTAAGGTAAATGATGATTATTTAATATTTTTACTTATTAACCAGGAAGCAAAAATCTAATTAATAAGATACCTTCTGCCTTTGGTTTGATACCAGCTTGGCGTTTGAACGAACTGTTGCCAGCGTAGTGTCTTTTTCACTTTGTTATAAAAAATAAATAAGAATTGATTATTTAATGTTTTGCTTGTAAATAAACCCTTAAGTTTTGTCACTGAATGTGTTTTATTTATTGTTTGATTCTACAAGCAGCCGACCACTAACATTTTGTGGTCGACCTCTAGCGCAATATGACTTCTCCATTATTTGGTTGTTTCTGAAAACCAACACGTTCTAAATCGAAATTTCTATTATACGTCCATTAAGATTTTGTTCCCGCATTCAGTAAAATTGTTTAAACTTTTTCTCATAAAATACTTTAGTAACTGGACAAGAGCAAAGTGAAAGAAAAAGTTAGGTGGCCGACCATTAGTCCCTTTACCCTACTTTAGTCGAGGTTTTCCGTTTAGATACCTCTGCTCTGATTTCCTCGTTTATTAAAAATTTTATGAATGTAATATTCTGAACACTGGTCAACACAGTCATAATCATCGAACAAAAATCCGGATAAACTAAAACAAAACTTCAACCGAACTCAATGTCCAATGCATTCCAAGGATGTGGCAATAAGTGTACTCAAAAAGAAACAAGCCAAATGCCTTCATTCAAATCAACCGACCCCGTTGCAAGAATCCAGCAGAGCTTAGCTCTTCACTGCGAAATCCCCTAGCACCCTTTTGACTTTTATTCGCCGGCGAACCCTTGGCTTATCTGACCCTTATTTCAATCTGTCCACCGTGTCATTAAGTATCAACTAAATAATCTCTATCTTTCGGGGCCCACCCTTGACGACTCTATCTGCATCCGTGAAGGACTGAAGGCGAAAGTGACCCCGTTCGGGGACGTCGCCAAAACAATGGCAATGACACAGCACAGCCGAAATGAATTGCTAATTGCAATGATAAAAGCCATTCCTCAAGCACTCACATCCACCAGATACACCAGATATTCCGCTAATCTAATGAGATTCAAAACGCTTCCGTTCCGATGATGTGCCCAGCACCCGGTGCACCCCGCCGCGCCACCGTGCCACCCTTCATCACCCACATTTTGTTGGCCATTTTTTTTTTCCTCTTGTTGGTCGTTCGCTATTTTCTCCAAGTTCACTACCCCCTCCCATCCGTTGGTCGGCAGGGAAGAAAAAAATGTTAAGCATGTCCGAGCACACACAAGCCTACAGCTACAGCGAGGTGAGTGCGTGTGTGTGTGTTTGTGTGTGTAGGTTCATAGAGAAATGTTCCTTGAATTAGTGGAAAATGCTTAACCCATTTCCGAACGCAAATACCTCCCGCCTGCAACCCCTTTAAAGAAGCAAGCAGACCCATGGCTATATGAAGGTCCTCTCCACCCCCCCACCACATCGTCGCCCACTAGGACGATACATATGGACGTGCTGTGCAGAGGGGCGGTGGCGGTGGTGTGCTGTACTAAAAGTGATGGCATATAAAACAGTCCAGTGCCAGTGCAAACTTTTGAAACAACATGGCCACTGAGCAGTAAGAAAAATGCTGACATACATATAAACCACCCTTTACTTGCTTTAAATTAGAACTTTCTTCGTGCCTTGAATATTGAAGACGAAACGAAGGGCTGACTGGATGCTTGTGTTGGATGCTTTTCTTCTTTTATTTTTTTTTTTTTCACTTATACCCTCGATACATCCTGTCCTGTAGTCCTGTGTGTGTGATCTTTGAAAAAAAAAAATAACCATCAGAAGAAAACGAAGACGAACCAGAGGAAGAAGCAGGGAAAAAAACGCACAGTTCGCCAACAGTCCACTACATCACAATACAACTCGTTTTTGCACACCCTTCTGCGTTCCGCACCACCCCATCCCGGGGGGTGACGACCACCACCACCACCGCCACCTCCCCATTCAAAGAAATTCACTAAAACCGTTCGTGTATTTTTTTTCTTTCTTTCCTTTCGATTTTTTTGTTCGCCTTCGCTCGCTCGTCTTCCTAATTTTCGGTACGGTACGGTGCGGCACAGTAGATGACCATTTCCATTATTTACAGAGCCAGGGTACAGCTACAGATGTTGTTATCTATGTGTTAAAGCTGACATTTAAATTTTTTACTTTGCAATGCAGCATCGAAGGCTACACACAGCCGCACGGCCACACATAGACATTGTGTTTCTTTTTCGTGAGAGATAGAAAAAAAAAAAAAACAGAAAGTCTCGAACACAAGAAGGAACAGAAATACAAAAAAAAATGACAACACAAAATAAAAAAAGAAGAAAAAAAAATCAAAAGAAAGGCAGCAGCCTATGTACCGCCTCGTACGGGTTATTCTTTACGGCGCGGCGGGGGTGGGCGACTACACGCCAACGACGACGATGGCGATGGCGATGGCGAGGACGACAATGGCGAGGACGACGATGCTCGGACAAGAAAGGGGTGTAATTTGGGCAACAAAAAAAAAAAAAAAACGAAGCAAAAAAAAAAGAGTTAAGCTGTGTTACTTCGTTCGCATAATATAGAAACCAAAGTACAAACAGAATAAAAGGGGGTGATTTTTACCTCCTCCCCCTCCGCCCGTCCACCCCCAAAAAATAAAAATCTCCAGCCTACTATCCACCGGCTACCCCTTTTTTCCATTCTCCTCTTTAGCATCAAACAATTTTTTTTCCCGTTCGCTTTGCTCGTTTTTGTATTTTTATCAAAACAGTCCGTGGGTGGAGGAGGCCGTGGTGGTGGCGGGGGATGAGAGAAGTCCAAGCAGAATATCTATAAAATTAGGGTATTTCTTCTTATTCAACTCCCCCGAAACTTGTCCTATTTCGGCTTGTTTTTTTTTTTTTTGTGTTCGTATTCGAGATAGAAGAACGTATCTAAAACGATTGCACACCCCGTTGCCGCCGCCACCACCCACCACCGCTCGCACAAAAGTGTTGTGTGTTTTTTTTTTTTGTTTCCTCCGAACGAAGACATCCCCGTTTGCAGCGTTTTCAATCAGATTTTTCAGATTTAGCATATTTCTAAAAATATAACCCTTGCTCGTTGGTCTGTTCGTCCTCGCTCATTGTCGCTCGTCACTTGCCATCCTCTTGTGACGGACGGTGTGCTGTTCTGCTGTCCTAGAGAAGACACTGCTCAAAGATTAAAATGGAAATATCATGTAGGCTGCCAATCCCCCTTTTTAAACGGGGCACACAATTACCCCCGAACACAAGTAATTATCGCCGAGTGCGCAGGATGGAAACATCAGCCCACTGACGACTACTAATGCTTCACCATTTTCTTAAAAAAAAAAAAAAAACGGACAAAAAACGAACTCAACAACAAATTTTGAGACTCCAGCAAAAGCCAACCCCAACCCCGTGCCTCGATGATGAAATATTAATTAGTAAAATGAAAAACATTCCAAAAAAAAACTGATATTTTTAAATGCGAATGCTTGGATGTATGTGTGTTGTATTAGTCCCGAATTGGTAATGTGCTCTTTTAATTGAAATCTGAATCTCGGGATCGCGGGTCACTGGCTCACCGGCTCACCGGCTCGCGACTCGGGGGCGCTTTTAATGAGCGACCGACCGGGGGACTGCATAAGTTATTTATGCATTTCGAAATTCAATATTCCCTTCGAACTAATGGACAGTTTCTGTGCGCCTGTGCATTATGCATGTGTATTCAAATTAAAGCATAATTACCTACATTAGTGCGAAATAACGGTAATGCGGATGAGTGGGCGGGGGAAATCCATTTTATGCGAAGCTGGTCCTTACAGTGCTGCTTACAGTGCACAGGACAGGTATCGCTCTTGGCAGAAGGACTTCTCCAACTGGACGGGTGTGTAGAGACTGCAAAATGTCAACTGGAAGTCAAGGAAACCCTTGCGTTGATTAGGAGAGGAATAATCGCTAGCACACACTACCGAAAATATCGAAAACGGTGCCTCCGACTCAGGACCTTTCTTCTAGACATCGATAGCGGAGCCACTGACGAATATTTTCATGCCAGGTTTTTGTTGCTAGCCAAAATACCAGCCCCACAGGAGTCCAATAGGCGGCGTAGGAGGCGGTTTAGGAGAGGAATAATCGCTAACACATACTACTGAATAAGCGCCCATATCTCGAAAACGATGCCTCCGACTCAGGACCTTCCTCTAGGACCTCCTGGTCGTCCACTGAACATGTTCCCGAGGAAACTTTTAAGTTAAGAGTTAAGAGAAGGACGTACAGACCACATATCACATTCCTCTCTTCGTCAAAAAGCACTCAGAGCAAAGTGTTTAGCCGCTAGACTCAAAGCCCAAAGGTCGAGAGTGAGAGCTGACTTCCAACGACGCCTTAAAAAACTTCAAACAGACAAGAAGGGGTTAAAAAACGGCCATCAAAGGGAGCAAGTCAAGATGCTTCAAAGCATCCGGCACAGCCTAAAAACGACTGGGTGGCGCAGTTGGCAGAGTGCATGCCCCTGGTTGGCGCGGAAAGAAAAGTTAATACGCTTTTATCTGGTTTTCGAATCTGGTCCAGTCACCATTTGCCGTTGGGATCAAATTAACGGCACTGTCAATGGAGTAGTCAATCTGTGGTAGTAGTCTGACTAGGGCTAATCACAATGAACCAAGTCCCACTACCTAACCTAACCTAACACCACTGCTGTCTGCAGCCAGCCACATCTACCTCTGTCCGTACCGTTTTGTGAGTGAGTTTAAGAGGGGTCTAGCAAGCATTTGCTGTGTGCTTCTAGCAATCGCACAGAAGAAATGTGTTTAGGTCACCATATCAATGTATGAAAGGGAGTTGTCCATACAGACCGCCACCAATTTAGCGATATCATGACGAGTTCGCCGAAGAAGGTCGTTTGTCTTGGATCGGTCGTACTCCGATCATACTTTTCTTGATGTTGCACAGCTTTTCAGACTGGCCCATCTGAAGTTTGCTATTTAAATGACTGACCGGACTGCTTCTAGTAGGATGTGCACCTCCTCTGCAATCGACCACTAAAGCACGGATCCAGAGTTCATACACCCTCTTTCCTGGAGGTAAATTTTGATCCTCGCTAACCCCGCATTCCCGTACTTGTTTATACAGTGGACTCTCCCTAAGTCGAAACTGTCACTCACTCGAACTTTTTTCGCCATATTTTACATACATTTCTCTCAATTTTCCATACAAAAACCTCTCTCTAAGTCCAACTCTCTCTGAGTCGAACAAAAATTTGGTATCCCGACTCCCCGAATAGACTTCCGGAGAGTCCACTGTACATTATATGGTCTCTCAGTGAATTCAGTAAGACTTATAAATTAGATTTTTGATATTCAGAATTTCTGTCAGTATCTGAGCACCAGTATTTTGGGCAAAAAAATGGGGACCAACGCCAAAACATTCAATGTAATGTACACAGCGATTGTGAGACCCATCTTGACATACGGCAGCTTTGTTTGGCGGCCGACTACCGACTTCATCTTCTTCTTCTTTATTTGGCGCTACAGTCCGGGGTGGACCTGGGCCTCAACCAACAAGCCTCTCCAGCTAGAACGGTCTCTGGCTAGCTGTCTCAAGTATCGCACTCCAAGTTGGTTGAGGTCCTTCTCCACCTGGGTGCGCCACCTTAAACCGCGGGCATCCTCTGTTACGTTGTCCCAAGGGTTCGGAGTCGAAGACTCTTCCGGCCGGAGCTGAGTTGTCCATACGCTCTACATGGCCTAACCATCGTAGGCGTTGGATCCTGACTACAGTTCGTGGTTGAATCTTTTCCTCCAGAAACCGTCAACGTAAACAGGACCAAAGATCGCACGCAGAACTTTTCTCTCGAAGAGACCACGGACTTCCTCATCTGCTTTTGAGATTGTCCATGCCTCCGCGCCGTACCGCAGGACTGGGATGATCAAGCTCTTGTATAAAGTCAGGTTGATCCTTCGAGAGATGAGTCTACCACTCATTTGCCTCTTGAGCCCATAGAAACAGCGGTTGGCATGAGTAACTCTGCGTTTGATCTCGGTACTGATGTTGTTTGTACTGTTTACCGCGGAGCCGAGATAGACGAAGTCCTTCACTACCGCCAAGTTATAGCTGCCTACAGTGACGTTCTAGACGAGTCGTCGATGTTGTGCGTCCTTTCTTGATGACAGCACGTGCAGTCAAAAACGTTTTTAACGTCATCGGTATTCTAAGGTCGCGGGTGAAGTCCATTATAGTTATATTGAATAACATATCGCTTACAACGACATCGCTTAAAAAGACATATCGCTTACAACGACGGATTTTTCCATGTTTTTGATATAAAATATTGTGTACAACGACTAAAACCGAGCCAGCTACCGGAGAGACTGAAAAAAAGAAGAAAGATAAAGATGCAGTGCATGCACACATCTGGTTGTGTTTATTATTCCTTATTAGTTTGTTCAACTTAGTGTACATTTGTCTGTGCGACTGTGTTTACTCGGTTGGTAAGTTGTATTGGAAACTGAGTCTGACACGAAAAAATCTTTACAAAGAGAGAAAAAGCGGTATCATTTTTAGATGCTGGGGATCAAAGCAACGGTCTTGTCGATGGGTATTCCTTCTCACACTCGACTCAAAATATGCTTAATAATAAGGATGAGCAAAATAAAGAAAATACAATTCAAGCAAGCAAAAAATATAAAAAGGGTTATTGCATACTGAGGTTGAAATTCTCTGCTCATATAAGCTTCCCAGAACGACGGACAATGTACAAATACTGACTACAGCAGGTATTGAGCAAGATAACGCTGCACTCGACGATAACTTCTTTGTGGTCGAAGATCCGCAAGAAAAAATGGAGGTACTAGGCGCGGTCTTCCAAGAAGTGTGTAAGGTGAATGAGAGCGTTCGCCCGAACCACGACTTGGATAACCGCGTACTGGCTAGCAACTCTCAACTTCGAGAAGTCATGCAGCAATGGCGATCTGAGAACACTGGCTTTGTCGTGTTCAATGACGATAACATGGCAGATAATGCCATCGCCGACGAAGGGGATCATCCCCCGTTCATAGCGAAGACAGAGCTCCAAGCGGTCTTCGACTCACCAAAGAAGAAGGAGGCAGTGGGAGTCGACGGGATCTCGAACATTGTGTTGAGACACCCCCCCTGGAGGTGGTTAATATGTACACTATCCTGTTTAATAATGCTCTGAATAATACACATTATCCGGAGCATTGAAAAACGGGTATTGTGCAACCCATATCCAAGAGAGGAAAAGATTCTTCGAATCCTTGCAACCTCCGGTCGATAAGTCTCCTTCCGAACATCAGCAAGGTATTCGAGAAGGTGATCAATAGAATTCTGACCAACTGGACTAAGGGCAAAAATGACACTATTCATGCTGCGTCGAAACTGGTGTCGGATATCCAATAGAACAAGAGCCAGAAACAATGTACGGGTGCCTGCTTGATTGACCTGGAGAAGGCCTTTGACACCGTATAGTTAGAAGGACTTTTCTACAAGCTCAATCGGCTAGGCATAAGCAAACCACAGCCTTACCTACTGTGTAACATGCTTACCGGTAGACGGTTCGTCGTCAAGAATGGCAACGTGACCTCGACAGGTATATTCCAAGTTAAAAATGGTCTCCAACAGGGTGCCCTTAATTCGCCGATCTTGTTCAACATTTACTTGAGCGATCTGTTAAGTTCTCTTCCTGATGCAATTGCGTACGCCGATGACTTGATCGTGTACAGATCAGGCGAAAAGATCGAGGAAATCACTACCCTCACGCAGGGTGACTTCGATTCATTCATGAGAAGTTGCGTTGATACTCAACTTCCAGAAGTCGGAAACCATTCTGTTCAGGACGCCGTTGTATAAGGCCTCGGCGGATACGAAAAAGAATTGGCGAAAGTTCTCAATTGTTGGACGACACGGGAAACCACTGGCGCAAAGGAATGCGGTCAGATACCTGGGGATCTGGCTAGATCAATATCTATATTTTAACAAACATGTAGATGCTGCTCTGGCCAGGGCCCGAGGCGCTTTTGCCCTTACAAAGAGACTGTTTTACAACAGCCAACTCGATGCGAGGGTGAAGGTTATCTGCTACATGGCCCGCATCCGGACAATGCTCACCTATGGCTGTCCCATGTGGTTCAACGTGAGTGCAAGCTTGATGGTAAAGATGCTTGTCTTAGGGCCTGCCTTCGTCTTTATCGAACTCCAGAGTCCCAGTACATAAAATTCTATTCCAATGAGGTCTTATACAACAGGGCAAACCTGATAAGAGTGGATAATTTCCTGGTGAAGTTGACTCGAGGTCACACTGCTAGAGCGATGAACTCGTCCAATAACTTGATCTCAGGGGCTTACTACCCCAATCCCCAATACCACGAAAGGGTACGGCACAAGGGCTTTGTCCCCTCAGAAGCATTCCTCTATTTTGACATGAACGGTCTGGTACAAGCCATAAATGCGGTACTGCTCCTCTTTCATACCGCCCGTTCAACTGTGGATGGGCGACTCAACCACGACCGCTCCGTCACACAACGAGCTGAGGAAGGCCTCCTCCGGTTCAGTGCGGCGGTCTCAAGGCGGGATATACGGGATGTTGCAACCAGCTTGGGAGCGAAGGAACTCCCTCGTCGAACCCTTTAGACCCTGGGTAGAAAGGGTATTGCGGATCTCCGTGTGGGAGCAGTCGGTCACTGTCTTGCAGCGAATTAGATGCAAATCTAGTTCTAGTAGCAGCAACCTACGGCCGACCTACATAGTCTAGAGTAGTGTAAGGTAGATTTTAAGATAAAATATAAGAAAATATAAAAAAAAAAAATAAAAAAAAATTAAGTATACACATGCGTATACGAGTGTGTACCCATGTGTATACAATGTATGTATTTTAGTATTTGGGTATGCATTTGTATATATCTTCATATATATACATATGCATAAGTATGTAGTTTAGCTTAAGTTAGTGCAAGTTATTTTTAAGGAAGTATGTAAGTTAGTATATAAATTTTTGAATAAAACAGTTAATTTATTAAGTTTTTTGCCATTTTCTCTTAATATGAAGTTGTACATTCAAATTGAATTTCATTTCGTTAAACAGGCAGTTAGGTTAAGTCGGAAGACATAGTTTAATATTAAGTTTAGCTTAGAGAGCCCGCCGAGGGCCAGTAAGTTAAAATATAATCTTTGTTCGTCCAACTAGTTTAAGCATTTTAGTCTAGTATGTAAGAATATACGTAATGAATTGAGAAATAAAAATGAATTTAAAAAAACAAAAAAAATTGTTCTAAGCACCTTATTTTGAATAGTCTGTATTGTGCTCATATTACTTGCTTTGGTACAACTCCAAAGTTGTGCGCCATATCATCGCCATATATCGTCAATACTTAGCTTGGAATGTTTACCAATAAGCCAGTACATATCTTTATATTTCATGTCAAGTCCTGCACGTTTCTTCTTAACGTGCTCCTTCCACTTGAGTTTCACGTCAAGAGTCATCCCGAGGTATTTTGCTTCATTGCCAAAAATTATTTGAACACGATTTAGAAAGACTGGCAAGTTATTAACGTGCTTATAGGTGAAGTTAATATGGACTGATTTGCCTTCATTACGAACAATTCGCAATACTTTAATCCATTCGTGTATCCGATCTAGTGAACGTTGTAATTTTGCTTTAGACTCTTCAACCGTTTTGGCTGTTACAAAAATAGCGGTGTCGTCAGCAAATGTGCCTAGAACAGTGTGTTCGTCTTGTGGTAAATCACTAGTATACAGTTTGTATAGCAGAGGGCCAAGAACACTCCCTTGCGGTACACCAGCATTCATTTTTTTAAAAGCACAGTATTCATTTCCATGCTTCACACGGAAGATCCTATCAGAGAGATAGTTCGCTAAAATAATATACAGTTCCCCGGTAGCGATCGTGTTGCAGCAGGCTAAGCGGGTAGCTTCAGTGTCGAGGAGGATCATAAACACTGTGAGTGGCAGACTCCGTGGTTATTGGTATTCTCTGTATGTAGTGTGATGTCCGTAGCTTTGACCAGGTTAGAACCCCCCTAGTTTTTGTATTCTTTTCTTTATTTTTTTTATTACTTGAATATAGTTTATAGAGTTTATAGGTTAGTTTTTTTTATATTGAATTAATTAAAATTTTTTTTTTAATAAACAATGAACAGTTTTTCTCTAAAATGAAGACACAGATATTTTATTTCATGGAGTAATTTGTGGTCGCCGTGGCGTAGTGGGTAAGTGCGTCGACTCCTACGCAGAGGGTGCCAGGTTCGATACCCGAATTAACCACCTTTGATAATTCACAGCTCCGCCTCTTTCGAGTCACTGACAATGCTCAAAGAGTATTCTTGTCTAGAAAAAGCTTCTCAACTACGCCGTTCGGAGTCGGCATTAAACTGTGGGTCCCTTCCACGCGTGAGAGAACAATAGCACGCACAACACGAGTGGTTGCTGAGAAGCTAGGCCCTGGCCCTCTACGGGCTGTAGCGCTACCCATATTATTTATATTAAAATTCTAGGAGAGCTTTAGTTCTTGATGAATCTAAATTCGTTTTCAATGAGCTACATGTGTCCAGTTCGGGCCATCTAAGGTTACTTTTGTTTATGGCGTCTGCCATGGTGCCTCTTGATTTTGTGCCAGTGGTAAACTCGCCCCCTTCTTGTTAATTCGTCGGCTCTTTCGTTGCCCGGAATACCCTTGTGCCCAAGGACCCAAGCATTAGAGATCGACGGCAGAGTTTTACCATCTTGGTGTTTCCAGAGCCTTCATGGCCACCTGACTATCTATGTAAATAACAATAGATCTTCCGTCCATCGCAATCATTGATAGCCGGAGTTCTGCTAGTTCTGTCTGGAAAACACTGCAGTGGCTTGGGAGCCGCATGGCTATTGATAGCTCAGGCAGACTGGCGTATACACCGCAGCCTGGGCCTCCCTCCGACTTGGAGCCGTCAGTGTGGATTTCGGTGACAGTGCGGTTGCACACCTTCCGTTCATCCCATTCTATTACTCTTGAGCCCATAAAAACAGCGGCTGGCAAGAGTTATTCTGCGTTTCATCTCGCTACCGATGTTGTCCGTGCTGAGCCGAGGTAGACGAAGTCCTTGAATAGCTCGAAGGTATAGCTGCCCATTGTGAGCTCCTTTCTGGAAAACGTCGTCAGCCCGCAAAAATGTACTCAAAAAGTACAATTGTAGCACGGCAGGGAACGCTGCCTGTTGGTAGCCAGATAAGGAACAGATAAAACACGAGAGCCATCCACGGAAACTAGCACTGGAGTCACACTCATCATTTTAGTGACCTCTCTCTCGTCATACGCAAATCATCGCAACAAAATGAATTCACCTATTCTATTTCCATATTCAAATGAAATCTTTTCATCAGAAATCTGGAACGGGTTCCAAAGAAAACGAAGGTTTTCGACACCACACCACCTCAAGCTCATGCAATGAAATAAATACGAGGACCTTCTCACGAGGGCATAACTTTTCCTTTCAAACGACGACGCATTCACATCTCATTACGAGAGCCCATAGTTCGGCAACAAATTGTTTTCTATACTCACCTGTCCATACTCGTAAAATTTATTAATACCCACGCACCTCCTTGAAGATAAGGTCCTCCCCACTGCGTGGCCGAGTGTGTCTAAGCATCGACCCGCCTCCCGAATGAGAGACACATATGGAGTCATGGTTTTCATTTTCTCGGGATCAACCAAAATCCCGAATAGTGTTTTTATTATCATTAACTCTTCGAGAACAGAAGGGCAAGCGTTGTTTTGATACTCGCTGGAGTGGGGCATCGGGGGTGGAACGGGTTGCCGCGACCCCTTCTGCAAACCCTTCCTCGTTTGGGAATTATCTCCTAGCCCGGGGGCATAAACAGAAGGTGGACTTAAAAGATTGAGGCTCATACATGTTGATATTTTTATTACGGACACCATAACTATCCCCATCCAATGGGGCGGATGACATTTTGGGCCAAAGCCAGACGAGTAACTAATTAATTGAATATTTCTATAACGCGGGATGGAATCGTGATGACTTTCATTTTATAGTTGGCTTAAAGACGTGTCGCTCGGTGAAGGCTGTCTTATTCATTTGATGGAGGCGAGGAAGGTGAGTGAGTGGTGTAACAAAAAGATGCTCCGCAGAGGAGTTAATAGAGGAAGGGACCCAACAAGGAGGTGTCCTCTTCTTTGGAACTTACCAGTAAATGAGCTGCAACTATTATTGGGAGAGACTGCATACAAAGTCATTGCCTATAGCGCCATCTGATAAATTTGTCTCCACTCTAAGAGACATAATTCAGACTGCCTTCGGTAAGCCGCAAGCTTGGGGGCAATCATACGCACTTGGCATTAACCAACAAAAAAAGTAGGTATCTTGTACTCTTCACCAGAAGAAAACAAACAAAATGCCCCGTGTCCTGAATGTGCGTCAGCGGAGTACTCCGTAATCGCATTTACGAATTCCCTGTCTCCTAAGATAAAACCAACGCTCCCACGCAACTCACTGATCCAGCACACGTGCATCACAAAAACTTCACTTTAAAAAAAAATGTTCCATTTTCCATCATAAACTTGCACTCCTGGCAATACTTCCAACTGACATCTCCAGCTATTCAGTGCAATTCGCTGAAGGCATTGCCAGTCCCACTGAACAAAATGACGGAAAATGTGAACTTCACATACCGAATCGTGACGTCATCAGAATTGAAAAATCCCCCTTTCAGCCGAATAAAGCAAATAAATCCGGCACTTCAAATGCAGATCGCTTGGAAGTGGTCTCCCACACACAGTCGGCTTATATTTAAGTCATTTCACAGCCAACTTTCCAAGAAAATCGAGTTTTCAAGAAATTGACACGCCTGAGCGGAAAAAATGCAGTAAAATGGTAAATGAAACGAGTGGACTTTTCTTGGTTTAAGAATGCAAATTTAGAATTTGTCTGATTTCAAGGATTCCGAAGGATGTTGGTGGATGAGCAAGCCTAGAATACTTATAAAGCATATCAGAAAACATCAAAATAATGGAACTTGTTGGATATTCGCCGTGAAATGAGGGGAAATTCGAAGTGTTTACTTAACTGAACGCGCAAATTTACTCAACAGAACGTGTGGGTGTACTCATGCCTATTTTAAATTTAAATTGAAGTACAATGACGAAAAAACACCTGGGGAATGTGTCTACTTGGTTTGAACTCCCTATCGGGAGTATACATATGAACGTCTAAGATAGGAGCGGAGGTTCCTTACCTTGAAGTTATTGGATCATGGGACATCATGGGAGTGCCTCGCAAATGGTTTCTTACTTATCAGGCATACGACACATGGAAGGTCTGAGCCTGAGCAATTGCTGCCTTCCACCGCTGAAGATCTTTGGTACACCGCTTCCAGTCATCAAGACCAAGCTGTCTTGCATCCGCGATTACTTGGTCTTTATACCGAAGATTCTGTCATCCTCGACGACACTCTTAGCTGGAGCGTTGGTGTTTATGCGCTCGATGTGGCCGAGCCAGTGCAGTCGACGGATTTTTGCCTTCCGGACTACATCCACATCATGGTACAGCTCGTAGAGTTCGCGGTTGTGTCGTCGCCTCCATTCGCCTTCCTCGCAGACGGACCATATAAATTCTTCTTTCGAAGGCACCAAGTATCAGCTCAGCTGTTTTGCTTATCGTCCAGCTTTCGGCTCCATATATCAGAACTGACAAAATAAGAGTTTTGTAGAGCATGATCGTGGTCCTTCGAGTAAGGAGTCGATAGTATTTCGGAGCAATTTTAACACACATGTGCATTTAAGGGATTTCTAGAGTTGGAAGTCTATGGCGTGTATGTCAGTGAACAACGCCAGCCAAAAGAGCATCCAGCAGAAAGGGTCACGAACGAGTTATGTTGGTTAGGGTGGCTGACTGACACTTAGGCCAGAGTAGGCCCGTTTTGTTATTAAAAGGGTCCACTTGATTCTATTCCGCAAACCATTTAGAGCATTTAAGGAAGATGACTGAGACTATTGCTGCTTAGCTCTGACAAGTCGTTGAAGTATTCGGATATGTGCCCAATTCTACGAGAAGAAATATTACTGCAATTGCAGGAAGGTGTACTATGGTGTCTTCCTCCTCGTCATCTCTGCAGCTTCTACAGAAGTCGTTGTAGGTGATACCTAGCCTGGAGCCGTAGGTGCCGATGGCGCAATGTCTGGTTATAACACCAATGATGGTTCTGAGGTTCGGCCTACTCATACTGAGCAGGTTGCGTGAGCGTTTTGTATCGAGAGTAGGCCATAATCGCATCCAGTGCTGTCTACGTCTGATATGAGTAAGCCTTTCGAGCTTTAGTAGATCCTGTGCAGTTAAGCATGGAAGGCAGTTCCCCGTCCGGAGAGAGTGTTGAGGTGGTGGCCTTTATAGCGAGCTCGTCCGATTTGCAAATTCTCTGGGACTGTGTCCCGGCACCCACAAATGTAAATAGGATTTTCAACTACTTGGCCCTCTCGTTAAGACTTAGGCGGCAATTACGGGACGTCTTGAAGTAACTCAGGGATTTGATGGTTGTCAGAATAGATGACAGCAACGTTGCCTAACACTCCATTAGTTTTTAGCTAGGACAAAGCTTCCTTTATCGCTACATTTTTTGCTTGAATGGCGCTGCTGCGATTTGGTAGTCAGAATGACAGTTGAAAAGCGGGTAGCTTCAGTGTCGAGGAGGAGGACGGCGGCACGCTTGCAGTTGCACGTCTAAGCTCGTCGGACGGGGTGGTTCTTGTCCCCTGCCTCTTACACCACCCATTTGCAAACAAAAAAATCTCGTGCCTGTAACTAGCTACGATAGAAGAGAGATAGGAAAAGATAGAAAGGGAGAGAAAGCCAAATACCCAGACTCCGGACGGACGACTAAAAATAGAAAAGAGAAGAAGTAGAAGAGATAGGAAAGTGGAAGAGGAAAGTGTGTTCATTGCCTATGCCTCTACCACCAAAAGAGACCGGAAGGGGGCTCGAGGAGCTTTCCATCCTCCTATATGCCTACACTAACCTACCTAAACTTAAATCTAAAACTAACCTAATCCTATTCCAACTAGCTCAGCCCTAAACCGAGTCAAAGCCCTTCCAGCGTCGCTTGGCGATCAAGGTTCGTAAAGAACCCGAGGGTGCCCGCTGTTGTTGGCACTAGTCCGCCAGCCCACCCCTCATGTCAGTCGACATGACCTTTGCTACCTCCCTTGGCGAATTTTATGGGAGATAGCCCCTTAGCGGGGACGTTAGCCACAGCCTAACGTTCCATCCTGTCAAATTCCCCGAAGAGGACAGCCTTCCCTCACCCTACACACACATAATGGCAAAGACAAATTGCTCCATGAAATAGAACATGTGTGTCTTCGTTTTAGAGAAAAACAATTCATTGTTTATTAAAAAAAAAAATTTAAATTAATTCAATATAAAAAAAACTAACCTATAAACTCTATAAACTATATTCAAGTAATAAAAAAAATAAAGAAAAGAATACAAAAAACTATGGGGGTTCTAACCCTGGCCAAAGCTACGGACATCACACTACATACAGAGAATACCAATAACCACGGAGTCTGCCACTCACAGTGTTTATGATCCTCCTCGACACTAAAGCTACCCGCTTAGCCTGCTGCAACACAATCGCTATCGGGGAACTGTATAGTATTTTAGCGAACTATCTCTCTGATAGGATCTTCCGTGTGAAGCATGGAAATTAATATTCTGCTTTTAAAAATATAAATGCTGGTGTACCGCAAGGGAGTGTTCTTGGCCCTCTGCTATACAAACTGTATACTAGTGATTTACCACAAGACGAACACACTGTTCTAGGCACATTTGCTGACGACACCGCTATTTTGGTAACAGCCAAAACGGTTGAAGAGTCTAAAGCAAAATTACAACGTTCACTAGATCGGATATACGAATGGATGAACGTACGGCGAATTGTTCCTAATGAAGGCAAATCAGTCCATATTAACTTCACCTATAGGCCCATTAATAACTTGCCAGTTTACCTAAATCGTGTCCAAATACTTTTTGGCAATGAAGCAAAATACCTCGGGATGACTCTTGACGTGAAACTCAAGTGGAAGGAGCACGTTAAGAAGAAACGTGCAGGACTTGACATGAAATATAAAGATATGTACTGGCTTATTGGTAAACATTCCAAGCTAAGTATTGACGATATATGGCGATGATATGGCGCACAACTTTGGAGTTGTACCAAAGCAAGTAATATGAGCATAATACATAATCTTCAAAATAAGGTGCTTAGAACAATTTTTTTTGTTTTTTTAAATTCATTTTTATTTCTCAATTCATTACGTATATTCTTACATACTAGACTAAAATGCTTAAACTAGTTGGACGAACAAAGATTATATTTGAACTTACTGGCCCTCGGCGGGCTCTCTAAGCTAAGCTTAATATTAAACTATGTCTTTCGACTTAACCTAACTGCCTGTTTAACGAAATGAAAATCAATTTGAATGAACAACTTCTTCTTCTCTAAAATGGCAAAAAACTTAATAAATGAACTGTTTTATTAAAAAATGTATATACTAACTTACATACTTCCTTAAAAATAACTTGCACTAACTTAAGCTAAACTACATACTTATGCATATGTATATATATGAAGATATATACAAATGCATACCCAAATACTAAAATATATACATTGTATACACATGGGTACACACTCGTATACGCATGTGTATGCTTAATTTTTTTTTTATTTTTTTTTTTTTTTTATATTTTATCTTAAAATCTACCTTACACTACACTAGACTATGTAGGTCGGCCGTAGGTTGCTGCTACTAGAACTAGATTTGCATCTAATTCGCTGCAAGACAGTGACCGACTGCTCCCACACGGAGATCCGCAACACCCTTTCTACCCAGGGTCTAAAGGGTTCGACGAGGGAGTTCCTTCGCTCCCCAGCCACCAGAATTTTCGATGCTGCGTTGCAACATCCCGTATATCCCGCCTTGAGACCGCCGCACTGAACCGGAGGAGGCCTTCCTCAGCTCGTTGTGTGACGGAGCGGTCGTGGTTGAGTCGCCCATCCACAGTTGAACGGGCGGTATGAAAGAGGAGCAGTACCGCATTTATGGCTTGTACCAGACCGTTCATGTCAAAATAGAGGAATGCTTCTGGGGGGACAAAGCCCTTGTGCCGTACCCTTTCGTGGTATTGGGGATTGGGGTAGTAAACCCCAGAGATCAGATTATTGACCGAGCTCATCGCTCTAGCAGTATGACCTCGAGTCAACTTCACCAGGAAATTATCCACTCTTATCAGGTTTGCCCTGTTGTATTAGACCTCATTGGAATAGAATTTTATGTACTGGGACTCTGGAGTTCGATAAAGACGAAGGCAGGCCCTAAGACAAGCTCTCTCAAACAACCGCATCTTTACCATCAAGCTTGCACTCACGTTGAACCACACGGGACAGCCATAGGTGAGCATTGGCCGGATGAGGGCCATGTAGCAGATAACCTTCACCCTCGCATCGAGTTGGCTGTTGTAAAACAGTCTCTTTGTAAGGGCAAAAGCGCCTCGGGCCCTGGCCAGAGCAGCATCTACATGTTTGTTAAAATATAGATATTGATCTAGCCAGATCCCCAGGTATCTGACTACAGTCCTTTGCGCCAGTGGTTCCCCGTGTCTTCCAACGATTGAGAACTTTCGCCAATTCTTTTTCGTGTCCGCCGAGGCCTTATACAACGGCGTCCTGAACAATGGTTTCCGACTTCTGGAAGTTGAGTATCAACGCAACTTCTCATGAATGAATCGAAGTCACCCTGCGTGAGGGTAGTCATTTCCTCGATGTTTTTGCCTGATCGGTACACGATCAAGTCATCGGCGTACACAATTGCATGAGGAAGAGAACTTAACAGATCGCTCAAGTAAATGTTGAACAGGATCGGCGAATTAAGGGCACCCTGTTGGAGACCATTTTTAACTTGGAATATACCTGTGAAGGTCACGTTGCCATTCTTGACGACGAACCGTCTACCGGTAAGCGTGTTACACAGTAGGTACAGCTGTGTTTGCTAATACCTAGCCGATTGAGCTTGTAAAAAAAAGACCTTCTAACCATACTGTGTCGAAGGCCTTGTCGAGGTCAATCAAGCAGGCACCCTTACATTGTTTCTGGCTCTTGTTCCATTGGATATCCGACACCAGTTTCGACGCGGCATGAATAGTGTCATTTTTGTCCTTAGTCCAGTTGATCAGAGTTCTATTGATCACCTTCTCGAATACCTTGCTGATGTTCGGAAGGAGACTAATTGACCGTAGGTTGCAAGGATTCGGAGAATCTTTTCCTCTCTTGGATATGGGTTGCACAATACCCGTTTTTCAATGCTCCGGATAATGTGTATTATTCAGAGCATTATTAAACAGGATAGTGTACATATTAACCACTTCCAGGAGGGGGTGTCTCAACACAATGTTCGAGATCCCGTCGACTCCCACTGCCTCCTTCTTCTTTGGTGAGTCGAAGACCGCTTGGAGCTCTGTCTTCGCTATGAACGGGGGATGATCCCCTTCGTCGGCGATGGCATTATCTGCCATGTTATCGTCATTGAACACGACAAAGCCAGTGTTCTCAGATCGCCATTGCTGCATGTCTTCTCGAAGTTGAGAGTTGCTAGCCAGTACGCGGTTATCCAAGTCGTGGTTCGGGCTAACGCTCTCATTCACCTTGTACACTTCTTGGAAGACCGCGCCTAGTACCTCCACTTTTTCTTGCGGATCTTCGACCACAAAGAAGTTATCGTCAAGTACGGTATTATTTGGATCAATACTTGCTGTAGTCAGTATTTGTTCGTTGTCCGTCGTTCTGGAAAGCTTAAGAGACGGAAGATCGCTTTATTTACTTCGAAAGAATTTGTTGATTTGAGGGAACATGCTCGGATTGTTAGATCTTACAGCCCGAATCTTGTCATTCCAGTACGAATTAACAGAAAGCCTGTAATTCTGGACATTTAATGTTTGAATATTCTTAATGAGCGATTTCAGTGTCCTAACTTCCTTGTCTCGTCTGTCAGTAAACCGCCTGTACAAGGTTTTTAATCTTGACAGGAGTCTACTTTTACGTTGGTGGAGTGCGTCGATAGTCGCATTGCGGTACAAGTTTTCGTTGTTTGTCAGTGTATACCGTGGTATCGTGCTGTCCATCGTTCGTTTAATTGTCTCGTCCAATTGAATTAGATACATGTCAATCTCTTCGTTTGACAAGTTTCTATTAGACGGTATATGGAGCGCGTTCGAAGAGAGTGCTCTCGTCATTTGTCTGGAGAAGCGTTTACATCGAGGACTACTATAATTGTAGGGGTACGTTTGAACATACTCTCCTACTTCCGCAATATCGTTGGGGATCTTGATTTCGGCACTGAGTCCGCAATGGTCACTGAGGTACACGAATGTATTCAAACAGTTTACCGTTTGTGCGTTTGTGTCTGTCAACTGCAGTCTTGCGTCTTATAGTAGGCGATCTTAGAACCATCGTTAATGAACCATGGTATAGCAGAAACGACGATATCCACAGAGATCTTGGAATATTACCACTCCGAGATGAAGTTAAGAACTTTGCTTATAAGCACACACGCAGCACACAAACACTGCAGTTCACCCGATCCTTGAGGAAACTAATGTCTTGCGCCGCCTTCAGAGGACTAGACCCCTGGATCTCGTGCGATAGTCTACACCCGAGCCTGGTTGCGGTGTTAGAAGGATCTTTCATTGGAGAGTAACCATTCATCATTACCTAATTCACGAAACACAAACTACTGGTCAACTTAGTTGCAGTCTTAATAAATTCAGGGAGGTGGTTTTAGTGAGTAAAAATCTCACAATTCTATGTGCAAACGTTCGCCCTGGAGTCTTGTCGAAGATTTCCACCTACCCACGGGAAAAAAATGTGTCTCTCTTGTGTTTTGCGAAGTCAACTTGACAGTTCGCAAAGAGAATGATTAATTCGTGAATAAAAAAAAATTAAAATCGTTTATAATGGTACTAACTAATTATTGCTGAGATTTTTTGTTGAGTCGCGAGAAAAACTGGTATTTTAATCCTCATCATCTTGCATACCAAGAAGTATAACATTTTGTTTATATTTTCCTGGATATTGGTTGGTCCCGTTCGCAGTTTGATTGACCCTTTATTTAGTCACTTTATGCAACTTTTATCCGTATCATGGCGATACTGTGTACTCCCTTAGTCACATTTCATGGAATGTGATCGTCGAAAGGTTAGGTTTGAATTAGAATACATCGTGTGGAACATATTCTACTCTTGACAGAATAGTCTGCCGCATGTGTTGTTTGAATATCTAGTCAATGAGTATACCGAATTTCCGGTATCTGGTATTTAGTCGAATCACTATTCGTCACATCTCTAGTCGAAATACAAAAATATATTCATGCCGGGATCATGACGAGTTGTCCATAAAAAGAGAGATGTCCCGTAAACAGGGATGCTTCACTGTGTTTAATTTCAAAGATAAGAAGTGCTTTATGAAAGACCCTTTACAACAAAGGCCGCTACAGAGACTGGGATGACCAACATCCTGTTCGAAGCCAGCGTTGGTCTTCCGAATGATGGCCGTCTCTGTTGTGCAGTAAATCCATTCGAAAATAGTTATTTGCTCCACTTGCGCGTAGCGGGTCAGTAATTGTGGATATGAGAAGAAATCCCCCAGGCCATCCCCCAGACATCCCATTCGAATGTGATGCGTGACTCAAAACTGAGAGCACTTAGCGATAAAAACAGCAACGAACCATTTGCTCCCGCGATCACTCCCCCCACTCGAGTGACTCCGCAGAGAATCACCCTCCGCCTCCTCTCCAGTAATCAGCTGAACATAAAACGCTTTTGCACGCCAACTCTAGAGAGTTCCCGCCATCAACCACCACCCCACCATGAGGCACATGTGTGTGCATACACACCGACCATTGATTTGATTTTTCATTTTACCGTAATCAGCACTTTAAATGTTACATGAGGGTGGTTAGGTAAAAAATTCATCAACGTCCTGCTTACCACCACCACCACCACCGGACGAGCATTGCCAATGCCAACCACCCCACGCGCCAACCCCGTCCATCCGAATTGAAACCGATGTAGGACTCGAGAACAATCCTTCTACACGGTCTTTCTCTCTCTCTCTCTCTCTCTCTGATTCGGCCAGGGGAGGACTGGCGAAGAGAAAACCTATCGATCGGTCAGCAGAGAAATGCACAACAACCATAAAACTTTCGTTTTCCTACCGAGCCTCTGATCTATTTACAATAAATCTACACCAACACACAAGTCCAGCCGCACACACGACGCGGCGCGGCGCTTTGCCTTGCTTTGCTTATCATCAGCATCAACCCCCAGAAAATGAATTGAAAAAAAAAAGTTAAAAAAGAAAGGCTCTTGGACACAAACGCACACACACACAGAGACACACACGAGGAGATTCAGATTTTTATTCAAACAAGGAAAAAGGGTTCGCCGCCACCGCCGCTGCCGCTGCCGCCTCTCGCCTCGTTTTTCGTTTTTCAAACTTTATTTGAAATTCCGATATAAGAATTCGGACTGTGCCCGGACAATGGGATGTGCGCGCCACGGCCCGGCATGGCACAGGAGGCACACGCAAAGAAGCAGAGATGAGATAAAGCCGAAGAAGGAAGTGCTCGTGGACCGGGTGGGAGGGGACGCCAGTGGACGGTGGCAGGTGGTGACCGGCCACCACCCTTCTGTGGATGTAGCGCATCTCACTGGCGAAAGGGGTTGATCGTCCGGTGGGAATGGTGGTGGGTGTACTCTCGTATCCACGAGTGGACAATTGTGCTTTCTTGCCAAAAAACGGTCAAAATACGAACACACACACACATACACATCCAGCCGCACAGTAGCACAGCAGGAGTCCAGCGCCAGCACACACAGAGATGCGAGACGAGAATTTGCTGTGTTGCCTTGCTCATAAATTAGTCGGAAACGTTGGTATTTCATAAGTTCGGTCTTCGGACGTTTCATTCTTCTGCCGATGCCTGCGTCTACGCATACTTGGCAGGTGGTCATCGTGGGGGCTGCGTGGTCTGAGGGAATATGAAAAGTTCTTAGCACACACTTATGAAGGAGTTTTATTTTTACACAAGCGACCATCTGCATATTTCATTTACATCTCCCACGCCACGAGGCGTCAGCGTCAGCGCCTTCGGTGGAGACCGGTCGGCGACGCGGCGGTGGTGGTCTAAGGACCATTCCATTTCAAAGGATTCTCTGTGTGTTCTTCTTTAGAACGAACGGAGGCACAATGAAACCAAGCAAAAAGAAAAAAAAAGTATAAATCCTCTCAAAAAAACCGCCCACCGCCCACCGTCGTCATCGTCCCGCAAAAAAACAGCAGCAAACTTGAGTTTTTCAACTCGAATGCGAAAGGGTGCGCGCTCGTGGGTGGATGTGGCGACTACGACGACGACGACTTTGGTGAGGATGCTGAGGATGGTGTTGGTGTTGGCCATGCGATAGGGTTGAACGAATCACCGAGGAGGTTTTTTTTTTTTTTGCCTTTCGTTCCTTCTCAATTCTTCTGTCCCCCGTCTGCCCGTCCCGTTTTACGTTTCTTTCGGTTTTGTGCGTTTTTTTGAGGACGTTTTTGTTTTCATTTTTCAAAAGGCTACTATTAAAGTATATAAGTACTGAGCAGGACTTTGGTTTTGTTATGTACAGGGTGGCGCTGCTGGTGAAATATGATACAGCTTTTGACCAGAAGAGGCGAAACGGGCCGAGTGAGCGAGTGAGAGGTGCAGCGTTGCCTAAGCTTTTAAATTACATAGAGGCTGGTCAGTGGCCGAGCGGCGGCAGCGGTGGCGGGGGGTTGGACGGACGGCGACTGCGATGGGACTGAGACCAGTTGGTCTTATCTTTTCCCCTTTTTCTTGTTCCTGGGAAAAAGTGGGTAGCATTGGTTTTTGAACAAATAAATGGATTTACAATTGCGAAGGAATTTATTTATGCTGCCGGGGGATGTCGAACGGAGCTAGTTCATTTGCATGAGTGCTCCGTTGCTGTCCGGTCTGGGGATAGTCTTAGTACGGCTTGATTTTCTCTTGGTTTCGATGCCTAAATGAGCCGGTGGGACTTAGACTCTCCTGTGAGATGGTCTTAACTCGGACTCGATTGCAGGCATTTGCGAGGGTTGCCTGGGGAAATGTTTGCCTTAGGTAAACAGTTGAAGGGATAAGTGAACTTCAATCACTTGACAACATTTAACTTCTGGTTTCTCGAATAATCCTTTCTGGCTAAAACCGCCGAGGCGCGATGAAGGTTTGACATGTTACACGAGGAATAACTCAAATGACCTATAAATGGCCTATGCTTGTTCAGAGATATCCGGAATACAAGAATAAGTTTCACTAAAGTTGTACCCAAGCTTCAACTTCATCCCCAGCCACTGTGGTGGTTTCGAGAGTGCTACATTTACTCACTCAACCCACGTTTACGTTGACCACAAGAACACACACAAAGGAAGGGCTTTGAAGGAGTGAGCTCCATCGATCATCCATCTTTGAGGTTCCCATTCCGAAGAGAACTCATACCATCAAACTTTTAAATTAATCCGAACCAAGTCGAGTCGAAAAAGAACACCACGGTTTAACGTCAAAATGCTATAATCGCAGACGACAGCCAGGAACTTTGAGTCACCTTGAAACTCTCCCAAAAATTCGACGCCGTCGCCTTCATAGTCAATTGAAGAAAATTGGAGGCTTTCTCATGAAGCAAGAAAAAAATGAAAACTGCCACTGATGTGTGGGCTATACGACACTATCCAAGAAAAACGTATGGTTTCTGCAAGACGTGATCGGTAGCGAAGCTGGCGGACTACAAGGCAACGATGCATCGATCAACGAGAGCTGCTATTTAACTCAATGAACATAAACGAAGGTAAGAGACCCAGCTTCTTACGGCGCGATGATGAAGACGGAAAGGTGCTATGGCACGAAAGATGTCCCAACGTTTTACCAAATGGTGACACAGTTATCCAATGGACATCAGGTTGAGCCAGAGGCTTGTCCTGACAAAGATTAACAACTTTTAAGAGTGTAAACAACAGTGTGGTTTCTGGGCAGGGATTTTTACCATCGACCAGATCTTCACACAGCGGCTCACTTTACTGTGTTTTTTTGCAAACGTGTATACGTTTAATTTTCAATTTGCATGTAAAATACACTAACAACGAGTCCTATATCCGCTTAACTTACTCATCATATCTATCGCCGCTTAAGAAATAAGCGCGGATAAAAACAATGCTTCCAAACATTATTTTCTGTGTGTTCATTCTGAATTTATTCATTCATTGTTTAGGTTGCTGTATGTGGCTTACATTTGTAGGTGTGGTTGGTGTATTAGATAATTTTTAGTTCTTTTGGCATCCATAAGTATGCAATTTTTGGTAACCCAGAGTGTCTCTGCTATACATTCCGTTTAGGTCTCGTTATCGATTCTTTTCATATGATGAACATTTTTTTATTTTATAATTATTAAGTGTTTTTGCTTTTGGTCTTTCTGCTTTGGATGGTCACGCTACACAGTCACAAAACGAAGATTGTGACCATCAAAGATCAATCATCACCTTCCAAGACTACACCCCTGACTGCTTAGCAAATGTCATAAATGTCGTCGGTGCTGCCAAGATCTTATGATGAATCATTAAGCGCCGATGATCGTGTTTTTGTGCACTTCAAAATTAGGCGTATATACGCTTGCAAAAAAACACAGCTGATGTTGCACTATCGTCAGTAGAGCGTAGAATGCCTTGTTAAGTTTTGTGATGTTGTATTTTTTCCCAAGTGCTGGCCACCGTTCCAACTTTCGTTGGAGACCCCACTTTTTGCCGAAGGCTCTGCTGCAGGCGTGGATAACTATGCTTGTTTTCTAAAGTCGCTGGTCTACGTTTGAGTTCCAGCTTTGTTTGGGATCTTAGGGTATACCGAGGCATGAAACGCTCGAAGAAGGAGAGAACGGTTGATCGTAAAGACGGAAGATTTGGAAAAAAGTATCAGAGATCACTGATCACAACCGCGTGGGGTGTACAATGCCAAGCGACTACGGATTCAATGGCCAAGATGGCTGGGCCATGTATAGCGTATGGACTAAACTGATCCAGCACGACCATTAAACCGATCGCCGATCGGCCCCACAAGTAGATAAAGTCAGAACACAATTACTTGATCTGAGTGTTGGATCAACGGCTCTATGACCGACATTGAGAATAAAGAGATCGGATCCGCAATGTTGTGGGTATCTCATTGAAGCTCGCATTGCGATAAAAGAGGGACTGTCTTGGCTCAAGACCATCTGTTCGGACTTTCGGGGCGCAATTAAATCCCTGGACATTGTCGTGCTTAACTCAAAAACAATCCCTTAATTGAAGTCTGTTTCCTAACAACATCACTGAGCATTTTAACATTGCAAGGCCGATGAACTCGCTACGTGAAGTACAACCTCCTCACTAACATTGGGAGGAGTTCTACCTTCAATAAAAATCGGTACAGACTAACATCTGAAGGTCTCTTCACACAATCAGCACTTCCAATAGTAAATGGCTAGAAGGGTTCTTCTTCTTCTTAGGGCGCTACAGTCCGGGTCGGACCTGGACATGCCTCTCCAACCGACCCGATCTCTCACCAGGTGTCTACAGTTTCGCACACCAAGGCGGCTGAGGTCCCTCTCGACTTGTGTGCACCACTTTGTACGTGGGCGTCCTCTGTTGCGTTGTCAGACAGGTTCAAAGTCGAAGATTCTTCGGACTGGAGCTAAGTTGTACACATGCTCTACATGGCCTAATCATCTTAGGCGCTGGATACGTAGACGCCTGGCTAGACTCATGTCGCTTTACAGTCGGTACAGTTATTTTTTTGAAGCTTCTCCTTCAAAATACCATCGACGTAAACCGAAGTTCGCGCGCAAAACTTTTCTCTCTAAAAGACCAAGAGCCTCTTCATCCGCTTTGCATATAGACCATCCCTTTGCGCCATAGAGCAGGACGGGGATGATCAAGTTCTTACACAGAGTGAACTTGGTCTTTTAGGAGACCGCTCTATTACTCACATGCCTCTTGAGCCCATAAAAACGGCCGTTGACAAAAGTTACTCTGCGTGCTGTTTAATGCGGAGTCGAGGGAGACGAAGGCCTTGACTACCTCGAAGTTATAGCTGCCCATTGTGATGCTGTCCAAGATGTCGATGCTGACTTTGTTTTGACCTCGCTTACCGTCAGACCCACAAACGCCTCATTGACGACTCGCTACGTTCTGCCAATCACGTCAATGTCATCCGCGTATGCTGAGTTCTGTACGGACTTCTGGAAAATCGTGCCGCTTGTGTTGGCCTTAGAGTCTTGCACGATCTCCTCCAGAATGATGTTGAAGAAGTCACATGACAGCGCGAGTTATTTAAAACAAACAAGCTTACAAAACAAAAATAGCCAAGGTACTAAGAATTAGTACAATCAGCAGAGATGCTATGTCTTCGCGCCTTTCTTAGCTTGGTTTGGAGGTACGTAGTATGTAAGTTACCGTATGATAAGTCATTCTTAGTTCAGAAGTCAATGAATAAAGAGCTTTAAAAAGTAATCTTGTGTTTCTATCTGCGTAAATCTTAAGAGTGCTGTGTGTACCTGCATAGTTAATAACTCGCGTCGCTTTGTCTGCAACCATTTTTGAAAATGAAGATCTCGGTGAGTTCGTTCTGACCTTGATGGAGCAGCGAGAGTTATCCATCGTCATCCTGCTGCCGAGTCTTGTTTGGCAGGAATGCCAAAACACGAAATGGCATTGTTTAGCTCGTCCCTATGCACGCTGTCATTTAATAATAATAATATAATATGGGTAGCGCTAGAGCCCGTAGAGGGTCAGGGCCTAGCTTCTCAGCAACCACTCGTGTTGTTCTTTCACGACTGGAAGGGACCTACAGTTTAATTCCGACTCCGAACGGCGAAGTTGAGAAGCTCTTTCTAGACAGGAATACTCTTTGAGCATTGTCAGTGACTTGAAAGAGGTGGAGCCGTGAATTATGATAGGTGGTGAATTCGGGTATCGAACCTGGCACCCTCTGCGTAGGAGTCGACGCACTAACACACTACGCCACGGCGACCCACCGTTGGAGGTGCTACAACTTGTTTTAAGTTCTCTTACACATCCAGAGTTCCGTATTGATTGCTTCAACGACATGGGCCTTTATTGCCAACTAGGCAGATGGACTTAGAGCAATTTCCCGTTCTTTGATCTGAAACTGGCGCACCGTTATTTTCGATCGATCTTGTCTTCGGCGCTGATATTTATGGTCCGATACTGCGGGAGGAGATCAAGCAGTTGAATCCGAGTACTCCTGTAGCACAAAATACGCACCTACGGTGGGTGGTGTATCGGCGTTTGCCATCAGCAACATCTCTAGACTTAACTACCGCCACTTGAGCTCTTGGTGTAGCTGATGATGAGCTATCAAGACTTTGGCTGGAATCTCTCTCCCCCACAAACTTTCTGTCGTTCGTCAGGCCACGGATTATTTCGAAAGGGAATGAGCTAGTCACAACAACTCAATGAAATGCGACTTCTTAATTGTGGAGGAAAATCTCGGGGAAAAGCTGAACTCCGATTTATTTCCTATGCCCTTCCGATGGGTCAAAATCGTAAAGCCAATGTGAATTGGTGAATCCAAGGGAGAGTGCCGGTTGGCGCGAATTTGTCACAAATCCCATTTCCGAAGTATTCGTTCAGTTGATCAATACAATAACCTGACACCGAATTTTTGACAGCGCCTGTTGAGACGTTTACTAGCAGGGAAAAAAACAGCAATCTACAAAATTTTGAAAAGGATCTTCATCTGCTTCGTTTGTTGCTTCAATCAAAAAGCTTCTCCAGTCTAGCTGTCTCCAGTTTTACACGCCAAGTTGGTTATGGTCCTTTTTTTTAATTTCATTATTATTTAATTCTCAGGACAACTTATACTAGACAAAAATGGCATAAAAATCTATCTTTATATCTAACAATTCATGTACTTCATTCGATTTTACTGACCCTCCGCAGGTACTCTAAAATATTCTAATCTAACTTACTATTTGCCTTTCGGCGTCTAAAAGATTGTTTTTTTTTTGTCCTTAGGGCAGACTTTATTGTTTAAGACTTACTGGCCAAGAAAACTAAGAAAAATTTGGCGGTCTATACATTCTTATTATAACCTAACCTTAATCTAAATCTAAACCCTATTACCTATTATAAAAAATACTTAATCTAACTTAATCTATGTCCGCAATACTACGGACGTGTACACAAGGGCGTGTATTTTATGTATATGCGTAACATATATAATCCACACGCCCTTGTGCACATATTTTTTTTTTCTGATCTACCTTACAACTAGGTAAGTGGGCTGTTATACCAACTAAACGATTAATATCATGTAGGCAGGGGCGGCGAAGGCGGAGACAGGTTCTGGTGTAACCACCAAAGAAGTGCCGCTCCTTATCACTCTCTCTCCTGTCTCGGGCAGGGATCGCTCTACTGAACCGGAATAGATCTTCTCGGACGACATCCGATTCTTAGAGGAGTCGCCTGTCAACTGTCAACTGTTCGGCGCATCGCGTGGTAGATTACAGGACATCCTTCCGTGTGCTGGATCAAGCCGATCGAATCAAAATAGAGGCGTTCAGGTGGGACAAAGCCGTTGTGGCGCACCCTCTCATGGTACTTATAATTGGGATAGTAAGCCCCGAAGATCAGACTGTTGGTCGAAGTCATACTTCTTGCAATGTGACTTCTTATTAATTTAATGTTAAAATTGTCTATCCTCGTCACGTTTGCCCTGTTGTACAGGACCTCGTTGGGATAGTACTTCTTGTACTCAGACTCGAGTGTTCGCTACAACCGGAGACAAGTCCTAAGATACCGTCTCTCGAACACCCTCATCTATTCCAACCATACACCGTGATTGGCCTTATGAAGGCCATGTAGCAGATAACCTTCCCCCTGGTATCAAGTTGGCTGCTGTAAGACAGCTTACTTGCCACAGCAAAGGCTTTTCTAGCATTGGTCAAAGCCTTCTCTATATGTTTGTTAAAATTCAGAAAATGATCCAACCAAATGCCAAGATATCTAACTACAGTTTTCACGGCTAACGGCTGACCCTGGGGGTCAACTATGCCGAACTTCTTCCAGTTAACGCGCGTATCCCTTGAGGCCATGGCCAGCGGGGTGCGGAAAAGGACAGTCTCAAACTTCTGGAAGTTGATACGCAGCTTCCAGTTATCGCACTATGTCAAAAAAGTATTGTCAAAGTCACGTTGCAACAAGGTATTAATTCAGGCTTCTACCTTCGGACCTGATCTGTACGCCTCGCGATTAGGTGCGGCATAGTCCTTAGGAGATCTGCAGTGAAAATATCAAACAATATCGGGGAACGAACAGCCCCCAGCTGTAGACCATTATTGATATTAAAAACTGTGGTAGAAGTTACGCCGCCACTATTTACGACCAACTTTCTGCCTGTTGTCATGCCATATATCATGTATGGCAATGTTTTATGTAAGCCAAGTCTGACGAGCTTAAGAAAAAGGCCAGCTAGCCAAATGGTGTCGAACGCCTTCTCTAAGTCGATCAGACAGGCACCCGTACATTGTTGGTTGAGGTCTTTCTCCACCTATCTGTGTCAGTTTATGACGCGGACGTCCACTTTGCGTTGTTCGGGTAGCAGCTGAGGTGTCCTACAAGGCCAAGCCACCTTTGGACCGTTCGAGCCATAGATGTCTTTCTAGACTTACATCGCTGTAGAGATCGCAGTTGAATCTTCTCCGTCACATCTCATCAACGCTAACAGGACCAAGTTAAAAAATATTTCGTTGACTTTGAGGGCACATAAATAAGTGTATAGTGTACATATTTATATACTTGGGCACGATCTGCCAAAAGTCCGTACAACTGTTAGCATACGCGGATGACATTGGCGTGATTTGCAGAACACAGCGAGCCGTCAATGAGGCGTTTGCTGGCATTGAGGCGGAAGCGGCTAAAATGGGTCTATCGGTGAATGAGGGCAAAACGAAGTATATGCTGTCCTCAACAAAGGACACACAACATCGACGTCTTGGACAGAGCGTCACAATGGGCAGCTATAACTTCGAGGTAATCAAGGAATTAGTCTACCTCGGCTCCGCAGTAAATAGTGCAAACAACATCAGTACCGAGATCAAACGCAGAGTAACTCTTGCTTCTATGGGCTCAAGAGGCAATTGAGTAGTAGAGTCATCTCTCGAAGTACCAAGCTGACTTTATACAAGACCTTGATCATCCCAGTGCTGCTGTACGGCGCGGAGCCATGTACAATCTCAAAAGCGGATGAGGAAGTCCTTTTTCTCTTCGAGAAAAAAGCTCTGCGTGCGATCTTTGGTCCTCTTTGCGTTGACGGTTTCTGGAGGAGAAGATTCAACCACGAACTGTACGGGCTGCACAGCGACTTGAGTCTTCGGATCCAACGCCTAAGATGTCCAGGCCGTGTAGAGCGTATGGACATCTAAGCTCCGGCCCGAAGAGTCTTCGTCATCGAACCCGTGAGACAGAGGACGCCCGAGTTTAAGGTGGCGCACCCAGGTGGAGAAGGACCTCAAGCAACTTGGCGTGACACTGGAGACAGCTAGCCAGAGACCGTGCTAGCTGAAGAGGCTTGTTGGTTGAGGCCCAGGTCCACCCCGGACTGTAGCGCCAAACAAAGAAGAAGAAGTACTCATCGAACACACCAATGCTCCAATTAAGAGGGTCTTCGATTCTGAGCCGCCTGTTTCGAGAAGTAGGAGAAGACTAAGTCCATTTCGGATGTAATACCACGTTCCCACCGAACCGAAACCGCGAGGTTCAGATGAACATTTACGGAAACCGCATTCGCTCTCAATGTATAAGTGCCCTCCAAAACAAATGTCACTCGCTCTCAGTTTTTAAATGGCCTCCAGAACAGTTGTCTGTTGGCAGGAAATAATAGTGTGAGAACACCAGCAGATAGAAAGAGATAGAATGAGAAAACGATCACCAAAATAAACTAAAGTTCACTCTGTAGGCTTGCTTGGTTTGATAACCTCTTCTGGGCGGATGAATTCAGGGGGGCTGCAACGAGGTTTATCAGAAACCGTGAGACTTGCAGAGGTTCGGAGAAAATTGATGAAACCTCCCGGTTTCGTTCGGTGGAAACGTGGTATAAGACAGGTTTGTATTCATGACCGTCAGCGAAGTTAGCTATAGCTCAGGCTTATACCCTTAAATAGTCGTTGGCCTGATAAGTGAGTGAGTAAATTATGACCCACGTCTGGTGCTTGGCAAACGGAGGTTATCTTGTCTCGTATCAAAATGCGAAGGCAAAGCATGGCCTCCCTCTGCTGCGTTGCTCTCCCCTAGCATGGACAGGCCCAGACCCTTCATGGGCCTTAGGGCTGATAGTTAAGTATGCAAATAAGTCATCTGCTGCCTTGTCCCACTTTCTTTGTATTCAGATGGTTGTCCACATGGCAGAGCCAGGATCTGAGCTTAGATCCTTCGAGAGATGGACCAGGAGGAGTTATTTTTGCGTTCGAACTCTGTTCTTAGGTCTCGCAGCGGCATAAGAACTCAGGTCTCCCATTGCGACACTTGTTAGCAAGCGCCCAAAGCAAGCGCCCAAAGTCGTAAAACCAATCTAAACGGATGGCGCGCAACCATCAACCACCACGCACAAGTGCGCCCGGACATCCTTTAGTGTCATTATTCATCATTGAATCTGTATGCTAATTCAGGCAGGCTGTACCGATTCGTCCCACTCGCTGGCCCCGCGTCAATGTAATGTTCTTGTAATTGAATAATGCGATGTAAATGCGAAAAAAACGCACATAGTTCGGTGTATTTGTTGGGGTTTTTTTTTTCTTGTTTTTCTCCATTTCCCGTCTCAAAAGTCTGTTAGTATTTTTTTACATAAACAAAACGCGTACCACTATACGCATAGCCAGTCATTGTGAGGCCACGGTATATACTTTTAATTTATTTACTTGCACAATAGCAAATCACAACCCCCTTTAATTATAAAAAAATCGAAAGGGTTACTGTATAAGAACATTAAAACCCATCAACGGTACGCAAAAAAAAAAAACGAAAAACGGCCAGAAAAATGTATACAGAAACGAAAAACGACGAGAAGAGACTCAAAAAAAAAAAAAACAAAACAAAAAAAAAGAAAGAAAATGTTCAAAAGGGGTGAGTCAGAGGGGGGGTAGATGGAAGGGGGTAAATGAGTGAAAGTAAAATAAGGGAAAGGGGAGGAAAATTCTTTCTTCTTCTCATCCAATAAAAAAATAATCGAAAAAAGTCCATTAAAAGAAAATGTTTGTAAGAATAAATTGGAGTTCTTCTGCGTGTTTTTTTTTTTTTTGTTTTTGCTGTCCGCTTCGTTCACCCCTTTCGTTCGTTCGCTCGTTCGTTAATTCCCTTTTTCTAATAAGAGAGGAATTTTTTTAATTTACATTAAGATAAAAGAAGTGAAGTGCATTTGAATTTTTTAAATTAAGGGAAATTGATTTCTTTCTTTGTGGACTCTGTGCGGGGTGGGTGATATGGATGGGATCCATAAAACATGACTTTTTCTTCTGTTCGGCGGCTGGAGGTTCTGCCCAGGGTCCTATTTTACAGTTTTCAGGCGAATAAGTTTAATTGATGAATGATGAGAAGAGCGAAGATGTCCAGCGGTGTTGATTAATGTTCGCATCTTCGGCAACTTTTCCCAGCGCGGAGACTTTCGGCTCAGTGAGTCGAACACACAAGTCACTGCGACAACGATCGATGATGACTGGGATATTTTTTTTTGAATTGGATGTCTTGTTTTGGTCTTGGCTCATGTCTTAGATGCCTCTTCCACTTGATCTGTCGTTGGCTGTGTGCTTCAGGACTTACACGAATATGCGAATACCTCTAGATGCTGCGGCTTCTCAAGCACTACCAAGTTACAGTGGAGGAGTTTTCAAACGCCAGAAGATCGGTGTGCACTCGTTCTACATGTGGCGTGGGTTTGATTTGATCTTTCCAGATTATGGGCTGCAATCCTTAGTTCATAGCTACCGTCATAGTTTGCTTACTCATCTGCAACTCATGGACGAGTGTCTGAGCCTTGACTGAAGCTCTCTTCCGTCGCTGACAGCCCTGGGCACGCTCTTTCCAGTTATCTAGACCAAGCTGTTTTGTTGGTCTGCCTCTACTTTCCGAACAAACCGGCTCAGATTCGAAGACCCTCTTGGCTGAAGCATTGGTGTTCATGCGCTTGATGAGGCCGAGCCAGTGCAATGGGAACTCGCCAGTCCTAGAGAAGACTGGCCTTAGTCTGAATATTTGGCCTATAGTTGATTTGGCGGGCCTGTATACATCGACTCCCCGTCAGTAACTAGAATTTTGAAGAGCCTGATGATACTACTCTGAGCGTTTCATATTCGTTCCAAGATTCACAACCCTCGAAAGAATAAGCCTGGTTATGGGCTTTGGACTCAAGAGGGAATCGAGTAATAGAGCTTTCTTTCGAAGAACCAAGGTGAGGGCTTATGTCTGCACTTGTTACATGGACTTCAACACTGAGTCAATGCCTATGCTCGGCTTTAAGGAAGGTGGCTGCATTGTTTTGCAGCTGTATTCTGGGTGCATTGCCAATGGATCTTGTAAATGATCACATAGTCTAGGTCTTTAGCCTGTTTGCAACCCCTTGGCTGTGTTCAGCAGCTTCTGGCAGACTTTCAGCATGTGTTGCATTTTGGATGGACCTTCATCATTCCGAAAAGGATCCCTAAGAACCAGGAGAAGCTACGAAAAAAAAACCCATTGCTCTCGATCGATTGTTTTTATTAAATATTAAGACACATGGAAAACGTAAAACTACTACTCATACAATTAATCTTGTTCAATCTTCTCAATTTAGTAAAACCGGTACAGAGGGCTCTGGCAGCTTCTTGGAATCATCGTCGTTTGTCTCGGTCTTCAGGTTTTCCAGCTTGCCGGTAGTCTCGCGACGAACGCGAAGTGGTGCCTCCTCCTCGATCTTGTCAGCCTTCAAGACGGGCGTCGCAACCTTTGGTTGGCTCTCGGGAATCGGTTCTTCCAGGTTGACAGCGATGGCACGCCTGCGGCGAACAGTCTTACCCTCGTCAGCGGTCTCCGGTTGGTCAGCGGGTGCCACTGGCTTTACTGCTTGCCCTTCCGGCTGCTTTCCAAGCAGTTGGAGTTGCAGCAAATCACTTCCAGGGAGCGATAGTGACAGCTGAGCGGTGACGATGCACAAGAACAAAGTCGCAACTGTGACTACAATAAGATTGGATGCCATTGTGTTTGGTTCTGGTTGTGGTGTGTCCGTCGAGTGTGAAGAACTGATGGCGTTCCTTGGTGCCGGCGGGCTTATATACGACGAACGCCGTTCGCCTGGGACACGTTTCAGGCACCTAATGCTATGGATCTAGCCATTCCCTGGCCTGGGCATGGGAAGCGAGACACAGTAAAATTAGCACACGTAGAGATCTGCGTCAAGAGACGGCAATTCTGCGTTGCTTTTCACTTTGGCACGGCGGCGTTTATTCCCCACGAACTGCTCCCATCGCCATCGCCCAAATCTTGCGGACACCTTGTGAATTAATAATAGCGTTGATCACTTAGTGAATTCTTAGAAGTTTGCTCGATTGACTTCATTCATTGCGTTGATTTGCATTCATTTGCATTTATCACGCATTTATTCTGGGTTGAGTTCCTGATTGAAAATGGAAAGAGAGTCCACGGAGAAAGGATCCACTGCTCCAGATCATGTCTTGGTTAAGTTATGTCGGCATTGGGGCTATGGGCGATGGGTTAAGTGGGTTCATTCTGAAGACACTCGTCTAGGAGAGGAGTAGCGCATTGGAAATTGTAAGTACTTTGTACGGTATCATTGCATTTGTTTAGAATTTTAGACATTCACTAACAAGTAGGCACGGAAGGTATGAGTACAGCGCCATTAATGTGCCCATGGTCGATAAAAGGTGAATTTCAAGGGACTCAGAAGGACGCAGATGCTTGGCTGTAGACCAAGAAACGTGATCAATGACAAGACGACAATATGCGCAGAAAGTACATAACACCTTCCCTCTTGTTATCCCGTTAAACTCCAACAGAATTCAAAGACTATAACCTATTTGCATAAGAATTGCATATCTGTTCAACTACGTGTTATAAGGACTGTCAAGCTTGTCTGAGAGTTCCTTGAACTGTCAATGGCCTCCAACATATCGGAGATGCCTTCTTTGAAAATTTTTTTTGGCAAGTATGTCACGTTTCTCAAGTCTCTGTCATCCGATATTTGCTCCACAGGAGAAGGCTTGAAGTGGGATGAAGAACGAGTTGCCGTTTGGGGGAAAAAAGTACTGTCATAAGGTGCACAGATCCATATTAGCCACACAATAACAGATTCCGCATGGATACACACCTGCATGGTTTTTTGACAGCTTATTCAACAAAACATCTGTCAGTGGCTCTAGTGCTGGTTGCATGAAACCAAGTCTAGTCCGACATAGAAACTTGTGACTGCAACAAGATCTCTGGTTATGTAAGGTTAGATTGAAGTTTCTGACTGTTGTACGGAACGACAGCAGCCACACTTAGGCCAGCATAGACTCATTGTGCCACCACGCGAATCTATGAATACCTATTCCGCAAACCAGTTAGTGCCAAGCCAAGATGACTGACTCTTATCCTACTTAGTTCAGCTAGCTTATCAAAGTAATATGCCTCAAGAAGGTATTAAAACAGGAACACTGCTGTTGCATAGCAAGTGGACAATGGTTTCATCCTCGTCCCTGCAGAATGTGCATTGTAGGGAAGACCTAGTCTAGAGGAGTGAGTTCCGCATGGCGCAGTGCCCGTTAGCCGCCTTTCTTGTTTCTCTCTCTCTCTGGAGACAGCTTCAATTTCGCACACCAAGTTCGGTTAAGTCCTTTTCCACTTGGGTGCCCCGACTTAGACTTCTTTACTGGTTCGGAATCGAGGCGTATTCTGTTTCAAATGTGTTAGCTAACAGCTGGGTTAAGTTCAAATCGCTGGCTGTGGATATGAGTCAGTATTTCACCACCAGGGATGAAAATGTTGAGTCCAGAAAGTGAAGCAGATTTCCCAAAAAAACTGAGTAGATTTGCAAAATGTGGAGCAGATAATGAAAAAAAAAATGTTTGGCTGAGGTGTGATAAATACTAGGTCTAGTTAAAAGAAGTCGATTATTAAGTCTGAATTTACCACAGTAAAAATGGTTCGATTTAGGTTAAATATGCGCTGTTTTGTTGGATTATTTGTTGCCAATTTGTAAAAGCCCTCGTCCCTACTGCTTCATAAGCCTCTCTTAAAAAAAAACTTTTCACCAGCAAAATCGTTCGACATTGACAGGAAAATTTGGTAGTCACTTGGTGCTAGGCCCGGTCTATAAGGACTGCATACGGATTTCCCAACCATGATTTCTACGCCTGCCATTGTTCTTATAGAACACAATTCATCTCAAAAGCTGCCCGTTTCTGGGCGATTGTTTCCTTCAGGTGGCTCCAATTGTTGAGAACACAGGTCCGAATTAAGAGGTTATCAGCTAATATTCAATGACTCAATGCCAACTCTAACAAACATACTGTAAGCCGTCAATTCAACGTGATTCGACCACGACCGGTTTTGCTTGACCTTGTCCTTAGTGATCCACTTTTCTTCACCAGTAAACGTCCGACAAATGTCTAAAATGTGTATACGTTGTTGCGATTCAGCAGTGATTTGCAGTAGGCGTTAACTCGTGTGGACCCATACATTGAGCTTCATTTTGTATCCAGCCTTACTAAAATGGTCTCAAGTGTTCGACAGAACAGGCGATTAACATTGCAAGCTCCTGAGCTATCGAAATAGTGGTCATGATGTTCCGGCTCGGCGATTTCCATGATTTTATTGGCATTTTCGACAATTAGCCTTTCAGACCGTGGTACATCTTGGGCATCGAAATTGCCTGAATCGACGGAGCTAAAACGGTGCATCATTTCGTGTCCTTACAGTATAAGGACAATATATATTATTGACACACACATTTTTCAATTATGGCGTATTTTCTCTTTGCTGGTGACCATCTTTGAAGAGTCAAAAACTGAGTGAATCAAAAACTGAGTCAATCATTCACAAAACTTTCTCAAACTTCAAACATTTTTTAACCAATTTGCCCTATCTCCATTTTCAAATTGAAAAAAAAAATCCAACTTTAAATTTAGCCTGTAAGAAATTCTTCTTCTTCTTCTTCTGCTGGCGCTACAGTCCGGGGTGGACCTGGGCCTCAACCAGTAAGCCTCTCCAGCCGGCATGATCTCTAGCCAGCTGTCTCCAACTGCGCACACCAAGCTGATTGAGGTCCTACTCCACCTGGGTGCGCCATCGGTTCCGTGGGCGTCCTCTATTGCGTTGTCCCACTGGTTCGGAGCAGTGTTGTCCATGCGCTCTACATAGCCCAGCCATCTTAGACGTTGAATCCGTAGACGCCTGACTAGGCTCATGCCGCTGTACACCCCGGTCAGTTCGCGGTTGAATCTTCTTCTCCAATAACCATCAACGCAGACAGGACCAACGATTGAACGCAGAACTTTTCTCTCGAAAAGACCAGGTGCTTCTTCATCCCTATAGCAGGACAGAGATGATTAAGGTGTGATATAATGTTAGCTTGGTCCTTCGAGAGAGGAGTCTACTACTCAATTGCATCTTGCGCCCAAAGAAACAGCGATTGGCAAGAGTAATTCTGCGTTTAATCTCGGTACTAGTGTTGTTCGTACTGTGTGCTTGAGAGCCGAGGTAGACGAAGTCCTTCACTACCTCGAAGTTATAGCTGCCCATTGCGACGCTCTGTCCAAGACGTCGATATTGTGTGTCCTTTCTTGAGGACAGCATATACTTCGTTTTGCCCTCGTTCACCGCTAAACCCATTTTGGTGGCCTCCGATTCAATACCAGCAAACGCTTCATTGACGGCTCGCTGTGTTCTGCCAATCACGTCAATGTCATCCGCGTATGCTAGCAGTTGTACGGACTTCTGGAAGATCGTGCCTCTAGTGTTGGCGTGTGAGTCTTGCACGATCTTTTTCAGGATGATGTTAAAGAAATCACATGACAGCGCGTCGCCTTTTCTAAAACCTTTTTTGACATTGAAGGTCTCGGTGAGTTCGTTGCCGACCTTGATGGAGCAGCGAGAATTCTCCATCGTCATCCTGCACAACCTGATGAGTTTTGCAGGAATGTCAAAACTAGACATGGCGCTGTATAGCTCGTCCCTATGCACGCTGTCATATGCGGCCTTGAAATCGACAAAAAGGTGGTGGGTGTCGATCTGCACTTCTTGGGTTTTTTCCAGGGTCTGCCGTAATGTGAAGATTTGATCGATGCTGGACTTCCCCGGCCTGAAACTGCACTGATAAGGACCTATCAGGTTGTTGACGAATACTTTCAGGCGCTCACACAAAACGGCAAAGAGGATCTTATAGGCGATGTTAAGGAAACTTATCCCTCGGTAGTTGGCGCAGTTGAAGGGGTCCCCTTTCTTGTGGATCGGGCAAACGATACTGAGGTTCCACTCGTCGGGCATGCTTTCCTCCGACCATATCTTACAGATGAGTTGGTGCATGTACCTTACCAGCTCATCTCCAGCTGCCTTAAACAGTTCCGCAGACAGTCCGTCTGCACCAGCAGGTTTATTCGACTTTAGTCTCGATATCGCTAGCTTGGTCTGTTCAGGGACCTCACATTCCACGTGCAGAACTGAAAATCGTTGCCCATGGTCGTCAGCAGTAGGGTCATCCGTATCCGAGGCTTCTCGTCTTTTCTTAACTATTCTTTTTTTACACGGTGGGGAAGTTAACCCCACGCGCAAGCCCCGAACCTAGAGGACCGGGTCTTGGTTTAAACCCCTGGACAAGGGGGCCGCTGCATACTTTAGTTCACCTCTAAGCGGTTGCTTTAAAGGCTATCCAGAGGACGCCGAGTGGAGGCTGTATCTTGACCTGTGCTTTTAACAAGGATCGTTGCTGGCATCTCGCCAAGTTGAGAGCAGTCAACAACTTTTCCCTGGATGCACAGGCCCATGAAATTCTGGTCTACCTAAAGTATGAGGTGGGTGGCTCGCTTGGCTCGCTAACAAGATTTGTATCCTTTTTACCGCAGGGCTTAACCGCTCACGCCATAATTCTCACTGGAGAGTTAACGCCATTATGGCTTTAATTCAAGTGTCGTTTGCTCACGGCACCGGCAAATATACACTTATTATAGTAAATTTTTGGGATAAAAAACAAAAAAAAAATATCAATACATTTTTTTACTTTTATGTGATTTTACTCTAAAGTAAAATTATTATGAAAACAAACAAAATGATTTCCTTAATGTTTTGCAAGCATAATCATATCCTTTTCTTTGTGAATACGACCCGATACATATTAAATTGAATTTTGACCGTAAAATAAAAATTATTTAAACTGAGTAGAAATAAGTTGCCACGTATCAGATGAATAAAAATTAATAAATTAAGTTGATCTACTACATATGAAGTAAATTGTCATCCCTGGATTCCACACTTATTCAATTACTTTCCTATTCAATTTCAATTTTCAATTTCAATTTTGCTTTTATTCAATAAAAATGTTTCTTAGTTACATTATCTGCAAAGCCAAAGGGGCTTGTCTGCAGAAGACTGAATACTATATTTGTTTCTGTTATTTCTGTTGTTGAATTCAAGGCTTAAACTACTTTAATTATATAAAAATTAAGAAAAAAAAAATTTCAAGTTGAAAATTATACAGATTGAATTATTAAATTAAAATTAAGACATGCATGTAATTTAATATATTGAAATGAATGGACGGAAATTTACAAATAAAAAGATGAATGATTGAAAATAAAGATATACATATAATAATTGTTTTTTTTTTTGTGATTTTTTCACGATTGTAGATACATTTGCTTGATCTTCTTTAGCGCTTCAGTTCTCGTGATGTTGCGGTATTCTCTTGGGATGCTGTTTAATATGTTCGGGACTGCTACGTTGAAAGTTCTTCGACCATATTCGTTCCAGAACCTCGGTACTGCGTATAGCTGGTGTTGTCGTCACCGTTTGCTGCGTCTGGATTCTGTATGCGTTGTCGTTATAGAAACTTGCGATCACTTCGAGGTTATGGATTTGTATGATGTTCAGCATATTTGTTTTTTTATCTCCCCGATTCTGCTCTTCATTGTACCTCGCTTTTTGTACCATTTTTTTGCAGTCTTGTTTGTAGAAAAGTTTTTGAAGTTGTTGCATCTGCGAAGCTCTTCCCCATGCAAGTATGCCGTACCTAATATGGGATTCCACCAATCCGAAATAGCATTGTTTAAGGACACTACTTGTACACTTATCGCTCAGATGGAACAGAGCATAAGCTGCTTGATACAACTTCCTCTTAAGCGCTTCTATGTGCTTCCTCCATTTAAAGTTGTTGTCAACAATCAGGCCAAGATATTTGTGTGTTGATACGTTGTCTAAGTGTTTGCTGCAGTCATCATCTTCTCTTATGTGTTCATTATTACGACTTCTGTGCAAGCAATCTATGTCATGCATTTTTATCTTTAGTTTTGTTTCTGTGCATTACCTTTATCTTCAGTGCGTTGATAATTAGTCCATGGTCGTGACACCAAGCTGTGATACCTAACAGAAATCTCGTGAACTAACAGAAATACACAATTTTGCTATGTCACAGATTGAAATGCTGCTGTGTTCTTCTGATAGGTACGGTATTTCATTCAGAAATTAAGTATTACAGAGTCCATCGACGAATTCGAGTGCCTTTTTGACGGATATTCATGCATTTTTGACGGTTATTCACGAAATAACGTAAATGCCGTCCCCTGATTTGTCAATTTGGTTTGTGAACACGTTATAAAAAACAGTTGTCAAAAATCTTGAGGGGAAAGAGAGGCAGAAGTCGGGCAACCCTATAATACTTCATTTCTGATTTCATTTGAAATGTGAGGAACAATTTTTATCTTGAGTTGTCAAAAAAAAAGTGTATGCCATGTTTGGACGGGGCAATAAAGTCCATACCTATTGGCACTACAAAACATCTACTAATGCTCGAAACGCTTACTCATACCAAATGTAGATGGTCCTCTGGTACTGGGTGCCTCATCACAAAGCAATTATGACCTAATATCGATCCAAAGCGCTCTTGCGACTTAATCAGACTAAATAGGCCACATCTCAGAACTCTCATCGGCATCGTAACCAGGCATTGTCCCATTCAAGACTAGGTATACCCTTTAACGATTTCTATGGAGCTGCAAAGATGAGGAGGAAGAAGAAACCATTTCACACCTTCTTTGTAACTGCGATGCCCTCTCATCTCGCAGACTTAGTCACTTGGACGCCCCATGTGTCTATGACCTGACAGAACTAAGTGAGATTAGCATCAGTCAGCTCCATGGCTTCGTCAAAAGTTGCTGATGGTTTGCGGATTACGATCTACTAGATCTTTATGGTGGCTTCCTTTTAAGTAGTCAGCCACTCTAACTTAACCTAACCCGCCATGTTTTGCAGTCAAACACACTACTGTGCGCCGTTGCGGACGCATAAATACTGTAGTCTGCAGGCAAAATTTTCACAAACTATTTACCGTACATCAACCTGCATTTCGGAAATAATGCGTGGAATGTTGGCATCCAAGACCAAGTGCTGCACGAAAAGGTATCATGCTTCTGTAACGCTCACTCTGTGATCTTTTTTCTTTTTATCCTCTTCCTCCAACCAATTGACCTGTTTTGCAGCCTCGGCTCTTAAGCTCAGATAACCAGTATTCTGAAGAAGAAAACCATACGGCCACGGACTACCTGCTACAACATTATCCCCCGGAGAAAGAAATGGCAAGACCAATTGGTAGAAGAAGGTGTGATCTCGATGTACACTGTCGGCTCAAAAACGAGTGCTGTGACCTATTCGAGAAATCCCCGGCATTAAGAGGAGACTATAGTCTCTTCCAAGCTTAAGCAGCAATAGCACTGATGGAACTCAATTTACAGATGGATCCCTATTTTTTCCGACAACCAAGAGGCGAACGTCGAAACGATTATGTAGACAGAGCGTCAGTTGATTAATGTCAACTCGTACTCGTACGCTGAGTACGAGGGCATAGATTGGCGAAAAATGGATCTGAGTTCGGGCAATCCTTTATGCACTCACACCGCTTAGCTCCATAAGAAGCAAAATGGCGGACGAAGCCCCGAAAAGTGGATATAGCCAAGCACGTTGGCTTAGTCTGAAAATCGGAGACGTAGCAAGGGGCTTGTGGTCGACGCTAAGCAAGCGATCACCACATTCTGACTCATCAGCTTTAGTCGCAAGGAAGTGCCAGAGCTCATAGGAATCTTTACCGGGCACCATAGTCACGCACACATCACTGGCGATTGTACATTGACTAATCCAAAACTAGTTACTGAATAACGGCAATAAACTTCAATGCGTTGCTTATGGTTTTGGTATGAAAGAGAGTTACGAAAATATGAGATTTATTCTTTAAAAAAAATTGAATACAGTAAATACGCCTGGAAGCTTGGTTACACAACAGTGGGGACAGTAGGGACAGAAAAAAAACACCATACAAAGAAAGTGTGGCCGAAGTATAACTCACTCACTCCGGTCCATAGAAATGTTAAAAATGATGCTTTAGTGCCCTGATGACATTCTTTTACCACTGTCGCAGATAAGGCTCGACTTGATAAAAAATTTTGCAAAAAGCTATGCCTAACGATGGCAGTTGATTTATACAACTGAATAAATACGGCGACTGATAAAGGATAAGAATAATCAGGAAAAAACTCGCCTGGAAATGTTTTGTGAACGTTGCCAAAAAATGTTCTAGGATACCATAAATCGGAAAATTACAAGGACTTAATAAATGAACTTATAATGCCATATAAACCTTTGCGATGTAATATGTCTTTAAAAATTCTCTCATCTGGATTTCTTTACGGCAAATTTAGGTGCTGTGAGCGACGAACAAGGCGAGAGGTTCCAACAGGGCATTTCCGTAATGGAAAAAAGCTCTATCAAGGTATATGGTTTAACAGATAAATTATTAGAACCAGAAATAGATTTAAAATCTGAATTTAGTCCAGCTAAGGACAATTAATCAACCACTGTGCCTTGGCGTGAGTGTCGGTTCATGATGAATTCTCAAACTAACCTCAAAACAACAGAGAACTGTCAAATCAGAAAAACATCCGTTAATCTCTGACGGCCAAAATGATGAACTACGAACATGATACATCATAAAAATATTAATCATTCACGAAATCAAAGGAAGACCCTCTCAAAGGTAACTCCTCCAACCTTGACGACGACGGTTATAAATTCGAAATCAAGCGAAACTCATAATGACGTGTTAAGCGACCATTTTTATTGGTCACCCCATATCGCATCGCCGCACCGCGCCACACGGAATGATATCACAAAATGACCGGTCTCCTGCGAATGGGATGACCTCTGCGTTTAACGGCACACGAAGGGTAAAGGTTACTGCCATTTTAGTAACTTTTTTTTTTTTTTTTTGTTGTCTTCCATGAGGTCACCTAAATCCTCCAATGGTCAAACAGGGTCAACAAGGTCTTCATTGCAATGTTCGCATGTGTTAAGCAACAAACAATTAAAACTGTAACAGACAAGACAGCCGAGAAGGATCATCAAAACAAGTTTGTCCACTGACCTTCCCTCCCCTGCCTGACCCTCCTCAAAGAAGCGCCGACCGAACCTTTTCGCTACGAACTCGCGGAACCACTGGCCTCTCGGCTCGGTCTCTCGTGAGTTGTGGGGCAAAACGCAAGGCAAACAAACGACGACGATAGGGTGGGAAATCACACCCTTCCGAGGAAACGGAGCAATGGGACACAAAGACGAACGAAAACAAAACGAAGGACGATATTTTTGTAAGGAGTTAACTATCCCAAAGGGATTACGTCTTCAATTTGAGCATTATGAGCGTTTGAGCACATTTTCTTTGACCCCACCGTTCCCTTCGGGCGACGTTCAATTGAGGTTAAAGTTAACTGCGGACGGACACATCAATCATGTCGTTGCAGACTGGACATTGCATTCGAGATTCGTTGTGGATTTCCGGTTTCAGTTTTTCTTCGTGAAATCGAATGGCATGCGGCAAACGACAAACGGCCGTATAACGTTCACTTTGAGGGAATTCTTAAGTGATGGGTAACTTTTTAATAAATCCCAAGCAGCCGACCCAACCCCTTTGTACAACTCAATCTGTCCGACTTCGGGATACGCTGACGGTAGCATCTGGCTGAGGAATATTTAAGCAGGATTCGGTTTAGTTGTGTATCTCTTGTCACTCCACAGGACGGGGGAGAGGGAAGACTGGGAATTCGTTAGCGCCCTGATTGTGTGTTGTAGGGAACTGGGAACTGTTGGTGTACTCTTAACCTCTTGAGACATTTGGTTTGCGTTTTGAATTTAATTTCTGGTTGAATTCATTTGACTGAGCTTATCTTGTGATAAACTAAGCTAATTTTCACGTCAGTCACAAGGTTCATCGAAACGCAAATCAGAGGGAGACTGGTTTGAAAAATAGTCATCCAACTTTTAAAAATGACATCAGTTTCCCAACAAGGTTGCCTTGCGCGAGCTTGGATGGCTGACTGCTGGTTGACAGGTAAAGCAGTGGAGATGACTAATTCTAATGTCACTTAGTTCAGAGAGAAGGCTCATTTATCTACGTTGAAGATCCACTATATTTCAACTAAACTCTCTTTATCTCGTGTGCACAACAGAGGCAGATCTCTAGAAACGGCCCACTGTACTTTGGCACGTACCAGTCACTGAACTTCAAAGAATATATCATGGTTGCTTTCCTAGATATAGAAGTAGCCTTCAACAACAATTACCCAGGCACTGGCAAACCGTGGAAGCAGGATTTACTTAAGGTGGCGCTACAGTCCGAGGTGGACCTGGGCCTTAACCAATAAGCGTCACCAGCCAGCTCGATCTTTTGCTAGCTGCCTCCATTTTCGTACGCAAAGTTGGTTGAGATCCCTTTCCACTTGCGTGCGCCACCTGCGTCGCGGTCTTCATATACTGCGCCATCCATCTGCGGTGGATTCGAAGATTTTCCGGACCGGACCATTGGTTTCCATCCGATATACATGACCTCAATCGTTGGATCCTCACTCTTCTGACTAGGGCGATGTCGCTGAACAGCTCGTACCCCCTGCACTCACCATCTATGCAGAAGGGACCGAAAACACCCGAAGAATTTGCCTCTCAAAGCAAGCAAGAGCACGTTCGTCTGCTTTTGACAAAGTTCATGCCTATGCGCCATATAGCAGGACTTGGGCGATCAAGGTCTTATAGAGGGTTATTTTGGTTATTAGAGAGAGGGCTTTGTTTATCAATTGCTCTCTTAGGCCAAACAAGCAGCGATTGGCAAGAGTTATCCTTCGTTTGATTTCAGCGCTGGTTTGCGTTGTCAGAATTAATAGCGGCTCCAAACAATAATAGTTCCAAAAATGAATAGTTTTTGACTTCCTCAAAGTCATATCTGTCTATCGTAACGCTCTGTCCGAGAAGACGGTGTTAGGAGTCCTTTCTTGTTGACAGCATATATTTGGTCTTGTCCCCATTTACCGTCAAATCCAACTTCGCGGTCTCCGTTGCAATACTTTGACATTGACATCACGCTGTGTCCCCCGTTCATATCGAAGACAGAACTCCAAGCGGTCTTCGAATCATTAAGAAAAAATCTGTTGGAATCGACGGGTTCTCCAACATTATGCTAAGACACCTCCCCCTGGTAGTGGTTAATATGTACATAATCCTGTTTAACAATGCTCTGAATAATGCACATTATCCGGAGCATTGAAAAACGGCTATTGTGCAACCCATATCCAAGAGAGGAAAAGATTCTTCGAATCCTTGCAACCTCCGGTCAATTAGTCTCCTTCCGAACATCAGCAAGGTATTCGAGAAGGTGATCAATGGAACTGTGATCAACTGGACTAAGGACAAAAATATAATTCCGGATAACCAATTCGGTTTCAAAGCGGGGCATGACACTATTCATGCTGCGTCGAAACTGGTGTCGGATATCCAATGGAACAAGAGCCAGAAACAATGTACGGGTGCCTGCTTGATTGACCTGGAGAAGGCCTTTGACACCGTATGGTTAGAAGGACTTTTCTACAAGCTCAATCGGCTAGGCATAAGCAAACCACTGCTGTACCTACTGTGTAACATGCTTACCGGTGGACGGTTCGTCGTCAAAAATGGCAACGTGACCTGCACAGGTATATTCCAAGTTAAAAATGGTCTCCAACAGGGTGCCGTTAATTCGCCGATCCTGTTCAACATTTACTTGAGCGATGTGTTAAGTTCTCTTCCTCACGTAATTGCGTACGCCGATGACTTGATCGTGTACAGATCAGGCAAAAAGATCGAGGAAATCACTACTCTCACGCAGGGTGACTTCGATTCATTCATGAGAAGTTGCGTTGATACTCAACTTCCAGAAGTCGGAAACCATTGTTCAGGAGGCCGTTGTATAAGGCCTCGGCGGATACGAAAAATAATTGGCGAAAGTTCTCAATCGTTGGCAGACACGGTGAAACACTGGCGCAAAGGACTGTAGTCAGATACCTGGGGATCTAGCTAGATCAGTATCTATATTTTAAGAAACATGTAGATGCTGCTCTGGCCAGGGCCCGAGGCGCTTTTGCCCTTACAAAGATACCAACTCGATGCGTGGGTGAAGGTTATCTGCTACATGGCCCTCATCCGGCCAATGCTCACCTATGGCTGTCCCGTGTGGTTCAACGTGAGCGCAACCTTAATGGAAAAGATTCGGTTGTTTGAGAGGGCTTGTCTTAGGGCTTGCCTTCGTCTTTATCGAACTCCAGAGTCCCAGTACATAAAATACTATTCCAATGAGGTCTTATACAACAGGGCAAACCTGATAAGAGTGGACAATTTCCTGGTGAAGTTGACTCGAGGTCATACAGCTAGAGCGATGAACTCGGTCATGACTTGATCTCGGGGGCGTACAACACCAATGCACAATACCACGAAAGGTCCCCCCAGAAGCCATTTAGACAAGAACGGACTGTTACAAAATATAAATGCGGTACCGCTCATCTTCCATATATCCCGTTCAACTGTGGATGGGCGACTCACCGCTCCGTCGCACAACGAGCTGAGGGGGGTCTCCTCCGGTTCAGTACGGCGGTATGAAGGAGAGATGTTCGGGATGTTGTAATGCAACATCGAAAATTCTGGTGGCTGGGGAGAGAAGGAACTCCCTCGTAGAACCCTTTAGACCCGAAAAAAAGAAAAAAAGAATGACTATTCACATACGTACACCACTGTGAACCTGTGTGTATTCATTGTATATATCAAATACATATACATATGCATATGCCTATGTATTCATATATACATATGTATATGCATGTAGTTTAGCTTTAGTTAGTTTAAATTATTTTTAAGCTAGTGTGTAAGTAAGTATATAAGTTTTAAGTATAGCCAGTTCGGTAATTAATTTTTTTGCTCATTTTTCTTAATATTAAGTTGTACAGTTAAAACAAATTTTCTTTAAATGCATGGATTCTTAGTTTAAGTCGAAAGACATAGGATAAGATTAAGTTTAGCTTAGAGTGCCCGACGAGGGCCAGTAAGTTAGAAATAGTAAAAATGTTCGTCTAACTAGTTTTGAGCATTTTTGTGTAGTATGTAAATCTTCATGAATTCCGAAAATAAAAACCAATTAAAAAAAAAAAAAAAACGTCACGCTGTGTCCTTCTTCATAATGTCAGCATGTCAACATCATCGACATATGCGAGTAGTTGGACGGACTTCTTAAAAATTGTTCCTCCAGTGTTGGCGTGCGAGTTTTGAACAATTCTTTTAAAGAAATCGCATTAGAGCGCGTCGCCTTGTCTAAATCCTTTTTTGACATCAAATGTCTCGGATATGTCTTTACTGACCTTGATGGAGCAGCGTACATTCTCCATCGTCACCTTATATAAACGGACGAGTTTGGTAGGGATGCCAAACCTACACATTGCTCGTCTCTATAAATGTTGTCAGACGCAGATCTTCTCCGCCGTTTCGTGTACTCGCCTGAAGCCGTTTATAAATAACCTGATAGGTCCATATCAGTGTGGCTTCAGGCCAGGGAAGTCCACCATCGACCAGATATCCACACTACGGCAGATAGTGGAAAAGACCCAAGAAATGCAGATAGACACCCACCACCTTTTTGTCAATTTCAAGGCCGCATATGACAGCGTGCATAGGGACGAACTATACAGCGAAAACAAAGTCTAGTGTTGACAATCCTGCCAACTTAACGAACTCACCGAGACCTTCAATGTCAAAAAAGGTTTTAGACAAGGCGACGCGCTGTCATGTGATTTCTTTAACATCATCCTGGAAAAGATTTTGCAAGACTCACACGCCAACACTAGAGGCACGATCTTCCAGGACTTAGCATACGCGGATGACATCGACGTGATTGGCAGAACATAGCGAACCATCAATGAGGCGGAAGCGGCTAAAATGGGTCTAGCGGTGAATGAGGCAAAACAAATTATATGCTGTCATCACGACGTCTTGGACAGACCGTCACAATGGGCAGCTATAACTTCGAGCTATTCAAGGACTTCGTCTACCTCGGCTCAGCAGTAAATAGCACGGACAACATCAGTACCGAGTCTAACTCTTGCCAACCGCTGTTTCTCTGGGCTCAAGAGGCAATTGAGTAGTAGAGCCATCTCTCGAAGGACCAACCTGACTTTATACAAGACCTTGATCATCCCAGGGAGGCATGTACAATCTCAAAAGCGGATGAGGAAGTCCTTGGTCTCTTCGAGAGAAAAGTTCTGCTTGCGACCTTTGGTCCTGTTTGTGTTGACGGTTTCTGGGGGAAAAGATTCAACCACGAACTGTACGGGCTGTACAGCGACATGAGTTTAATCAGGTGTCTGCGGATCCAACGCCTAAGATGGCTAGGCCATGTAGAGCGTATGGAGATCTCAGCTCCGGCCCGAAGAGTCTTCGACTCCGAACTCGTGGGACAAGGCAACAGAGGACGCCCGCGTTTAAAGTAGCGCACCCAGTTTGAGAAGGACCTCAACCAACTTGGCGTGCGACACTGGAGACAGCTAGCCACAGACTGTGCTTGCTGGAGAGGCTTGTTGGTTGAGGCCCATGTCCGTCCCGGACTGTAGCGCCAAATAAAGAAGAAGACGCAGCCTTGAAAAGGTGGTGGATATCGATCTGTAGGATTTTCCTGACCTAAGGCTACACTGGTATGGACCGACCAGGTTCTTGACGAACGGCTTTAGGCGTTCACACAAGAATGCAGATAATATCTTGTAGGCGATGTTCAGAAGACCAATGCCTCTATAGTTGGCGCGATTCAGAGAGTTTTTTTTTTTTTTTGTGGATCGGGCAAACAATGCTGAGGTTCCATTCGTCGGGCATGCTCTCCTCCGGCCATATTTAACAGATGAGTTGGTGCATGCTCCTTACCAAGTCATTGCCTACCGGTTTGAAGAGCTCAGCCTCCAGGCCGTTAGATATGGCTTGTTTTAAGGTCAGCTCCTATAGATGCTTATTTCAAGACCAAGCTGTCTTGCATCCGCGATTACTTGGTCTTTATACCGGAGATTCGGTATTCCTCTCCTTCTCGAACCAGGATGCTCGGATTCGATGACCCTCTTAGCTGGAGCATTGTTGTCCATGCGCTCGATGTGGCCGAACCAGTGCAGTCGATTGATCTTAGCCTTCCGGACTACATATTATCGGATGTGTTTTCGCCTCCATTCGCCTTCCTCGCACACGCGACCATATGGACGTAGAATTTTTCTTTCGAAGGCACCAAGAATCAGCTTCGCAGTTTTGCTTATCGTCCAGCTTTCGGCTCTATATAGCAGGGCTGGCAAAATAAGGATTTTGTAGAGCGTGATCTTAGTCCTTCGAATCAGGAGTTTTGACGCCAGTTGTTTTGACAAACCCAGGTAACACCGGTTGCCAAAGGCGGCTCTACGTCGGATCTCCACAGTGTAGAAGAAAAACAATCATTGAACAGAATACTTGCACCACACATTGTGCCATTATGTAAAATAAATATTGCTATCCCTTTCTGGCTTGGAATGTGCTAACCAGCTGATCAGTTGAGCGACCTGAAGTCTCCAACGTCAAATGCATTTTTGTGTATAAATACGTTGGTCTTAACCGGCAACGGGGTTCAATCAAATAAAGACCGTTTAGATTGTAACAGTTCGGCTTGTTTGAATTTTCATACTCCACAACAGTGATGTCGTTTGTGGAGTTTACGTTTGCTCCGACGTAGACAAACTCCTTTACTACCTCGAAATTGTAGCTGTCGATTGTAATATTTTGTCCTCGGTGTTGTGTGACGGATCGTTACGTCGTACTTTGTTTTATCCTCATTGACCTTAAGACCAGCTCGCTTCTCCTGAAATGCTTCTACTGCGACACGTTGGGAACGCGCGACGATGTCAATGTCGCCTGCATATCCCAACAGTTGGACTGACTTGTAGAAGATAGTGCCTACCATTTTTACAGCTGCCCGTCGCACTATCTTCTCCAGTGCTGGATTGAAGAAATCACACGACAGCGCATCTCTTTGCCGAAATCCGGTGGATGTATCAAACGGCTCGGCATCGCGTATTTGTTAGCGTAGTGCGACACAATCGGATCAGTTTCCCCGGGATCCCGAGTTCGGCCATCGCACTGCGGCTTTAAAATCGATCAAAAGTCGGTGAGTATCGATCGGGAATAAAGGTGTTGCGTATCTCTTGAAATAGCATGTATCTCATAGCTGTACAAAATTTCTCATTTTTCTATGAATGTGAGGCAATGTCGCTATTTGGCATTGTTCGCTGAAATCGGTTATGCTACTCGAGTTTAAATGGACTACGAGTTGAACTAAATTACTCGTGTCACTAAATTAGTACGCTACTCGAGTCCCATCACTAGAAGAATAGCTCGTGTCTATGTACGCGGTCATAGGCGGGCATGAATTCAACGAATATGTGTCAATGAAATATGAACCTCTTGTGTATTTTCTGGTCAATGGAGAACTTCCTTGAGCTGATATCGATCCTTATTAAATAATAATGAAATAAAAAAAAAGATCAAATAAATTCACCAATAATATAATAAAATGATTTTATTTTATTTTAATATATATATGAATACATTTAACTGTTTTGTTCTCTTCATTTAGTGAATGAATTCAGCGATTTTTTTTCTCATTTAAATATAAATAATAATAAGTATATTAGCTAATTTAATTGTATCTCTTTCCTTGTGCTGATCATCTCGGCGACAATCGGCCACTTCTCAGTGTATAATAGACTTAATAATTTAAATTCAATACATTTAGTTGATATTTCAAAGAAATTTACAATTGCTTTTATATTTTCTGTTCGGTTTTTTTTGTGTTTTTTGTTTTTTTGGTTGTTTTTAGTTGAATTCGATACTTTTTTGTTCTTTATTTCTATTGCCTCGTTTGAATTAAAAAATGTTCGTATAAAAAAGCTTAACTTAAGTTTGTCACATTAATTCTGTTTTCTTTTTTTGGAAAAACAAAACCAAGAAATTTCCTGAAAAAGATACATGCACATTTATATGGAAATCTCTTATGTTTCCTTTTTTTTTTAATAAGTTCTAGTATGTCTATTTATTATTAAGTTCCTTCGAAATGCTGCTTTGAATGCATTTGAATATTTTTTTTGTTTCATCAAGCCAATGTTTTTTTTTTAGTACAAATGCAATATGAATTGTATGTATATATAAAAAAATATGAATCTGTATTATCATAATCGAAAAGTCGCCTATGGCACTTTAATATATTAAGTTACTATTTGTTTATGCTTCATTTAGTTTTTTTTTCTTTTCTTTTCATGATAATTACTATAATTATATTTTATTCGACATTATTTTAGTATTGTTTGTGATAGAGTACGACGACGAGTATAATCACCAACCTCCAGCATAATTCAATAAAAAAAAAGAAGAAACAAAATAAACAAAAACAAAAACAAGCTTGTATTTGCACATACCCCGCTGTGTAACTTGGTTCAAACTGAAGTAACCAATCTATTGAGTTTTGAATGAGGACAGTTCAAGGAAGAGGCGATGAGGAGATACATAAGCTGTATCTTTGAGTTATTGTACGATTATTCGAGCTATAATTATTATTCGAGTAGTTGCGGGGGGGAGGGGCGTGTTTGCACAACTCATAGATAGACATCTTTCCAGATTTTTGTGCGCTTCGCAGTGTTGTGTCGAAAATGGCTTCAAATCAACAAAGGAAATTTTCATGAGCTCCATATTATATTCGATGAGTCAAATGAGTGGATTCACTGCGCTTTGGCGGGGGCGGAGGCGGTCGTTTCTTAATCGGAGTCAATATGGATGGTGAAGAGATCGGAAACTGTTCGGGAATCGTATGATTATCATTGTTCACATTCTCATAAAGTGCATAATCAGCGCCGGAGCCGTAATGTTCTTGTACCCAGTTGCTGACGTTAGCCGTTTCACGATAGTAATGCGAATTGCCGCCACCAAACTCCTCTGGGAAATCCCGAAAACCGAGCACCTCGTGCGGTGTAGTCGACGGCTCGAGTTTACATTTCTGTGCAACTTGCCATTTCTTGCGCATGACCCGCTGTAAGTCTTTGAGGAAATCTCTTGGAGGATTTGCGGTCGAATCGACCAAACGTTTCGGAGACGCAGTGTTGCTCGTCGATAGTCGAGTTGCTTCGGCACGAGGAGGCGGCATTGGGACGCCAACCTCGCGAACCACTTGACTTTGTCGCGGAGGAAACTGCACCACTTGGGGTGGTTCGACAAAGCACACTTTGCGCCGGAGTAAGACCGGAGAATCAGCGAAGGACACAGTTTTTGGCATAGAGTTCGTGTTTTGCTTGGGTTGCGGCTGCGCGCCACTGTAGGCTGGTGGTGATTTGTATGGCGGTGCCTTGATGGCAGCCTTTACCGACTTCACGTACGATCCGGTGCCCACTGGCGCGGATGCATACACATTCATATCGTTTGCCTTGAGAATAGAATAAGTGTTTTCGGTTTGGTGTTGCTTATTCGACATGTACTCTGGTTTGAGTTCCTGCGGCGGAGGTGGTGGTGGCAGATTGGCCAATGACATCTGTGATCCATAGAACTCAGTCATTAGTTCATTTGGAGGTGGTGGTGGAGGCAGTGAATCAAGCGATAACGTCGACGATGTCATCCGGGAGTCGACCGCATCCAATGGCGGTGGTGGAGGCAGTGTCAGTGTGGAGTCTGCATTATTATCGGTCAGTTGGTCTGACAAATTTATGCTAGGAACAAAGTTCATATCATTCACTGATATAGGAGTACTTGGCACGCTTGGAGTCGGTGTCGGAGTGGAATTATTCGAAGAGTTGATGCTCTCTATTGAGCAACGCTTTGAATTGTGCTGCCGTCTCTTCAGTGTTCCACTGCCACCGCTCTCCTCGCTTCGTCGACGTACATGATGGCGTGTAAGTGTTCCACTATTCTCTGGTGATGTCGAACAATTCGATTCACAAATAGTGATTTCGCCAACTTCTTTCAATTGTCGCGTCATTGTTGTGAGTGGGAGATTGGGCTTCATGGAGGGTTTTCGCTTAATGGTGCCCGTTGTGAATTCGGAATCAAAACCATTATTATCATCGGATAGACAACCACTGGAACTGGAGCTAGATGCTCTCGATAGTCGTCCACTAGAGATTGACGAAGGAACACTGATATTGCTACCCGACTGTGAAGGAACTGTCGACGCTATACTGATTATTGATTCACTTCTACTGTTTGAGGAGAAATTATTGACGTCGTTTCTATTCATTTCTTCCATTAGTGCCTTGTGATTGTCCCACAATTGCTTGCCGTATTTTGCAATTCTAATCGCAGTTACCCACTTTTCCATTGTCTCGGAATCCTCGGCGCACAGCATCTTTAGGGACTTGCACGTTTTGCCCGGCGACGAGTCGACAGATGATTTCAGCCCAAACGCATACTCTGTGGGCGATTTGAATTTCTTCTTCCAGCCCAAACCTCTGTACAGATTGTAGCCTGTCAGCAGTGTAAGACACATTAGATCGCGAGGAGATTTGGTCTTCTCCTTCGGAAAGTAGTAAATTCCCGATGTGCGAAGTACAAAATGATAGCGTTTCCATCCTTTCTTCGAGTCACTCTTCATGTACAGCGGACCGTCTAGTTGAATTTGCTGGCCACTCGATTCGAAGAACTCCTCCAGAAGCATTGTTCGTGTCTGATCGTCGTGATCACTGCCAGGTGCCATCTGGGTTCCGGGTAGGAATTTCTCTGGGATGTGGAATAGCGCGATCTTGTCCGGTCGCTGGAGGAATAAGACTTTGTTCTTTGAATCCGAATTCCAAGTCATCAGGTTGTCCACCAATAGTTCATGGTCTTCAAATAAACGTTCTGAAATACAAAGAAATTTTCATTAGAAGGTGTTGTGCGTGGGTTTCGTGGTTTCTTTGGTATGGATGCGTTGAAGATGGAGTCGAATAGTAGGATGTTTCACATCGAATCGATTCAAAGCAGGAAAACGAAGTCGTCGAAGTCATTGTCATGAGGGTAGATATTCGAGGAAGCTTTATGTAGATGATTGAACGATTGATTAGAACGGCTTTTTGTTTTAGCAGATATCGTTGAGTGCTGAGAAAGCACAGCAAATTTTTATTGTCACCTCGTGTTTATCTCAATTTCTTGGGAATTTCCTTGTCGACGTTAACTATTCCAGGGCCAACTATAAGAGGCTTTGTGTATACTGTCAAACGCACATGGATGTGTGCGTCGAAATATGACGGCTGCAGCAACGCACTATTGTGTTTCAAGTATAAGGGAGCGAATACACATCCCCACAAGACTGACTACAATCCCTGAAGCACAATGCTGGGTAGCGGCTGCCAGCATCTTTCAACGGACGCATTTCAATGGCCATGCGCAAAATAATGCGTCCGCCTGCGTTTGTAAAAACATGAGAGGATCATAGTACAACCTCAAACGTATGACTAACACTCTCATTATCGAATTGTTGCATGAAGAAATATTTCGTTCTTATTTGACACTAGCTCCTATTCGCTTCTGTCTATTATAATTGGCTCTTAATGGTTGTGATACATTGAAATATAATCGAAGGAAATTGTAAGCGCAGTTGTCCGGCCTAGGTTAAGCAAATAATGGAACTTGTGATGTCTTTAAGATCAACAGTTTTTCAAGTTCTACCGACAGACAAACACAAGCCTGCCACGAAACTCTAACTCCTCAACACCTAAGGCTGCCACGATAGCTTGGCTTTGTGTATGGACCACAGAATGTAATCTGAAAAGATTTGAATGGGGAAGTCTATCTCCTCGACTAAGGTATGTCTTTTGAAGCAGTCCTTGCTCACTGTGACCATGTACAATAAGTTGGCCGTTTTCTTTAAAGTGATGTGAGCACGAGATGAGGAAATATTCTGGAAGCTTTTTGTTAAAGATCGAGATGGTTATGTAAACCGTTTAATGCTTACAAAATTTGGACAAATTTTGGAATTTCGGATATTACTCTAGGTGGCGACTTCGAGGCAGCATTACCGGCCATTGCTTATTCTTCACACACATACCAGAAGAATGGGAGCCTTCGTACGGAGTTGTAGGTGAGTGAAGAAAGAATAAACTGGGCTGCACGGCCTCGGAACTTGCAAGAACAAGGAGAATCTCGCTAGGAAACTATTCATTCAGGAGCCTAGAAAAATAAGTCTGACATAAAAATTCTGGACATAGCAAAATTAATCAAGAATACAAATTGGCTGTAACCCCGCAAAGAATGGGATTATCTCGAATTGGCCACGAGGATACCAGTAGGTACTTCTCACGCGTTAGGTTAGGTTAGGTTGAGGTGGCTGACTGCCGCGCATGCGAACAGCAGACACACTTAGGCGAAACATAGACCCATTGTGTTACCACGAAGATCTTTCTACCTACCTATTCCGCAAACCAATCTGTGCTTTTGATAAAGCGAAGATGGCTGATTTTGGCGCTGCTAAGTTCAGCTATATTAACAAAGAAATGGGCCCCCAGAAGTCTGAATCTACGGGATGAGAGAGCACGCGTTAGTTAGTCCCCCTGTCAAAATAGGAACCAATGCATCAATTGCCGGACGGTCAATTTCCGCGATTGTGGCAATCACTATAACCTTACCTAACCTAGATGGCGCCACAGCCCGTAGAGTGACAGGTTCTATCTTCTACAGCAATTTCTGCGTGCTATCCTTTTCTCACGAGGTCCCTACTAGGGAGCTACAGTTTTATGCCGGCTCCGAACGACCAAATTTGAAAAGCGTTTTCTTGGCACATAGTTATTGTTCTTTAACTCTTACTCAGAACGCCAGGCTGCGTTAAATAAGGGTGTTTATTTCTTTGACTCAGTTTCTCAAAGTCTTGCATTTAATACATTTCATTTTAATGCATTTTTATTAATTGCTTTTAATCCAAGGCCAAAAATGGAATTGCTTTAGTTGAAGCACCTGAGAGAAGTATACCAAATAGAAGAGTGCCTTTTTTATCCTCGCCTCTTCTGTTTTCAAAGCACAGTCTTTAAGTTCGACTATGTGAGCAATTTCGAGAAGTGAGCATGTGAGGCTATGGTTCTTCGAAAACCCAACTAGCACTAATTGCCGTTTTGAAAGGACCATCTTGCAGCTTTCAGGAACAATACCAATACTTAGATGTCCATTCTGAATATCCTGCCGAGAGATTGAAGTAAGAACTTGCCTAGAGTCCGTGGCAATGCCCTGACAAGCCCTGACCAATTATAAAAAAGAGTGAGTCAAGGATTCTTAATGTTCATTCTGAATATCCCGCCGAGAGATTGAAGTAAGAACTTGCCTAGAGTCCGTGGCAATGCCCTGGCAAGCCCTGACCAATTATAAAAAAGAGTGAGTCAAGGATTCTTGATGTTCATTCTGAATATCCCGCCGAGAGATTGAAGTAAGAACTTGCCTAGAGTCCGTGGCAATGTCCTGACAAGCCCTGACCAATTATAAAAAAGAGTGAGTCAAGGATTCTTGTGTTGTTATTCTGAAGTGTCATTACAAATTTTGAAGAGAGTTTATTGAGTTCTTCCCAAGTAAAGATCGTTGAAATCCACACCGCGCCACGTTTATATATTTTTTTATATATAAGATTTGGTCATTAAATCTGAGTGTTTATTTATTAACATGTCACTACTTATCGAGCTGACCCACGAGGCTAGAGATGTCAGGTAAACAGATTATATATGTGCAAACGCCTAAAAATTTGTTTTCGTTCAAAATTTGATTTCGTCTTTCAACAGGAGGAAGAATGTGACAATATGTGTGTAGTCTTGGGTTACAAGTCAGCTCTGTATGCTATGAAAAACCAATTTGGATTACACCCTACGGTCATTTATTATATAAGCATCATGAGTTAAAAGTCGGCACAAGGAAAAGATTAACTAAGAAGAGTGAAATGGGACTAGCTAGCTCAGGACTGTATATGCCACCCAGCAGCGACGAAGAGGAAAAATAGGATACTCCTCATTATAATTGTCATTCCTCTCTCTCTCAATCTCTACCAGTTGAGACATAGGACGCTAGGAGAATTTTCTTCCAAGACCTCCAGGATCTAACATAAATTCCAACAATATACCTTCACAGATTCAGTAAGGCAACAGGATGACCAAACGCATTAATTTTATTGGTTCGGAAAAGACGTAGTAGAGTAGAGGGGATATTTCCCCCAACGGCTTACGTGTGGCTTACGCCGATCTAACCTCCTACCTAACCTAACTACGAAAAATGTTTTGTTTCATTGGTGGATAGAATCGCAAGGCTCAATACATTTAAACGTGTAATTTGCTTGCCATTTACGTCATTTATTTTTTGATGTAAAATCAATCTTTTGACTCTTATTTCATAGGGTTTACTTATTTCATTGAGTTGAACCAATCACGCCAGAAACATAATAGCGCCTCGTTACATGTTGGAACGTTCGTGTTGGAATGAAAACTTAATACGCAGCTGTATTCTCTCTCAAATACAAGATGAAAAATATAGCGTCCTTCCTGCATACACAGATTTCAAATGACTTGTAGTTAGATTAAATCTGGGCAGCTGTTTTCATTCCATCTTACGTGCGACGTTTTATTACAATCCCCTCATTTCTTTAATTTTTTTTTAACAAACGCAGGCCGACGCAGTTTTTGTGCATGAACATTTAAATGCGTGAAAGACGACTGTTGTGTTTCAGGCATCTGGCATTTCCTCAGTTAATTATTGCATTGGCATTGAAGCTAATCGTGGGCTTAGCTTATGCAATAACCACCCGTGTTAATATTGTTTATATACCAGCTCCGGCCAATGAAGTTTGATAAACTTTTTTTAAACAGCTGTACTCCCTGAGGTGATGTTAGAAGTATCTATCATCTCTTAGTACAGGCGTAGCTTGGTTTACGACAGGGAAATGTCGGCTTAACCTGAAACGACTTAAATCGAGTGAGCAAAAATTCTCTTTACTCTGCAAATTATGGTTGCAAATTTTGTTTTCCAAGTGACGCAGATACGGAACAATGTCGCCGTTAATCGAGGCAAAGTGAGAATTTTTAGTCGACTTAAGTGCGAAACCATTTTATACTAAACGACTTAATCCGCGGTATGCGGTACATACATGGATTTATGTAAAATTGTGTCAGCGCTACGCAGCTTTTGAGACTATTCTTGTTTTAAGCCCACAATCACACTATGGAAGTGAGTCCAGAAAAGTGTACGTCAGTGTTGTTATCCGTTATTCAAAAATCAAACTTTATCAAAGTTGTCCATAAACTGCGTCCTTTGATCCTAATGCTATGTAGTTCCCAACAAACGAAATCGCAAGGTTTCATCGAATTTCTACAAACTTTCACGTTTTAACCGTACATCTTCCTGGTTTTCAAAGCTCGAGCTTTCGGCGAAAGCTAATAGAAAACGCATTCAGCTCCTCCCTCCGTGAGAGGTTGTCAAACGGATCATACAACGTGAACATAATCGTCCTTTCGGTGTTCATTTTCTCTCTCTCTCTCTCTTTTCTGATGTTCTCAACACTATTATTGGATGTCAACAAACAGTTGTTCAAAATTGACAGCTAACCACATTTGAAAACATTTCAAACTCTATTGAGGTTTTAGTAAAAATTTATACTCGCGATTTTGGTTCGGTGCGAACAAAGCTTTAGATCATTAGATTTAAGAATCCAAATAGAAGTGAGCGGCAAAATCTGCACACTACCTCAACTCAATATGCTTCAAATGGGTTATCCTCCTCCCAGCAAGCTAAACATTACGAATGTTCTTTCAGAAAGTAGCTGAAATCTGTACCCTCCCGTACTAAACAGGCGGACAGAAAGATCTACAAACTGACCACCCATACAATATTTACGTCTTCCATACAACAGTTCTCTCCACTCTTCGACACAGGACGTGACAACACGTCTCCCTCTTCAATGCCATCCTCGTACTTTTCGACTCCCGTTCCATCCATCCATCTACAAAGAAACACACACAATTAATACAGATTTTATCAAGAATAAACTTACCCATTTGAAGTTCGCTCAAATTCTCGACCAGCGCCCAATGTGCTTGCATCTGAACATGATTCTTGTCTGCCAGCAGACGTGTGACATGACCACAGGTCATGCGTTCGTCCACCAACAGCGACTTGGAGGCTCCATCGGCGGTAAATGCCTTCACAAAAAGTCGCCGTATCGAAGCGTGTTCGAGCTTATGAAGTGCCAATTGAATTTTAGCCGCCTTGCTTTTGTCACGCAGCTGCACCTCTTGATCGTTCTCATTCAAAAGGATCTGCTTGTGATGATTAAGTGCCGAGCTGATGTTGCTCGATGCCGACGATTCACTAGACAACAATGACACGGTATCGCTAAATGCTGAATCATTGTCCGGACTCTCGGTGCGTGTCTCCCTGCCACTCAAACCATCCGAACTTGTATTACTCTCCGACGAATATGAGATCGATGAATTTGTTGCACCAGATATTGTGGAATTCGATCGGCTATGAGTGCGTCCATGTCGGCCATCGTTACTGCCGCATATACTGCCAGACTGTTCCAGGAGACTCAATTCACCCAATATTGCATCCAGTTCAGACTCGTGCGTCTCCTCTAGGTTAGCCATTGAAAATCGATAAGCGCTGCTGCGATCGACAATGTTATCACCCTTTCGTCGTAGTTTGACAACTCCAGCTGGTACGGTTGTCGCTGCCGTTGAGTTTGTTTCTTTTTCCCCCTCTTTGCTTTTAAGCGAAGACAATACAGATAGCGGTTCGGGTAGGTCTAGAACCTAAAGACAAACAAACAAAACCATATCAATATCAATTGTTAACTAAATCAATTTATCAATTTATTTTGTATATGTTAACAAATACGTAGTGGTCGGTAATGTGTAAAGCATATGCGTGTACAAGTATTTCTTCCCACCAAGATGTGTCGTGTCAACTCAATGCTGTCGGCGATGATCGTGCGAGGTCTTTGAACGATAAATGTGTGTGACGACGAAGACCCAAATCAATTTAGCAAACACCCATCACTGATGTGAGTAGCGTCATGTATGAATGTGCACTAAGTACGAGTATGTTTAAATGGAAATGATATGAAATAAAAATGCTTGCGGATAAACAATTGATGGTGATTAGAATGAGCACATGTGCCAAAAGCGATTCAATGGGACGAGTCTTTGAGTATTATTGAATTGATGAATGGAGAAGGAGGATTGCGAATCATTTTAGAGCCCAAATTAAAGTAATGGAAACAAATAAATTAACACTTACATACACGGACAAAGAACAGCGCACAACAATAACTGCTGCTGAACTCTGTATAATTTTTAAGTGCTTCCAAAATTCGAATTCACACTCACAGTTGGGCGCTCGTCTCTGGTCTGGACACAGACGAGAGTTTATGGTCACAGGCTGCGGGTCGTATGATTGTTGTTGTTTTCGTAGTTGTTGTTGTTGGTGGTGGATTTTGCAAATTATATTCGTATCACTTTTCTATTAAATATTCTCAACTGTGCGCTCTCTGATTTTATAGCCAATCGTTGTCACTTTAACAACATTTTGATGGTCGCTGCGTTCGCCCGTTAAACTATAATCTTCGGGATTTCAAAACCTTAAGCAAAGGATTATTATTCATGAGATAAATTTTTATTGCTTGCAGTTTTCAGAGTTCTAAAATTGAAGCGCTAAGTTGTATACTCTGCGCGCCGGTGATTAAATCTATTTGAAAGCAGTTAAAATTCTAGACAATAGTTTTGTCCAAAAACAGAAATGTTCAGTGAGTTTGTAAATTGGTACTTTAATTTGAATAGAAGTTGACAAACCAGTTGATGGGTTGAATTTAGAGGAGAATCATGACTGAACAGTGCTGTGGAGTTCCGAAAAAAAAGAGTGATGGTGAGGGGATAGTTGGAGGTCTGATGACGAGCATGCAGCATGTGTGCACTGGCTGTGATCTTGAGGCGAATGGGTTTTTACGAGGAAGCAAGTGGTGTGTGAAGTCAACGCGATTGCAGAAACGTGCAGGTATTTGGATCGATTATTGAACTGACAAATCGTCAGTGAGAGCATTGGGGACCTGTTTAACATTGACAATCTTTTCAACAAACATGCGGAATGTGGTTCAAAACATTTGCTTGCCATTCAGCGGATACGTGGAACGATTTATTTCAGTTGTGGTTGAACACACTCATGTGTCAGTTGAGTCAACCGCTTGTGTCCAAGGAGATGAACTCGATCTTCAGAAATTTGACAAGATTCATTGAGTGGAACATGTGATCTGCGATCCTGATAGCAGACCGAGGAGGTTAAGATTGAGAGATGAAATGTTGGGCACAACGAGATTACTTAATTGGGGATTTCAGATTTAAGATGATTTCGTAACTTGAAGGTCAAGAAAGAAAGGTTAGGTATGAGTCACTCTCTGCCGAAACCATTTTTTTTTGGATAAGGGCACTCTTCTTCGATCGATAGTCCTTTGTAACTCGATAGTGATGAAGAGAACAAACAGGTTTGGCCCAGTTGCAACCACTAAACAGATTCGGAGAGGCAAGGCAAAATTCCCCCACGAGCAAATCAACGGCCTATCTCTTTCGGGATCTAACACGATTGCCGTGACATGTCTTTTTTGATTCACCCGACCCTTGTCTGCGATCTCTTTCGCCCAAGAAGATAGTTGCTGTTGCTATTTGAGTCGATTGAGGGAAGAGATCATTTTTATTGCTCTTGCTCCGGAGCAGTTGCTACAGTAGAGAACAATTGCTCCATGAAGATTAAACCCTTCCTACACCAAATTTGATCCTAAGACAACATAGAGTGATGGTAAAATCTAATCCACTCTCGTTTCAGATGTCCGCTTCTGACAAGAAGCATACAAGGTGCATTCAACAGGAAGTCTCCAGGAAAAAATAATGAGGATGACTGACTGATTCTACATTGTAGTACATTTTGAAGAGTATACAGAGGATGAGACATCCGAGTACATTTTATCTGAATGGCCGGAACTACTCTGGTTAAGGAAACGTATCTCAGAGAGATACTTACTTCAGTGGAATTAAAGAATTCCCCCACAAAGGGCTCACATCTTTCATAAGCGAAGTAGTACGTCTTTTGAATTAACTCTAAACCTTCGATACAATAGATCTGTTCAGGTCACGTTTTCATTGCTTTTACGACATTGGATGTACAAGAGGAACAAATAAGTTATACATTTTGTGTTGGCCCCTAATGGAAAACACTACCCACAGCAAAGTTCAGTTGTGCCGGAGGCGCTGCACTTTAGTCTGATTTTTTTCCCATTCCTTGGCCTACTGCTTTTTCCTTGTCCTACTTAGACAACCTACTCGTGCAGTTTCCTACTTGCATTGATTGATTTTCAAGAGGAACATGCAAATCTTAAATTTGATAACATAGCTAATATACAATGAGATTCTACGGCTTCACGCATCGCTTCCAACAGCAAGTTGCGAGAGCTTGCCACCAAACAGACTTTTTGGAATAACAACCACATCTCCTTCAAGAACTTTACACACGTTACGATGTTCGTCTTTCCAAAATGCTTCCAGGTCACTGGAGCTTTTTTAAGGCGGAGGATCGCTGACATGCTTTACAAGCCGATCCTTCAAAATGTTCTCTTCGAAGACAGACCTGATCTATTTCTTTGAACTGTCATTACAGGAAACTATCTCTTGAATCATGCCAAGAGATTATGTTCCGTCTCCATCAACGACTTCTGCAAAAGCTGAGTGATGAAAAGCCGGCGAGAAAGCCACACATATCCTCCTTTCATCCGGCTCCAAAAAAAATTCAGTTAGCGGGAGATTAATTCAGTTTGCTCCAGTTGGTTCCACATAAGTGGTTAATGGATCACTTCTATTTGACTCGAGTGGCAATGCAATAGATAAATCAGCTCTACGTGCATTCCATAAGATACGAACCTACCTACTTAAGTGCGTCAGCCTTGACGAGATGAAGTTAAATACCAACGCCGACGTGGGTTTTTAATTCTTTTGACCGTACTCAAACGTGTTGTTGCTAACAACTCGTTAGCCCTTCCGTCAGATGACTCCAGATGTGCGAATATTTCTTTTATTCCCAACTGATGGAACCAATCCTGTTACGAATCCAGTTCTTTCATACATAATGTAAGCAACATGTGTTAACTCCTACGCACTTGAGCTTATGGTGGCTTTTTTCCAGTCACTGAGAATGCTCAATGACTACTAGAACTGTCTAGAAAACGCTTCTCGAAATCGAGCACGAGTGGTTATCATATTCTCTTAATTTCGTTCACTTTTCCTTCCTTTAGTGCCAACGAAGGTCTTGTCCAGCATATTGTGTGAACGTGAGCCGTTTTGCACCGGACTAATCGCGACGTACCAGTGGCAGTGTCGCGATATCGCAGCCGCATGCACCAGAATTTTTCGCATGCAACTATGGAAGCGATGGGCAAATTCATGATCCCGAGAAAATTGATCCGAGTGTGTCGTACCACGATAATAGATACGTGAAGCACCGTGCAGTTTGGCTCAAGGACCTCCGATCCGTTTCTAAACCTGTATCGGAATGTGGTAAGAAGCGCTGTCATGTGATTTCTTCAATCTGGTACTGGAAAAGATAGTGCGACGGGCAGCTGTAAACATTCGAGGCACTATCATCTACAAGTCAGTCTGAATGCTGGGTTACGCTGATGACATCGACACCGTCGCGCATACCCATCGATTGAAGAACAGGCGAAAGGAGATGGTCTTAAGGTTAATGATGAAAATACGAAGTATATGCTGTCGAGCAAGAACCGATCCGTCACACACCACCTGGGACACGACGTTACTATAGAGAGCTCTAATTTTGGTGCTATCGTGCTAGTTCGGTCTGTCGAACTGGGCTCATGCATGCTCAACAAAACACCGCGTGACCAGTACCCTCAAAGATATCCCAGGCTCTGACCCTCCTTAGGTCGTAGGGCTGCTAGCTAAGTAAGTAATTGGCAACGACGCAAAGCTCTACGTACTTGAATGGCAGTTGATCTTGGAATTTTGATTTCAATTCTCGAGGCTTTACAATTTGAGAGTGCTTCTGGCCACTTCTTGATCTTAAATCAGGCCTTTAACTAAGTTCGATTTAAGTCCTGACAGACCTATTATCTTGTCCCCATTAATTGTTGTTAAATCAGGTCCTTAACCAGGTTCCAATTGTGATGTCCTTCGCAGAACAATCCTCAGCCATCCAATTCTATGTTCCAACTACATTGTCTACTCTTTTCCCATTAGCAGGCACACTCCCGTCTTGCAAATAAAACCAGACCCACAGCTAAGCCCGCAACAAAGTCCGTCCTTTCATATCCCGTCAGAAGACCAACCGAAGTGAATGTGTGAATCTCACTCAAGCAGGCATGAATGAAAAACGAGTCACACCGCAGGAACTTGACACAATTCCATGCGGTTAGCTTATTAAATGGATTTTACGATCCTCACAGAAAAGTAAGCAAGACCCAGCAGACCACATAACGAAGTTGACAATCGTCCGGCAAATTATACACGATCGATACGACCGAGACGGGTTTCGTAAGAAGCACACGCCGTGAATGCGCAAAGCGGCACAACCGAAAGGAGATCAAACTTTGCATGCGCAGTGTGTGTGTGAGTGGATTGTTTTTAAGTGTGAGTGGCTATGAATGAGCATCAACCTTGGACAATCATTAATAGACATCTTGTTCAACAAAATCAGGCTTCGCCGCGGTGTCGCATATAAAATATTTCACGATTAACGACACCAAAACTGCTTAATATTCGTCCAAATTGAACGTAAAACAGAATAGATGGGTTCATCGTTTAACAACAAATTCAATGAAGATATGTAAATTCTTTTAAACATAGTCGCATGTTTATGCTAACCAATGAACAAGTTGTAAATAAATATTTATGAAAGAGATTAATGTCCGTAGACTCGATCAAACGAACAATTTTATCATCTTTAATATTTTGATATACCCCTTCACACTTTTGGGGGGCTTGCGATGGAACTTGTTTTCCTTGGATGTGAAAAGCAAACAGCTCTTGGCGGAGGCACAAATTCCCATCAAGAGAGAAAACGTGGAAAATCATTTTGATGATTAGACTGGGACACGGAGTCATTTTTACGAGCGTTTAGGTGCTGCAGCTGACAGAAGCGCTGACAAAAAGTTAAGTGTCTCGAAACGGGTTTTGTTGAACACAGCCGCCGACGACGTGCACTCGAAAATTGTGGGTTAAGGAGGTGCACTAAAGTTTACAACGCGATGTGGATTGTGGACTATCGAACTAGATGTTGAATTTCACAAAACAGTAAACATTTGATCCACATCCACGTCACTCGGTTGAATTTGATGGTGTCACGTGCTGGAGCTCGTATATTTTCGCGGAAGAATCTAGATTAATGATTTGGTTTAGGATTCAGACGATGTCAATTTAGGGACACACTTAAAAGTGTCAAGTGCGTGATAATCAGTTATTAACGCGAGCATTTGCTTTCTGGAGAACGAATGTTATTCAAATTAGCACATTCCATTAATCTCTTTATGATGGTGTTTTTGTTTTCTTTCTCCGCTCAAACTCAAGCAGCAATTTATAGTGCCCAAGGCGTTTGGGGAAAGAAATATCACACATGCATCATGCTCCGTGTCGAAGCGGTAAACAACTACGTGTCCTAGTTTGTCTAAAAATAACCCAATTGTGGTTGCAAGAAATATTTTATTACTCATCGGCCTTAAACTTGAACAAGCGAAACCGCAAAAGTCGATGCCGGCGTCGGTGCAGACTTGCGGATGAAGAGCTTGAGCAGCTTTCCGGTGCATACGAAGCTGTGTTGTGTGGAGATATACTGTAAACGGTATGTGTCAGTAGGGTTTCTTCGAAGACTGAAAAAAGTTGTTTTGGAAAGAAGTGGATGCCGACGAGATGGAAAGACGACGGAGCGAGACCTTAACCAACATCAAGGCAAGATAAGACGCCCGCCGTCCAACGTCCTATCAGCCAGGGGACCTTGTGGTGATTGAGAACGAGCTAATTGCCACCGGGTCACGGATGTTGGAATGGATGCCACGAAGGTGCTACCGAATCACAGTTCCATGATAGAAGACATCCTCCACATGCAGCGAGCTGGACAGAACGCACATAGGGACATCAGTAAAGACAAAAACACTGATCTCGAGAGAGGGAGATCTAGGATAGGATGGCGTAGATGTTGCATCGAAGTCACGGAGGACGACGACACAGACTGTTAGGGGAACACGGCCTGGATCGGATCAAGGAAACTATGGATCAGCATGCCTACTCCCAGATATTAGAGGAGGCCAGTGTATGGAGACGGTCAACCAGTAGCGACGGATAAAGACAGTTCGGTACGGCGTAACATTGAGGCCTTATTGTACACTGGGCGAGTATTCACTGATTTGAGGTGGCACTATTGATTGATGTAAACCTAGCATTAGCTTCTCACATCAATGTCAAGTGGACAAGGAGTGCACCCTCAGGATCGTCTTGAACAAAGCGTCTTAATGGGCAGCTATAACCTCGTCTACCTTGATTCGGCTGAGAATAGTTCACCAGTACCGAGATCGGAGACGGGATAGCTCTTGAGGCTTAACAAACTGATTACCTACCACCAAACCTAGCCCCAGACACTAGAAGCTTTTCCGGACTGGGAACAATGGCAGGAACAAGCGGCAATAGGAAGGCAGATCAGAGGGCGCTATCCCCGCCCTATACACTGACGGCTCGACGAGACGAGGACAGGTACATGACCCGGGGTCTTCTGTGACCTCTCTGACACTAAGGGACGACGCGGCAGCGTTTTTCAAGACAATTGAGTGCCATGCACGGGGCGACACTCGAGTTAAGAGATCAAACATAGCCGACGAACCGATCACCAACTTCTCTGATACTCAAGCCGCAATAAATGCTTGTTTTTCATCGAAGCTGGTTGAGCTATACAGACAGAGCATCAATCAGTGACCCTCTGCTAGGTACCGAGGCGTACTGGAACCCAAGGAAATGAAAAGGCGAACAATCTCGGGTCCGGTGCTGGGAGAATCTCTAGCAATCCCATATCCAGATACGCCGCTCAGCACCACATCGAACAAACTAGAAGACGAAGCCCTGGATAAAGCCAGAACTCGATGGCTTGGCCTAGCTATTGGATCTTCAGTAAGGGCTCCATGGCCGATGCTGATCAAGAAGATATTAACATCATTGATGGGCTTCAAGTCAGTCACAAGGATATACGCACGATAATATAGGAGTGTTTACGTTTCCTGTGCCATATGTACAATGCGACTGATCGTGCCCCACAAAAACTTAAGCAGAAACTACAGAGGCGACGGACAAACAGAAGCTATCCAACATCTGCTCCGCGAATGATTCTTTTTCTTCTGCATTTGGCGCTACAGTCCGGGTAAGACCTCGGCCTCATCCAACAAGCCTCTCCAATTAGCATGATCTCCGACTAGCTGCCTCCAGCGTCGCACGCCAAGTTGGTTGAAGTCCTTCTCCACCTGGGTGCGCTACCTTAAAAACAGGCGTCCTCTATTTCCTTGTCACATGGGTTCGGAGTCGGAGACTCTTCCGGACGGAGCTGAGTTGGCCATACGCACTACATTGCCCAGTCACAATAGGCATTGCATCCCTGGACGCCTGACAAGGCTTATCTTGGAATTTTTCTCGAAGACACCAAGGACATCCAGAACGATATGGGATCGAAAGCGACATGGGAACAGACAGATGTGTACATCGCATTGGGTTCTGCACGGCCTTGGTGAGGCGTGGCCTACACATCTACCCACTTACATAACCTAAGACCTTGAGGCAAGAGACTCCGCAGCTTCCAATTGTGTTGGTTGGAGCCCTCCTCCACTTGTGTACGTAACTTCAGGCTCGTGTGTCATACAGTGTTTCTTTGGGGTTCTCTGCCTCGAACAACGAATTCACATCCAAATAATTGCCTAGATAACCTGGCCCAATCGGCCACACGTTTTGGACTACGCCTGTTTTATGCTTACCCAGGACCTCCCTAATTTCTGCGGTTGTATATGGCCTTTTAAAGGCTCCCAGGTTCCACTTGTAAAACCAAAAATGGTTTGCTTGATCGAACAGACAAAAAATCATCAACAAAGCAGTCTAATCTAACTCCCACTTCCTTCAGAAGATTCATTGCGCAATTGTTAATTTCGGAGACCAAAACAAACCGTGCCAGAATTAGATCTTGAACTTGACATTGAAGCCGAAGTCGACACCAAAACCGACAAGGTATTGCAACATGATATCAAGCGCAATCTAAATTAGCTAACAGCTCATTGCCTTGTATTAAAATTCCACAATCATGCCCGCACCACGATCTCCAGAACGATTTTATTGCAATCTTCAGTCCGTAGAATTCGGTTCGGAGCTCTTTTTTGTTTCCATGATTCAATTTCATTCTCTTCGACGTACATGGTTCCGTCACAAGGGGTAATTACCCGTCGCGTTAACTCATACAGCGGGGAAGGAGGAGAAGGAGCTATCGTGGCTGGACTGATTAAGCAAATTAACGGCTGAGCAAATAGCTCTTGAGATGTTTCTTGGGAAACACTTTTATTTGTTCTCAATCTAAACTTCGTCAAGCGCTGCTCAAGGCTGCATAACAAAATGAGTTTAAGGCTGTGAGAGACGCGCTGTGTGAGGAAATGAGGAAATCCCAGTGGCGTCAGCGCATGTGGAGTTTGTTTTGATTGACATATGTCATCTAAGTTCTCATTCTTCGTGTCTCTACCGACCCATCACTTAAGGTCGCACCTGCTAGAGAGCATCCTTTTTGAAACCAGTCTACTTGTTTGCTCCTGCTCCTTACACTTACTTTGTTTGCCCAACGAATTATCGTAAAACGATTCAGCTGTCGGTAACCAGATTCTTGACCTCCTTACGGTTTTCTGTCCAGGACATCTGGACTATGAGCAGAAAGAAAGGCAAGCAAAAAAGACCTGAGAAAGAACCATCAATTGATCATTATAAGGATCTACCTTCTATATCTCGGAAGATAGGACCCAACCCCAGGTCTGTGGCAGGACATTTCCGGCTTCAAATGAGAGAAGGGAGAACGTGAGGTTATGACAGAGCACATCTTATTTTAAAGAATGGAGCCGGAGGAGCTCGCCATGATCAGCTAACGACGACGTCCAGAGTTTCGCCTGGCTGTATGATGTGAAGTGGTAATGGCCCATGCCATCAGTTCCAATTGGAAACAATGACTGACAACTGGTCCCAACCAGGGAAAGGATAAGAAATTGAAGAGAGATCATTGCATGATCAACTGTGAGCTACAAGACAATTAGAATACACACGAGGGTGGTCCGAATAGTAATAACAAAAGAGCCGATGAAGGAGCTAGAAAGGACGGGTCATTGAAAGCTTCTAAAACAATTCTAGTGACAGACGCTAGACATCTTTGGCTTACACTAGATCCATCGAATACCAAAGATCTCATAGAACTCCATAGGAGGCATATTAGTGAAGTAGCTGGCGTTATTACCGACCATTGTCTAATTGACGGTCTGGTTTCAGGCAAGTAGACTTGTAGCGCCCTACAATGAGTTCTGTAGATGCTGCTGGGATGAGCAGGAAGAGGAGACTGGATACAGGCATCATGACGTACATCAGCAGAGGGAAATTACGAACAAGTCAAGTTAGGTTAACGGAAGGTCGAGGAGAGCCGATAGATCTTACGCAAATCTCAACTTAGGAGTATTGCCAAACACAGTTACCAATCACACAAGGTGATGAGGACACAAATATCGCTGTCAGGCGATCAAGGAGTCAGGAATGTTTCATATAAGACCGTCCCTGTCGTTTAGTGTGCGTCCTAAAAACCATTCGTGAGTAACTTGATATGTCCCAATCAGTGGGGTTTCTGGCATGAAAGGTCCACCATCCACAAAATATTCAAATCGACACCCACCACCTATTTGTTAATTTCAAGCCCGCATATGACAGCGCGCATGGGCTATACAGCTCGATGTATAGATTTGACATCCTTGGCAATCTTGTACAAGTTGTGCAGGGAGATGTTGGCGAGTTCTCGCTGATCCATTAAGGTCGGTACTTCAATGTCAAAAAAGCTTTTTCGACAAGGTGACGCTATGTCATTCAGTTCATTTGAAAAAGTCAAAACCATTATTGAGCAGGTTAGGCAGAACTCTCTCGGCAACTTAAGAAACGGGATCTTCCAAAAGTCAGTACAATTTCTGGCATACGCGGATGAGATTAACTTGATTGGTAGAACACAGCGAGTCGTCAATGAAAGGTTTTTTGGCATCGAGACAGAAGCAGTTAAAAGTTCTGGCGGTAAACGAGGGCATGACAAAGAACATGCTGTCATCAAGGAAGGACGCACGACATCGACGACTCAGGCAGAACGTCACCGTAGGTAGCTCTAAATTAGAGGTAGTGAAGGACTTCGTGTACCTCGGCTTTTCCGAAACGCAGAATAACTCATGCCATCGTTGTCTCGCTCAAGAGGAAATTGAGTAGTAGAGCCCTCTCTCGGAAGACGTAGTTGACTCTGTATAAGACCTTGATCATCCCAGTGCTGGAGCAGTGGCATGAACAATCTCAAAACCGAATGAGCATGTCCTTGATCTCTTCGAGATTACTAGTCCTGTTTGCGTTGTGGAAGCTGGAGAAGAAGGTTTAACCACGAACTGTATGGAGTGTGCAGCGACATGAATCTAGTCAGTCGATTAGGGATACAAAGTCTAAGGTGACTAGGGCATGAGCAACTTAGCTCCGGACCGAAAAATTAATCAAATCTGCCTGTGGGACAACGCAATGGAGGAAGTGCACGTACAAGTCAAGGGGACGTCAGCCAGTGTGCGAAACTGGAGCCCGCTAACGAAATATGGGGCTGGCATGTTGGTTGAGGCCCAGGTCCACCTTGTGTAGCACTGTAAGAATAAGAAGAAACAATGAGTTCTTTTCTATTAAGGCCAATGGCGGCGATGTTGGATTTAGCGTGGTTACCTGAGTACATCGGATGAATATATACCCTTCAACCGAGATTCAAGCAAGCGGGTGAACCTCTCAACTAACTAACCTCTTCAACCACCACAATCCGTCTTTAAGTGTCTCCACACGTAGCTTGAAGTCCTTCACGGAACCAAAGGTCCTTCGACATGGCAATTCTGTAGACCCCCCCGGATAGAGACCTCTCGACCTCTCCACATGGTCAGTGAAAATACTTTGTGGAGAGTTTGCTAAACAAGTGTTGTCCATCAACAATGGTCACGCAGTTTTGGTCGTTCATCACCATTGCAGATTTTTATTTGGCACGAGCTTGCACAATGCCCGTAGACTGAACGAACGCAGGTTCACATCTTCTTCGTAAAACACAAAGTTATTGGCACTTTCAAGCAACTATCTTGCACAAGATTATGGTTATGCTAATGCGTCACTACTGTCCTCGACGCTTGCGAAGTTATCGCTCGATAATTAAGACCTCTGCCCGTTTTATGCCCATAATCGGCAACATTAAACGATCCACTTTATTGTCACCCGAATTCGCAAGCACAAACTGGTGCCATCATTAGCATTGACAGCCGCGTGCTCGAATGTGACAGATATGATCTTGAGCAGGAATATGCCTCGGAATGTTTTTGACTAGCTGTAGTTTTTACTCATGTTTTGTATTCTTTTCACGGAAACAACCAAGTATTCCACCCTTCTACGCTTTTTGCAAAAGCAACTTAAAAAACCTCCATCACAGTGTTTGTTTTGGTTTTTTGTTCACTTCATCGGCAGACGGTTAACGGACCGAGCGGAGAGATTAAACGTGGGCAGTTAAACCGCATTATCACTTCCACATGGCGCCACCTACATAAACAACGCACACACAGGCTCATTAAGGCGTTTGATTCATGTGACCCAATGGATAAGAAACCTGATTTGTCTCCTGCCAAGCGCAGAGCCACACATTGCGTGGGAAATCACGCTCCACAAGGAAGTCAGCGAGCCATTGACTAACGAACGAATACGAAGACTCGGCAAAGATCAAACCTAATCTCAGTATTTGCATGCACAAGCCATCAATTAATTGTGCTCGCCAACAGATCGTTTAAGGCGAGTGTCATTCGAAGTGAACTTCGTTCGTTTTGCCAATCTCTCGATAGATTTTGACAGGCGTTCTGAATCACGACACTGTTTTTTGGTTTGGTGAACGCTCTTTTACATAACCTAGATTCTCTAGGCGTTCTAGGCGTTCACTTACAGCAAACAGACACACAAATGAACACGACAAATGGAAAGAGGTCACCTCATTGAGAACCTCGAGACTGCTAATAAAGTCGTACGCCATTGTATTTTAAATATCTTCCAAGCAATGGGTGTTTGATTTGTTTGCGAATCGCGAAGCTTTGCCGCTTTAGCTTCACATGTGTGTGTGTACATTGAAAGGCGATTAACTTCTGCATGGCACTCGGATTTCCCGTTGGAACGTTAATTGGAATTGGAAGCAGTGATGACGCGACGATCGTTTTCAAAAGAAACGTTTTATAACATCACGTTGCGATTCTTACTGATTTTGATCTCTCTCTCTCAATAGATCCCATCGTTATTTTTCTCCCCTTTGCTATTCACTTTTTCTAAGCTGCTTATGCGATTTGGAGTGGCAATGCTCCATGCCGTCAGCTTATTTGTGGCAACTTAACTTTTGCCAAATTGGTGACTAAAACTAATCCTTCGGCGATCAGGGGAAACTTTCACAGAATTAAGCCGACCGTTTGTGTCTCAACTAGGAGTCACTGCATCAGCTTCCGGTGCTGTACAAGTCAATCCGAAGTCCACTGCGATTGGAGAACAAGAGCTTAGCTAAAACAAACATCAACGTAACCTCATTTGCAGCTGGTCTCAGCTCAGCGTTAATCTGGCGACAATCGAATTGAAACTATCCGTTCTTCGTGTCTACGCCATCAAATCACACGCCACTCCACATCATTTAAAGTCTCACCTGCTAAAGAGCGTCCTTTCTGAAGCGACCAGTCCACTTGTTTGTTCGTGCTCCTTACACTTACTTTGTTTGCCCACAGAATTATCGTAAAATGATTCAGCTGTCGGTAACCAGATTCTTCACCTGCTTCCTTTTTTCTGTTCAGGACATCTGCACTATGACGCACACAAAAGATGGCAGCAAGCGAAAGGTGCAGCGAAAGAACCAAATTTCTTGATGCGTGCTCAGAAGACAAACACACTCGTGCTATGAACCACGTACTTCTTCAACAACAAAAAATAAATCGAAGCACCACCATCCAAGAAAGACAGCAACAAAAAGAAACCAAACAAGGATCGATTGTTTTGGAACGTTCTCACTTTCGTTAGATCCGGACGCGAATGAGTCACAAATATTTAGCTTCACGTTCGCAGCACGTTCAAGTCTTGATAGGGGCTCAAGCTGCGTGTCGCTGTACCTCTAAAACCCAAAACCCACCGCCCTTCAAACACACAATCCCAAATTCATTAACCAATGAATTCTGAAAATATGTCGTGTTGAGCGAGCGTCGCATCGCATCTGTTGCATCACGTTTGCCCAGCGTGAACAATTAAGCGCACACAGTTCAATTTGAAAACGTTTTCAATTTTGTTCCTCTCTTCTGCGTTTTTTTTTTTTTTTTATTTGTTTTCAATTCGATCCTGCGTGACACGGTTCCTGGTTCTAATTTGAAAAATCCAGACGGCATGACAACAAACAAATGACATTGCCTTGATCCTTGAGGCAAGGCATTGTTTTTATGGTGTTCATTTTTATACCTGACTCACCAAATTGACTAAATCGTAAATGTGAAGGAGGAACAAAATGGATGACCACGTGCTTCATGCGAACATCTGTCGTGTTGTTTTCCCTTTTGGTTTTTTTTTTTGGTTTTTCTGTTTTATCATACCGAAGGACGGACATTAAAATGCCGAGTGATGTTATTGATTGTGAAGTAGTATTCTGCGTTTATAGTTATTTCCAAGTGGAGGCTTGTGGCAATGATTAAATAAAAAGTTAATCCAAAACTAGTCTAGAGGAGAGAAAGGCAACAGATGGTCGAGCAGATATCTAATTTGAATTTTAAGCTTTTGAATTCAATCTGGGTACACTTGATTTTGCGGTTAGAATTGATTTGGGAGCCGATATCTGGGGAAGTGATCTGAACTGAACTCCAAGCAATGACCTGATGCAAAGGGGGGGTTCTTGAAAGCAAAGCAGCAGGAATGTTGAATATAAAGTCCAAGTAGAATGATTGATTCGTAGCAAAGCAGTCAGTTGCATATCCCTTTGTTTACTTCTTTCAGCTGGCGATCGGTGTGGGCGTGGGAGTTTCTGGTCTGCGTACGACTTGAGGAAACTGCAGTTTTATGACGCCGCGCCTTCGAAATCTCGTGCGTGTCTCAGTCAACCCGGAAGAAGTCTTGGTACTGTCCATTGTGAGTTTTGTTGTTCCAATTGAATTCTTATCCGCCGAAGTTTTTTTGTAATACCGCCGCAGAAATTAAAGCCTGCTTGGCTCTGCAGAAATCTAAGGTTATGTGTGAATTTTTAATTGGCACTGGACAGCAATCGTTTGAAAACTGAGGTGTTTGGCATGCCCAAAAAATCCCAGCGTTTCTCTTAGAAGGGTCCAACAGTTCAACTGCATCAGAAAGACAATGCTTTCCTGGATGGCTCTTTAGAAATTTAAGGTTATGTGAAGTTGAATGGGCACTGGACAGCAATCGTCCAGAGGTGTTTGGCTGGCCCCAACAACGCCAGTCTGTCTCTTAGAAGGGTTCAACAGTTTTCCTTTATCAGAAGGAGAATGCTTTCCTGGGTGGCTCTTAAGAAATCTAAGGTTATGTGAAGTTGAATTGCCACTGGACAGAAATCGATCCGAAACCAAGGTATTTGGCTGGCCCCAATAAAGACAGTGTGTCTCTTAGAACGGTGCAGTAGTTTTCCTGCATCAGAAGGACAATGTTTTTCTCGGGAGGTCTTCAAAAATCTAAGGTTATGTGAACTTTGAATTGGCAGTGGACAATAATCGTTCATTAAACCGAGGTTTTTGGCTCTATGTCTTTCAGAAGGGACCAGCAGTTTTGCTGTATCTGAAGGACAGTGGTTTCCTCGCTGGGTCTTCAAAAAGCTAAGATAATGTGAAGTTTGATGGGGCACTGGACAGCAATTTTTCGAAAACCGAGGTGTTTGTCTGGCCCCAACAACAGTGTGTCTCTTAGAAGTGTCTAACAGTTCTTCTGCATCGAATGCTTTCCTGGATGGCTCTTTAGAAATCTAAGATTATGTGATTTGAATGGGCACTGGACAGCATTCGAAACCAAGGTGTTTGGCTGGCTCTAACAACGCCAATTCGTTTCTCAGAAGGGACACTACAGTACTCTTATAAATCAGAATGACAAGTTATAAGATTTCTTGAGTGGCCGTACATACTGGGAGTTTTTGGCGTCACAGAATGTCGAGATTTAAGAAGCTTTCCTGGACTGCCATGACCTGAAAAAAGTTGTGATCCTAGGCCCTTAACGTGGAAGAAGACTCTGTTATCAGATGAGCGCATTATTGTCTGCAACAAATCTAAAAAGATGATCGCTTAATCACATCGTGGAAGGAAATACATATGAAAGCCTCCAAGAGACTAACTTTCGATCCACAATGAAAACGAGATCAGCAACAACTTTCGATTGTCAAGTCCAAAGAATGCTAGCACTCGTTCTTTCGCTCCCCATCGTCAGATCCAGAGACGTTGAAGATATTTTTTAAGTTATCACGCATATGGCAACCCTGACATATTTTCTTTCCAAAAAGTGCGTATGGATTTTCGAAATCCACTTCCTGTGCGTGTGCCATGTCGCTGCTCCCGTCCCATGATCCAACAATATTGTACGTGCCCCGGCGAATGTAATGTGAAGAATTATTCAAATTAGGCAAGCTGCCTCTTCGTCTTTAGCTTTGGCTAATAGATAAAACTATCCCCACATGTGCGTATGCGTGTGCGTGTGTGTGTTATAGGTCCCGTCTCCTCTTCCGAGGTAACTTCCGGAGCTGTCGCGATTTTACCAATTCATGCAAATTAAAAGACATTTGCCATTCTCTGGACAACAACCATATGCAACGTACATACACGCACGCTTAAGTACTGATGGCAAAGAGGAATAAAGACCTAATTGTGGTACGGAGTGTAAGATTACATATCACGGGTGTAAGCAGAGCTGTTAAACATCGACACCCGAATGCATTTCCTGACTGTATTATGCTCAGTGACTGCACACTTTCTAGAAAATATCAACTGTAGTCCTATTTATAGCTCGTGCAAGACACGAGAGATGGAGAAACAAAAAACCAAAAAAAAAGAAGAAAGAAAACGAAAGAGATTGAAAAACGAAAAATTAAGAAACGAAAGAACACTAAGAGTGGAGGAGGAAGGAACGAAAAAAGGAGAATGCAAAAACATCTGCTGAACTATTTCCATGGATTTTCCCCTGACATTTTGTTTATTAATAAATGATCAAAATCGTTGAAGGGAGAGAGAAGGAAATTTTGAGAAAAATATTTAACTATTCTGTGTGGTGTGAAATTACTTACGGATTCGTTGAGGTAATTAGCAATCGAATCATAGTCTGTAAAGCTGCAATCCATAGTAGGTGCTCCTATTCGACAAAAGAAATGCGAATGCGTTTTCTTTTTCACAGTTTCCTCGTATATCCTGGCTGCACCGCAAAATCTATGAGCATCTCAAAAATCACCACGGAGAGTTGTTGAAGGAGTACAAAACTTCTTAAATTTTTTTTTTGTTTTACAAAATATCAGCAGTCCAATATAGTCCAAAAAAAAACACCGCAATTGGGAGTTATGGGATATGGATATATGTATAAACAAATTGTTTCCTGAACGATTTTTGTGTATTTTGACGAACGTATGTGTGAACTTAATTTTTTTTTTGTTTTTTTTTTTCTTTCTAGACAAAGCAATTTGTGTTCCACAATTTAATTGTCGCACTGCACATTTTCGGTTGCAGACACTCAGCCATTTTAAGTGCACGCACAACCAAACACGGGACCCACCAACACGGACTATGACAGGCACTGAGACACGAACAATGACGATGGAACAACTTTGGTGCGCCTATCTTTTTACATGATCTTTTCTGGTCGACTTTTTGTGTGTGGGTGGATTCCTTTCAAATTATCTACTGGATTGCGTGTATTTATTGAATGAAAAAAAACGAAAAATAATAAAATAACTTTTCACTTTGATGGCCAAATACAGGATTAACGTTGGTAAATGAGAAAAAAAAATATCTTCGATAAGGTGTTTTAGCACTGCAATTACCGCCACCGCCCCCAATGGAATACTACATGAAGTAGAAAATTATTCAATTGAGCATTGTGCAAGAGAGTGAGACAGCCTGAGCCTGGGCAAAATAAGAAAAACACACACATGTTTTAAGTGCTGCCAAGTCGCTGTTTAACCGCAGTGACATGGAAAACCACTGGTGGTGGCATGTCTGTTCTTATTGGAAGCGAATAGGAGTGAAATTCTGCTACTGAGATATGGAAATTGTTGAATATTTTGAAAAAAAACTTCCATTTTTGACTGAATTCTTAAAAAAAAATATATTCTATTCCTGTGCTTAAATTGTATCCGAATTTTAAATTAAAAATGAAAAAAAAATAATAAAAAAGTGAAATGAAGGATTGACTCCAGGAATAGTAGTGAATACCAAGTGGTGAGTCACTGATTTGTGAGTGTAAGCATCCATTCAGGCAGACAACTGCTGCATAGAGTGTTATTAGGATCATCCAATCCAAGGGCTGGCTCTCATGCAAGTAGGTATACTGGATGTACTACAAATTGAACTGCTCTCTCCCCTTCCTTGACTTTGAAATTGCCATCCGGTGCTATTTCTCAACAAGGAAGGTGTGGAACACCAATGAACACATCAACAACGCGACAACCTGATGGAAAAAGGCACAGGCACGGGCCTGGGTCCCTCTGAGCAGATAACTAACTTCTTATTACGCTTTCGGGATGAAGGAACGACATACGGTCATGACGGGTACTAGGAAGATGGAAGATGAAGCAAATGCCTCATATTGGTCCATCAGTCGAGACGTGACTTGCGCGTCTACTCAGTAAGCTAACCTTACCTAAGCTTCCATTCGACAGCGAAAGAGCTGATAAACTGCTGGAATGAGGACAGAAAACCTTTTGACATCATCAAGGGCAGGGCAGCAGTTGCCCTTCTTGCCACCGATCGGATACAACTTGACCACTGCACGGGATCAACACAAATGTGGTCTTTACTAAACCAAAGAGTAGTAAATACCAGTGGTACATAGAAACTTCTTTAGTAAGGTGGCAGGCTCGCTTAATAGTCACTGACTTATGGACAATCATCCCGGAAGAATGGTAGCCTCACTTTCCGACTTCTCTATGAGTTAAGGAGAAAAGAAAGCAGACGAGACGACCTCTATTATTTCGGCAGCTGCCCAGCACTGCTACCAAAGAAGAGAATACTCGTTAGTTACACAGAAAGATGTAAAAATCAGTGACATGGTAAAGGAACGGTGGCAATCGAGTAGTTTAAAATCTGAGACGTGAACCTGAACGCGAGAGTACCTTACCTGGATCCTTCCAGTTTTTGAGCGTTGTTCTACGTTTGTCTATTCTTCAAAAGAATGATAATTAAAAATTCATATCTTATGTCCTTTAACCCCATTGAAGGACAACCACGCCTACGTGTCGTCTTGTGTGGAGTTCTGCAACGCTCTCTTCAACTCATTCCTAAAGAACTCGATTCATCTTCAACAGTTCTGCGCCACGTTTGTCTAGGGCGTTCCGCTGTTCTGCCTGCCTGGCCAAGCGGATACCACCGCATGGCTTACTTCGCAATGGAGTTGTCTTCGCGCCTTACGGTGTGTCCAATCCACTGCCTCTTTCATATTCATATTGTGATGTTTCTATGTTCCTGGTCCGTTCTCAGATACAATTGCTCGTTGAAGATACGGTTCGGTCAAAAAATCCTAAGGATGTTTCATCAACATCTGCTTACGAAAGATTGGAGCTTTCGGGTAGAAATGGAGTCCACTTTACTGGTACTGCATCCATACAGCACCACCGATTCCACGTTGAAGTGTAACAGTCGGAGCTTGGTTCTTAAGCCGATAACATTGCTCTTCCAGATCGTGGATAACATTTCGTAAGCAGGCTTAGCCCTCCCGATTGTGGTGTTCACATCCAGTTCGGTTACACCGCGAGACCATACTTTCTAAATATAGAGACACATTCGATGCGAGGGTAGACAAAAATCTTAAAAATACATGAGCACATCATATTCTTCAACTGGTAGCTATTAGACAGAGTAAATTGTTTCTCGAACTGAGCTCTGTTGTTGTAGCATTTCGACTGAAACAAGTTCACAATTCCCGACAGTCTCAGTTTGTTATATCGGTTATCCCCTTCCATCAAGGCTCGGTCTTCTGCCTTTTTTTGTACATAAGTTCGCACTTTCACCTTTCACGCCTGTCAGAAACATGCAAACAAACATGCATGCAACAACAAACCACAAGTTCACATACATAGTTGTGCAATTAACTAGACATGTACATTTATTAAATACTTTGGAATCTACATACTACACACGAATTATATACTTAGTTCGTCTTCTTCCATTCCTCCATCGTGTACATTAACAGGTACACACTTCCATATATGTAAACATTTAAAGAAATACAGTTATCTCTCTGTTGTAAAGTCCTTTTTCTTGCACTGCCTTTGAAAGGCGCTGGAAACGAAACGCAAATATTTGTATTTGTAATTCATCACAGCCTTGTCAAGATACCCACCAATAAATGCTCGTCCATCTCCTCAAGGGTTTTGTCAATCCATCCCGCATGTGATCCGGCTACATTTTGAACCAAAAGTGCCATCTGTCCAACTGCTAAAACCAAGGTTGTAGCTCTAGCCTCCAATAGACGCCCATCAATTGGTGGATACATGGCTTCAACTAATATCAAGTATTCGATTATATTTTGTTTTTTATCGTTCTCTCTTTGTTTTACATACCCACACCATCCACACGCGATGGAATTCGTTTGGCTGCCGCAATCAGTCGTTCACTGCATCGTTTCAAGCTGGTTTTCAACCCCAGACTTATCAATTGCTCTGTCAACGAATGGCAAGCTCGCAATATCGCCAAGCAGTGCGGCAACAAGCCGGACGCATCTTCCACCCACTGTTCGTCGTTTAGAAATTGTTCTAGAGCAATATCGAGGCCAATATCTCCCAATGCAATTGCCAGTTCGTGTTCATTTTTACATTTTGTCGATCTATGGAAATGCACAGTAGAAGATATTTATCAAATGCAAAACCCAACAATTAACCTTTGGTCAAGACGACTCCATCTTTGTCTCTGATGTAGTTTTCGACAGATCAGCACAAGAGCAATTAATGATGCAATGAAAATCACTCCAAGTGCTCCAATTGCCGCTGCCATTAGAGAATCTGCTCCGTACAAGTCCATTGGATTGATGGTGTGGGGAATTAAAGCATTTAATATAAACAATATAATTGTTAGACTGTGAGAAGTGTAAATAAAAACAACAAGTGAATGCGATAAGTAGTTTGACAGATCGAGTGAAGATCGAGAGACGAGAGCTTTTTTTTCAAGCGCGGATTAGTGATGCCATTTGTGAGTGAAAGCTTTTTTAGCTGAATGGTAAATCAAGTACTTCCTGAAGTGTTTCAAGGTTAGAGATGGTTAGTTCGGATAGTGTTGTCTTCTATTCTTTCTACACGATGCACCAATTGAAACTGTTTGGGAATGGGGGAAGGGAGATGCGACGTGCTAGGCATCTACATGTTTTACTCACGAACTTTACAACTTCCATTCATTGGTCCTAAGATTGAACACTCGTTGAAATCATCTAGTTTCGATTGGGGCTCGAGTATACGGCACTCAGGCTATCCCTAGTACGTCTCATCTCCCTTCCCGCCTTGCATCCAAAAATCTCTGGCTCGAGTGTCTCGATTCCTTTGTCAATGCATGTTCCTTTTCGCTTCGATGTTGATGCCCCATAGCGATTAGGGCATCAGATTGTTATTCAGGCATGGATGACTCAGTATTTGAGAACAATAACAAAGGCTTACGAACCGTTTTCTGCATGCTTGGTTACAACATACAGGCACGGGTTGGGGCTTAAATAAAGAAATGTATCCGACTGCAACCAAGGAATCAAAACACAGTAAACGTTTAAAGCGCAACAGAACGAGGTCATCTATGACAAATCAAATTGATCTCACCTGTTTGGAATGTCCTTATAACCCAACGCGCCATGTCGTTTTGCCTTTCACGTTCATTGAGACTCCCCAGAATAAGAAGCATTCTGCAGAAGCCACAGTCCTCATCTATGATGTCGCCGTCCATGATATCGTCGTGCATGTTTCTGATAAAATCAAATTCACTGGTCCAAGCTCGATAGCTAAAAGCCAATTCCGACTTTTGTCTGTTTATATTAATTGCACGGATGTGAAGCACGGATGTGAGAGATTTCGTCCTCCAACTTCTCCTATCTCCTCTGAAATAAAGGAGCAAGATGATAACCAGCATCCAGCATCTACCTCATTTTCCCCTTGCTTTCATCTGACAGCGATTACACAATTGTTCGTCCTGTGTATGTGAATACGTGTGAACAGCTGGAGAACAGCTGATACACTTCACCAACTGTAGTAGTGGGGTGAATTCGAGTTCGGATTTGAAAATTTGGTCGATACTTGAAGGGTTTTCTTAAAGATTTTCCACGCACTAAGAACGGGTCAACGAACGCAGAAAGATGAGGCTCGTGCAGTTCGATAAGCCATCATTTTCCTCTAACCTCATGAATTAGTGTCCATTTTCCTCCTCATTCCCGAATCTGCCACCATTTTGTGGTGGATTCATGAATTTTGCAAAAGGATGTGTTGTACACGGGAATTCCAATACTCTCTCATCATTCGTCGTCGTGGACTAGAGGTTCCTGTTGGAATGGAGTTGTTGGCTTGGATTCTTCTATGGGTAGGAAACGTTTACAGATTATAACATTATCCTTATTTCTCGAACATTCTGACTGGACTATTTAGGAACAATGCATTTCCATGCATTCACCCCCACCCACACACCCTCACTCACGGTCACTTACTAGAGTATATAGCAAATTAGCAAACTGTTATATTCCAATTTGAGTACAAATTCGACATTCATTTTTCAATGCTGTTATAACATTTTTTTAAGATAAACCCATATTTCTTGCACACAACTTATTCTTGTCGACTTTTGTGGCTTGTTTTTGGAACAGAAGGGTGGGTGGCTTTAAAAATGCACTTAGACCATATTAGGCTCATTGTGCTGCCACGTGGGCTTACAAAAAAGGGATTGAGTCCGCGTGTGTATTATGATAGCCAGCCAGTTTTGTCAGTGAATTCCAGAATTCATTTGACCCGGTGTTTAACTAAGGTCATTTAGATTGACAAAGAAGCAGGAGCCCATTATGACTTTGCTGATCGAGACGAGTGCAGGGAAGGTACAGAGAAGGTGTTTTACACTTCACTCCTCGTCTCCCCTAGACAGCTGCTGCAGTAATCATTTGAGAATCGTCCGTCTTTTTGCGTGTAGGCCTAATAGAACAGTCTCCACACTGCAGTGCAAATTTTGGATCTCATTAGGTAGATCAAGCTGTCTGATCTTTTTGGATCGAAACAGAGCTAGATTTGCTGAGCATGAAAGCCTGTCTTCCATATGGAAGTGACTTTTTGTTTACTTAGAATGTCGAGATCTCACAGCCACGTCCGAACGATCACAACTCCCCTGAGGCAAGATTGGACATGCATACAAGACAAAAAAAGCCAAGAGCTTAGATGCATGTCATTAGCATTACGACATTCTCACAGCCCCTCCCACGCTCTACCGTAGTGTTACCAATACACTACAGTGAGTACCTTTGTTACAAGAGGTTCCATCATTTGCCAGTTTCTTTCTTCTTCATCTTCAGGTGGCGCTACAGTCCGGGGTGGACCTGGGCCTCAACCAGTAAGCCTCTCCAGCCGGCACGATCTTTTGCCAGCTGTCTCCAACTGCGCACACCAAGTTGGTTGAGGTCTTTCTCCACCTGGGTGCGCCATCGGTTCCGTGGGCGTCCTCTATTGCGTTATCCCACTGGTTCGGAGTCGAAGTTCCCCAGTTTAGAGATGTTTTTTTTCGAGAGTGTCAGCTTCACAGTCTGCAACCATATCTTCCGTGGCAACAAAACGAATTGCAACAGTTTTATACGATCACGAAATTAATGACGGCGAACTTTTAAACAAGCATCATTTAATTGAGATTCTCTGTGTGAGGAGGAAAAATTGATTTATTAGAATCAAGAAGAATACTGTTAGGCAGTTATTACTATACTTCAACTGCCTCGAATACATTATACCTAATAACATTGTTTATGAAACTAACTAGGATAACTAGGGTCCATGAACAATGTTAGTAGAACTCCCTATCCTGTAGGCTGAGGCCCAGGTCCACCTCGCACTGTAGCACCCTTAGAAGAAGAAGATATCCTACAATATCTTAAAGCCAGCATTTGGTTATGAATTGTCAAGAGACATTTTCATTGACAAGCCAATCCTAAACAGGAAACAGAGTAAGGTCGGCGAAGGAACCATGCCTCCATGCCTAGTCAAACATGAGTATATGCAATAATCATACAGTCACACAACCTGACTTGTCACCTTCTCACATGTAATTGTGATTGCTTGATTTGGTATCCATGCCTCAAAATCTTGTTCAAATTCAATCGGCGGCTGATGACATCGCCATGCAACCGGCTTCCATATTTAAGAGTGCAACTGTGGCTTGCCTCTGGCACCGCGACTCTAGATCTATTATGCCCCTTTTGATACCTTTGTTCTCTTGAGAGTTCCTCTCACATGCAGTTCTTTTCAGAGCTGTATTGAGGGCTGTGGACTCCTTCATACCCTGATGAAATCTATTCTAGAGTGTTCTCTCTAAGCCTGTGACTTCAATTCTTCCTCTGACACCAGTTGCTTGTCCAGATATCTGTGCCATCTGTAATCTAGTGCCCCACAAAATCCGAGTTCATGTTCTGGAATTTCATTTGATTCTCCACAGAATCTGCAGATACCTTCTTTTGACACCCCTCGTTCTCCCTGAGTCAACAGTGTCCTATTAGGTAGCCTGTTAGAATACGGAGGTTGTTCTTGCTCATTTTGATACATGCCTCTAACCCCTTTTGGTTATATTGACCCAAGAGTTTCTTGGCCTGCTTCATGCCATGACCATTGTTCCAGGTTTCTCTCCGGTTCCTTCTATCTAGTTCCCTGAATCCTTCTCTGAGGACATGGTCTCCTACAGCGCAGAATGGTTCGGAGCCTTGAAATATTTCTTGCATTGATAAGCAGTGCTGTCTATGCGCTCTTCATGACCTAGCTAGACTCATGTCGCCTTAGTTCGTGGTTGAATAATCGTGTCCAGAAACTATCAACGCAAACGGGACCATCTGAGAATCGAGCTAGTCTTTGAACGGATAACTTTTCTCTCGAAGATACCAAGGGCTTCTTCATCTGCGTTATAAACCCTGTACAGGGATTACCAAGATATTATATAATTTTAGCTTGGTCCTTCGAGAAAAGGCTCTACTACTCAAATTAATCTTGAGCTCAAAGTAACAGCGGCAAAAGTTATTCTGCGCTAAATCTCGGTACTGGTGGTATGCGTACTGTTTACCGTCGAGTGGAAGTCCTTCACTACCTCGAAGTAATAGCTACCCACTATGCCGTTGTGCGTCCTTTCTCGATGACAGCATATATTCCGTATTGCCCTCATTCACCACCAAACCCATTTTGGTCGCTTCCGTTTCAATACCAGCAAACGCTTCATTGTGTTAAACGCAGCCCGTTCATCAACGCCCAAACTACAACAGCGAAGCGGAATATGTCAACATTCAACATTGTCCTTCCTTACCAGTCTCATCCAAGTCAAGAATACACACGTTTAATTTGTCTATCGGTAAATTTATTGTATTTAACTTCAAAGTAATAAATAAAACCATGATGCTAATTCCACAGAGGAGCAACAGATTAAGCAACTGGTTGAGATGAAGGTTTATTTCTTTATTATTCTTTTCTTCTTGTTTTTTACTAGTATCTGCCCGTTTAGTTTAATCGTTAATCGTAGTGTTGTGTAATTTAAATTAAGAATCACAAACAGTAATTTCTTAGAACTGAAACTGTGTAAAAATATATTTATATAAACGTATATATGTAACTGTATTGATTTTATTTCTTTTTCGTTGCAGTCTCCTTATTGATATTGTTCTTCAAATGATCCTTGTAATCTAAAATATTTCCCTTCCATTTGGTAACAGTTTCATTTTCGCACACCCAAATCTCTTCAGCCACCTGAAAGCGTACACGCATTAGTAAACATGTGGATTATTACGTCGGTGAATGAACTCACCTGATTGATGAGACGGAAATCGTGACTAACTAATACCATGCCACCGTCGAAGTCATTGATGGCATCGGCTAAAGCATCAATGGTTTCCATATCCAAGTGATTGGTAGGTTCGTCAAGCAGCAGCAGATGAGGCACTTGCCATGCCAGCCAGGCGAATACCACCCTGCAACGTTGTCCATCTGACAGCTGCCGAATGGGACAGACCTGTTGACGACCGGTCAGGCCGTAGCGGCCAATAATTTTTCTCATTTCCTCCTTTTCCTTGACAGCGGGGAAGGCCTTCATCATGTATTCCAGGGGGCTCAAGTCCAAGTCCAACAGTTCGTGCAGATGCTGGTGATACCGTGCGATGCGCAAGTGGGAGTTCTTGCGAATCATTCCCGAGGTAGGGAACAAATCACCATATAAGAGTTTCAACAGTGTACTCTTGCCCGCACCATTGGGACCGACTAGAGCCAACCTTGTGTCTAAATCAATACCGAACTCGAGATTTTTGTAGATCCAGGGCGTCTCATCATTGTACCGGAAGCAGACGTTCTGAAAGAATTATGGATTGTAGAAAGATCATCTCGGCCTTTGCGGGTCACTCGCTTACCTGAACCATAATAACTGGCGGTGGAACCGTACCACATGAGGGGAAGTAGAAGTTCAAGATTTTATCGTCGGTAACCTTTTCTGTCAGACCCTGGGCGACCATCTTGGCTAGAGTCTTCTCCTTGGACTGAGCTTGTCGGGCCAGTTTCGCGGAACCGTGACCAAAGCGAGCAATGTAGTTCTTCATATGAGCGATTTGATCCTGCTCCCAGTTGTATTGTTTCATTTGGTTCTCCAACAACTCCATTCTGGTGCGCACGAATGCTTCATAGTTACCGGTGTAGTATTTGAGACGCTTCTTGGTTAAGTGAATAATGTTTGTACACACTCCGTTAAGGAAATCTTGCGAGTGTGAAATCAATACTAGAATACGTTTATATTCCTTGAGTTCCTGCTCAAGCCAGACGCACGCGTCTAAATCCAAATGGTTTGTCGGCTCATCCAACAGCAGTAAGTGTGGCTTTACGAACAATGCCCTGGCCAATGCGATTCGCATGCGCCATCCTCCGGAGAAGTCCTTGGCCTGTTTGTTTTGCATTTCCTTCGAAAAGCCCAAACCGTGGAGGATGCGAGCTGCCTTGGCTTCGGCTTGGTCGGCGGACATATCATCTAAGCGTTCGTAAATATCAATAAGTTGCTCCTGGGCATCATCCTCTTCGCTTGTGGCCAGTTCTTCGGCTAGCTTTTCGAGTTTAATGCGCTCCTCGTCCACTTCCATTACACATTGCAAAGCACTCTTGGAGCTCGCTGGAATTTCACGTGTCAAATGAAAGATATCAATGTGATCCGGAATGGGGACCTCTCGATGGCCCAGACAAGCTAAGAGCGATGATTTGCCGCAACCGTTTAAGCCGATCAAACCATATCGACGCCCACAGTTCAACTCCAACATGGTGTCCTGCAATAGTTCCGATCCGAAGAATGTGATTGAGAAATTTGCAATTTTCACATCACGAGACCTTGGATGCACAGCCAGGGATCCAGTGCATGAGCGTGCCTCGGCACTGATTCTTGCCTCCTCTTCTAGCTTGGCGCATAGTTTCTCTTCTTCGGTCATCTCCACTGCACCGTTGGTTTGCGATCCATTTGCCTTTGGCACCCCCTTATTTGTCGAAGACGAAACCGATGCTATTTTCTTGTTCTTCGCATCTTTCTTGCGCTGGGCATCACGTTTCTTAGCGTCGGATGGCATTGTTGGCTATTTACTGAAAAGAAATGTTTTGTTTAAATTGTACAGTAAGTAATGACGAAGAGAAGGGATTTGTGGAGTTCACGTAGACACGGTAAATGTTCCGAATGGAATGCTAAAGCAGACTGAAGATTGTGAAGCGTTCACTCTTCTTCGTGAGGTCGATTCGGTAATTAGTTGGGACGCGGATTTCCACGAAGCACGGTCATGGTTGGTGGTTGGGCATTCCTTGAATTGCCGTGCAAATACCTGAGTCTTCTACCTGCCGGGAGAATGTGGCAACAATTCTTGCGAAACTGATGGCAGCTTCCGAAGTGCAACAAATATCTACAAAGGACCTTGTTTTTCGGAAGATTATAAAACCATCTTTAAGATGAGGGGTTTGCCCAGTCGAGGTATGCAATTGTATTGATACCTGTGTAAAAACAAGAGGTTGATACTCCCTACCTTTCTCTGATTGCTGACACAAGCAGCAGCCAGAAAGAGAATGCATGATGTGGTCGCATTTGCCATCTCTTCTAGCAAGCAGTAAATGAAACAGCTCACGACAAAAGATAGCAAATTGAGATTTGCCTTCATCACGAAATAATCAATACTCTCATATCTCATGTATCGAACTGTCATTCCCCCTTATGCGAAAACGAATATGTTAATTTATCGCCATCATAGCGCCTGTTTGGAGGAAATTTAACAATCAATTGTGCCAGCAGCTGGCAATACGAACCACTTGCCTTTCCTTCTAACCTTAAAATCTTTACAATGTTTCGATAACAAGTGTTGCGGTTTTGGTTTCATTTACATCGTAATCAAAGTAGATTACCAATCCACCATAGATTACATTTTGAATGAAACATTTATGAGAAGCGATAGAGATCAGCAATACAGAAATATTTTTTATTCAGAAATAGGTCAAGTCGAAATGGAAAAGAATGGGCGATGCATTTGTGCATGCGCAAACTAAGGATGTCATCACGAAAGCTCATTCAGCATTGAACCATATTCAAGACTCGAACAACTCCCACGGATTCTCTCTGGAATCGGATGTCCGAAGTCCAATCAAGCAGGCGAGTGCAGACAGCACGACTAAAAAGCGCTGCTTGACACGTGTTGACAATCATAAATAAAAAAATATGATCCGATAACAGTGTCATTAAACACATATGTATGTTAATTTCGACTGATGTCCATTGCTTCGCATCACCTTGAATTCTCACGCTACACAGGTGATCTTTGAATTAGACAAAAAAAAAAACGAGACACTGAACTTACGAATGATTCACTGGTTACACGTACATGCAAGAAACATTCTTAAACAACCATTCGATAACTGGCTTTTTTTTGTTAAGGCTGTCTCACGCATACTCAGAGAACATGATTCGCAGCAAAATGTTCTTGAATTCGTAGTGGAAAACCGATCGCGAATTGCGAATTATATAAAATGCCAGCGCAGCCTCATCGGACAGCTTTTGAAAACTTGGCTAAGTGCATGTAGAAAGCAAAATGAAGCAATTTCTTGGTGCATGTCGTCATAATCGAAGAAAACATTTCTCCTATGCATGAAACACACATGAACATGTGCTCGACAACAGTTGATCGGCTACAATTGGCCAGTCTCTTTCCCCCCACAAATGCTGAGGAGCAGACAAAAAATTATGAAGGCATCTCAATTAAAATTCATTCTATTAATTATCTAAAATTTAATTCGAATCAACTCTTTTGCACACAATATGAATTTACCACGTTATTCTATTGATTTCCTTTATAAAGTTTTTGTTCTTCTTTGTTCAGTTTTTTTTTCTTCCTTTTTTGGCCACGGCACGATAGACATTCGAGAACTTGATTTTGAAATTAATTAATGACAAACCTTTTTTTGTTGACAGCGAATTGATGAAATTATAAGTTGAGTCCAAATTTAGTTAAATGTACTAACAAATGTTCACTGTTTTTTTTCTATCGAAACAAAAAATCGGAAATTCACACCAAAGGCAAATTTTTTCGGGTGTTCAGTTGAACTGCGTGTGACAGAGAAAGAAAGCGATCAAATTTTTTCCACCTGAAATTGGCAATTGACGTCAAAAATCGTCTACTCGTCAAGTTTGTGTGCGTTCAGTGCAATTCAGATGCAATGAGTTCAGTCATAACTCGTTGAAGAAAATACATTGACTGTCATTAAATGTGTTTTATTTTTAAAAGTATTCTATTTTGTACAGTTAGAAAAGACATATCAATTAATTTCATGTACAATCCACCAAAAAATGTAAAGTTTGGCATTAATGGCACTATATGATGACAAACATTCAGTTCAAAATACATGGCATTCGATGAGAATACATAATTATTCCCTATTTGCTATGTTTCCACCGAATTGAAGTATTTCCAAATCAATTTTGAAGTGCCCAGTAAACCAGCAGTTTATTGACAGGGAATACAAATTTCGAGAACACCAGAAAATAGAGAGAAGAAGATGAGATAATGAACACCAAAATGACAACAATAAACTGAAGTTCATGCAATATGCTTGTTCGGTTTAAAAACCTCTGAAAGACTGATGAACTCAAGGGAGCTGCAAATATGTTTCAGTGAAACCGTGAAGATTCTATATCCTGTATATGAAAGGTAAAACCTGATAGGTTTGGAGAAATTGGTAAAACCTCGTGGTCCAGGATGAACTCGATGGCATTCAATTTCAATCAACTATATATCAATGAAGCTCCGATAATGTATGGCGAAACCTAGGACGAATAAACTCTAGAGGATTAAACTAGATTTCAATAAAATTGAGTGATTTCAAAACTCGGATGAATGGTGAAATCTTGTAGATTTGAAAAAGCATTGCTGAAATCTCGCAATTTCGTTCAATGGAAACATGATATATATAAATTATAACAACAAACAAAACATACCTCAGCTTATGGAAAACAATTTCGACTTCAAATAAATAATCTACATGAAACATCGCGGTCCACTTTAGCCATCCCCTACTGTCAGGCAGCATGTTGATGACGGTTGAAACTTAAAAAAAAATAATGAACAAAAAAATCAAACTAACCCCATATGCGATGACATTTCCTTTATTTTTCTTGTTTGCCGAAACTACAAGCCGCACTTCGCCCGCTGAGATATTTTCTATTTTCTAATTTTTCGGATTAAATCCAGATATATGTTGAAATTGATAAAGACTTGTGTAAAATAAGATACAAATTGAAGTCGAAATGGATCTATTCGAACCACAGTTAGTTGTAAAGAAAGAGGTGCGGTTTACGGAAGCTTTCACAGATTCAACTTCAAATGGCGATGAGAATTTCGGTATGCGGAGTTATTCTATATCCAAAATCAAGAGTACTTAATTTTTCTCCTTTCAAGGTGATGTCTTTGGTGGCATCATCAAATCCGGCCAATGGAGTTGGCTCACTAAGGGTTCTCGCCTGCACATCATGTCCATACGGACGGGACAGTTGATAACCAAGTTTGATTTCGACGATAGCAATGGGTATGTTCTGGAATTCTGTACATTTCCAATCAAACTTATGGATATTGATGTTTGTGTTTTTTTTTTTTGTAGATTTGGTGTGTGTATTATAACCTGCGTGTCGGAAGTTAATTTGCCATTTGTTCCGGACGCAATTATCGCGATAGGCCTTCAGTACGTGGAGAGTCCAGGGAGCATCATTGTCTTGTATTCCGTGGAGGAGTCCACAGTGCTTAGGTGCATTGAATTAAAACACAAAATCACATGTTGTAAATTTATAAGCCATGAGGCGTCGCAGCATTGTGTGGTGCAAAATATGAGTGGCTGCCTGGCGGTGGGCACCGATGGGGGCAATGTGCTGCTTGTTGATCTGAATTTACGCGGTGACGAGCTGAACTCTGCACTGATGGATTCAGGAGTCTCTGTGGTGCCGTGTCATATTGTTGATCACAACATGAGTTTGCTGCATTTACAGCGGCATTTCCAGCATTGTCAACAGGAGGGTGTTCACTTTGGAATCCAACTAGAAGGTATGTGAAACGCATTTCAAATTCATAAATCCTCTCCAGAACGCAAAAACAAAGTCGATTCTATTGCGAGCGATGACGACATATGTATGTGGTCTGAAAAAGCTTAAAAATATGTATGTGTCACCTTGACACGATAGCTCATCCCATAATCCGCTAACTTGTTTCGTGACATTTGACTTTGCTTTGAAAAGTGTCATTATTGCATATTTGTTCTCGTCTCGTTTCACAGCTCCTGAGAATGCAGAATTTGTGCAATCCTTGCTTCCAATCGATATAATTCTGGGACTCGCGGCTGGCTTGGGAGATGGCCGCCTTGTGTTGTACGATCTCACAGACATGCTGATCTTCTTTGTTGCGCCTCCGCAAGAGAGGTCCTCGCCACTGGTCAAGATGAGCTTCATGGAGCCACCCGATGATCCGCGTCCATGTGTGTACATTTGGGCCTTCCACGAGAACACTCACAACTCGAAGGCTGTGCTGCATTCGCTGATGTACGAGAAACGTGTGGTCGCAGATGATGGCTTCTGTTACTTTGAGGTACTTCCAATCTCACAAATTCTAGCTGAATAATCTTCAGAATTTCTCTTTTATTCAGAATTTCCAAGTGTCGTCAGTTCGGCTGCTGCTGCCTCTGAACTCGCCCAAGAGTGTTCCAGTAACGTGTCAGACTATCTTCAAGACGCCGTCGCATGGGAACGACGAAACGATTTCCTTGTGCGCTCTAGTGTGGAAACACGAGAAGGAAAAGCAAACTGAAGTGCTCCTGTTCGACATTAACCAGTGGTACAAGGAGGAAATGCCGTACGTCGGCGACTGGAGGGATGAGCCGAGCTACCTTGCGTCGTTCGTCTTGCCAGGGATGAACATAATCGAATTCTTCTTCAACCCCAAAACCACATCGTTGTTCAACTCAATTCAACGATCAGAGGAGCACTTCTACCCTGTGTCTTTGAGCTTTGGTAAGAATCTCTGAATCCAACGAGGAGCTCGGATTTTATAGATTTGCTTTCAGATTGCGTTGCCTTGGGAGAGACGGGTTGCTTCCATTTGAACTGGCCTGGCGTTCAGAACCGTGTGATAAATGTCTTACGATCCAAAGGATCTCTGGCGCTCCTCGATCCGAACCCGGTTTTTCTCGAGATCCTCAACACGAGGCTGCTGCCACAATTTTCAAAATTGAACTACAACTCGACGTTCTCATTGGTAAGCTTTGCCGCTGGCGGCGGGTGCATCAAACGTTTAATTTCTCGAATTCAACAGAAAGCCAAGAGGGAAACCTTGCTCTCAGTCGCACTGGAGCAGAATTGCATTGGTCTCCTTAAAGAGTGTGCGAAGAACTGGTCCGACGGAAGTCATCAGGGGACGTCCCTGCTGGAGGCACTGTCTCTGTCGACACTCACAGACTGGATGTGGTCGAGGGCTTCAAGCATCAAGGAGCGTTGCAACAAATTGTGCCAGGTCCTGTTCGATCATTCAGGCTGTGTCTTGGACCAGCGCGAGCAGAAGGAGCTGGGTTATATCTCCAAGCAGCTGAAGACGTTGGCGGATCTGCTTGGCGAGATCATAACGAAGTATAAGCAGACTATTCCATCGGATGGTGAGTTAATTCCACTCTCTAAAGACCGAACTCAATGTTCACCTTGTCTCTCAGTTCTGAACACATTGCAGACCCAAGCTAAATCCATACAGCTGGCATCTGATTACCAAGATATTCTCCTTTGGCTGCTGAACATCGGACTGCTGCCAGAAGCGTCGCGTCCGAGCAGGTATCGCGAGATCGAATTGAATCTTGTGCCATATCCGCACGAGTCCCTGCAGAGATTCTACACAACCCGGCGGAAGGATTTCACACGCCTCAACGAGAAATTCGCCTCTCGCAAGACAGGCAGTTGCTTCTTACTCTTCATTGACTCGTTCATTGAGCACGAGTTCAAGGGGAACAGCTTGAGGGACAGCTGGCAAGAGACCGGTGGCGATGGACTCTATCCACCTACCTCGATCCAGGCTATGCTGCGGACGATGCTAAGTCCTGATGTGAGCTTTGACAACAAATGCGCGTTGTTCTTGTACTTCTTCCTCGACCTGAATATGGCGATTGAGGACAAGCGCTACGAGCCGATTGTGCAGAACTTTATCAAGTTCCCCAGTGTGTTCAGGTTGTCGGCGTCGTTGATAAAACAGATTCAGGCCTTTTGGAACCTCGATCACTGTCGCTTTCCGGTAAGTGGTGCAGAACACGGTCTTATGGTATTTGTACACTCTTCAAATGGTATTTTTTGTTTCCTCTCCAGGCCGCCGTTGATGAATTCATATCGCCCTTCAACAAAGACCACGTCTGTCCACAGTGGCAGCTCGAGTTGTTCATCGAATCCCTTCTGGCACAAAGTGAAGCCAACCTCGCGCTCAGAGTGCTGGAAGCGAAATCCTCTCCCATCTCACCAGTTCTCCAGCTGAACACGTACTTGGCCAACGACCTAATATCGGAAGCCTTTCACTTTGCCCGCTCGAAACAAGACGAAGACTTGTTGAAGCTGTTCTTCACCGGCTGCCTGTGCACCGGCAAGTTCGGCGTCATCCGTGACCTGGCACTCACCGAGAGTGAAGGCGCATTAGTGCAATCGATCCTGAAGAATAGCAAGTCCCGGAATGCGGAGAACCTGCACTTTGTCTATTTGCTGCAGAAGTACAAGTACATCGAAGCGGTTTCCTACTTGGATGAGCTGTCGAAGGAAAGGGTTGCGCATAGAGCTGTGGACGTAGACACGCCCACATTGGTGCTTTCCGCGTACAACGCGACGATGACTCCAGTCACAAAGGGCTTGTCCGATGTTTACTTCAAGATCAAGAATAAAATCAAGAGCAGAGAAGCCGAACAGAACTCCCCCTATCCGCTGAGCTGTCAATTGATCAAGCAAAACGCCAACGACCTGCTGGGCGGCATCTACCACAGCTCGGCGTTGAGCACACATTTCGCAAGTCAGTACTGGGAGAAGCATCATTCGGAGGCGAATGCCCTGCAGCAATCTAAGAACGCACCGTTTCTCAGACGGCCGCAAGTTCAGGCGTCTTATGCCGACGTACGTAAGAAGAACATCTCATATCCAGACCCGTATGAGACCGCTCAGAAGCGCCGCCTGGATCAGAACTCCGTCGATGAAGATAGGAGCAGCAAGATCCGAGAGAATCCCAGGAAGCGCCGTAAGATGTACGACTTGTCCAATTTGGAGGCTATCTACAAGCCCTTGAGGGAGCTGTCCTCGACAGAGAGCATGATGACAAGCAACAAGTCTGAGCCTAGACAAGTCAGAAGCCAGAGTAAATACGCGAAATCGCCACCCGGTGACGCCTCATTGCTCCTGGAAACTCCGTACTTTAAGAAGACCACGGAGGACGATCTAGATTCCGGAGAGGGTGAAGGTGCAGAAAAACCAGCCATCTCATTACATGGCATCTTGAAAGGAACGCAGAAGTCGCCAACTGAAGATAGCGAGCTCACCAGAGGTGTCTCTGTTGAGTCCGACAAGAAAGAGAAGAAGGAAGCAGAGGAGGAAAAGAGCATTCGATTCGTTCTACCGACCATCGAAGACGAATCCGACGAGCAGATGGACGTGCAGGAGTCCAAAACAGATGAATCCGAAGACAAGGATCTGATGGAGCAGACTTCCTTGCGCAGATTTTCCGGACCGTCCAAACGAAAGGCGCTTCGGTCGGCTGCCTCGGCTGTTCAGGTAGGACGTCGAATATCGCCTTTAAGGAATAGCTCCAGTGAAGAGCCAGAACAAGAGCTTCCTCGGGAGAGTGCAAAGACAGTTGTGTATGTGGAAGAGGAAAGTGGCGACTCATTCATCAATCCACCAAACTTATCGGTCACAGCAGGCCTGGACCAAGACAGTCAATATGCAGCTGCCGAGGTGGAGGCATGTGTTCCGGAGACGGAAGCTAAAGAACCGACTTCCACAAAGACGGCTGAGAAGGAACAGCCAAGAGCTGTGCGGGTAACTCTTTCGCGTCCAGCTATTGTCAGATCAAGAACACCGTTGCGAGCTGCCAAGGCAACGGAAAGGAAAGAGCCTGAAGCTGCTGCAGCTCCTCAAACATGCTTTAAAACGAGCACCAGTGTGGTCACAGTGGCAAGTTCAGTTTCACTACCGAGGAATGCCTCGGAAAACAAAGAGTTGCCTGAAGCTCCTAAAACATTCTTCAAAGCGAGTGCCAATGTAGGCACGGTGGCAGGTTCAGTTTCACTACCGTTGCGAGCTGCTAAAGCCGTGGAAAGCAAAGAGCTGCCTAAAGCTCGCGAAGCCCCTAAAGCATTATTTAAAGCGAACGCCAGGCTGGGCATTGCGGGAAGGTCAGTTTCTCTGCCTCCGCGAGCTGGGGGCACAGTGGGGAGTTCAGTTTCCCTAACAAGAACGGCCATCCGGCAAACCTTAGAAAAAGTCAAAAGTGATGACTTTGCAGAGCAACCTCCAGGAAAACCAACTTCAACTCCAGATGATTCAACAGCCAATGTGCGAATAATTCCCATCGTTGTCATCGACGAGAACAAGCAGCCATCAGTTGAAACAAATACCACTGCGGGCACCTTGCTGAAAAATCCCAAACGGGCTTTGTCAGAGAGCTCCGACGACCAGGCCACCGAATCTCTCCAACGAAGTGCAAAACAAATGAAGGGAAGAGCCAGCATTCACGGCTCCTCAAGTGATGAGAACAAAGCCCCACCAACAACCACTGATTTGCCGTCGAACCCGATTTCGCTCAGAACCGATACAATGGTTGGGTTCGAGCCGCACATGTCCTCCTCAAGGGTGTGCGCAACAGAATCAAGATTTCGATTTGCCGCTGAAGATTCCTTCAAAACGTCCGTTGCCACGGAAAAGAAAATCTCAAAAGACGCGTTTGCCGAGCAATCAACCGTTGTTGGTGGTCTGACATATTTGCCGACACTCGAAGCATCCGAACAGGTAAGCGAAACAATAGGCGTAGCAGTTCCATCCGGGCAGCAAATGATGGACACAACCGTGGACATGACAATGTACGATACACTGGCATTCGAGCACAGCAACCTCCCACCGTCCAGTGAGAGCTCAAGCAGTGCAGAAGCGCCAAGTGACGACAAGTACATGGCTGAAGGGGAGGACTGTACAAACTCAGACTTCAATGCCTGCAATGAGTATGAGTCGCAAGATAGGGAAGAGGACGATGATAATGATTCGGTTATCTTGCTATCGTCGCGCAGTGGCAGTAGTTCCACATACTACGGCGATGCCACGGAAGATGACAAAGCGACGACGAGGCACATTATTATTGATGATGAGGAAGACGATAGTGACGGAGTGGACGTTATCGAGAGATACAGCGCTTGCTCGGATCCCAGCAATTCGTATTCTAACCATTTTTCTGAAGGTATGCAATTTATGCGATTGCAGTCGTCTCCTTTTAATGCCAGGACGGTTTTTTTTTTTTTGCAGTAACTCGGACTAGCACAAGTTGCTCGTTGGGAAGCAATTCCCTTGCAATTGACGACGTTGAGAATACAACTAGTATCGCGTCATACAAGGAAGTTGAAGCTGGCGAAGACTATGAGGAAAGCTCGAAGGATTACGATTCCCGCGACACGGCGCCATCTCATGAAGAGGATGTGATGGAAACACTGACAGGTAAGACAGTACAAGAACAGACGGAGGCATCCTCAGTTCTGTGATGATTGCCCTGGTCCTCGTGGTGAACACCAAGAAGTTTCCTTGCCTTTAATGAAATATTGTATGTCAATGCGACAATGTAAGATTCTATATTTTTAGTTGAAGATTCAGAGGACAACGAGGAATCGAAAGAAACGAAGGAAGCACCACCAGAAGCAGTCGTCGTAGCCGAGAATGAGAACAAAGTAGTTGCTGCTGAAAGAGGAGAAGATGAGATCATGGACGCTCCACTAAAAGCAGAAGTCATACCCGAGGTGGTCTCTCATGAGACACCAGAAGAAGTGAAGGGGCAAAACAAGGATGAACAAGTTGAGTCAGTAGCCTGTACTGCAGAAGTTAAGGAACAAATCAAAGATGACCAAGCTGAGTCAGTATCCGCTGAGAGCAGTTCGTCCAAGAATGTCTTTGCGATCGAAGCAGTCACATCAGAGAAAGTCGTTGAAACCGAGAGGGCGCCTGAAGAAGTACCCGTAATCCAATCAGATGCAATTATAATGGGAACAAAACACCCAGAAGCAATCACAGAAAAGGTCAAGGAGACAGAAGCCCACATCGAGGAAGAGAAACAAGTGGAGGAAACCAAAGCAGTCGGAGAAGAGGGTGAGAAGGGTTTGGATGCATCTGAAAATGTCGCAAAAGACAACCCATCAATCGAGGTCGTCAAACAATCAACCCCGCCTCCAACAGAAGAATCCCTTACACCCAAAGTCGGACGCAGAAGGTCCTCATCGTTCTCCAAAGCGAACACCACAGTTTCGGATATTGCAGATTCACCCTACAACCGCAGGAATTCAAGAGGCGGCTCCATGCCACCATCGTCAGCAAGTCAAATTGTCACCCGACGACGATCGCTGCTCTTGGAGAAGCTTGAAGAGCACCCAACACCGGATTCCCCGTCGAGTAGAACTCGCTCCAGACTCCGTGCCGACTCAATTGATGGCGAACAACTTGACAGCCCATCGGTGTCAAGTGTCAAACGTACCAGACTGTCGTCAATTTCCAGCGTAACCTCGGTCGATAACCCACAGACACCGAAATCTCGTCGCCGAAGCAGCATGTCGGTGGACAAGGAGCTCACGACTACACCCAAAACGCCCAGAACAACTCGAGGCAGAAGTGTTACTGCGGACGATGCCCCTACGCCAATCAAAACACCGCGTCGGCTATCAATATCAAAGCGCGAGAAAACATCGCCCAATCAATCGATAGTAGAAGATGAATCACAGGAGAACCCCGACAAAGGGCCAGAACCAACGCGAACTGATGACTTCATGGCTTCGCGGAGGTTGACCAGAACACAATTGGCAACTTTAGAGAAATCAGCTGCGCTGGAAAAGCAGTTTGCCCAGTCACCAGTCAGGGTTACAAGGCGTAGTACATCCAGAGCCAGTGAGAAAGAATCGCCTCCAGATGTCAAGGGAAGCGATACCGAATCGATTTCATCACGCACCAGCCACCTTTCCAACGCCTCCCGAAGGATCACCAGGAGTTCTGCTCTCAAGGTATGTGTAGTTTCATATGCATTGTTTCTTATGTTTAATTGTTTAATTTCAAAGGAGAACGTCGATGACGATGTTGGAAGTGTCGCCAGCTCCACCGATAGCGGCAAAAGGAGAAAGAAGAGGGGAAAGGAAGCAACCTCGCCCATCGTCTTATCAGCAATTCCCGAGGAGGACCCATCAGGTAAGTCCACAGCCGTGCACGATGCTGAGCGATGGATCTGAATTCTGAATCTCATCTTTCAGGGTCTGAGAAAAGCCTCCCGATCAGCGAAGCGTCTAAAAAATCAAGGCGTGCAAAGAAATAAATATATCAACAACCATCAGATTTTATTAAGAATATTCATTCAAAGTGTATTCCGCAGTGAGCACGAAGCATTAATTCAGTAAGACTAAGTCTTGGGTATACCGCACGTAGGTCGTAATTATTTATGTTGAATTTTAAATGCGTAAATAAACATTAGCACGTTACGTAGATTATGTTTCATTTGGGGGATTCTGTAATTCTTCGAGAAGTGTGTGAGGCGGGCGTCACAAAAGTGGGCAGTAAGCGACAAGAAAGGATACACCTTTGACTGTGTCAGTTACTGGGGGATGAGTCTCTTAAAACGTCGTCTATAAGATCTTCTCCATAGTTTTCTGCACCTGAAGTCGTTTATAAAGAATCAGTGTGGCTCCAGGTATTCACACTTCAGCAGATCCTGGAAAGGATTAAAGAAAGGCAAATCACCACTCTCAATTTATTAGTCGAGTTCAAGACCGAATGCACAGAGACGAGCTATACAACGCCCCGTCTAATTTTGACATTGTTGTCAAACTTGTCAGGCCGTGGAGTATAGGTTTTGGAGAATTCTCGCTGCCCAATCGGCAACGAATTCCGAGTCCATCAATGTGTTGGATTCAGACAAACCGACGCGCTGTCATTCGACTTCTTAAACATCATCCTGGAGAAATCGTGCAAAACTCGAACTCCGACAATAGAGGCACGCTCTTTCAGAATTCCGTACAGTTATAATGAAATTAATTTTTACGGATGGATCGATTGTGTGTTATCCACATCTTTGGCTGTTGTCCCTGAAAACGGAATAATTACAAGACGAAGCATCACCGCAGAAGGCATCTCTATCCTCGAAGCTAAACATACCTTCGGCAAGTACGTTATATGCTCTGACAGGAAATCAACAATAGAAGTAGTCTGCAAAACCATATTATTTTCCGAAACCTTGACACGTTGACCTTGACAAATTAAACCTGCTATCGATCCCATGTCACATCGGAATCACAGGAAACGAACACGCTGAAGAACACTGCAAAGGAGGGCATACAGTCTCCTTTTTTCGTATATGCAATATATTCATTATTGAAAAGATCTCCTCCAAGGCCTCATCAACTCGCTTTCAAAAAATAACCGTCTTCAATTCTGGGAAAATTCCAACCACCACTACTTCGAGATCAAAAAACCAGTTTACCAGCTATACCCACCAACAGTCCAACAAAAATGCATCACTCTCGCTTACGCCTCGACCACACAGCACTAACGCATCAATATTTTCTAGGAAGGAATGTATCTACTCTATTAACATTTTTCACATTCTTGGTCAAAAACCATGCCCAATCTCCTTCGCACTCAAACCCATCACCTCCACCAACCAAACAATTAACTACTCCTTAAATAACATCCACATAGACCCTTTGGATGCAATAGCGATCAAAGTTATGAGAACGAGGAATGGCATTCGGTCCTTTTCAGTTACTTTTCTGTACCAGCAAGCTCCTCAGTTGGCTTAATTCCCGGAGACTCACTTCTCTACTTATGACCAAGCTGTATCTCAACCAAACAGAAGAGTGCTGATGTATCGCAGGAATAGATACAAAATGTATCTTAACGGTACTCCGAGGGCGTGAGGCGTATTTTAAAATTTTGTCAACGACCATACCATGCTGAAAAAATCGGTTCTCGTTTAAACCAAGTTTTTCAAGTTTTCTTGGTAATTAAAATTAATAAAATATTGTCTCTAAAGACTAAAAAAAAAACGTTGTTTAAGCCGAAAGGCACAAATAATTATAAATTAGAATAGCTTAGAGTACTCGCATAGGGTCAGTAAGTTAGGATTAAATACATTAAGTTATTTAAGATATTTAAGCTAGTTTTAAGTATATTTTGTCTAGCAAGTAAGTTTCTTTCATTAAAATAAAAACAAAATTACATGAAAAAAAAAAAAAAAAAAAAAATCGGTTCTCGTCCGATCACCGAAATCAAGCAGCATCGGGCGCGGATAGTACTTGGATGGGGGACCGCTTGGGAACACCGCGTGTTGTTGACTATTTTTGGTTCCTGAATACTAGCCCCACAACCTCAACCCCCACAGCGCAATGGTGACAATGTGACAATTCTCGAAAGAATCTTTTTTCATTCTTATCAACAATTTTATTGCATGTCACATAAGTCAATTTTCTTGCAACACCAAAAGTTCTTCTGACTGGAAAGCGAGCCAATCCACCATCTCCGCCTGAGTAAGTGCTAACCTTGAGACTAGTTCTGACAGTTTTAATTCTTCGACGTTAGGCAATAAAATTGATAGACAGATAGATAGCAACTTAAGACAACCAAATATACATATTCTTGACTTATCTTGAAGACTAAATTATTACGATGGAAATCGGTTGTGCTAAAAATCTTTAATTTAAGTCTTTAATACCAAACGAAATATTTATAAGAGAGAAAATTGAGCTAAGGTCAATTCAAAACCCAAAATCAATGTTTTGACTTCAGACCATTTTGCCTAATGTCAACGAATTAGCAACAAGACGAGAAGGTTTACCCCTTCGATTGATGTACTCATCCTCATAGAGTTTTGGTTTCAGTATCCCTACAATCGATTGACAAATCTTTTGCTCCGTTACAATCGAGAACGGATAAGTGCAAAGCGCACAAGTGCAAAAGTCGCGTATTTTTACATTTCAATCCATTCCAGTTTAAGATTGTACACACATTCGAGCAAAAACACGTATTCTGACACGTATTGACACGTATTGTGACGTGTTTTTGCTCGAATTTGTTTTCAATTCATTCAACAAAATTTTTTTTTCATAAATGATTCACATTGCCACTCAATCATTGGCTTACCTAAGCCACACTTAGATATTGGCTGTGAAAACGAAATCTTCTTCGGTGAATCTTATGTTCGATAAAACACTTAGCTAAAACAACAGATAAGTTTGCACTGTGAAAACGAGCATTAGTGTTGTTCTCCGACTTTAATATGCAAAGTAACATATGTATGAGTTCAAAATTGTGCACCTTACTATGTAAGTAAGCACCTATAATTGAATTGTTCACTTACGGATAAGTGCACAAAAAGTTGAAGCCTAGACGTTGTGCACTTATCTTGGAAACATAATCCAATCAGTTGCATCTGCAACACATATAGCGTAGCTTAACTAACACCAAGTTCTTCACCGATACCTTTCTGAGGATCTAGGATCATTGAGATAGCGCAATCATATCTTCATTCCATGGGCAGTTGATAAGGCACCTCCACGACTTTCTTATTCGTACCTAAAAATCTTTTCGCGAGCAACATGTTCTTATATATAGCTTTATTTAATAGCTGAAATTGTACGTGTTCATCCAAGGACTTTGTGAATTTCATAGATTCAAGTTCAAAAAATGGAAGCTATTTACATCCATAAGAGTTGTGACAGCATCAAATTAATACCCTCAGTCATTGCTGCACGAATACTCCTCGTCCTGTTTGTTTGTTTTGTCAAAATAAAATTACCCCTAGGATAAAATCACATAGATCATTATTTAACGTTCGATTTGAAATAGAGAAATCCATGAAGTGTCAGTTGCAGACATTTGTTTTTTTGCTTGGTGTGAAAGGGCGTTCTTCTTATACTGCACTCGATGAACGTACGTACACATCAATGATTCATAACGACAGCCAAAGAATAACGGAAGAGAATGAAAATAAGATCATCTACGTACCAATAACGCCTTTTTTACAGAAATCCTTAACGCGTCAATTGGATTAGCCTCAAATTATATGCTTGATACGGGAATTAGATTATTATGATGTCAAAGATAAATGTGCTAGGATGAGTTGGGAAAGATGTTTTCAAAATAAATGATAAACCTGTATTCTCCTTTGTAAATGTTTGGAAATGCTTGAAACCTCCAAGCAGAAACTATGCCAGCAAATCTTTAGAGCATTTTAGAGAACTATTCCTCGGATTTAATTTTCCGTGTGCATGGAAATTAATACATACATCTTTGGTTCCCAGTGGTGTAGCGTGGGTTGAGGCCGCCCGACGCAGACACAATTTATGTCGCCCCTACTGATTTTTAAACACACAAGAAAAACCCTTTGTCTACGGTTGCAACCAGTTAAAATAAACTTGGTAAAATTCCTCTTCAAAATGTCAAATATTCTTTGTTCAACTTTCTAACAAGTGAGGCAAAAATAAAGCCGCAAATTTAAAATGTTCCACCATTGGTTACTTTCTGATTTTCCACACTGCAGAAGATTTAATTGGTCTTAGCCGCACGCGTTCGATCTCAAAGTCATCGTTATCCATGTGATCCTCATGCGGTACAACATCTGAATTGCTTTCAAAGATTTTGAGTCTGGTTAGGGTGAGAATGTCGAACTTTCTCGCCAAATTCCGTGGCTGTTGAAATCTTTTCCATATTTCAGTAATGATCATGTCTAGGAAGAAAATAATTTACGTCGCAGTTCATCTTCATTGCATAAAGCAGCATTTACATATATTTCCTTCATCAAAAATGTTTTTTTTTTATTTTATTTTCCAAGTTTTTATATTCGAAGTTATTGACATAAATTTGAGGTTGAGTCCTTCTGTTTGCAAGTATATTTGGTCATCATTAACATCGTACAGTACTGGTTTCTACAAGACAAACAACAAAGAAATGAAAACGAATGCAATCTTATTAGCAAAGCTCCTGAATCCGTCTGTGTGTTTAGGCTTTCACCGGTCTCGATCAGTTTTACCAAGGTATTAAAAATGCCCTCATTATGGTTGCAGATATTCTCGACTGCATCAACTCTTGCACTTTATCTTGTTTCTTGCAGACTCTTCAATGCCTAAATGAATGTATGTGTTGTGCTAAGGTATGGAAAAAGTGACAGAATTTGATCCAACAGCAGCATGTAAGCAAACCAAGTTCAGCTGGGTATAAATTCTTCTTGGGGCTTATGTTTTTCTGTCTTTGCTGCACTGCTGTATTTACATATTTTTCAATAGCTACGACAAACATTCACTTCGAACGTATTCAACGATCAAAAGTTTTGGATAATGAATACAAGCAGAAGTATTTCCTTCATATTTTGCCAGCTTAAGCCTATCCTTTCTTTATGAATACGGCTCATCCTTTAGAGCTACAGGCACTATTTAACAATTCTTGATCTCATGAACTTGCTTTAAATACTGCGACATCGAGCGTCGTTTTAGAAACTTAGTTTTCTGAATCAGGAAACTTTTTTTTATTGTATTACAGAAGAGGAGGTTTTTTTATACTGACATCAGAGTGGAACTAGTTCCATCTAACCTACTAGCTTACCTAACCTACTTTTCAAGCACTGCTGTTCCCTCGTCAAAATTGCAGTCACACACATTTGCCCGCAACGTTCGTGTGCAACATCACACGTGGGTAATGGGTATCAACCAGTAAATGAAAAATTCTGCTCAAATTAACACATTTGCGCAAAATAAAACACAAGGCCACTTTTCCGCTTTCAGATGGTCCGAATGCTCACCCGACGGGTGAATGCAACACTCGTTAATTTTTCTCATGTCTCTCATATCCGGTTGCAACGTTTCTCCGTCCATGACAATGGCTGCTGAAAGGGTGACATTGAAATGCCGCTTGCTTGAGTTTCTTTTTTTTTCTTGCAAGTTCCAGAATTGCATGCGGTTCAGTGGTCTTCTGCTTCTCGATTGTGCAAGATTTCAGCATGTGCTCTAGATTCTTTTTTGTAAGTTCTCTGCTTTTGGTCTTCGTCTCTAGGTAAGTAAGTTCAGATTGAACAGGTGAACCAGATTTACACGCTTACCCCTTACAGCGTCGCCACGACAAAAGATTCACCAAGCGGGATCAAGCAATTGTCCCTCGGGAACAAGAACAGGATAAAGAGCAAGCATCTCGAGATGTGGGACATAGTTCAAAGTATCATCGAACGGAAGGCAACACTTGATAGAATCGCTCAAGTTCACAACCATCGCACTTACGACATGCAACTCGGAAGCAATTCGAAAATGTTTCGAAAGCACGGCCCGTACCATCGCGCTAGCAGGCTGAACTCGTCCAACTTTAAGAGACAAAATTACAAAATGAACATCGACATGAGCACCATGCTGCTCAACGAGGCTAGGAAGCTGTCTGAACTGGAGAAAGTGTGTCAGGATATAGTCTAGTTCAAGTGGTGAAGCTCTCGCTGGGAGGATGTCTGAAATGTGAAATTGTTTACAAATAAAATGTTGTTATCGTTCTTAATTAGTAAATGTTCAATTGTGAATTTGGTTTGGATTTGGTTGCATTTTTGAACGAACGCCGGAATGTTAATCCCCATACCACAAGAGTTCGCTCATCTGAGCAGAGTTTTCATTTCGTTTTCAATTAGCTCACTAATGTGCGGGGGAAATTTAATGGGCTACGTCGCACAATGGTCTAAAGACGGGTTTACTATCTCAAAAGTATGTAACTTTTTTCTTTTTGGAGATGAAAGGGTAATACTTGATATACATGTTAGATTGTAAACGCGTTAGAGTATTTCTAAGCATGTTTGAGTACAAGTCGACTATCATCAGGTCTGCGAGTGTTTTTAGAGTTCAGTCATAGTAGTCGATGAAGTACTGTAGTCGAGGGAACCTAGAGACCAGATGCCAGAAGCATGCGCTGCAGCAGAAATGAACTATTACAGAATGCCCGATTATTAATTACCTTTCTCGCCCCTTAAAATTGTTGAAAACTGTTTTTTGTAACGTGTTCTTAAACCAAATTGACCAACCAGAGGACGGCATTAACGTTATTTCGTGACTAACCGTCAAAAATTCATGAATATCTGTCAAAAAGGCACTCAAATTCGTCGATTGACTAGGGAACAATCAGCTGTGAAGTCGGCTTTCTCTGTAATAATTCATTTCCGCGCTGTATTTTTGTTTTATCAATCTTATTTATCCACCATACATAATCTTGAATATAGCTTTGAAATAATGAAACTTTTTTTTGTGTATTTTCCCCTTATTTTATTTTATTTTTTTCGATGGATTGAATGAGTAAAGATGATCTATTTACTTATTTATCACGTGGGTAGTTGATCAAGGAACTAAGTCCACTTAGGGTCTTAGTTCCCAATCAGTTTCATAACTTTAGGAAAGTGAACTTAGTTCCAATGAAAGGTGGGAACGTACTCTTCTTTCTTATGAAAAGTGTAAACTAAGTGGGAACTAACTCCCAACAACAATAATTAAACAAATACCTCGAAACTGCAGTTAGTTATCAGACAATTTGAACATACATTTTTATTTAACACAATACTGCAACAATTTCCTTGCGCCTTATTTTACTTCTTCTTGATGAGGGTGGGAAAGTCAAACATTATTTTTATTAAAGCTTCCGTACTTTACAAAAATTTGCTTTCACAAAACCTCGAACCTACCCCAGATCCTATAGTGACCCAAGTAGGTGGACATTTTTTCTATGCATAGACTACCACATAGGAAGCTTTAATCTAAAGCAAGGAAGTCTGGTGTGGGGCCTGTCTGACAGTTGTTGACAGCGGATCGGAGCGGGTTAAACCCGTAGAAAAAATTGGTTGAAATCCTGTAAGCGAGAGAAGTGAGCCACCCAGAGATATCCAACTTCGGCCATTTTTACCCCTAGCCCACAACGAAGATGTAGTGGTAATCCCTTGTATTTCACTTATACTTTTACAACGCTCATCAATTCACCACAATATGGCGGCCGATTAGTGATTTTTGTGGGAAAAAGCGGCAGATTCATGAATTTAGTGTATGTTGTTCGGAGGGTGTTCAAAAGTTGACTAGTATTCTTAAGGGAATTTTCTTACATTGTTATATGGACTTTCGTGAATAACAATGTATTGCAATGTCCATTTAACTGGAACTATTTGACCTAAAATTAATTTTTAAGTGTATATATAGCCTATTCATAAACCATACCTGACAAATTAACTCAACAAATGAAGCCCGCTTTATACGCTTAAATCATGAATTTTGAAAAACTCATGAATTCAATTTAAACAATTTGATAAGAACAATGGCAATATATTGCAACTTTTACTAATGCTTAAAAAATGGTTGTCAAAACACCTTACTTGTGATTCACGCTTCAATAAAATTTTTATTATTGGTTAAATGAACGTGTGAATGTATTATTAATTTTTATTCATATGAAAAAATGCACACTATGTTGTGCATTCATTGATTATGTCCAAGTATTTCAGATTGTAAATTGCTCAAAGTTTTAATGAATCGACTTCATGAACATAAGCTTTGTTCGTTCGTTTACCCCTCCATACTGTGTTGAAAATTGAACACCGAAATTTGAAAAAACGTTCAAATAACGAGCGAATTTTCAAATGAGAACTTTAATTCACCCCAATACTAAGGTGGGGAAGGGTATCAGCTGTTCCACAGCTGTTCTTAAGAGCTCACACGTATTCACAGACAGGGGACAAAAAGCGTATAAAAAACCCTGTCAGATGAAATCAAGGGGCAAGGGAGGTAGAAGTTGGATATCTCTATTATAGGTTATCTCTGCTCTGGAGCCACCCACCTCATTCTTTAAATATGCCAGACTTTCTTTCACGGGGCTTGAAGGATTTTTAATTTTTTGAATGTCCTATTCGTGATTTACAGTAGTAACCGATTTGGGTTTAAGCTTCCTATGTGGTAGACTATGAAAAAAAAATTTCGAGAAAATCATAGGTGATAACTTTTTTTATGTGCCATTCAGTTTTGGAATTTGATTCCCACCTTGCAGACCCACTTTCCACCTCAGTGGACTTAGTTCCCGGGGACTTAGTTCCCGGCACCGATTAATTGGTTTGTACGAGTAATTCATTAAAATCAATTTTCTGACCCATTGCACATTGGCGAGTGATTTTACTGATTTCCTTATAAATAATTACATAATTATAATCGAGACTAAATTATGTTATTTTAACTGTCGATTTTCATCGAAATAAATCGGGGAACCCTACTTTCATAAAAAGCATTTATTAGATGGCGTTGTGCATTTATTAAACGTTCCACTGTGCGTCGTCAGCGTAGGCGATTGCCTTGGTTCCTAAATATTTCTGCTCTTGCAAGACTTCGTTAATAACTACAACAGAAGGGGTAATATAGTTTGCTTTTCTTCCCGTTTCTATTGATCTCTAAATTTCACGGGTTGTCAGGAGCAAGAACAATAGATGGCTGTGGTATGTAGCAGCTTAGGTTCGCAATAAATCACAATCATGAAAGGAATATTTCGCGGTCAGATGAAAGTATTCCTTACGGACAAATACTTGACTTATACTATTTGTAAGTTAGTAGTTGGGTTGATGTGACTAATGGATTGTCCTGCCACTCGGCTCACTTGGGCTTGATACTTATCGCACTTAAATCACTTAAGTCGTTGAAAGCATGAGATGATCATCAGAGGTGGCCAGTAGAATGTACGTTTGCTTTACACTTCTTTTTCCATGTAGCTTTATAGGAGTGGTTGACAATGACATCTAGCCTCCTGGCGTGAGGTCAAGAGGCAGTGGCCTTTAATAACCCCAACCAGATGTTAAGCGGATCAGGATGGAGTTTGGGCAAGATTGGGCAAGCGATTTGGAAGTTTGACTGGGAATCGTGCTAGTTAGGTCAGTCACTGTCCTTCGAGTTTGCACCTGGCGAGGGGTGTCCTATTGGATTTAGTTCGCTGGAGACCGAATTGTTGCGTGCCTTCATGTGCTGCACCGAATTCTGGAATGTCTTTATGGGCAGTATGGTCTTCTTGGCGACCAGCGCCCGCAAGTTTTGGTAGCATATGATTTTTGGTATTTCTCTCTCTCACTCTCTATCTCACACACGCGTTATCTCTTACTTGACTCTACCAGGGGAAGCAATGCCACATCTTCGTGAAAGGTGCTCCAATGAGAAGGATGGGGTGATCGATGAACTTAATCATCCCCAGTGTTTCAAATGGACCGTGCCTATTGGATATCTCGCTGCCGGGGGTAATACTGGCTGTGTTTAACGAAGTCTCTCATAGGGCCACCTAGGGATCTTGAATAATGGTCTTACCCCGCTAATGCGAGCGTCAGGTGTGACTGACTATAATTTCCTCTGTTACTCATGGGAACAAAATTTAATTCTATAAGAAAACAAGCATAAAAGCTAGCTGAGAACACTTCAAGGGGTAACCTCAGATGTTGCAGTGAGCCAGCAAGGGCTCAGTAAAAAAAACTGCCTAGTTGTGACGGAATGACGGTGCAAGTCAGCACCTGCCGGAAAGCTGCAAGAACTCCAAGGCCACCAACAGGCAAGTGCACAAAAACTACCGAGAGGGCACGTGGGAGCAAAGTTTCGGCCTCCCATCGTCTAGCTACGACAATAGAGGAAAGTAGGAAAGCGGAGGTGGCTAGGCCCACGTCGCTCTTCAGCTTGTGGTTGGATCTTCTTCTCCAAATACCATAAATGTAAACAGGACCAAAGATTGAACGCAGAACTTTTCTCGAAGGGCGATTGTCCATGTTTCCGCGCCATGAAGCAAGCAAATGTCAGCTTGGGCCTTCGAGAGACGGTTCTATTCCTCAATGAGAGAGAGGAAAAGATTTCTTGAGACCAAAGAAGCAGCGGTTAGTCTGAGTTGAATCTCGGTACTGTTGGCGTTCGTATTGTTTACCGTGGAGCCTAGGTAAACGAAGTCCTTCACTATCTCGAAGTTATAGCTGCTTTCGGTGAGTCGTCGAAATTTTATTTTCTTCAGGACCTCGTACATTTTGTTTTGCCCACATTCACCGTCAGATCCAATTTAACCGCTTCCGTCTCAATGCCAGCAAACGCCTCATTGACTGCTCGCAGTAATCTACCAACCACGTCCATGTCGTTCGTGTGCTAGATATTGTACGGACTTTTAGAAGATTGTGCCTCTTGCGTAAGGGAGTTAATTCACCGCGACCATCTCAAGAATGATGTTGAGCAAGTCACATGACCGAGTGTCGTCTTGTTGACATTGAAGGTCTCGGTGAGTTCGTTACCGACCTCTGGGCTGACACTGTACTGTCATGTACCTATGTCTGCCCTTATCTCTCGATGTAGTAATACACAAATCGGGGCAGGCACGGACCTTACTGACGAGGGTTTTTGCTTCAAAAGAAAGTAATAGAAAACACACCCAACGTGATTTGCATATCAAAATTTATTAACATAATGTATGCTGCATGCATATATACATCGAGTCAGAGTCCTTAAGTTCTGAGTCCTTAAACAGTACACACTAGGTCCTACAATATACGCATATTATAAATAGTTCATACAATACCTAACAGAAGAGACTTAAGACTAAAAGCAATTAGGCGGGCTACACACAGTCACACAGAATAGGGGAACAGGGGACAGCTGCAGCGCAATGTAACTCTTGGAGAATACCCTTCTGCATAAAACTATATTGACAAAACATCAGGTACATAGTATAAGAGCTTGGAAATACACACTCGGTCTTAGGCTAGGTTAGGCGGTAGATCTAGGGCAAGATTAACTTAGACGTCTAAAATGTACACTTCGAGACTATTCTACACTAGGGTCGACAACTCGTGCTGTGATGTGCTCGTGACGTTGCTCATGTCGAGAGTCTGCGGCAGACCGGGGCTAACGGATCCGCTAGCTTCTCGTCCGCCGGTAGGAACGCATCCGTTCGAGGGCACCTTCGGCGTGGGCGGCGTTGCGGTTGACGGGCGTATGGAATATCCAGCCGCGCACGAATGATTGAAGCTACCGTGCGAATGATTCGGCGAGAGTGGCGTCACCGAGGTGGGATGTATCGTGGCATTCGAGTGGCTCGTCGAATTCAGATTTATGTGGTTTGACGTCGACGACTGATTCAGGAATTGCACGGGCGGCGTGATGGCACTCAGCGCGGACATGTTCAGCGAGTGGTTGCGCACGCAAATCGTCTTCTCCTTCTGCCACACGAAGACATTGTGCACCATTGCCCCGCCACAGAAGACGATTCCGATTCCAATCAAGACGCTCGTGATGATGGCTGGGGTCGAGTGAAACTGCGTGAATGTGTAGAGGATGATCCCTGCAAAGCGGATGCGTGTGAGAGGGAGCAGAACGAGTGGCGAAATTCGATACGCTTACCTGTGAGGAATATCGGAATGGAAATGAAGAAACCGCCAACAGCACAGACGCGGCTCACACTGGACTTTTGCAAGTACTTATTGCTCCTGTAACAAAATCTGAGTTTTAAATAGTTCCGCTTCTGCACTCGCACTTGGGAGCACATGCAAATATTTACCGGCCACTTGCTGCTGATCCCCTGATCAGCTTCACGGCGAACAGGAACTGAATGGCACAAACTAGCAGGCAGCACAAATTGAGGGACAATGACAGCGCGCACAGGGCGAGGGTGACATCGTACACAATGATGTAGTCCTCCGACGTGGCTGGTCCTGGTGGCTGCAGAGGAAGCTCCCGCCCCCCGGGCGATATTTTCAGCAAGAAAATAAGCGAGAGCAACGCCAGCAGAAGAGAAACTGAAAGGAAACCAAATCGAGATCAGTCGCATTCAAGACGCGTGTCCATGGACCTACCTAGACACAGAAGACCCAAGCTGGTGAGTGCTTCCCGCACACCGGGTCCCTGCTTGGAGTGGTAGCTTAGGTTGAAGTTGTTGCAGCTGCTGTAGGGGTTGTTGCAGCCGTTTCCGGGCAGCAGATTGAGATTGTTGCTGATGCTCGTTGGTGTCGTCGGGGCTATGTTCAGCAAGTTTGTTAACCTCGGTCCTCCGTTGGCGATGCCTTTCGGTGGTAAGGACGACGAGGACAGCGTGGATATGTTCAACGGCTGCGGAGGCCTGGTGTGCAGGCCCCTGGTGTGTGGACGAGGTTGCCCTGGTGGTTGTATAGGCGGCATATGTTTCAACATTTGTTTGATTATTCGATTACTTTTCGCGGCTTGTTTCGTTCTCTCCTTATAATCATTTTAATCGAAATACGCTTGATGTACGTCAGTTTTTCAGTCATTTTTGTTTCGGAAATATACGCTCTAAGTGTTCATGGCGTCTGTGGATGAAAAATAAAAGGCAACGGGTTAAAGTTTTTTTTTGGAAAGCAACTTTGAAGAGGGCAAGATGGCTGCGGTGTGTGTGTGAGAAAAGTGAATCTGTCGGAACTGTATGCCGCTTCAATCATGTCAAGGAAGGCGATAAAATAGCAATCAAATAGAAGACACCCTGTTTTTATGCTGCCCCGTGGACGTCGCCATAAAGTTGGTGAGCTTGTGACCTTTCATCGGAATTTCAAAATCCAACGCGCTTGCCACAATTAATGGACTGATTGCGGGAGCCACTGTTCAAAGGAGTGGCTCATTTTAATGTTTTTTGCATTGGATTGGAACAATTCAATACGATTGCTGGATGAGTGTTTCAGTTTTTGTTGGAGCTGTAATTTTGTGACTTCTGTCCTTTTCCTGACCTCGCTGCGAACGAAAATAAATGAAAACATTTCTTTGCTGCCAGAAATCAACACCTAATTTCATGCCAACCCATCCGACGGACACAACACACGCGGCACCATGGATACCACAAAACCCGATTGATTATTATTATCGTTTGCTTTATTTCATTCTTCTAGTTTTTCTTCGAACTTCTGCACTTTATTTCAACCGCATTGGTTTGAGGGAATTGGAATCTATCTTCTTCCCCTGCCAACTGTTGTCTGGTTAGAATATGATCTATTATTTACAGCTATGCACGAGCAGCAGCAAACTTCTCGGGAAAAAATTGGAAGAAATTCACGCCGCGGTTGGAGATGATGAGCGCCGGTGGTTTTACAAGTGCAAGGTTATTACATGGGAGACCGCAGAATGGGGTGAGCAAGTGGAGAAAAGCGGAGAAAGACAGTACAAACTCGAAAGACACATACTTATGTTCATGGAGTTACATTTAATTCTCATCAAGAGCTGGTGTCTGTTCTTCTTCCACAGAGAGGGTAGAAAAAAGAGGATGGAACTGTTCACGAGCAACGATACTTTTTCGTGCAGCATGTGCTCATCGGTTTCTTGAAGGACGGAATCATGTATTCATCTTTAGTCGCGACGTGCAATTATGCCAATTTAACCTTGTGTCCGAACTGAAGTAACGCGATTCAAGTGGTTTTTTCTTCTCCTAGTGGAGCTACGCTTGTCCGTAGTGGAACTGGACCTAAATCAACAAGCCTCTTCAGTCAGTGTTATCTTTGGCTGGCTGCGGCGTTTGTAGAAGTTGTTAAGACGAGGAGGCGGAGGAGACGTCCCATCTATTAACTCAGTATTTGCACTGAGGCACTTGCAACAGGCGCCAAAGATTCCAAAGAACTACTAACAAATAGCTGGAGCAATATCATAGAAAGGAGCGGCCGTAATTGGCAAAGAAACATGAAAATAACAGGAGACTGAACTCAGAACCAGATCTCAAGGAGCTCAGGCATGAGGTCGTGGTTGGAGCTTAGTTCCGGACCCTGGACCATCCTTGACAAAGTCGGATGCATACCAGGAAACACCATGAATGACAGTTGAATATTTATATGCAGTGGACACTCCCTAAGTCGAACTCTCCCTAAGTCGGACTCTGCCTAAGTCGAAACTCTCTCCAACTCGAACTTATTCGCCATATTTTTCATACAAAAACCTGTCTATAAGTCAAACTCTCTCTAACTCGAACAAATTATTATATCCCGTGACAATTCGACTTAGGGAGAGTCCACTGTACTTTGAATAGACACACGGCCCTTCGCCCATCTTCGATATAATTGGAGCACCCTTGGACCCGAAGAAAATTGGTCCGATAAGGTGGTGGTCTCATTATAGAGGTTGCTTTTAATTAGGCCGGTCCACTTACAAAGGTGTTCCAGTGCATCTGCCTGTACATTTTCAGAAAATATAAACAATTCGGAAACCAGCTATTAGAAAACATTTTCGTCTATAGTGAGAAGCTCTTCTGGCATCGCAGGTTCGTGTATTATCTCCTCAGCAACCACCTTGTTGTTCTCTTCCTCGAAAAGCCCACATTTTTTAAAACAATTTGGAATGTGAATTGGAGTTACATTTTCCCATGTTTGTCTAACACATTAGTTTTAGCTGTTAACTCCGTTATGTTATTAACTTTGGCTATGCATTAAATCAAGCGTTACATAACTTATGTATTCCTTGAGAAAAAAAAGTTTAAATTGCAGCAGCATATTGCTACTTCACTTCACAGAAGGTCAAAAGCATCCACACTTCTATCAGCACTTCTGATAAAAAATCCCCAAATAAAGCGAGATTTTATGTATATAAAATCGAATTTTGAGAGAGTTGCTGAAATAATAACTTCCTTGGAAGCGAAGGGTCTACCATTAGCAACGTCAATGAATTTATTCAAGGAAGGTGAAAATATAGTTCAGAACGTAACGTTTGATTTTGGAATTGGCTTAAAAAAGAAATATCTTAATCCTTCAAAAATATAACAAAATGATGTGCCTCATTGGTTCTCACGCAATTCCACTGACTCTCGCAGGCAGCACCTGCTGTTTGCTCAACAAACATCAAGTGTGCAAGTAAGCACGCTCTCAAGCGGGCTTCCATCTCCAGCTTCATCCACTGGGACAGATAAAGCTGGAGCATCGAGATGAGAGTCAGTAGAAGAATTATCGTGAACGACCCAACTCCATTGAATGGAAAAAGAAATAAATTACTAGGAGATAATTATCTACCAAAAAATCGTTTTGTGTAAAAAACTTTAACTGAATAAACCTTCCTCTTATTTGTTGAAAAAATAACACTATTAGTTTTATTACTTATCTGTATTCAAATATGCAAAATCCGAGGTACATACATAAGGCATTTTCTATAATTGGACTTTTTATTATGCCTTGATCAAGAAGCTGCGAAGTTCAACACCTAAACTCATGCCAATTTATAGAGTATAGAGGGAGCACAGGAGAGGAGGTACCTGTGCACATTGGTCTTAAATATCTGCGGGCTGTAGTCTGCGGGAAATATTAGGTTGGGAAGAGCATTCCATATTCGTGCAGTGCGGCTGAAGAACGAGTCTCTGAATTTAACTGTGCGTCCGAAAGTAGGCTTAAGGGTATACTGATGGACATTCCTGGCGAGACGAGTATTGCGGGTGAATTCATGGAGAGGAGGAATGCAGTTGGCTAGCTCACTTGAGCATCGTTTGTTGAAATAACGATAAAACACGGACAAAGAAGAGACTGTACGTCGATGTTCGAGCGAGTCTAATGACTCTGCGATATTGTTGTCTCCTATAAGTTTTATCGCTCGCTTTTGGATTCTATCAAGTAGGTGCAGTGTGGTCTTGGGGGCACCAGACCAGATATGAGCGTTATACTCAAGCTTGGGGCGGATGTACGCCTTATAAATTAAAGCCAAATGGGAAGGGGTGAAGTATTTCTTGCATCGATTAAGAAAACCTAAACATTTCGCTGCATTTTTGGCGACCTTAAATATGTGAATATGCTTGAGTGACAGCAGACAGCATTGAGTTTTTGAAGCATTGAATTTCACTCTATTGTTTTTCCCCAGTTAATTATGCTGTCAAGATCGGAATTCAATGTGCTTAACATACGCTGCCGTTCCAATTCTACGGCCGAAGGGCGGGGTCGGTGGTCTTGGAACGAATATGAAAAGCTAAGGGTGCTGTTATCAGCATGACTCAAACCTCTTCCGGTTATATTTACCTAAGAGTTTCTTGGCCTGCTTCATCTGCCTTCTTTTTAGTTCCCTGAACTCTTCACTGAGGACATGATCTCCAACAGCGCAGAATGGTTTGGTGCCTATAAAAGGATCCGATGCTCCTTTTCTAGCGAACGAGTCGGCCATTTCGTTGCCTTCTATCCCTATATGTTCAGGTATCCAGCAGAGTTTTACTCTGTTACTCCTGCTCAGATTCTTAAGCTTCTGTAGACATTCCTACACAAGCTTGGATTTGATTATATAGAAGTCTAGTACCAGGATAGCGGCACGACTGTCTGACATTATTGCTATGTCGCAGTTGGTATAGTTCCTGTCAAGATTGATTTGAGCGCAACTGTCTATGGCATAGAATTCTGCTTGAAATATACTGGTCAGTTTGCCCATGGGTACTTCGTCCGGGTCCAAATACTCCAGCCCTTGTTCCTTCATCTGTTCTTGATTGATCTGTATACCATTTTACCGAGTCTGTGGACTATAGATTAATTGCTCCAGCCCTTTTTGGTGTTTAACTTAATGGTAAACTCCTTTTGGAAGTTAATTTTCGAAAAACGCCATCCTTCGGAATGGCCAGGAGTGGTTGCTTTTGACTTGTGCATCGAATTGTCTCAATGTAATGCACCTGTATTTTCATAACCCTTCTTTTGCCATCCTCATGATTGTTTTGTTTGTACATTCTGCAACCACAAGATGCAAAGGAGTCAACTCCAGTAGCACCTCCATGGTAGCAGTTGGGTAGGTACTGATAGCCCCTGAAATACAGTGGGATGCTAACCTTTGAACTTTGTTCAGTACTTCTTTTGTACTAATCTGGTTGGCTGTTTTGGACCATGCTATTGCACTGTATATAATGATATACGCTAACAGTGTACATCCATCTTAGGATACTTGGATTACATCCACAGGATTTGCCCGCCAAGATCCGACAAATCATTAGAGCACGCGTAGCATTCCTGGTTACCATTTCCGTGTGTTTTTTCCAGATGAGTTTGCTGTCCAAGATTACTCCTAAGTAGTTAACTTCGTTTACTGGAGCCAGTGTTGTAACCGACAGACTAGTGAAACTTACTATGGTAGTTTTTGCCGGATTTAGGTTCAACCCAGCCGACAAGCACCAATCCTTAGTTGGTGTTAGTACCCATTTGATGATGGCTCCTCCATTTTGTCCCTGGCTATGATGACGATGTCAATTTCGGCAAAACATACACATGATTTAATACTTTTTTCCCGAGACAAAAATTGTTTCATTGCTGCGATTAAATTTCTTTGCAAGATCTCTTTGAGACAAATGTTGATTTTCTAAAGTGTTTCAAAGAAAATAGAAAATAACGTCCACCTTTCATTCAGCAGAGCTTGAACTGGAAATCAAGCTCCCTAAATGTTCGTTTACTCATTTGATTTCTACTTTTTTCAAACTAAATCAATCTTAACAAATGTATTGCACTGAATAAAGAACCACTGTCTACAAAGACCTAAACACTTCAAATTGAGCAATCCCCAAGTAAAACACAAGTATCTGGCTGTTTAATGTTGGCGGTACCAACTATTCGAAAAAAAAACGAAATGAGATGCATACCCTTGGTCCAATTAGACAGGTAAATGCACTAAGCAACGCATGTTACACAAGTGGTCCATGGTCCGATTAGCAGGTGTCCCGATTATAGAGGGAAATTTGTATAGAAAATAACATGCGGTCCAAATAAGAGATGATGCGATTATAGAGCGTCCCGATTGACAGGTTTCACTGTATTTGTGAAAATTCACAGAAGACAGGCGCCTGCTTAGTATGATTTGGGTCCCCTCAGTTGAGAAATCCTTCTCTAAGAAGAAATTAGCGATCATGCGGTCGATGCTTTCGAAAGAAAGATTAGAAACTACAACAATTTATATTCACTTCATCGTAACTAGTTTTATTTATAATTTAACAACACAATACAGATTTGTTTACTCCTCCAACGCCACCAAACCTTCCGTCTAGTCGTTTGAATCATACAAGATAAGGAAAGTTATCTCCTGCGAGAGGTAACTCTTGCCTGAAGCCGTCTTCTGCGAGAGGCAGTTCCCTCCTGACGCGGATTGGCCTATTTGGGCGACTGGTAGGTCTGGTACGGTACACAGCGTCTCTGACTCTAAACTCTTCTCTCCTGGCATACGCAAGACTGCTGAAAACAGCAAAGACGACGAAAATAATGATTGAAAGCTTCATCTTTCTGCGGCTTAACTCGGCTCGAACACTGATCACTGGCGATGACAAACTGATTTGACTGCTCTTGACTTCGATGCGTTATATATACATTGTGCGCCTCGCATTTCATCTTGAACAACACAAAACCGACTCAGCTGCTGGCCGGTGCCTTATCTGTTCGGTTCGTACATCGATTTTTGAATGTACTTCAAATTTCGTGGCATTCCCCGTACTGAAGGTTATCGCTTGAATGTTGGATCTGTGTGATTCACACGCAACAAAAACCACCCGATGTAAAAATGATTTTTGATGATTCTTTGTTGATTTATAGCATTTTTTTTTTATTTTCAGTTTGACATTCCGTTAAGTCCCACAAAACATCGATCGGGAAATTGTGGATTGCCCTTTTGTCATAGATCACGATCTTGAAGATGCATATACACTGTAATTTCGATTATTGCAACTAATAAATACATGACCTGTTGCAATAATCGAACAGATATTTTAAACACTCTATAAAAGCTTAATAATAATAATACGGGTGGCGCTACAGCCCGTAGAGGGCCAGGGCCTAGCTTCGCAGCAACCCCTCGTGTTGTGCGTGCTATTGTTCTCTCACGAGTGGAAGGGACCTACAGTTTTATGCGGACTCCGAACGGCAAAGTTTGAGAAGGTTTTTTTTTTTTTTTTTACAAATCCTATAAGATCCGATATATCCACATTTGCTAGGTCCACGGTCGCTGCGTAGAATCTTTGGCCCAGCGAAGCTATACGCCGGTTCTAGGAGCTGCACAGTGGCAAAGCAGGTGCTGGATCGTTTCGCTCCCTTCCTCGTCACCGCAGCTCCGGCAGAGATCGCTGGATTCCACATTTCATCTTCGGAGCATTGTTCCGATGGCGAAGTGTCCTGTGATCACACCGACACATACAGGGATCGAGTTTCGGTCCAACGCCAGAAGCTTCTTTGTTTTGCCGGTATTAACTTCGGGCCACGTTGATTTTGCATCCGGTGGCAGCCATTTCTTGCAAGCAGGGACGAGTTAGCTTCTTTTCGTATTATATTGCTTATGGTTCGGTTTAATTCACTGATCGGTGGTCGCAATGATGTGCCCGCTTCGCTGATGACAATTTCAGACGCTCAATGGGCCCTAAGGCGTCCGAGTAGAAGTGATGTTTTATCATCACACTCCCCTTCCATAGCATAACCTAACCTAACCTAAAATGGCGCTACCCAGTGGAGAAGAAGATCAACCAGCAGGCAGCTATTCAAAGATCGAGCTAGTTGGAGAGGTTGAGGCTGGTTGAGGCCCAGGTTCACCCTATAGCGCCACACAAAAAAGAAGTAAAACAAGACCCCGCTCCTATTTCGATTCCGAGACGTTATTGCTCTCAATTCATGTACGAATCTTCGAACATCAACAGTTCTTTGAGCTGACAGCACATTAGAGACGTAAAATATCTATTCCTGGCAAAAGTGTTCAAAAACGTCAATACCACGTGCATTCTGCTGCAAACAATTCTACACTCGATTTCGACTGGCTTCATTAAACTGCCCATAACCGAGTTTAGGCCCGTGAAAGAACAAAAGTTCTTCGTTTAATTTCCACGCATGTGTCTTTTGACTTGAAAGTCATGTATATAGCCTATCCATTGCGATTATCTAAACAATCCTCGCTGTACTCTAGAGAATATACAAATACAGTGTCTGTTTCATGTTCCAGGCAGTCATTGTGAGGCGGTCATTTGTCTGATTATAATTGGCAGGCGGTAGAGACCATCTAACGCCGCGGAAACGTGTTCAATTTATCAAATCAGTTTATTTAAATAATTGTTCGATTGTGAATACGTGCAGAAAATTGCGGTATTTGTTTGGTGTTAATCATGTGTCAAACACGTAAACGTGGAATGAATAATGTTGCCTACTGTGGGAGATGAGGCAAAGTCTGGGCGACACGGCGTTGGAGTGCGGCAGAAAGGTTGTGTTTATCCGGCTGCGGGGAATGTTTACTTTGTGTCTGTTGAACATTCTGAAAGAAGTGATTTCAGGTGTATTTCATACAAAATTCAATTGACTATTTTTGAAGAGTTAGAGATGAAGTCCGTGTTGCCTAGTTGTGAGTATTTTTGAAGAGACGAAGTTGGGTTTCCTAATTGTTCACAAAATCACAAGGACTAACTAGCAAAATCAGAACTGAAGTATTTCAGAGATGGCCGGCTTCTGCCTTTCTTGCCCCTAAACATTTTTGACAACTGTTTCTTATAACGTTTTCATAAACCAAATTGACCAATCAGAGGACGGCAGTTACGTTACTTCCTGAATAACCGTCAAAATCTGTCCAAAAAGCACTCAAATTCGTCGATGGACTAGGAGGCAATCAGCTGCGAAGTCGGCCATCTCTGTGATACTTCATTTCTGAGCAAAATTGCCTTGTATTAAGAACTTCAGCGGACTCTCCGTCTAAGTCGAATTTTCACGGGGTACCATGATTTGTTCCAGTTAGAGAGGCCAGCTGGCTCCAGTTGCTCCAGTTGGTTGAGGTCCTTCTCCACCTGGTTGTGCCATCGGTTCCGTGGACGTCCTCTATTGCGTTGCCCACTGGTTTGAAGTCAGTCAGACTCTTCCAGCTGGAGCAGTGTTGTCGATGCGCGCTCTACATGCCTCAGCCATATTAGGCGTTGAATCCGTAGACGCCTGGCTAGGCTCATGTCGCTGTATAGCCCGTGCAGTTCATGGTTAAATCTTCCTCTCCAAGAACCATCAAGGCAAACGGGACCTAAGATTGAAGGCAGCTGCCTATGGTGACGTTCTGGCCGAGTCGTCGATGTTGGGCGTCCTTTCACGATGACAACGTATACTTAGTTTTGCCCTCGTTCACTGCTAAACCCATTTTGACCGCTTCCGTTTCAATGCCAACAAAAGCCTCATTGACAGCTCGCTGTGTTCTACTCATTACTCACTGTCGTCCGCGTGTACCAGGGCAATCGTATGGACTTTTGGATGATCGTGCCTCTTGTGTTGACGAGTGAGTTTTGCACGACCTTCTCAAGAGTAGTTCGGAGAGACTGAATTCTCGTCGATAATCGTCCATTGTGTCTAGTGAATCATTCTGCCTGACAGCGGTTTTAGGGTCATCCTCGCCATTTAACACTGTACAGAAGTGATTTTTCCAGATTCTCAGTATCGACTGCGACTCCTCTACGAGTTGTCCCTCTTCGTCCCGACAGGCTTCTGTCCGAAATTTATACCAATTGGTTAGTTGATTTAATAGTTGGTAGAACTTTCGGTCATCATTTCTGCCGCAACACCTCTCCATTTCCTCGATCACCTTTTTCCGGTGGTCTTTTTAAACCCGGCACATCAAAGGCAGCTTCTCTGATAGCGTTTTGACAACGGTTAGATTGTTCGTTGATTGTTTCGCGCGGCTGGGTTGGACTCGCTGAGAGCTTCAGGGAGAATCGATCGGCAAAGTTCCTAGCGGTCAGTTGCGATTGTCTTGATCTTGATCTTGCTCAACTCCGATGTTGGTTCCTCGGAATGTTCGGACATTGAGAATATTGACGGCGATCGCAACATGATCAATCTGGTTGACAGTTGATTGCACAGAAGATCGCCAGGTCCCTTTGTGGACGTTGAGGTGAGGGAACCGCGTAGAGAGGGTGCTCTACATGGGCTAGCCAAAGAGATACCATCTATAGAGATTATCAAATTTCCTAAGGGAACTCCAATGTCCATGGGATGGGATTGGTTTAGTCACTCCCCGTTTTCTTCAATTCAATTCAAAGGTCAACAAGTATCCGGGTAACAAACCCGAAAAGTGACAGCACAATTGACTCCAGTGGAGGACACTTTTGACACTAGACACGCTAGTCACCCTACCTTAAGCATCGCGTCAAGAGTGTGGTGTCCAAAGCTATTCACCGCAGCTTTATTTGGACCAGATTCTTGGCGCGTGCTATATTAACCTCAAAAGCCCTACGAACGGAATGATGAGTCGAACGGGTGTACAGGTCGACGGACCCTACCTGATTCTGAATCAGTTATTTTATTGAGTTCTCTTCGAATAGGGCTCGTGACCTACAAACAGTCCAAATTTATTTTTATGGCCTTTCGCAAGGTATTCAGGTTTTTTTTTTGTTTTTTTTTTTCACCAAAGAAGCTATCAAACCACGGAACGTACCCAGGTACTCGCCGGGTCATTTCAAAACACATTGTTGTACAAAATGCGGTCAAGCCCTCGGCCTAGAAGATGCAGGCGAATGATGGAAGTGAAACAGTGATAATCAATGAGCCAATTTACTTTCCGCTTTCAACGTCGGCAAAGAATGCAGAAACGAGGCTGTAAAAACGTGGAATTGTTCGAGGGTTTGTTAATTTTATGCAGATTAAAGCACGAGATTCTTTTGAGATGGTCTTCGTGGGCAGAGGGAGCATTTGTGAACAACGAGATCGGTAGATTCACTCCGTATAGAGGTTGAGAGAACACGTCGCCTACATTTTTATTGATCGTGGAAGCGATGCCCTTTCTGAGTCGCCGGGTGCTACTCGTTTGTGAATGGCAATAAACCCGTACAGGGCGCTGAATATGTGTGCAGACAGTCAGAAGCCGGCCGATGACCGTGTACGGAGTGCAAAATATCAGGAATTCTGGTTTATTTGGACCTTAAATGTGTTCGCTGTCAATTTTTAATAGGGTTTGAGTACAATTGGGTTACGATGGTTATGTTTTATTCATAGAGCTAGTAAATTTTGAGCTCCTCAGGTTGTTTGTCAGTCAGAATTGATGTGATTGCGTGGGCTACGTTGACTTCTTCCATCTAAGTAGGAGTATTGCTTTTTGAACAGAATCATGACATAAACAAGAACAACAAAGGGTAAAGGCTTCCACTTCGCAACTCTGGAACTGGAGATGAACCGATCAAACTCCAAGGTTGGTATGTTTCATCGCTCGCATGAAATGCCCGATAAGCCTATCACGTATCAAATAAGCAGTTGCGTCCTTTGACAGTTTCAAGTCGGTAAGAGAGACTACTCACTCGTCAAGAACTTCAGACCAATCAGTCTAACCTCGTTCCTTCTGAAAATCATGGCAAGGCTGGTGTGCGCAATACTGCCTTGGAAATAAAACATCTGTCTCAGATGCGACGTGCTTATCAGCGCGGAAAATCCCGTGAAACTGCACTTCATTTCGGACAGTATTATGGGTACAGAGAGTCTCCTACGCAGATGGTGCCAGATTCGAATCCCCCAGTGCTGGGCACAGGAGTCTTGCTGGGCTCCAATTTCCAAACTGAGCCATATAGTTGTTGCTCTATCTAGGGCTTCGTCTTCATTAAGGGGACAGGGATTACCGAGGTTCTCCCAGTTGAGTTCCATTTTTCGCGTGGCTGTCCACTTGTTCTTTGTCTTGGATTACAGTGCCTGTGCTGACAGGCAAAGTTGTTGATGCCAGTGTGCCCTGATAACCAGCATAGGGTCACAATGTACGCCAAGGATAGTTCACTGACGCTTTGTCTGCATACCTTGACCAGTTTCGACGTCATGAAGTCCGATGCTATGGCTTTTATTGTCGCTTGGATGTCGGAAAAAAATGGATATCGATTTGGTGGTTCTCCCATGGCTCTAGCATGACTTTTAAAATAATCCTAGATACACGAACTTCTACTAGTCTGTGCATGTGCTCGCATATGTCAAGAACATGTCAAGGATTTGTGTTCTCCCAGTCACTTCAGCTTGAAAGACGCCGCATTCGTCTCTTAGTGCCAGGGACTTCTCAAATAGGTCATAGAAAATCGCTCAGTGTTGAGAGAGAATTTCCCTTCTGCTGCTTCACATCCCTGTTACATGAAGGTCTTCTCCAGGTGACAGGTAGTCTGTTGTTGTACCGAAGAGTAAGAAGGCAATACTATACCTATAAACTCGAACCTGCCTATAGCTTCTCTCTTTTCGTACAACTTTAACTGTATCCTGGTCACGGCACCCAACATTCTTAATCAAAGCTGCCTAGAATAATGCATAAAGTCAGCCTACTTGACGTGATTTTATGTAGGCAGAGCTCAGACTAAGACTAGTCACACAATCCGCAAATAAATGAAGTGATTTGAAATAAACGCGCGAATAAATTAAGTTTAGTTCTCTCTAAAGTCGTTAAACGCTTTTAATGGTTGGCGAGGATAATGCTATTGGATCTGTTTTATTTTTAGGCTTTTAGAAAAACAGAATTAAGAGAGATATACAATGAAGATAGGAGATAGAAAGAAAGATTGAATAGCAGAGAAAGGAAAGGAATTCGACTGGATTAGACAACCTTGCAAATTCAATCAGATTCCAGAACTTATTTGTGGATGGGAGCAAGGTGCTTCGGAAAATATTCTTTTTTCAATTCAAGCGTTGTAAGTCGGGTTGGTCATGAAATCTCCAAACCAAAAACGCGTAGCATGACATCTCGAAAAATGAATATCCCAAAAAATTTCAAATTTTCAAAATCTCGAAATATTAAAATCACGATTTCGCCTTAGAATTTTTTGATTTTGAGTAGAAGAATTGTTATTGGTATGCATGAAATCATTTCTTATCATTGCAGTACGTTTACAGACCCTTTGAAAGCAGGTTGTTTCCTTTTTGTGTGGTCTTATTTCAAAATAAAGAAATAACACAGTTTTTACATTATTTAGAATGGATATAACAACAGTGAAAAGCAACAAAGGCAGTGACGAACTTGACAAATTGTTGATGGTTTTGAGTACCACTTAGAAAAAACGATAAACAATTCTGTTCATTGGTGTACCATTAAAAATAATGAAAACACTGTAAAGGTAGAGTTACCAATGTGTTGGCCAATCTCAGTGAAAATTCTCACGACCCTGTTTCATAAATCCTAATATGTGTAAAGCTAACCAAACAGTTCGAGATGCATCAGCGTTGTTGTGAAAAAATCCATCCCAAATAATTAGGGACAATGTTCTACCGAATGCTGTCCATATTTACCATCGAAAAGTGCTCAAAAGCAAAAAACATACAGGCAAAGAAAATCAATAAAAAAATAGTAAAAAAGAATTTTCGGGATTTTCGAGATTATTCGAGATATTACGAAACAAGATTTTGATCAAAACAGATTTCGAAAAACGAGATTTTTCATTTTTTCGGTCAAATGACACTTTGAAATTTTCGGCGTCGAAATTATGTGGTATTCCCTTGTAAGTATAAAGGGTCTAAGTGCCAATTTTATTATCAAGAGATACTCGAAAAATAGAAAAGAGAAATATATTGGATCTTGGGACCCAGTACAACTTTAATTGTGGGTAAAAATTTTAAAGAAACAGGCACTTGGACCCTTTTGAATATTTTAGGATTAGGCCATATTCTTGGCTTAGGCCATTTAGATTGTATCTTTCTAAAAATACGAACTTTTGAATTGTTGGCACTTCTTTAGACTTACAACTCTTCAATTATTACGCGTGCTTCAACAATCAATTACTAAACTCAGTGTCAGATTACACGTACATATGTGGACAAACAATTAAGACACCGGGACATAGAATATAATACTGGCGTAGCACAAAAACATCCAATGAGGGTGAAGTGCCTGACGCAATGGAGGACACAATAAAAACTTCATCGGAAAGCTGATTGTAACAGCTGATGCATCATTTGACAGTAGGTTCAAATTCAAGTTGTTTTGATTGAACTGTAGAGCGGCTTCTATTGAAACGTCACAATGTGACGAATGTCAACGGTGAACTGAGAAACAGAGAAAAGCTGAAAGTTGAACAACTACAACCGTCGCGTCGGCGTATAGACATACATGGACGATCTGGTCAATCCTTCGAATAGAAAGGAATAGAAAAGCTAAAGTTCGTTCTTAGCGTTGCAGCTGAGTATGGACTATGCATTAAATGGAAGAAATGCCAATTTTTGATGGGAACGACTGAGTTTCTAACACTGCACGTTCGTCGTCGTAGAAGATTAAAGCCGATGCAGAGTTCCAAATTTGGCTGCAGTTTCGAAATATACTCACCTCCGATTCTCTTGAAATTTTGTCTATAAATAGTCTACACATAATTAACCAGTTCTTACCGCAAACCGCTGGAAAGGACCATAAGGACATTTAAAGATTGAAAAGCTCATGGTCCGAGAAAAAGAGGAAGACGGAATCTTCGGTACTCATAAATACCGGGCGCAAGACAGCTTGGTCTCGAAAACTGGAAGCAGAGTTCCCAGAGCAACTAATGCTCCGACAGACCTGACAAGTAAGTATGTTAGACAAAAATAAACAAAAAATGTTCTACTCTTCCCACCAAGTGGTCGTTAAGTTTTTTAGAAGTTCATAATGGGCTTCCGATATTTTTTTTTCTATTTTCATGTGTCGTCACTTCGTTTTACTGTGTCTTACCGTTCAGTCACATACGTAACTCGTCTTCCGGTTTTTACTGAGCAATGATAGCACGGAAATCTCTGGTTATCATTTGAAATTTGCTCTCCACTAAAGCGGTGCGCAGATCACTTTCCGGTTTAGTTTAGCAATTGTTTTATCTTCTTCCGCATTTCACTATTCTAAGCGTTTGTTGTTTGGCCAAAGCATATGAGAATAAGACAACATTCTAAATGACTTGAGGTAACCCATACGAAGAAGCACACAGAGTCAGTGCCAAAAGTAAGTAACCTACTCCCTCCCTTCTCTTGACTTCGAAATACCATTCTAGTGTTATCTCCTAACAACACAGGAGAGGCAATAGAACAGTTCAAGATTCTTGCAAATGGAAAATGGCCGAAATCGACCTATCCCAGGCAATCCCATGGCTTGATATCAAGAGGAAAGTGGACAATAACATCATGAAGTTAGATAATGATGGGTGGATTTCTCTTCCCACATGTGAGACCACTCGAACGTTATGACCTAAGCTCAATAGCGCGAAGACCGACATACTCCTCCAGCGCAGCAGAAGGTTGCTGCGGATGGTTGTCGGGAGCGCTAAGTGGTCATAATCGTCTGAGATACAATGAACATAAAATGAGACTTGTCCATGACACCATATGCAGAAGCTGCGGGATGAAGAGGCATTTGAGAATACTCAGCATCATTGTCGACGCCTCAGTCTCTGTCTATTGGGACAAAGAACACTGGGTGATCTCTGAGGGAGGATCTCTAAGGATCTCTGAGAAGACGAACCTTGCAGAACACGAGAGAGACCGGAAAGGTTATTACCCCCCGTTTGAAGCAAGCAATCGCTTCAGGACCATCAGGAAAATACCATCGATAGCCACTGGCCAGAAAGTCCGGGACCATGGCTGGGAAGTCCTTATGCATCCACCTTATAGTCTGAACCCAGCACCAAGTAATTACCACTTGTTGCAGTCCATGGCGAATGATTTTAGGTTCAAGAGATGAAACAAGGTGAGACTCGCCTCGTCTCGACGCTATTAGGGACTAGGGTTTTTGTGAGAGAGGGATAACGCCATTATCATCAAAATAATTCCACTAAACCTTAATCGTACCATTCTTACTGTGGCAAATACAGCCTTAAATTTCGTGCAATAGTAATTGCTCTGTTTTACCTCAAGAAACTACGTAAGCAATATTTTTCTGGGAGGTGAGTACACAGACAACCTTAGGCACTATTTCCCCCGACAAATTTACCGCCGATTTACCATCAAAAATTAGCTGTACACTAGGCACATGGGATCAACAACCTCAACACAATTCACAACTTGCAGTGCATTTCGTCGGCGAGCAACGTTTAATCTTGCGCTGTGATTTCCTCGAGTGGGTACAAAAGTGCTCCACTTCAAATGCATGGCCAGCTGGTGGAATACCTTGTGGATACATACGGGCACCTCGCTGACTGTTCCAAGTGTGTCATTTCTAAAGCATTCGACTGGTGGACTTCGGAATGCAGGCAATTGGATGCAACACACCCCAAATTAGAGAACGACTGGATTTCCCAAATGAAGGCTAACATTGAAATCACTCTCGTTAATTATGGAGTTTCTGTTTTATGGGGCGTAGTACACTGTTCACAGATGTGTACACTAATGAGTAGAGCACCATGTTGATAAGAACATTCCCTGCATACACTAGACTACCAATGCGGGAGAATTGTGTTCCACATGCTGGCCTTATCTTCACAATTGCTTAACCACATCAATTAGATGCCTGAAAAATCCACACAAAATGCAGAACGAACTTCGACGGTTCGGTTTCATTTGAATTTTGATAACCCTTTCGTTCTTCAATCTTGATTTGCATACACATCGCCAAACTTGAATTCAATTAATTCGTTAGAACCCGCTTGGACATCTCGCACGAAACGCGACCCTCTCACAACCAGTTTCTTGCAAGTGTGTACCTTGTGTTTGTTGTGGTTACCCGCCATCGCCATCGCCACCGACGAACTGCTGCCGCACCGCACCGCTCCGTTCAATTCACTCTCATTTCCTCAATTTCCGTTACATTCTTGTGTAAGCACCGCTCACCCCTCCTCTACCCTGGGATTCTTTCTTCTAATTGCACTCGTACGCGAAGCACCTGCCTTTCTTTTCGTGTCAGTCGGCGCGAGTCATTCCCCCAACAACACCTGCTACGGAAGTGAGTAGAGTAGTTTTTAAGAAGTGGCGTCGGCGGCGCCGCTTATGAGTACACAATTTTGAGCACAACTACTATACAATTTGAATACAATAAATATTAACACCGCGACACATTCCCCCAACAGCACTCATTTAGAACCTGAAATCCATGCTGCAGAGATCTGCGGCGGCGGCGCGACGCCGCGGCAGACTCTGTAACCAATCGTAAACTTTGAGGAATTCTCCAAGAACTGGTTATGCTTAAAAGTCAAAAGCATCTGAATTGATGAGCGAGCATTCCTAAACTTTTCACAATCACACAGCCAGCATACCAGCCACAAGCCGAGGCTGTAAGCTGCTGGCGATCTTCACGGCCGGGCCCGTTTTCCACTTACCGTGCATAAGTTTCGACGAATGAATATTGTTGGTATGCAAGTAATTTGCTTCTACTTCTTCCTCCTTCAGTTGGCTAATAAATCTTGGAATTCTTCTTAGCAGATCGCAGAACCCTTCGGGGCACTGGTGTCGTTAGTCACTTCGGCCTGGAGTGCTGAGCACCAGACGGGCACTACGTTTCGTGAGAACACCTCGCACACACATCGCCCCGTGATTATTACTTATTCCAGAAAGAAATTCACATTCGTTAGCGCAATTCTACTTCAAGGCATTGATTTTTTTTTATCGGTTTCGGTCGTTTTTCTTCTTCTTCGATTCACTTTAAGTTACTTCTTGCACTGTTTCACACTTCCCACTTTTCACACTCTTATCGGCCACACTCTTTCAGTTTGCAGTAAGTTCCAATTAGCGCTGCTCTAGCAGTTTGAGGTTTCATTCATTAGAATGATGAATTCACTTGAAAATTGAGAGATGGATCTTCTATGCACATATTTGTCTGGGTTTCTCTTGAGCAAACAACAGAGCAAGCAATGCCGACGCAATTTACCACCGCGGAACCAAACACAGACTGAACTGGAATTGGAATTGGAACCACTATCGCAGCTCGACTCAACACTGAAGAACGGCGAAAGCCGCAAACAAGAAAATCCTGTATTGGTGTGGTGTGGTATGCACGGAGGTTCACTTGATGGTTTCACTTCACACACTGTACGGCTCCGGGCGAGAATTGCCGACTGAGAGATCGTAAAACGATATTACTCAAGAGAGAATCCAATTGGTGCGTGGTCGGTGGTGTGTGACGTTTTTGAATTTCAACTGAAATTGATGACGTTGGGGGAGTTTGAATTAAATGTCGGCAATAATGCGAGGGTTATTTTTATGGAAGTGTGTGTTGTGTTTATCCAATAAAAACTCTAGATATTAAGGGGTTGCACAAATCGCATTCGCATTGAGTGAGTGTGTGGACAAAAAGCCTGGCTGTGGGCATGTTCAGCAAGTAGGTATGTAGATGATTGGGTGCCCTGACGACCTTGTGGTCTTGGCTCAATCAGATCAAAGTGGTGGGTCCACTGTGACCTTGGTAGGGATTCATTTTACTGCCCTTGAACCAGCCAGATCCACATATGAATGTTAGAAGTTTTTTCACACCGCTTATGTGCTCCAGCTCTATGAAGGAGTGCTTTCTTAAGAAATGCCTCCTTGCTTGATATTGCACAGATTCTATTTCTACTTCATACCTGTAGCTTCTACTAAAGTCGTTGTGCGGTATGTTCAGACGTATTGCATGTGCCTATGACACAGTGCCATTTTATCGATCAATGAGGTTCATTTCTCTCTCCCTCTCTTGTTCAGCGTCGTTAACAGATCCCTTCCTGTTGCACCAAACTCAGACCAAGCCACAGAGTTCTAGCTCCATCCAGGGCTTCATCTTCTACATTTTTTCGTCGGTGTTGTTCAGAAACAACGTATTATTGCTATGCAGGCCAGTCTTTGGACCTTGATGACGCCACATACGCCTTCTTTATGCTGTCCTCCGTATTATTTTTCCAAAGTAAGCTTAGAGTCAAGTATAATGCCTAAATATTTTGCTGTCTTTGAGAACAAGTTCAACTCTATTTATAGTAGGACAAATGAGCTCAGGGATGTTTCTCTTCTTGGTAGAGGGCAGCAATTCAGTTTGACGTCCAGTCCATTCTTCTCAGACGAAGGAAGAAAGGAGAAGCCGACGAAGGAAACTTTCCTGACATGAGCATGGGCACATCGTCCGAGTATGCGGCTACTGTGAACCCTTCATTTCCTCTCCAACGATTTTATGATTTCGTCAACCACTAGAATCCCTAGGTCTCTGCTCATCTTCATGCAGCGTAGATCAAGCATAGTCATCCCAAGATGAATGACTTGATTAAGCGTGAGCTCAGCATCAGTCCGATACAAACGCATAGCTTGACACCCGAATGTCATCATTTGTTACATTGTTGAATCTACCGTTTGTTGAGTCCCAGTTGGCACTTGTGACAAAGCGTCTTAGCTGGCTTATCCTGATTCAATTCAATTCGCTGAGGTTGTTGAAAAAGAAGGCTAGCCAGAGCACTACACGAGCAGAGGAGATGATGTCTACCTCCTCTGTATCCAGGCAACTTCTGCAACAATCACTGTAAATGTTACGCTGTGACCTCTTCTGACTCCGATGAGTGTCCTAAGTGCAGGTCTGCTCAGTCTGGTCAGTTTAGGATTAAGTGAAGGGCGAACCTCCTTTTTTCCTTTACATTTGTGGTTTAATTATAAGAATCTTAAGAATATAATATGCTCTAGAAAGCGGCATAGAAGGTGGTTCTGCTCCTGGTGTGAGAGAAGCGATTGTTCCAATTGCTCGGCAGTCGGTCAGTGTCCTGGCACCCACACCAATTGTATGTTGAAGTGTTCAATGATACCTAGTGGTCGCGGTGGCGTAATAGGACGGTGTGTCGACTCCTACTACGTACTTGCTAGGTTCAATTTCCGAGTTTTCCAATGTTCATCATTCACGACTTCATCTCTTTCTTCTCAAGACTACTCCAGGCCTATCCACTCGTGATGGAACATAATATCACCCACGACACGAGTAGTTTTTGAAGAAGCTAGGCCCAGGGCCAATTCGGACTTGGAGGCGCGAACCTTATTATTTTAGCTATCTTGTTTAGAAACAGCCAGCAGTTAATGAATTTGCCTAGGCACTTAATTGCGGCCTGGCTGTCCGGGCATAGATTGATCTGCTTTTTGGATAATACATTGTTCTTGGTCCAGGCCACCGTCTCCCCCCTATCGATGGTTTCTGTCTGAACAAGGCTACAGTGGACGGGGACTTGCAACAAAAGGGCAAGTTGGAGTAAGCTATCATCTACCCCGTGATCAGTCTTGGATCCGTTTTCATCCGATTCACAGGCGATCATCCAGGGGCTGATTGTCAGTAACTCCAATCGATCTGGCCGGAATGCAGATGGAGACCTTTTTCTCAATGATAGCTTGGAGTAATAGCCGAACGGTGTCTCTGGAAAGGAAGTTGATTTCGTTAAGAAGAGTTGAGTGACCGATGGTGAGTTCGGCCTATAGGGGAAGTGTTTTGAGTCTTAAGGGCATGTGACTGTGATTTCGATCAAAACCGGGATGCTATAGACCTCAATCCTCGAATGACCAATCGTAATGCAACAATATTTGCCGCTTTCTCACAGAGGTTGGTAATTTTGATCAGAAAGTAGATGTACAGTGCACTATTTACAGAATTCACTTTTTAGAAAAAAAAAATCAAATCTGTGTCAAATCGAATGTTGTCATTGGTTTAGGAGACTTCGGACGTGCCGAGCTGGATTTCCTCATTCACACTGTTGCACATATCAATGTTTTTTTCTTTTCCCGCAGCAAGGTGGGTCTGACGTCTAGAGGAATGTGATCAATCTGAAGGTGTGGGAATAGCTGCTTACAGAAGGTTTTGGTTAGCTAGTCGAAAAACTCAACTGCACATAACTCCTGATGACTTGTAGTCGATGGCGGAGGATCGAGTGGTCTGGAGATCTTTAGTGTCTGCCTGGCACTCGCATTCATTACAACCTGTTGAAGATGTTTTGAAGAAAATGCTGGTGTAGAATGCGGAGAGGGACAGAGTGCTGCAGGCACATCCGCTTACTGACCTCAAAAGAAAACACCCTCCGGATCATTACTGGGTGGAAATTTGGACCATGATCTGCTACGATGAGTAATCCCCGTTTGTTTCAAGTTACGTACTGGATGTTGTTCAAATGGATATCACTGCAAATGTCAGACACGACACGAGTAAGAGTGAAACTCATCTTAAAGAATATGCTGACTGGAAGCCCACACTGGTTACCTATCGCAAGAGAACCAGACCTTAACCTTAATCCCTCCCAGCAAAAATATAGAGAATGTTATTATAGTTACATGAAACCACTTGTTTTGATTTGTTCTTGTTTATCTGTGTCTTTATTTTATTTGAAAATAAACGAGTTCTTTTTTATTATCATGTTCGTAGACGCAAGTTTACAATCATCGCAGTCCTTACATTGTTCCTGGAATGACATTTATATTTATTTAGGTTTATATTTTACATAAAGAAACAAAAAACAGCTTTCCATTACGATTTTTGATTTCTTTAAATTTACACAAAAAAGCAACATAGTGACATTTGTAGGTTGTTGGTTTTTCTTTTTATTTCTTTTGATACAACTATTCTTAATCAAGTAGGTGTTCTCATATCAATCTTGAATTGTCATATTGCAAATATGTAACTAATTAACACGTTTCTATGCTTGCACAGGTCTGTTCAATTGTATGATAGAAACAAAACAAATCCCCTCGGCTCCGGACCAAGCCAACCAAACTTATCAATTAGCAATAAACCTTAGATCATATTCCCCCGATTTTGGGGGGGACAACGAAAAGAAACATTAAAAACGTGAAATCAAAAATTAACCCTTAGTAAGAATGATTATGTATATGTGGGTGAGGATAGGATGTTAATTTCTTTTTTTTTGTGGTTGGTTTGTGCAACGATTTGAATTTTGATTGTGAGCTGTTGCATGTTGTCTGGTTGGAAGTCTAATTCAAAATGACGGTATTTTATGTGTGTTTTATTTTATTTAATAACCCTCCAGTGTGTGTGTAGCGTAGTTTGTTCTCTTCGATCGAATGCATGTGGAGATGCAAAAGGAAAAACAAAACTTTATTTAATATTTGTATAAAATATGACCAATGCAACATAATGTTAAATCAAATAAAAAAAATGTAACGTTATAAACTCCAAACAGTTTACATTTAATGGCGTTAACTTAGGGATAGTTGATTTAACGCGAGGAGCCGTTCGACTGCTGCATTTATGTCACCAAATGTTGCGATGAGTGCTGAAAGATAAGAGAAATAATTGTTAATGTTATGTATGATGATTATGCGAGCTGTGAAGGGCTGGAGAGTTTGAGGTCGAGGTCGAGACTTATGAACATAGTTCTGTCATTTTTCTTACGCTAAGGAAGCATTCACAGGCCATGCACTATTCAGGGCTGTAGGAGATTATGCCTTGAGAGATGAATTCAGGAAAGTAGAAAGAAGGAACCGGACAGAAACTTGGAACAACGCTCTTGACATGAAGTAGGCCAAGAAACTCTTGGATCTAAATAACCGAAAGGGGTTTGAGACATGTATAAACAGAGAGAGAGATCAGGCCACTGCAGACTCAGGGAGTACTTAAAGAAACTAGGGTTATCGAACGAGCCCGCAAAAGTCATATATCTGGGCACCAATCACTAGAACCATATCTTATTCTCGGATTCGTAAAGGAAACTGGTTTCGAAAGAATAGTCTTTAATAAATCCCTTCCACCTATGCGCAATAGGGGTCCCTAGCCCTCAATACAACTCTGATATGAACAGCATGTGAGGGGAAGAACTCATAAGAGAGCAAACGTATGAAAAGGGGGTACACGCCGTTTTCGAGAAATGGTAAATTTTTCAAACTGAAGTGCCGCCTCAGGTCATTTTTGGCAATGACTCCAAATTTGCCATGGAGTGATGCGTAGTTGGATCCTGTATCGATGCTTAGAAGGAAGGTCCAACTGAAGATTCACCGTTGTCAAGTTCTACAGGTCTACACTTGCGGACCGCTTTTCCTAACTAGGTTTTATTTTTTATATAAGAGACAGTACAGCTTTTGAATATACATACTAAAGAAAGCAACAATAGCAAAATAAGATATAAGAGGCCCATGCTCTTAAATGAAAAGAACTGAAAGTCAAGACAAGTTCCAATAAACAGAAATTTCCTTAAACTAGTAGGCGTAATGAAGAGGTCAACTTTTCGTGTCTGCAATCGTACAACAAAACAAAAATCAATGCCAGCCCAGTTTGACGGTCGCTTTACTTTTATGAACGTAGTAGATCATGCAGTCAATGCAGATTATTTACATTTATGAAAGCAGCTCATGCAGGACTGCCGCAGTTTGTTGTTTGTGAACCCGGGGTATTCGCTTTGGACTGTTGAGCTAGACTTAGTTTCTATCTCCTCACGAGCGGAGAGGTGAGGTCACTACAGTACCTATTGCTGAAGAAGAATAACCTGTAGCGCCTGTCCGAAAGACGAAGAGGAAGATTTCTTTTCAAGTATGCTCTCAGTGACTGGATAGATCTGTCAGGTAAGTGTTACTGGCACTTGTTCCTAAGAGAAGTTATGCCTCACTTAAACCCAGCAAGGTTTTTTGTGTGATTATAACCCTTCAGGACTTTATGGATGTCCACATTTATTTTCGGTAGATTTTCAAGGCCGCTCCAACAACCGACATTTCATTTTCTTACGCCTACTAGTTTACTAAATGTCTTTCTATCTAGTTCTAGGAGAGATTTAGTTGTATGGATATAGTGAAGGCAACATCGTTTTCGATGTTCTTCAGGAAGAAAAGATAGAACCTTGGAAATTGCTCGTGTCGGGAATTGAGCGTAGACATGCAGTGCAGGAATCGACGGAACTAGTTCTTACACCTCGACGGCCAGATTAAGAGCATGTACAAAGTATAAGGCAATTTCTTGCTTTTTTTAAGCGCTCGACGTCTGCCTGTAGCAAGAGCCAGGCAGGCAATGTGTGACTTGATGCATTATATATCGGCAAATGTCGTGTACAGATCGCCACTGAACCTAGCGATATCATGTCAAGTTGGTTTGAGGAGATCTTTTGATTTACATCGGTTGTACGCGCACCTTTCTCGGCCAGCGAGGACTGAAGGAAAGTTCTCTGTCTAGCCAGTTCATAGGCCTCCTCATTTCTTGTGATGTCACTTTGACCTGGAACCCAACTAAGGGAAATTTTGATGGGGCTTTCAAGGGACGTTAGCGTATTGTCATCTTGCCGTTCCGAAATGTATCTGTCTCTCAAGTGGACTACTCTCATTGGTAGACGGTGTCCGCTCGAATGTTTCTTCCCACGTGGGCTGGGCACCCGAACTATCGGAGCAGGAGTGTATGATTTCCCATTTTTTTAAGAATCTCCTATTTGTTTATCTGTTACTACAGTGTGGCCATGTGAAAATAAACATCCGCGGGAACACCGTCGTTGTCTACCAAAAGTTCTCAAACATTGTGCTTGAGATTAACTGTGTCTTCTTGTTCATGAAATTCAACGCCGGGGATTTTCTAAACAATCAACATCCGTTTTCTTGTTTTTTCCTGCGCACCACGTTTTGCAACTCTTACTTCTGCAAGATGAATGATAGCCCATCATTTCTCAGTCAACAATGAGTTAACATTTCCAATCTACATATGAATTCCTTGCCTATCTAATCTTAACCTCAAATGCTCATTAAATGAGTCGGACAATTTCATGATCCATGCCCAAACAGCATCACACCACTCGCACACGACATGCTCGTGCCACTGACGTACCTTGTAAATTTGCGTCCCTGTTGACAAATCCCATTGCGGTGAGCTGCTCCAGTTGCGACGAATACCGTTCCTCTGGCGGCTGGTTTGTGTTAGCACCGCTGGACATACCATTTAGCATTCTAGACATAAAATCATTGAATAACTGTGGATTACCCGCAAGCGGATTGGCCGTATTGGTTGCGCCCGTTTGCGGTGCCGTGGCTGGAGTTGCTGTTGCAGTAGTAGTTGGTGTATTCACCCCCGGCGGTGGTGGAGGGATTCCCATCGACCCCATGACACCCGGTGCTGCTGCACGCAATTGCTCCATGCCCTGCTGGATTTGCAGGATAGCATTCAGTGCCTGAGGATTTGTCATCATTCCCATTACATCGGGATTTTGCATTTGCTGCAAAAACTGTGGCATCATTGTTCGCATTTGCTCTTGCAGTTGCGGATTATTCGCCAGCATTGGACTGGTGTTCATGATTCGTGATGCCATATCTGGATCGGCTGCCATTGCTTCCATCATGTTGCGTGTGTACGGTGCATTCAGTAGACTCTGCATCATTTGGGGATTTTCACTCATTTGTTGCATTAAACTTTGCATTGCCGGAGTGTTGAGCACTCCGGCTGGTGGTAGACCGGCACCACCACCTGTTCCACCGCCACTTGTTGGGCCGGCGTTTTGGTTGTTAGCTGAACTTCCGCCCCAGGGATTTGGTAGTGGTTCACGGTTTTCAGTGCCTTGTTGTGGATTTTCTCCTGAAAAAAAAAAGAGAAACAAAATCATTAGGTTTGTGGGGAAGACACTGCTGACTGTACATTTGAACACAATCGTTATCGCAACTTGTTTGTGAATTGATCTTGAAATGAAAAAAATGAGATAGTCTGTAGTGCTCGCAAGCATATTCCTTCATACTTTCAAGCTGGTGATTAATTCGTTTAGTCATTCGAAGTATGGACCCACTTGTGGACCGATACCATATCATGCATTTCATGGCGCACATAGCGCTTGCTGTGTGTACATATCATACCGGTTCAAAGTCTTTCAATGAATAATAACGTGGGGGATGGGGATAATATTCAATGAGTGAATAGTTTGTTTCCGGCGTAAAGAGCTTGCACTTAAAGATATTCGCTATACAGAGAAACGTGGATGAGGGTTTTTTTTTTTGGAATGATGCCAAACACGATGTTGTCTGTGAGTGCTTACAGCGAATTCGAAGAAATGAAAGCAATGCGATGAAGAAAACGAATCGCGTCTGCCCTAACCATCAACAAATTACATGCTTCCTCTTCGAAGAAAAACTTGATTCAAGAAATACCTGTGCGCAAACATTTATTGCCATGTTTTTATGACAAGCCAACTGTGCATGTTCTCAGAAACAAAATCAAATCATGACTCTAGTTAAGTAAAACACTGACACATGCGATGACCAGCCATTGCCACATCTAAGGTTCCCCTGAGCAACGAACATATATGCGCAACAAGTCGAAAATCTGAGTACACCACACGAATGTTCTCTCCCACCCCGTCCGTCCGGTGTGTAACTTCGAAATAATGTCCTCCTTCGAGTGTCAAATTCTTGAATTTCGTCATAACCTGTGGCGGTTCGATTTTTCGAATCAAAATCGAATTTCCCGTCATATTTCACAAAACCTCACACGTTTCATCAAAAGTTCTGGTGCATGCGTAGACTTATGCGCGTCTGAGCAGAGCTCAGCAAACTCCCGTGACAATGAATCAACAAACTGTGAATGACGTGATTGCAGAGAACATCGGGAACAAACTCTACTCACCCGTAGCGTTCTCCACCAAACCCGAGAAGGGATTTCTTGTAAACGATTCACTAGCAGCATTCAACATCGGCTCCTGAATATCACGATAAATCCTCTGCAACGCGTTGTAGCCACCAGGAACACTCTCCAGATTCGACATCGCTCTATCGTGCGACCTCATCAGTTCCTGCAACATCGATGGATTCCTTGCCAATTCCATTGTCTGACGCAACAGCTCAGGATTGTTCAACATATGCGAAATTTCCGGATTTCTCTGCATCAGATCTTGCATCTGAGGATTTGACGATAGCAGGGCCCGCATAGTATCGGGATTATTCATCATTTGCTGGACCATTGGATTATCCAACAGAGTGCGTAACAAGTCTGAATTATTCAGCAGTTCACTTTGCATTCGTGCCTGCAAGTCCATGAAACTATTCGATCCAGCACCAAGGGCACTCATTCCGGGCAATCCACCCAACTGACTAAGGCCGAACGGTGTCTGACGGACGTCAGCCTGTGGTCGAGCCTCTGCCGAGTCCTGCTGCCTAGTCGGTGTCTTCACCACCAAATGCACACTCAGGCCATCCTTGATGTTGTGCGTCTTCAGGGTGTCCGTGTCTTTCATGATTTTTCCAGCGAAAATCAAAACCAATTGCTCTGGCTCCGCATCGAACTTCTTGCCAACCAAAATTTTGAACTGAAATCAATAAAGAAACTTTGTCATGTTATGTATTTCACAAGATAAAGAGAAAATTGCGAAATTCCCTCTATCGGTTGAGTATGGAGGGCACAAATCGAAAAGAAAAAAACGCAGCAGAGAAACACCGAGAACTTACTTCTTTGATTTCGGCATCTTCATCGACTTCTATTTGCTGTTTATCCTTTGGTGTTTTCACAGTCACTGTAATTTTTTGTTTATCACCTCCTTCTGCCATCGTTTAGTCGAATTATGAATACGATAAAGTTATCTCAATTTAATCCCAACAAATAACTTTCACGAAGCAGAAAAATAAAATTAGAGAAAAAACTAATTCGTCACTTCGAATAATAATTTTGAACGAAGGCAGTGATGCCCGGCTGCAAATTTTGACGAAAGTGCTAAGGGCGAACGTGTGTATGAAATGGGCAGCACTGCGTTCAATGGGTGTGTTCAATGATAGGTTTTTGAAAATAGTTATACTGTTGCCTAGTTATTGCCCGACGAATTGATTGGCCACGTCATATGAGCTGAACATGGGTGTGTGTTGGAGAGTACTGTTAATTAACTAAAGACCACGTCAACTAAGTGTGAATGGGAATAGATGTGTGGAAGGGGCTCCCTTCAATTAATCACGTAATGGCATAATTTTAGGACAGCGTAGGAACCACGGGACTGTGAGAACTGAGAAACTGCTGGTCATCTGACATTTGTTTAAAATTCGAGGGTGTGTTCAAGAACCAACATAATTTTTTTTGTTGAAATTAGTTGAGGTATTATGGTAGTATTTAGGACACATGATGGCGCACATAAGTGGAGTAGCACCTCAACCAACTTGGCGTGCGAAATTGGAGGCAGCTGGCTAAGGATCGAGTCAACTGGAAAGGCTTCCTGATTAAGCCCACCAGAAGAAGAAGAAGAAGATTCACTCCAAGCCGGTTTCCTTTCTAAGGAATCTAAGAATGGGAGATGGTTCCAGTGGCTTCAATCGTAGGTATTGTAGGTGCTTGCCCAGATATCTTTCGTGGGCTGGTGCCCAACATAATCCCGGTACGTGTTCCCGAATTTAGTTAGATTCTGCACAGAATCTGCAGAGACCTTCTTCTGATACGCCTAGTTTCTTTAGGTGCTCCCTGAGTCTGCAGTGCCCTGGAAGCCTGTTAGGATACGGAGGTTGTTCTTGCTGATATTGATACATGCCTCAATTTATATACCCCTGAGTTTCTTGACTTGCTTCATGCGATGAGCTTTGGCCGGTTTCTTCTTTCTAGTTCTCTGACTTCTTCTCTGAGGATTTGGTCTCGTACAGCTCAGATTGGTTCGATGCTCCTTTCCTCGACAGGGAGTCAGCCATTACATTCCTCTCTTTCTCTGTATGGCCAGGTATCCAGAGTATTCCTCTGTTTCTCCTGCTCAACTCTCAAGCATCTGTAGGGACTCCCACACGAGCTTCGATTTGATGATGTAGGAGTATAGTGACAAGACCGTCCAATACGACGCACCAACCCACTACGCCGCCGCGACGACCACAAGAGCCTGCAATGGCCATGTGTAGTATCCTTCTTCATTCTGAAATAGATCTCCATTAACCAGGAGAAGCTCTGAAGAAAAAACAACAACACATTCCTTTCGATGTTCTCGTCTGTTTTATTAAAACTTTTATTACAAAGCCACTTGGGAGACCTAAAACTAGTTCTCATACATTTTATCTTTTTTCAATCATATTAATTTGGTAAAACCGGTGCAGATGGCTCTGGCAGCTTTTTCGAGTCTGGAGTATTTGTCTCCGTCTTCAGGGTGTCCAGCTTGTCGGTAGTCTCGCGACGAACGCGAATTGGTGCATCTTCCTCAATCTTGTCAGCCTTGAAGATGGGCTTCGCAACCTCCGGTTGGCTTTGAGGAACCGGCTTGTCCAGGTTGTCAGCGGTGGCACGCCTGCGGCGAATAGTTTTTCCTTCATCGACTACCTCCGGTTGACTAGCGGGTGCTACTGATTTCTGACCTTGTCCCTCCGGTTTCCCAAGCAGTTGGAACTGCAGTGCATCGTTTGCAGGGACCGATACTGATAGCTGAGCAGTGACAATGCACAGGAACAAAGTCGCAGCTGTGACTAAAACAAGGTTGAATGCCATTGTTTGTGTTTGGGGTTGTGGTATGTCCGTCGAATGAGAAGAACTGATACCGTTCTATGGTGCCGGCGGGCTTTTATACAATGCTTTCGAGGAACGCTGCGCCGTTCGCCTGGGTCACGTTTCAGGCACTTAATCTCTTTGAGGTGACATGTTTTCGTATAGTCTGGGATGCTATAGATCTAGCCATTCCTTGGCCTGCCATGGGAAGGGAGACATATAAAATTAGCACACGTAGAGATCAGAGTCAAGAGACGGCAATTCTGCGTTGCTGTTCACTTTGGCACGGCGTTTATTGTGATTTCGTGATTCTTCCCCGCGAACTGGCCCGATCGCCATCACCCAAATCTTGCGGACACCTTGTGAATTGATAAATAGTTTGACGCTAAGTGAGCACTTAGTAAATTCTTAGAAGTTTGTTCGATTGACTTCATTCATTGCGACTATTTGCATTTATTTGCATTTAGTACGCATTTAGATGGATTTTTTTCAATGAAGTCCAGGCCAACGGATCGACTAAGCTTATTTATTCTGGGCTGAGTTCCTGATTGATAATGGGACGAGGCTCCACGGAGAAAGGACCCACTGAACAATTGTCTTGGTCCAAATCATGTCTTGGTTAACTTATGTCCAGATTGGGGTTATGGGTGGGTTCATTCTAAGCACACTCGTCTTGAAGGATGTAGCGCATTGAACATTTCTAATGCTTCGTACGGTATTATTGCAATTTCTCAGCATATAGAAATCCATTGACTAACCATGGGTGGGAAATTGGGAATTACAAAAGACAGAGAAAGGCACAGATGCTCAGAAGGACGTAGAGCAAGAAGCGAGATCGGTGAAAAGCCGATCTATGTTTAGGACTACCACAAAACGTGTTAAGAGGAATGCCAAGCTCGTCTGCTAGGTCCTTCATCGGTCAATGAATGAATTTTTTTTGCAAATATATCACGTTTCGCAAGTCTTTCTCATTGGCTTCACAGAAGAATGATGGCTTGAAATGGAAGTGGAATGAAGTGCCATTAGCCGTTTGATTAGAAAAGTACTGTAAACACAGAGATGCACTTCAACCAGAGATGTTGCGGATGCCAATTTTTTAATATCCGCGAATACGGATACGAATGCGGATCTAAATGTATTCTTAACCTAACTTTAGGAGACTATCAAAAAGAAAAGAAGATATTAATTGTTAATAGTAATTAATCATTAAGTAATAATATTTGGCCTCGGCATCGGTTTCAGACGAAGGTGATCAAAAAACCGAAGTTCGGTGTCAACTTCGACTTCGGCTAAAAAACTGGCCTTCGGTCGCACTCTAGAGTCTATTTTTACTTTCCTATTTGAGACAAGAGCGAGGCAGTAGAGAGAGTGTTGGGTGCTTTCCTCCCTCATCCTAGTCTAGGCAGCTTCTACAGGAGTTATTGGCCCTGGCGTTTTGCGTAAATGTCTAATAGGCAGTGTCCGATAATTATTCCACCTCAGGGAAATCAGGCTACTTCATCTTTTTGTATCGAGATGAGGCCAGATTTGTTTTAAAGTTCGACAAGTGATGCCTGTCAACTATCTGGCATTGATTTTGCTTGGCGTAGAGATTACTGAGCTGTAACTTAAATTAGGGGTACCTATCAGTAGCGTGGGTTGGAAGATTTGATAAGGTAAGTCGGTATAAATATTTACATGCAAATGCTTTCTGAAATGGTATTGTGTATTGCTATTTTGCTAATCACACAGTATTAATTATCGATAATTACACTCAAAATCACTTTCAGTTACATTGCAATCTGCCAAAGACAAAACTATACAAAATCAGCAAAAAGTCGATGAAAAGCGAGCTATTTTTTTGCATAAGAAAGCGTGTCTTAAATAGAGAGGAGTCAACCCCAGCGATCGATGCAGGCATAACAAGAACAGAGAACCAATTGGTTCTAACCAGCCAGGTATTGCATAACCCGAGATTTTTCGGGTTACTAAGATTTGTCATTCGTCGCCGTGGCGTAGTGGGTAAGTGCGTCGACTCCTACGCAGAGGGTGCCAGGTTCGATACCCGAATCTACCACCTATCATAATTCATGGCCCCACCTCTTTCGAGTCACTGACAATGCTCAAAGAGTATTCCTGTCTAGAAAAAGCTTCTCAAATTCGCCGTTCGGAGTCGGCATTAAACTGTAGGGTCCTTCCACGCGTGAAAGAACAATAGCACGCACAACACACGTGGTTGCTGAGAAAGCTAGACCCAGGTCCACCTCGGACTGTCGCGCCACCCATATTATTATTATAAGATTTGTCACTCTCTATTTTGCTGCCGCTTTGCGGTTGTTCTCTTATGGGCTATGGAGTACGTGGCATTTGATGTTGGAGAAGAGGCATGCAATGATGTGTAAACGAAAACGAATGCCAAGCAGGTTGTGGGCTTTTGCGGGTTGTGGTTTTTGTGTGAAATTGTTTCTTGCATGTACAGGTGTAGCAAACTAACAAATAGTATGTTTATACGCACATATTAAGATTCATGTTGCTTATTGTATCGAGACATTGTTCAAGAGTGGAATTTTAAAATTTAACTCGGTATGAATCGGGTTATATGGATGCCACTCCACTTATACCTATGTTACGAGAGAATCCATCAACTAGCAGTCTAGTGGCGCGTTTAGAGAGTTCATTAGCTTTTGCATTTTCCCGGGATATCCCTATGGCCTGGCACCCATCACAGGTGAATGTTGAACTGTTCGGATATCTCGCTCAGAAATATGCGGCAGTCAATTACTAATTTAGAATTTATAAGTAACGATGCTAGGGATTTAATTGCTGCCTAGGTATCCGTAAATATAAAGATATCGCGGGTGGATATCAAGTCCCCCCTTAGCCAGGACAGGGCTTCGCTAATCGCCATTACTTCCGATTGGAAGACGCTGCAACGATTTGTGAGGCGGATTGACAGTTGAATCCTTAGATCCTTGGAATAGACACATCCGCGCACACATTCGTCAATCTTCCATCCAACTGTGAAAATTCGAAGACGGCTGTCTAGTGTTTAGACCTGATATGGGTCCCCCCTGTTCAGAATTCCTTTTTGAAGATGAGCTTCGAGAAAAATACTACATGCGATTGATTTACTTCGTCGTTACTAATTTTATTTATAATTTAAGAACACAATACAAATAACTTCACTCCTTTAACTCCGTCCAGTTCAGGTCGTCGAATCATACAAGATAGGGAAAGTTGTCTCCTGCGAGAGGCAATTCTTGCCTGAAGCTGTCTTCTGTAAGAGGCAGTTCCCTCCTCACACGTATTGGTTTGTTCGGACGACTGGTAGGTTTGGTACGGTATACAGTGTGTGTGACTCTGACGTTGTCCCTCCTTGCATACGCAAGTCCGCTGAACACAGCAAGGACAACCAAAATAATAATTGAAAGCTTCATCTTTCTGCGGCTTAACTCGGCTCGAACACTGATCACTGGCAATGAAAAACTGATTTGATTGCTCTTCACTTCTATGCGTTATATATACTTTGTGCGCCAAGCATATCATCTTTTCATTAATCTCACAAAATTGAAAAACAGACGAAACTGATGCTGATGCTGTTGCCTTATCTGTTCAGTTGAACATCGATTTTTGTATGTACTTCAAATTTAGTGGCATTCCCCGTACTGAAGGTTAACCGTTGGACGCTGGATCTGTGTGATTCACACGGAACAAAAAACACACGATGTCAAGACGGTTTTTGACGACTCTTTCTTGATTTACAGCACTTTTTTATCGCCCCCATAAATTTGACATTGTGGCAAGACCCATCAAACACCAATCGGGAATCTTATGTTATTTATTGCTTCTATAGTATCGCTGTTAAGTTAGGGCGTCCCTGGACATCATGGACTATTGCTCCTAACCAATGCAACTTGTAGTTACAGTCGTAGTTCTTAATAATTATGCGAGAACGTGTATTATGCATTTTATTAGAAGGAAGAATAACTTTTGGACCCACGACAAACAGAGTTCCATGGAACTGAACATTCAGCTTACGCACGAGATCATGTCTTGAAGCAAATGAGAGCGTGCGCATATAAGAAAACAAATTAAAACGTAATAGAGTTCAAACAGCAAAAAAATCTATTTGTTTTCTTTCGATCTCCCACTCTTATCAACAAAACACTGCTAACATTCACATTGAATTGCTAAGCACATACATATTCAGATACAGAAGAATAATAATTTATGCCCGGAGAAGACAGCACACGAAGTTGTCCTACGCATGCAAATTAGCAGCATAACATCATCAAGCTGGCTGAGGCTCAGGTCCACTCCGGACTGTAGCGCCAGTGGAACAAGCAATGCTAATGCGAATTGCTGAACGTAATCCTGTCTTTGAACCTCTATCCTAACACATCTCAAGGAAGAGTACTATGCCCTCTTCTTTGGAACCTGGTAGTGAAGAAAATGCTACTACTGCTGGAGAAGACGGGCTGCAAATCGATTACCTAGTCTCTCCCCAAGTCTTGGGCGAGTGATAATGGTCAGAAAACTGAAATTCTCCTATTCACTAGGAAATATAAAATCCCTCTTATCGATCCCCTCACTCTAAATAGCACCAGTATTCCGTTCTTGAATATCACGAAATACCACGGCCTTATACTGGATCGTAGACTTAGACTAAACTGGATGCTCAAAACGGAAGAAATAGTAGGGAAAGCTATTCCAGCCTCATGTGTGTATGAGCATGAAAGCCATTGGCCACAAATGAGGTCTTCAACCTTTTATGACACACTTGTACGGCGTAGTAGTAGGGTGGGCCACATTCAACTTCGGTTCCCATCTCAACAAATTAAGAACGGTACAGAGACAAGCATCTGCATTAGTGGAGCCTTTATAACTACTCCCACAACGGATACGCAGGAAATTCTCTGGAACTTTACCCCGTTATATATTTGTGTAATAAACAGCAACCAACTGCTCAGTTCGTCTAAAGACTTGCTCCAAAAGTGTGGTTACACGCGACAAAATCCGTCACAAACAAAACCTCACCTCGATCCATTGGACTACACGACACTTTTCAGAGAATAAACTGCGCTATGGCGGCTCCATACCCTTTGATAAAGGAATACATTTTTATACAGATGGAGCCAAGACGGAAGCAGAAGTAGCATTTTCTTGGAGTGTCTTAATCTGAACAAATCCGTTCGTCTACTGAATCAAGTCTTCCAAGAGGAAATTAAGGCGATTGGCGAAGCCCTGTCCTAGCTAAGGTGGAACGTGATATCCGCAACTGAATCGGTGGCGTCACATTGTGCCAAACGACATTGTGCCCAATAATAAAATTTGGTATAACGATGCTTTTAAACGTGTTATTTATTTATTTAAAAAAGCTTACAAATAATTGTAAAAAATTACAAGTTAGCTGTGAAGCCAGAGCGAAGAAGTCTTAATAATATAATATATGGCATGGGTGCCGCGACAGTCCGAGGTGGACCTAGGCCCAGCTTCTCAGCAATCACTCGTGTTGTGCGTGCTATTCTTCTTTCACGAGTGGAAGGGACCTACAATTTAATGCCGACTCCGAACCGCGAAGTTGAGAAGCTTTTTCACGACAGGAATACTCTTTGAGTATTGTCATTGGTAAATTAGGGTATCGAACCTGGCACCCTCTGCGTAGGAGTCAACGAACTTACCCACTACGCCACGGCGATGAAGTCTTAGGTTATTTAAAAGTGTGATTAGACAGAATTTTTCCATTTAACATATCGCTTTGGTATAGGGTCATAAAGCCAATTTAGAACTTGACACTTTGGACCGGTGTGGAATTCCGTTCACATGTGAACAGCAGCTTTGTTCACTAGTGCCCCGCTAATGCATACGCAAGCCAATATTTCCACCTGGTTAGGAAATTGCTGATGACATTCATGATTTTACCAAGCGCTGTGCACCATAATGCAGTGTATGAATAGCCCGTACGGTGTGCAAAGGCTTAGGCGATACCAACATCTCTAATAAATGTTACCAGCTTAGATGAACTTATTAATCTATTCGCAATAGTCATTTCGTTTAGAGTCAATCCATGGCCTGAATGGCAAACAAAAAAGACAAACGGCTTTTGTTTATAAGTTCTCTGGTTGGAATACCACCAGAGAGCTAAGAAAATAAATGTAGTCAACGTTGAATCTATCAATAAGAACTAAACGCTCGGTGATCAGTTAAGTGGTTAACTTGGTCAACTCAATCTTTATTTCATAGAAGCCGTTAATAAGAGAAAAACAAATTTAAAATCTTCTTGCTGGAACACTGCTGGTAGACGCTGAAACCGGCTGAACTTTATTGGGATCATCTAGGACTCGCACAATCATTGAACTAGAAAAGAATCAAATTTCAGTTCAATTTTCAGTTCTTTGGTCAGCAACAAAAAACTTACTTTTTAGGTCCCGTGCTCCAGGTAATGCCAACTTCATCGATAACATATGTCTCCAGCGTCACATTCCATTGGCCTCCAATCGAAATGGGTAGAAGGAAACTTCCCGAGAGAAAGTCTCTCTGCGGCTTGACAATTTGAGTCAATGTAACCAGGTCATTAGGTGACTGCAAATAAAAGACATTGTTAAAGGTCTCTTCATGGTGGTTTCAATTCACTCACCTTGATGGTTTCAGAACCAGCACGAGGAGTCATCAATTGTGAGGTTAAACTCAGCTGAACCGACTCCACCGATCTGTACAGACTGGGACACTTGCCATAGTGTTGAATGACTCCTTCGACTTTAATCACCAAATTACTGCCGGACTGGACGATGATGTGCTCGCCGGCAGCACGTGGTTGTGGACTTACCGACAGTTTGATTTGCGTCGCCTGGAGCGTTTGAAAGAAGTAGCGGGGCATGCAGATTGGGGTTTTGACAATTAATTCAATTTCACTTGTTATGACATCCATGTGCTGGAAATGTAGGAAATGAGTCGGGGATATGGGCTGATGTGGTTCGATGCAAACTTACTCTGTTTGTTATGGTCTTTGAATTGGCCTGCTCTTGGGGCAGATTTTGTGCAAGGATTTCCATCTTGTTGCATGTACTTATGAAATATCTGAAAGGAGTGGAAAAGCAGGAATGGATGAGATAATGCATGGATGAGACTCGAGAGCAACGATGTTTCCAAATGCAAGCAGACTGTCAACGTGTAAAGGGGTAAAGTACTTCTCCCGTCATCAAAAGAAAGTACCTGCAGAAGCGCCATACTGTACACACATCGTAAACATTCACCCATCATGGGCAGAAACAAATATATTGACACACCAGATGTGCTAGTGACTAATCGTAAACCTTTGATGACCCCATTAATAGAAGTTGTAAAATTCTCATGTGAATCCCCTCGTATGATTCTCTTGACTAGGTGTTTTCTAAAAACAAACAGCCCAAACTGATTTGAGTATAAAAGTGTGAGCCCTTCAAGTGTAGGGCATCAGTTTACTGTACACAGTCAGCTTTGTAATTTCGAAATGCATTCAAATCTCTCAGTAATTGTGGCTCTAGTGCTCATTGTATGCAGTGTGGCTGCACAACAAACTCTGGAGTTCCGACCAGGAACGGACGCTGTGCGCCCTAAAACGCTGGAGTACCGACCGGCGGAATATGGAGCACCAAGAATCGTTCCAGCTTTATATCCTCTAGCTAATGAGCAAAGAAGTTTTCGTTTTAGACGTCAAACAACTGACAACTTGGACCGGTCGAATACACGAACAAACGAGTATCATCCAGACTCTCCAAATCAGCCGCAACCAAGTTATCCCGTGTACAGGACGGACAATATCGACGAGGGAAGGAGCTACCGCTTCCGACGTCAATCCACGGACAACCTGGACAGGTCCAACACCAGAACCAACGAGTACCACCCGGATGCTCCAAACCAGCCACAACCGAGGGAGCCCGTGTACAGGACAGACAACATCGATGAGGGAAGGAGCTACCGCTTCCGACGTCAATCCACGGGCAACTTGGACAGGTCCAACACCAGAACTAACGAGTACCATCCGGATTCTCCACACCAGCCACAACCGAGGGAGCCCGTGTACAGGACAGACAACATCGATGAGGGAAGGAGCTACCGATTCCGACGTCAATCCACGGACAACCTGGACAGGTCCAACACCAGAACCAACGAGTACCACCCGGATGCTCCAAACCAGCCACAACCGAGGGAGCCCGTCTACAGGACAGACAACATCGATGAGGGAAGGAGCTACAGGTTCCGACGTCAATCCACGGACAACCTGGACAGGTCGAACACCAGAACCAACGAGTACCACCCGGATGCTCCAAACCAGCTACAACCAACGTATCCTGTGTACCAAAGTGATAGAATCGATAACGACAGAACTTATGACTTCTAGATGTCTGGTCTAGTTCTCATCCCGTTAAGACATGATCCAAATAAAAGCACAAGCATCTGAATTTACAGTTTTGTTGCCAAACCTTTTAGAGCGCGGTTGAATGAGGTTATGTGTCATTTACTTACTTTGTCTCGGGGTACTGACCACTCATGACCGAGAGCGGCGGCTCAGATGGCGAAGCATAGCACACTCCTTCGATGATATTCCCAAACAATGCGCACTGATACTCGGTTCTGCAAAGAAACCAACTCTTCAAGAACCACAACAAAATTACGTCTCTTCAACTTACATTTCCAGAAATTCTAGTGTGGACGGATCGGCATCGAAAGCAGACTTGTACAGCTTCAGATACGAATCCTCGCATCCCTTAATCGACTTGACTACTTTCCGCAGTTGATTGGTGACATGACCGAACTTTTGCAAATAATCCCGGGAACTCTGAGCCAGGCTTGCTGCAATCGCTGGCGGAGGGATGATTGTCTGGGCATTCTTGGCGGTTACCACGCTGAACAATGTCTGCAGGAATTGCGCACGGAGTTTGATGAATTCCAACTGAAACGTAAGTGGACTGGTTGGCGATGAGCTGGCACGCAAGCTGGCTAACGCTTCCCAGTACAGACTGATCGCCATGTCCAGACGTTCGATCAACGGGATCAGCTTCAGCGTGCTGCTTGCGTATATGGGATCACAAAGATGGTACTGCTGGGACATTGTGTCGTACTCCAGGCCGTAGTTAAGAATGCATTCTGCTTTTGACATCTGACAGATTCCAATGAGGAAGAAGTGAAATTTGTCCATCGACGCGTAGTTTGCAATCCGTGAGAAGATCCGAGCTGCCAGAAAGTGCTGTCCATACCTGTGAAGAGCACATGATAGTCGGACGTGTTCGATTGAACTCCGTAGGTCTTACCTGGAAGCCGAACGACCGATGCGATACAGGGTCCAGCAATTGGTGACGGTAGCCATGCGATCGAAGGTGTCAAGGATAACTTTCGGAATGAAGCACCCGATGAGTGACTGCAAAATGATAGCTGACAAGATTTCCATTATTCTCGACTTGTCGTCCTTGAAATCGTTGTCCAAAATGGAATTAAGTTTCTTTAGGATTTGCGGCAGGCGCTCGGCGACTGGATTCACCACGTCGGTGGGGGTGTCTTCATCGGTTTCCATGGCGTCTGCTTTTGGAACAACGAATTTCCGAAGCTGGAACTTGGAGGAAAGAGCGGCCAAGGTTTCACACAAGAGCTCCGAATGTTTCTTGGGATATGCTGAAAGATGGAAATCTGTCAAATCTGGTTTCTTGGGAAGAGCATGACCAATCACCTATGTCATCGCTTAGCAAGTCCCCGATCATCTCAATGAAGTCCTCGCTGAACTCGTTGTACGCTTCGGATATTTTCACACCGCAGATGAGGTACTTCTTCAACTCCTTGGTGTACTTGTCATCGCCGACCGACGAGAAAATCAGGCTTTCCATGTGAATGTTGATGAGCTCCATGATCACCGCCGGTGGGGGCATCGAGTTCGTATGACTAAACCAAGGGCAATGTAAAAAGAGACTCGGAGGGACGCTTTGTTGAACTTACCAATAAAGCACCAGTTCCTTGAGAATGGCCAACGCCTGACTGGCTGCAGTATGATTCTCCAGATTCAAACATGACGAGCAGAGTTCCACAATGAGACTCTGCTCTTCGTTCAGCAGAGCATGGCAGGTCAGCGGGCATTCCGTGAGGGTGAGCACGACTGTCAATACCAACGTTTGTTCACTACCTTCGGCGCACGTCTTCGCCTTTGTGATTAGGTCTTTGAGAGAACCCTTTGGCCATGAGTGAGCGCTTTTCTGCGTCGCCAAACTGGCCAAGGACTTTAAGACCTGGCATCGGACTTTTTTCCGAGGATCTTGCAGGTAAGTGAGCAACAGATCGACTTGTTCTGGGATCCCAATCAGTGTTTCGCTGGATAGCTTTGTGAGTGAGTCCAAAATGGCAATGACGAAACTTTCAGCCGGATATTTGGGAAGGAGGTTGAGACAAAGGTCTTTCACCATTGCCGCGGTGTTGGCGTCATGATGCATGTGCCGCAGTACTGGGATCAACTGAAGTTTCATGCTCACTGGCGTTTGAAGCGATTCAATCATGGTGGCAATCTTTGAGCACATGCTTATCGCAAAGGATCTGGGAAAAGAAAGGTGCTACAAAAGTCTTTCGAATGACAATGTCATTTCATCTTACTTGGATTGTGCAGCAAATTGTCCACTGGCATAGATGGCTGCTTCCACCTCGACTGTATCGTGGCTATCCAGAGCTCTGCGGATGGAGTGATGCACTTGTTGCTTTTCGGGAATAACCCGTGATACGGCGCCTAAAGTTCTGGACGAAATACAAAACATTTGCTGACTCAGATGGTTGGGAAACCCATGAGGTGTTTACCTTAACGTCAATGCCCTTGCGACAGGATCGTTGGAATGTGTGACCATGTAGATCCTTTTGACAAACGCATCTATGTTTAAGATTTTGTCCAAATGATTCTCACTCTGCTGACACACTTTTAGAACCCAAAATCGAAGTAGATTTGAACTGAAATGAGAGTAACACATGTATTTTCGATGTACGGTGGTGGAAATGCGTATACCCATTCCAAAAGAACTCGGCCAACTTCAAGAACGAAGAGTTGATAAGAATGGGAAACGGGTACTTCTCAAACAGTCGGGGGAACCGCACTATAGCTTCACATTGTACACCGATTTTTGTTGATCTTAATCCTGTGTGGGAGAAAATCTTGGATATTCCCGATTGGCTAGAGGCTTGAGTTCGAAATTACCCTTGTCAAGTTCTGTAAGGACGGAGTTCGCATCCTGTTCGTTTTCATTTAAGAAGTTCTCGTTGAACATATTCACCCGGAAGCCAGAGAGGGACGACATTGTTTTGATGAAGTTAAGAAGATCTAGAATGGATTTTCAATTCAGGATTTCTTTAAATATCGTTTGGTAAACATAAACTTCTTGCAGTCGTCTTTTAAACAAATTGCCGGGCAAACGTCAAAAGTTGATAGGCTTCGTTTAGGGGTCTGTTCAAATGTGAATGACATTTAATGGTATAATCTTCTAGAGAAGAGAACATGATATTTCAGGATTACCCACCTAATTCAACAATTGACAGCATTTGTTACAAATTTCGGTGTGTTTTCCAAACAAAGCTGACTTTTTCCGAGTTCCCAGTAAATTATCATTTCAAGAAGTTTATAAATTTGGTATAAAGACAAGCGCACTCCATGAACACAGCCCACACATTCTACACGTGCTACGGCGAATGACATTTCGGACACTTGACAGGGTTTATTTTGGTTGAAAAAAGTTCTGCTACCACAAGTTTGCCACAAAAATTGTTTTAATAAATAAGCAACAGCATTCACATGATGCAAAGAAAAGGAAATAAACCGAACTTTCAGAAAGGTAATCGATTTAAAAAATACCAGCACAAGGCAGAGAAGAACACCAAGCCCAAGGATGACGAGGAAATCGAACGTATTCGAGCGCAGCTGGACACCATAGATCCAAGTAAAATCAAGCAATTCTCGGATTTCCCACTGTCGTGGAAAACCCAAAACGGTCTCCGCAATGCAAACTACAAAGTCCCAACCGATGTTCAACGGGAGAGTATAGGCCATGCGTTGCAGGGCAGAGACATTTTGGGAGCGGCACAAACTGGAAGCGGCAAAACACTGGCCTTCCTGATTCCGGTATGTACAAAACTCATATGATGTAGTTGAATGATTTATCTAACAGCTTCCCCTCTTCAGGTGATCGAGAATTTATTTATGAAGAAGTGGACACGCTTGGATGGCGTGGGGGCGATCATTATCTCGCCCACACGAGAGCTTGCGTATCAAATATTTGAAACACTGAAGAATGTTGGGCAGTTTCACGATTTTTCAGCTGCCCTGATCATCGGCGGGAAGAATTTGAAGTTTGAACGGAAACGAATGGATCAATGTAATATCATCATATGCACGCCGGGTCGCCTGTTGCAGCACATGGACGAAAATCCCCTCTTCGATGCGTCAAGCATGCAAGTCCTTGTCTTGGACGAAGCCGACAGGTGTCTGGACATGGGATTCGAACAGACAATGAATGGAATCATTGAGAATCTTCCTTCAGAGCGGCAAACGTTGCTTTTCTCCGCAACTCAGACGAAGTCAGTAAAAGATTTGGCGAGGTTAAGTCTCCACAACGCAGTGAACGTAGCCCCATCCGAGCAACAGGCAGTCACACCGGAGAACCTTCAGCAGAGTTATGTCGTGGTGAATCTTGAGGACAAACTAACGATGCTCTGGTCGTTTATCAAGAACCACTTGAAACAGAAGTGCATTGTATTCTTCTCGAGCTGCAAGCAGGTGAAGTACATCTACGAAATATTCTGTAAACTGCGCCCGGGCACCAGCCTTCTTGCGCTCTACGGAACTCTCCATCAAGACCGCAGAGTGGCGATTTATCAAGAGTTCTGCCGGAAGAGCAACGTGGTTTTGTTTGCAACAGACGTCGCATCACGAGGTCTGGACTTTCCCACCGTGAATTGGGTGATCCAAATGGACTGCCCGGAAGACGTGACGCAGTATATTCACCGTGCAGGAAGGACAGCCCGTCATAAGGCTCGCGGAGAGAGCCTCTTAGTCCTCCTGCCAAGCGAAGAGGAGGCCATGAAAGCGGAGATGGAAAATGCTAAGATTGCCATCAACCAGATTCACATCGATCCAAGGAAACTCTTTTCTCCGAGGGCAAAAATGGAAGGTTTTCTTGCGCAGAGCAAGGAGTTGAAGGAGAGCGCTCAACGTGCATTCGTGTCCTATGTCAAGTCAGTGTTCCTGATGAAGAACAAGAAGATCTTCAACGTGAGCAAACTGAACACTGATGACTACGCGAAGTCCCTTGGGCTTGTGGTCGTGCCGAGAATACGTTTCTTGGAACGATTCAAGAAGCGACAAGCTGCTGCTAAGAAACCTCAGGCTGAAGACGAGGAGGCCGGTTCATCATCTCAAAGTGACGATGATGACGATGAGGAAATTCCTAAAGCCGTTTCAGCGCCCCCGAAGGATGATGACATCGACTTCACTATGCCCCACTCAGATGACAGCGACAACTCTGGAGCTGAGGAGGATCTTTTCACGGTCAAGCGAAAGGATCACGACATCGAGCATTCCGATCCCGAGGTTGCCGATACTGAAGCCAAAGCGGAATTGAATGCTGCGAGAAAGGCGAAGATACTCACCAAAGCCGCCCTCGCGAAGCGTGTGCTGAAGAAGAGAATCCAAGCGAACACCAAAGTGGAGTTCAACGAGGATGGCACAGAGGTCCTTGACGACAGAAAACAGATGCAATCCGAGCTGGCTAAGGAGTACCTCAACCAAGACGAAGGCGGCATTGACATTGAAACGGCGAAGAAAGTCCTGCGCGAGGAGGACAAGTTCGATAAGCAGCGCTTCAAGCAGATCGTTAAAACCAAGCACAAACAACAGAAGAAGAAGGGCAAATCAAAGGACGATGATGATGATGTTGATGAATTCGGAAGCACCGATGAAGACGATCAGCCCGGTGTCGACCTGTCGTGGCTACCTGATCCTGATAAGGTGTACAACGTCAAGAACAGCGACACGGACACCAGCAGTGAGGGCGACGGAGATGAGAGTGACGCTGAAAGTTTAGTTCACAAGCCTCCCAAGCGATTGTACGAAAAGAAGCGACGAGTTGCACCGTCCTCTGATCAGAGTGACGACAGCGAAGATGAGGACGAAGACGATGACGAACCCCAACAGAAGAGGAAAAAGGCGAAGCACATTGCGGAGAAGCTGTCGCTGGATGAGGCCGAAATGATCGCAATGCAGTTGTTGGGAAAATAAAAGAAAACACATCTTCATACAAAACAATAACATTGTGCGTTCCTTTATTCGCGTTCTTTTTCAGTTATTTACAGTTACAAAATACAGGTTCTACAGTTGTCATCTTAAATCATGCTCATTGTACTTTCTGATCGATTTTAATCCAATCGCGGGGGTTCTTCAGCACCTCGACGAGCTTGCCCTCTTCGGACGTGGGTGACGGCGTGTGCATGTATTCCCAGCGCTGAAAATGATATAGGGAACAGATCAACAGGTGTTTGTGTTGACGAGTTGCCTCGAAACTTACCGCGGTCAAAGGCAGGGACATGAGGATACTCTCATAGCGAGCTCCGGGTGTGTAAAGGCCAAACTTCGTTCCACGGTCGTATATCAGATTGAACTCCACATATCTGCCGCGACGAAGCAGTTGCCATTGGCGCTGTTGATCTCCATAGGAGTCATTTTTGTGCTTACGAACTGAAAGAGAGCATTTAGTAAGGTTTCGGTGTGCGATCAAAATGTATTACCTATTGGCAAGTAGGACGGGATAACCGAATTCGCACAAGTCGAAATGAATTTAAATGCTCTTTCCTGGCTGGGCGTGTCAATGTCGTCGAAGAAAATTCCACCGATTCCTCGGCACTCATTGCGATGTGTCACTCGGAAGTAGTCGTCGCACCACTTCTTGAATCGTGGATAGTACTCGAGATCGTGCTCATCGCAGGCATCCTTCAGCGCTTTGTGGAAATGAATGGCATCCTTTTCATCCAAATAGTATGGCGTCAAATCGGTTCCTAAACGGAATGAGCCTTAGCTGAGATTTCTCATGGAGATGTCCGAGTGCTTACCTCCTCCGAACCACCATTGCTTTTCGCCGTCCTTGTTTTCCACCTCGAAATACCTGTAGTTGAAGTGAATGGTGGGCACCATGGGATTACGAGGATGTATCACTGCACTGACACCAGCAGCGAAGAAGGGCAAATGACCTTCGCTGAGGTTCTTTCCTCTTGAACGCATCTGTTGCACAGCGCCTGGTGGGAGGGTCCCAGTGACAACGGAGATATTCACTCCGGCCTTTTCAAACACATCTCCATCTTGTAGAACACACGTGATGCCGCCACCACCCTCCTTGCGTTGCCAACGATCGACCTTGAATTTCTGACCGAAATTCTCCTCATTCTCCAGAGCTCGACAGAAGTCCGCTTGAACTTTCATTATCAGCAGTTCCACTCTGATTCGCATGTCATTTTCGTTTTTCATAATCTCATCCAGGTCGGTTATGGGCTCTGCCATGTATATTGACGTGTTAAGTTTTCGTTTGGCTTCCATGTTCGCTTGGCTAAGCGACATGTATGTTGCTACACCAGAACCTATCAGGAAGGCGTGGGCGTGCCTGGAAAGAAGGATTGGGACATTATTAAGTGGTACCAGAGTTCTGATCTGGCGGAAGTCTCTAAACAATGATTCATTAAATGTAAGCTTCACACATAATTCCATGCGTGAAACACACCTTGTACTACTCCACAAAATTGAAATCAACAAATTTATCTTATCGGACTTGATGTTGGTTATTGGTCATCGAGATAATACCATAAAAAAGAACACATACTTGGTCCGGAAACCTAACCATAAATTCGGCAAGTTTATCAGAAAAAAGTCCAATCCACTTCGTTCAGTATTCAGCTTGGAATTCACACAAGCAGCATACAACTTCCAGAAGTTCACAAGTACCAATCAGTCAAGATCATATTTGTCAACAAACGCCGAGCCCAGATTTCTTGAAAAACAATTCAATTAAGCAAACTCTCGTGTGTGTCGTCCACTTCGTGCTCTCCAAACAGATTTCCAATTGACGTCCATCCAAAATCAAGAACAAACTTGTTTACTGTTATGATTTAAATTGACTGCAAAATATTTTGTCCAAGCAATCGCAAGTGCTTGTCCCCCCCCGCAAGGCACAGGCATGCATCAACCTTGGCGAAGAATATAGCTTCAATCCTGATAACAACTGTTGTTGTTTTGATGTTGCACACTCTTGAAGAGATGCAATCTTTGCGTCAATGCATGCGAATCTATGTCACAAAGAATCGGATCAATAACCCATTTGTTATTTGATTTAGCATTTACCATCCCGAACAAGAGAACTTCAACGTAACACCATCAGATATGTTGGGACGCGACACTAAGCACGCACTCCACCGTGATGGGTGACTTTGCAAAACCAATCAATTACACAGTGCTACACCTGAAATTGTGAAATACTCACTGTAGTTTCGAACGTTTTCCATACTGGAACACTGTCAGGGAGCCCAGTGTCTTCAGGCTGTACTTAATAGTGTTGAGGATTGTCATGTTTTTGAGTTAAATTTAATAGAAAATGTTTAAATTAAATACAAAAACGAAAATGAAACCAGTTGACGGACGATGATAAACACAAGCAAACAAGTTGGAAGTTCTTATTGGACTAGACTACCGCTCGTGGAGTGGAGCAGGTTCGTCTCCAACGAAAAACGACATCATTGGCGAACAGCTGATTGTCAAGACGTAACGTAATGCTTTCGTGTGGGGATGGGCAGGGTTGCCAAGTTTATGATTGGAGGCTCTATGTAATTTCTTTGAACTTAAATATTACCGTTTAGGGCAGTGCTGGAAGCGACAAGTAGGAATTCGAGGGATCAAGAATGTGGCGTGTATTTGAGGACTGCCAACTGTCGCCCAGGGAACTTGAGTACATACATAGTGGTGGTCTTAATCGACTCCACAATTTTCTCATTCTTACCTTGCCTACTAGGGAAAATGATCGACGGCGATAGTCATATGATTGATCCGTGGAATGATCATGAGGTCGTCAGTTCCTTTTATGAATGCTGATGCGAGGGAACCACGTAATAGCTACAGGAGGGTCTGCGCCTTAATAAAGTCCACTTGTCTGTGTTAGGTAATGGATGCGGTGACTTCCAGGCCAGCAAGTCTCTGCAAAGATCTCCTCTTTTCCTAGTTCGGTGCTGAAATTCTTGCATTAGCAAGCATGCGCTTGATCCGTCCGCATCCTGCACAATCAAGTCATCTAGTTGTTCCGTTTGCTGATCCTTCTCTACCAAGTTCAACGGCGATGTCATTTCCTTCGATCCCGTGGTGGTCGGGGACATAGTCAAGTCTCACCGAATTCGACAAGACTTCCATACACTTGAGGTAAAAGGGTTACACAGTCCCTCCAATATAGTTCGTGGTCATTAAGATCGCATAGGTTTCCGCTTGAAAAACTCGACGGAAATTTACCTAACGATGTGTGCAGTGGAATGCTGTCGGCCTTCATGAACGCGCCAACCCTTCATTAGTCTTGGAGCCACACTGTCAGGATTCGACTACAGTACTTTTTCGGGTCAGATTCTGGACAGAGCCGATCCTGAGCGTTGCAAATTTCGACTTTGTTTGTACTCCGCAGCTGGAGTACTGGTGTCCAAGCTGTCCATTGTCAATTGCCCATGATCTCAGTCTTATGGATATGCCATCTGATGTATAAGACTGGGATTAAAGTAAATGCAGTTCGCAATGACTTATGGACTTTAAAAATTCCCTTCTAAGGTCCGCAGATAAGTCTACACTTTAAAATCACCCAATTTCGATAGCGGCTCAGTTTGTCTGTTTCCCACCCTTTCTCACATCTGTCTAGCAGGGTTCCAAAGCCCAACACTGGGACCAGAAGAATAAAGAAAATTCCAAGAGCAAACCATACTCCCAAGCAAACATTGAGTAGACGGGAGGACGTCTCACCGCCATTGCCAACTATTAAAAAATCTTACGACGAATTTAACGCGTGTAGGAATCGCCCAAGGACTACCGACATGAACACACAGTAAGAACAAGCGAAGCAGTTGTAAAGTTTGATATCCTGATCTTTCATATGACCGTCGATCTAGTAAAATTGGTCCCTCCGTTGTAAGGTGTACGACCGGGCTGAACCACATGTGGTACAGTGTGAATGGATGTTAAGTTTTTCAATGACTATCGGTAAATGTCAAACATTTAAAATCTCACTATTCACCAGAGAAGTTAGGAGGCTCCGTGGTGAGCTTCAGAAAACAAGTCTCCAAGGGCCGCATTCTTACTCGCTAAATTCGTCGGTGACTTCTTTCGATGTGTCTGAGATTTCCTTTGTTTGATTCCCTTTGCCTCACCTCCCTTGCCAACAACACTGAGAGCCATGAATTTAGCGATGTTTGGAGGCGGCCCTGGGAGACTTGTTTTCTGAAGCTCACCACGGAGCCTCCTAACTTCTCTGGTGAATAGTGAGATTTTAAATGTTTGACATTTACCGATAGTCATTGAAAAACTTAACAGCCATTCAAGGAGATACTATATCTTTCGAAAAGCTCCGAATTCCGTTTCATTTGTATCTGATGAATTTGTGCTTGGAGGGTGTCTTTAAACTTTCTCGTCCTCGGAGAATTATTTTGCACTTGTTTGTGTGTTGTTCTTACAATTTCTGCATCAGTGATTATATACGGAAACGCCTCATTTCCTATAACCCATTCTGTGTCTCCTGTGGATGTTTAATCCTCAAAATAGTTTTACTACCCCAGACGCTGGGTGAATCAGGAAAGCGAACAATCCAAATTACACTACAAGACTTGTGTTCCAGGGAAGAAACAGCGACTCACGAGGTAAACTTCGACTCTAATCAAACTCCCAAAATAAGAAGAAATACAAACAGCGGCTCCTGTCAGGCAAAATGATATAGACCATGGTTCCAGTAGCGACAGCAAACAACCTGTTGATCAAGTAGCTGATTAAACTGACGACTTGCTTAGCATATTGATCGAAAACGACAAGTGTTTCTACAAAACACGTAAATTTGAAAAAAAAACGCCAATTGCAAAAACCGCTTCGTTTGACACATTGTCCAACAAATTCGCAGGACTGTCAATAGACGAAGACCCGATAGCACCATCTCCACGAGCAGGGGCCTCAACAGCAGCAGTTCAAGCAGAATCGAGAACACCACCATCATAGAACGCTATTGGTGCCCTACAATCTACACCAAGGGGATTTCAGCGAAATACCTTTTGGAAATTGTAAGTAAGTCAAAATTTGATATTAAGTATGTCCTAGTGGAACAAGGGCAACGATAGATTGTGCGGGACGTTGAACTGCATAACTTCTTAATGAAATTCTTTCTTCTTTTTATCAACTAAGAAATTCGCAATTGTCTTGAGGGGATTATCATTCATAATCTCCCGCACAGCGATTCAAAACGATCTATGAAAGTTAGATCCCTCGCTGAGAGTATCGGTCAAGCGGTTTGAAACTGAGTCGTCCAACACAAAAGGAACTCTCCTGGATTTCTTCCTATGTGTTCTGGAGGATGGTGGGAGTCTGCTCAAGACTAAAGAGTTGAAAACTATGTTGGGACATGATGTGAAATGGGACATTCGTCTACCCGTTGCAAATTTCCGCCGATATGCGTGAGATACATAGATCCCAAAAACAGATAAGAAAACCAACAAAAGAAAGGAAAAATTTTAACTTCAGGTCGAAATAACAGATCTGTTAATGTGGTAAATAAATTACCAGAAACAGGACGAGGTGTATAGGACGTAAGGAAGCACGTGTCATTCTTTCCCAGGCAACTAAGCCCATTCCTCCTTGGCATGCTTTTTCATATTTTGCTCTCCAGAATAGAAGACTTTAAGCAACGATGCCGACATATGGACGAAGGTCAAAGAAATTGTGCTTTACTCGCCTTCATGGAGACTCTCAAGCCAAGAACTTAAAAAATGAAAAGAAAGTCCTCCATATCCAAAGTCAAACAAAGGTGATGTCTGCCTCAAATAACGTTCAGGTGCATAAATATGCAGTTCAACATCCCCTTTGTATTTTGCGACTACCTCACTGAGGTATTAATAAGGTTTTATTTAAATTCCAATCTGGACACATTTATAATCCTAACAATATAATTTGGTCGAATACTTACTTGAAACAAAGACTCTGGAACTATTTTAAAAAAACACGTACGAAACTTGGTAACTTGAATTCTACCTAGTTTCATTTGAGTCCAAACTGAATGTCAAAACAAACAACATAAGCGTTTCAAAAAGTGCTTGTACCTGTCTTCTTTGCACACTTGTTCTTGTTTTGTGTCTCAGATAGAGACGGCTACTGCCGCTCCTGTCTTTTGTTATCCTCTAAGTTTTCTCTCTCTTTTCGCCCTCTTTTTGTTTGTTTTCTTTAAGTTATTTATATCTTTTTGTTGAGTGGACTTTAAATAATTTCATTTGAATCACAGTTGAATTCCTATTACTTTAATTTTATTTTTTTTTTTTAATAATTATGTACTTCAGAGAACAATATATGTAATGAACAGTCTGACCCCGAGTCGACAAGCTTGAATTAATTTCTATGTTTATATTACTTGTATTAACAAATGTACTGAATTGAAAAGAAGCACAATAAAATTTATTTTTTCTAAAAAAGAACATGCGTTTATTTTTGTTGTCAATCCTAAGAACTTGCAGAATTCAAACTGTCTAAGATATTGAATGGACAGTACTTCATGATTACCCTTCTTTAATGATTGTAAGATGCTGGCATGTGTGCTTTGGATGCAAAAAGCAGAAGAAATCATGGGACTACTCTCGAATGTTTGGTTTGATTCGCGGGCAGGCGCAGTAAACCACGCCACACTTAGATCCGGTTGGACCCATTGTGATACCCAGTTTTGGGTAGGAAGGACCTGCAAATAGGCATTAAAGCAATTTCTGCAAGCTCATGTAGACGTCGGAAGAAGTATTCTCCCAGTGTTTTGCGTCTGAGACCGGGGCTATGACAAAGAAAGTGAGGAGTGTCCTCTACTTCTTCTTCGTCCCCGCAGCCTATGCATATGGTGTCCTGGGTGATTCCCATTATGTTACTATGATATCCCAAATGGATGTGTCCAGTCAGCGCACCCATTACCACTCGCAACAGTTTTGAAGAAGTGCTCCATAATCATGTCGTCCACCTTCTTCTTGGCATCAGCCAAGGGTGCGTATATACATGGGATTGCCTGGTTCGGATCGGTTTCTTCCCATTTCCTGGCCGCTGGACATTATTTTGATTCTTTGCATGTACCTTGGATGAATGTTAAATATGACAAATGCCTCCAGCCTCTAACTACATCCAAGTGCTCTGGCAAATCAGTCAAATGGACACCTTTCTCAAACGTCCTTTGTCTTGGAATAACAGGTGCCAAGCCCACCTGTCCCACAACGGCTTTAGAAGCTATAGAATAGCTAGAATCCCTTGGCAAGGCACAATAAAGTGAAACTCGGCTGGACCGCGGAATGCAAGGGGTTAGCAGGCAATGAGTGCGCAGAAGACTTCGCTAGAGCTGGCTCAGAATCTGCCTTCAGAGGTCCTGAATTGGGCAACTGCAACAAGGCTGATTAATAATTTGGACAACAATCAAAACGATTAATCTGGCCTTATTCCTAATTATCCTGCCGCAAAAAGAGAAGTATTCGAATGCTATGAGCTTTCCTACTGGCTACTGCGGCCTGAATTACCACCTTAATTAAACAAATCTGTGCCAAGCCAAGGAAAGTCAGCTTTGCCTGGAAGAGGATGAGACAACAGAGCAAATCTAATGCGAATGCCCGGCACTACTCTGGTTAAGGAAACGCATCTTCCATTGCGAGATACTCACTTCGGTGGAATTGAAGGAATTCGCTACAAGGTTAAGTTAGGTTAGGCCATGTTCCCCGACAAAGTGTACGGCTCTGGGAAGGTATCATACGGGAAATAGTACGTCTTTTTGATTAACTTAAACCCTTCAATACAATATACCTTTTCAGGTCACGGTGTCGATAGACTCACTGCGAGGATTGTACAAGATGAAACAGAAGTCTGGCACCTCCACCCCAGTTTCTGATGCACAATGCTCCACAATGGTTGACGCAAGCACTTACACAGGTCCAGGCAGTGCCGGGTTTTTGTGCAGTGAGTTCCTTAGACAAGCTTTTTATTGGTAGTAAATGAATGGCACTCAGGTGTGGTACGAGAATGATTCATGCACTCGACGGCCACTGAAAATATCTTGACGTACGTTGGGTAAGATGCGGAGGCCCCTGTTTTATTGTCTTACGTCCCACAGATTATGCGAAAACCGATTTATCCCCGTCCTACAAATGACCTAGGCATTTCGATTGTTGGATCTATGGTAGGCAGGCTGGACTCATGTTGCTGGGCAACCTGTAAAGTTCGACATTGAAACTTTTTCCTCAACTGCCAGCGAAAACTGGAACACAAATCGGAAGCAGAACTTCGCCATGTAGATTTGCTGTAGATATACATATCAGACTGCAGAGCGGATGAATAATCAATGCCTTATTTGGAGCTTAGTTCTTTGAGAGACGCTTCTATTTACTACGCCTCTGTATCTATTTTCATATAATTGCAAGAGTTATCACCAGGCAAGAGTCAACTGGTAAGCCAAGTAATGGATTCAGATTGAAAAATTTTCTTCCTCTAATGGTGCTACAGTCCTAGGTGGACCTGGGCAGCAACCAACCAGCCTCTCCAGCTGGCCACGATTTTAAGCCAGCTGTCTCCAATTTCGCACGCCAAGTTGGTTGAGGTACTTCTCCACTTGTGTGCGCCATCGGTTATGTGTGCGTATTGCTTTCCACTGGTTCGATGTGACGAATTCTCATCGGTCATGTCACTTTACAGCCCATACATGGTTCATTCTCCAACACCACCAACAGTACCAAAGATTGCATGCAGATTCAAAAATCAACAACCTTCAAATGGCTAAAATGCTGCCTTAGAATCATTCCAGTTAACAAGCAGAACTGGCCAAAAGTTGAAACAATATAAAAAGAGAGCATTAAATATAAGCATTCATTTATTACGTTCTATCTGATCCAATTCATCTGCAACAAAGTTGAAAATTCTACGCTGGAAGTGTCGTGTGTAGTTTGGCGTCAATTGCGCTTTATTCACCATGCTGGCGAGGGTCATAAAAAAGGCATCGTTCTCCCCTTTGGGTGGTCCAGCATTTGTTTTTCTTATCTCCGTAATTATTTCAGTCAACATCTCCTTTATACACTCGTCATCTCTTGATTTTCGTTTCCTCGACTGTCCTGGAGATAGCATCGGATTCACCGAGAACATTGTTGAAACATCAAAGTCCATGGTTCCTGTTTCTAACATTGACGTCTCGTTTTTACATGGCATTCTAGAGAGAAAAAAAAACCAACCAACCATGAAATCGAAGGAATTTCAAAAATTTCTTTGTTGCTCACTTGTTATGAAGGCTCTCTCGCAGAAACAGAAGTTTGTTGTAGAATTTGTAAGTTTTCCTGCCTGTCATATCCTGCCCCGTCTTGATCTTCTCCTCTCTTGCCGCTTTCACAAACTGGTCCCTCAAGGATTTCCATGCAGTCTTGCAATCTTTTTCTGAAACAAAAAAAAAAACAGTCCAACACGAAGGTAACAACAGAGAAAACAACAACATGGAACCGAATACATACTGTCAGCTCGTAGGCTTTCGGAAATCTCTCCCCAGATCATCTCCTTCATGGCGAAGTTCTTGTGGTATTTGTCGGCCGTGTTAAATAGTGCCGGCCTTTGCCGCACCAACTCTATCAAACCGTCCACTTGGGCTTCATTTAGTTTGTTCATTTTGAACAAAATATGAAACAAAACAATCCCTTCCGAATTTAGTTAATAAATGTCACGTCACGTCGTCTCGCAGCGAGACAATGTTCCAAATCAATGCGTTGCGAGATGACGAGTGTCGCGGCATTGTGTTTTGTCTCGTTCAGCTTCTCTGCTTGGGTTCAATTTGTTGACAACTCGCGCCAGACTCTCGTCTCGTCTCGCTCTCGCGCTGCGTTGTGACTGGTTGTTGTGACCCAGGCAACATTTCGCTGTCACAATTGTTTACATTTTCCTCTTTAGCTTCAGTGTATCAGTTTTAAATTATTTTCAAAATGCGAAATGTTAGTGCAAAGGAGAATTTTCTCATACTCAACAGTTTGGTATCAGTTCCGATATTGCTGAAAGGCAAATCTGTGTTAATCGATCTGCTAAATGAGACGTCTGTGGCTGGAAGAATCGACGATGTTGATGGCTTCATGAACGTCAACTTGGTGGAGGTGGTTTTCATTGATCGACATGGTTTGCAGTACGAATTCGATGAGATTTGTGTGAAAAACAGATGCATTCGGCAAATACAAATTCCAGAGGATGTAGACATCGGAGCTAAACTCCAGGCGATGATGGAGAAGGTTGGCAAACGTGAGCAGCGCAGTACGAAACGTACTTTCAAGCAGAAACGTGCGAGGGATAGGCACGAGGAGATTTTGCAGGAACTTGCTGAGAAGAATAAAGAATCTGAAAAGTGATCCATTGCGTTTCTTTTGTACATTTGTTTGATTGTGAAGAAGGACTTGAAGCAGGTGAAACATTTTTTCCCATTCGCAGTAATCTTAAAGACAGATGGTCGATTGATTGGTCTGATGATTGTCAGGGATAAGACTATTGACACTGACAGCGGGTCGGGTGTTGGACTAAGACGCCAACATGCTCACTTTCAAGCGTCTGTCTTGGTATAGTCTTGGAAACGGAAATGAGGGGCTATAAAGGAAAGAATTCTGTCCTGGGTGGGACACTGTCTGATAGAGACAGCGAGGATGTAATCAAATTATTTAGTCACTCTGATGCAGGAGCAGAAACAAGCAGAAATATGATGTACCACACGTAAGTTTGTTGCCGACCTGGGCACCTCTCCAGTCAAATAAGTCTCCTTGAATTGTCTTGCTGTGGAGTTTTGCTGTCCACAGCGCCGGACTGCCATGAGATTCCTCCTCGGTATCATGGACAACTTTGAAGAGAAGAGTCGGAATCATCTTGCCATCATGTGCTTAAAGTGATATAGGCAACGTCTCTTAACAAACGTTGAAGTGGCTAACTGCTGTAAGGAAGGACTTAGGCCACAAAAGAGAAAAACAAATTTCTTTTGAAAAATTCTAGTTTATTTCCAGGATTTAATGTACAAAAGCTAAGGTAATTTATTTACAGGTTTTGGATTAAAATTCAAATAAAATATTCTTATTGATAAGTGTTGTCACATGCCATAACGGAAACGAGCCTTACAATATACATAAGTTCAAAGTAGAGACATCATAATTAACACACAAATTCCTTGTGAAATTCTATATTTCATCAGTTGCAGAAGCGATTCTGAGAGCTTTAAGATTTTAACATCTTCGCCGTTCGGAGATAAGGCCATTGATGACACACCGCTAACAAAAATGAGGTCTTTTAAATGGAACTGACAGCACTCGAGGGTGTTGGTTAGTTGACCTACTGAGCGCCTGCTTGGGTGGTGGATGAAGGAAATCCGAACCCGGGAGATCATATACTCGGGTGAACCAAAAACTATCATCTTACGTCGCATCTGTCCTCTTGTAGTTGTTACCGAAAAATTCAGTTCTCCATGTAAGGACCACGGATTTAAACCATTTTGGGCCTTTTTCTTCAAGGGGTAATCGACCTAGATCGACTAATCCTTCTGCTTCGCAAGTATGCCCATCGGATTTGAAGATGAAAACCCGTCGTCACCGAGATTAAAAACGCAATTGGCCCTGGATTAGACATACACTAACGCTGTTTGTTTGCGTAAGTGGGACATACACACTCAGAACCATTTCCTACATCGTGAGACAGTCTCTTCGTTGGGACACCCTGGAGTTCCAGCTAAAACGTGGCTAAGGACAGTTAACTTCTACGTTATAGATGGAACGTCATCTAAACTGAAGCACGTAAAGGAGCCGGTATTAGAAGTATAGTGAAGGCCAGTGGATGAGGAAGAAACTTAATAACAAATCCTCAGTTTGGAACAGACAGCTTGTCATGGAGTGAATTGTTCTTTGAAGACGTATAATAGGCTGCCACCACCTGCTGCCAAAATGGGTTTAGCGGTGAACGAGAGCAAGTCTAAGTTTATTCTGTCATCGAGAAAGGGCGCAAAACAACGTGACCATAGGCAGCTATAACTTCGAGGTAGTGAAAGACTTTTTTACCTTCGCTCTCAAGGAAACAGCACGAGTTCCGAGATTACACGCAGAACATCTCTTGCCAATCATTTTGCTTGGGCTCAAGAGGCAATTGAGTAGTAGAGCCCCCGCTCGAAGGACCAAGCTAACATTATATAACACCTTGATCTTCAATGTCCTGCTCTATGGTGCGGAGGCATGGACACAATCTCAAAAGCAGATGAAGAAGCCGTTGGTCTTTTCGAGAGAAAAGTTCTGTGTTCAATCTTCGGTCCTGTTAGCGTTGATAATTTTTGGAGGAGAAGATTCAACCGTGAGTCTGGTCAGTAGTCTTCGGAATCAACACCTAAGATGGCTAGGCCACGTGGAGCAACACCGCTTCAGCCCGAACGGACTTCGTTGTCCAGTGGGACAGCGTAATAGAGGACGCCCACGAAACCGGTGGCGCAAACAAGTGGATGAGGACCTCAACCAACTTTGCGTGCGCAGTTGGAGACAGCTGGCTAAAGATCGTGCTGGCTGGAGAGGCTTACTGGTTGAGGCCCAGGTCCACCCGGACTGTAGCGCCGAAAAATGGTCAGTAGGGGGATGTGCGTGCAGCACTCTGTCCCTCTATACATTCTACACCAGCATTTTCTTCAAAACGTCTTCAACAGGTTGTCTTTTAGCAGTGCTTCAACAAGTTGTAATGAATGCGGGTGCCAAGCAGACACTAAAGATCTTCAGACCATTCGATCCTCCGCCATCGACTATAAGTCATCAGGAGTTATGTGCAGTTGATTTTTTGGACTAGGGCCCAGATCATCTCCTTGGTCTGTCAAGCGTATGCCTACCTGATCAAATGGATGGCGCAGTTGGTCGAGTGCCTGGTCCTGGTAAACGGAGTCCCCGGTTTGAATTCCAGTGAAAGCAAAGTTAATACGCTTTTATCTGGTTTTCAAATCTGGTCCAGCTGGCTAATATCGTCGCAGCTGGAGAGTCTTGTTGGTTGAGGCCCAGGTTCACCCCGGACTGTAGGGTCAAAAGAAGAAAACAAGGGTCAGTCGTTCAACCATCCGCAGTGAGTCTAGTTGGCGGACGGTGGATCATGTGCCCCTGTAACCGTTTAAGTAAAACATTTTCTTCTGCCTCATCGATAATCGGAATGAGCTAACATTGGCCCGGACCAGATAACCAGCGGTTGAAACGACGCAGTTGTGACACATTGGGAATGAGTTTATTGCTCCTACGATCTATGACTGACAAAACATAACAAGAACAGATGTGACGGCAGATTGAGTAGCAGGAAACATAACATAGAAGTCTACAGACAAATAAAAGCATGCAACACTTAAAAATTATTGTACGTATATGAGAAATAGGTCAACGTTAAGTACATCTAAGAGCAGTATCAAATTATTCAACAATGACGCAAGAAAGGAACTCTAAGTAACAAACAAGTTTTCTATTTTTACACGTTTTCTTTTTTATCTTTTTGTTTTGTTTTCATTTTGCTCAGTCCAGTTGTTCAACTTAGTTTTACAAATTTACTCCCATTAAAATGGGCAACTACCTATAACTAGTCCAAAATATATTACAATATTTAATTCGTACTTCGATAGTTACAATAAAAAAATAACTTTGTATATTTGTACAATCATTGCTTATGCTTATTTGACGAGAGTGTGTGTGTGTGTGTTGATTACTATTATAGGTTGGTCACGGAACAGCAGTACTTTGGTGGACGTCTAAGTCGAACTAGTACATTGGTGCTCCGATTAGTTTGCGCGTTTGCTCGAATGACAGCCAGAATGCCAGCGACCATGGAGCCATTCGCATCCAGCAGGGTAGGAGTCCTTTGTATAGGGCGGGCAAACCTTCGTGCTTAACTGTTTGCTTAAAGCAGTCCACGGGTCCTTTGTAGAGGAGACCTCTAAAAAAATAAACAAAACGAAAAAGATGTGCAAGGAAAGAAAATTGTTTAGAATTTATTGTGGAGGAATCATTATACGGAAAGGCGATGAATGAATCTAAAGAGATGCCGGTGGACGACTCTTCTGAGAACGACAGTCAGTCATGTCGTCTAGCAGATTAAATGCAGTAGAACTTAAGAAACGCAAATTATCGACATTCTGAGTCTAGTCAGACTTCTACGGATCCGAAGTCTAAGTTTGATAGGTCATGCAGAACGCGTACAGAACTTGGTTCTGGTCAACAAAGAACGTCTGCGTACAAGGTGGCGCATAAGAGTGGAGAGGGACCTCAACCAATTTGGCGTGTGCAAGATGAAGCTGAAACTGGAGAGGCTTGTTGGTTGAGAACCAGCGCCATGTAAGACCATGGCCCGCAGATAAAACGTCCAGAATTGGTCATTTGAATTGAACACTGCCGGAGTTGGTTTCTTATACATGGAATGAGAGATTCATTGACACTGAAGCATTCGACAACAGAAATGAAGTATCTCTGTAATACTTCATTTCTAATTCGATATGAGCCTAGTGTCACATTATGTCAAATGCCATTGAAAAAATCAAGCGCATCTTTTTTTACTTTCACTAGGTTAGGTTAGGTTTTGGATGATTGAAAATCACTTGCTTAGTGCCCATTGTGAATCCCTTCATTCGTGGAGAACACATTCATTCAACCTATACTGTCATGCGATGGCTTAAGCCCCCCTGTGCTCTTTACAAATCTTAGATGATCCGATGTATGTATCTGCATTCGCTAAGTTAACAGTCTCTGTGAAGAACCAGCGAAAGGAGAGCGGAGCAGTTGCAAAGCAGATGTTGCTTCCTTTCGGTCTCTTCCTGATCGCCACAGCTCCGGCAGAGATCGCTAAATTTCGAATTCAATTGCTCCGATGGGGCAGTATCCTGTTATCACTCCGACGAGCACACGGCGGTCCAATGACAGAAGCCGTTGTTAAGCTCTGGCCACGTTGATCTTGTCTTGTGGCTGTCATTTCTTGCGACTTGGCTTCTTTTCGTATTATATCTGCTTTCACACTAAGACAGAAGGACCACTCTTCTGTGAGCTAAGCCATGTAATCCCAGTTGACTCCTTTAGCTACGAAGTCAATTGAAAGTTTCCTTCAGTCAAGGTATTTTATGAGTTAGCGGTTAGTCAGTGTTTCGATGACCATGGAATGCAGGGATGGCCACTGGTTTAGCCAGCGTGGAAGAACCACTTCAGAAATACGTCGGAATCACAGGGCACAAATAGCCCTTTGGGAAAACGAGTCTGTATACACAGTATTCCTTAAAAACATATGAGGGCATATGAGAGATGTCCCCCGTCAAAATTAAGGTTAAAAGCTAGAGAAGTTTACACCAGCAAAGCGGATAGTTTCATCGAAGGGACGTTGAGGCGAGGAACGACTGAAACAAATAGCCCTTGTTTTGAAAGCAAACTCATGTACAGAACAAATTCTTACTCGCTCACATCACTTGCACGTTTGCCGATGACTTGATCAAGATATCTTCCCCCACGCCATTCGAGGGGTTTACAAAACGAATACATGAACGAATTTCAACCCACGGACGAGTCGATGTTGGCAAACAAATAGGGAAAGCAAAAGTTCCCCTTCTTACGCCGGCGACAATCTGCCGCACAAGGAAATTCTCATTCGGCCCGAGACTAAAAATATCTTGTTCACATGATAACCTTAACCGTGAAAATAACACAGTTCTCAGCGATACACTGGCATCAGATCAAAAGTACACGACAACTGCAAATTGAACACCGAGTCCACTGGCTTCCCACATTCAAAGACAGAACCGTCTATCAGTGTGACCTCTAGTGGATTATACGGAGTGCAGATAATTGTTTGTTTCTCGAGAATCGTTATCAATGGTTTTGCTTTATAGTTCGCACTAAACCATGGATCATAAGCGATTAAGAAACCACATAACCTTAACAACAACTTACCTTCCGTGCTCGTCTATGGGCTGATTCATTATTCTTGTCTTTATCACATCGGCTGGAGTAGCCATAATCGCCCCCACTAATCCAGCACCAAACGATGAGAGTATATGGACAGGTTTGCCATCGGGCATGTGTAACTTCTTCATAAGCGTCTGTTTTATTGTGTCGTAAGCAGTAAGGTCGCCTGAAATCGAATCAAATCAATAAAACACTCGTTAAGAATGAACAAACAAAGAATGCTCACCTAAATTAACTAATGCAGCACGATATATATTCGGGACACTGCCCTTCCACAGTCCAGTGATGCCGCCTTTGTGCAGGATTTTTTTGAACGCATCAAATGGCCCTGATATTCGTGGTGCTTCACCCATTAGACGGCGTCTACCCTCCATTTGCCATTGCACTTTGACCAGATCGGTTGGTGAGGCAAGCCATTGACCAATGCAGCCTGCAAACATGCCACACAGTGACGACTTCCACAGTGGCACTACTTCATTTGGACCATAACCTTTAGCAATTTCTTTGCGCAGATAATCATAGGTGCATATTCGAAAGCCACTAGTTATAATTACAGTCGATTAGGAGAAGCAGTTAGAGAGAAGGATTTCACTAAGTAACCTATAGATAACGTGTCTGGCTACTGCTGGTGATATGCCCTGCCACAATTTTAAAGGACCTTCTTCTCGCGCTATCCCAAGGGCGGTTGCCATCATGCCGCGATATTTGACCTGTTTTTTTTTGGAAGATTTGCATTTTGATTATTTTTTTGAGATGGTTTTCCATTCGTTTTTACTTTCTCTGCGAGTTGGCATGCGAATGTTCCGCATTCCATCAATCATTACCTGGCCCTTTGTTGTGGCTGCCTCGCCTTGTATTTGCAAACGCGTCTTTGTTAGATCCAATGGATATGTGACAAATTCAGCAATGGACGCTGAATACACAGACATTATGTATGTACAAGTCATGGAATCCACAAACCTGTATCCTTGAGCCGTTGCTTCGGCTGCAACTTGTACAGGAGTTTCGTGCACGTTCGGTGACATTTTCTAGGACAAACAAAAACTTGAAATTCTGCGATAACATTACACACATGCATCCTTACCTGAGTTGCGTGGGAGGGAAAGATGTGATAAAAAGGAAGAAGAAAAATATACGAACAATTTAAAAGACACGCGCTATTCGTATCATCAGCTGACTATTCTTTGCTCATAAGGACCATGGGCGACATACTATAATCGAGACGAAGACATACGCTTTCTCCCACCGCCGCATATATAATCACAAAACACAGACGTTATATAACTCTAACGAACTAGTTAGGTGAAAAAGAAAAGAAAAGAATAGAAAAAGAAAAAGTTCAGCTTATAAAAATAGATACGGTCAAAGCGGAAATAATTGGCATCACAATCCATATCTGATTGCGCGGTAATTGGACAAATTTACTGCGGAGAAGGCGATGGATATGCAAATCTGGCCTTATCTGGGCATTTAACACTTCTTAACTTATTAAGCATTAACTTTGCTATGTTCCATTTCAGATGATCGTGATCTCATGATAGACCGGGAGCTTGGTTTATTTGAATAACTCGTTTGTGGCTTTTCAATTTCACACTTGGTTTAGCCGACCATTGAATATTGGCAAATGGTTAATATGTTTGATGTGATTTATTGGGAATAATTTTACCTATGCACAGCAGGAGGATAACAATTATCAGCTCGGTTCTACAACTAAAATGAAAACAAACCAAGTGACAGTTGCCTGACTGGGAGATGACATTTGCGGCTTAGTTGAATTTGGTGGTGTTTGTTTCGTCCGATGAATGGGTGGATTCAGTGGTCCATTGATAATATAATTTACAGTACATAGGGTAATATAACAGTTGTTTGTGTACAAATGTCTACTAAGAATTTGAATTTTTTATATTTATTTGTTGGTTCATTTGTTGTCATGTTGAAAATAAGTTATTCATGAACAAATATCTATATCTGACAAGAAACTTTGTAAAACAGATATCTTTGATGAAAAATGACAGACATATCAATTAAAAAACAACTTTAGTCGTCATTCATAAAAAACGAAAATCCCAATCAACGGCTGATGCAGGGTGCATTATAGTACGTATCCACATAACGAAATCAAGAGATTTCATCATATTTCTCCGACTCTACTAGATTCGGCCATACTTTCTCGGTGTTTTGAAATCAATGGATTCCATACAAATCTAATTAAATCTTTCTCGAGTTCGTCCGTTCGTGAGATGTTGTCAAACTGAACAAGCCAACGATTATGGTGTTAATTTTCTCTGTTTGTCTCTCTTTCCTTTTTGGTGTTTTCACATTTTTCTATCATCAGACAGCTTTTTCAGCGGTCATTTAAAAATTGTGTTGGGAGAGATATTTGTGTTGGCGGGCACTTGTAAATTGAGAGCTAATGACTTGACGATTGGGAACGAATGCCATTTGAAATCACTTCAACTAGTTGGAAATGAGAGAGATTTATTTAACTAAGATTTTATTAAAGTTCAGCAAATTCATTCGAATTCGGTTCGGTTTTCCCGAACCAAAATCTCGAAGTGTTTTCAAATGTCGCTGTCAATTTTACATAAGAAAAGAGAGTGAGAAAATGAAAACCAATGAACACCAAAAAACCAAAATTAGCTGAAGTTTGTTCCAGAAATGTATTATAGATATCCGACTTCACAGCTGATTGCCCCCTACTTCATCGACGAATTTGAGGACTTTTTTGACAGATATTCACGAAATAACCTAAGTGTGTCCTCTGATTGGTCAATTTGGCTTAAGAAAGCGTTATAAAAAAAGGTTGTCAACAATTTTAAGGGGCAAGAGAGGTAGAAGTCGGGCTTGTTCGGTTGACAACCCCTCACGGGCGATAAACTCAAAGGTGTTACAGCTCGATGTTTTTCCGCGAGTTTCGTATGCATTTTTACTGAAACCTCAATAAGCCGTTCCCACCGAAGTTGAAATAGTGCAAGAACACCGGCAGACAGAAAGAGATAGAATGAGAAAATGATCACCAAAATAAACTGAAGTTCACTCTATAGGCTTCTTCGGTTTGACAACCTCTTATGGACGGATGAATTCAAGGGGGTTGAAAGACCCTGAAAATGTATGGCGGAACCTGGTAGGTTCGGAGAAAATCGTTGAAACCTCGCGGTTTCGTTTGGTGCATCGAGCTGAATCTACCCATGTCCACAGTTCGTTAACATCCACTTGAGATCAACAAAACAACTAAACACATGAAAGTTTACAAGTCGCGTCCAAAACCGCAGGATTTTCAGTCAGCAAAATTGCAATTTTCCAACCACTCGACACTGCTGGAAGAGATTCGGTCAAAAAGTTCACCACCGCCTCCCCATTTCCTCAGCAGGGGAGCCCTTCGAACAGTCAAGTGGTCTTCAATTCCGCCTGACACACATTCGGCAAGAAACCAGCACTTGCAGTCGGATTTGATATAATTTCCTCAACATTATCGAATTGATTGGCGCTCTTTGGTGTGTGGCACGAGTGCGAGGATCCGGACAAATCAGAGACTGGACCGGAGCGCGTTAAAATCTTCACACCCCGCCACCGTGGCCGGGCCTGCTCTGACGACAGGCATGGCGAGACTATTAAATATGAAATTGGAAAACTTTTTGACATGAATATCGGTCAACAAGTACTTGTATCGGCAAATGAATCGAAAGCACAGCAAATTAATCTCCATTGAGTGGTCGATAGACGTTCGTTCTTCGCATTTTCTTCTTTCCCTTGGGGCTCTTCATGGGGCTCTTGATGCACTGTGTTGCTCTGGATGCTATGCAAATCGATAATTGTCCTTCGGCGGAGAAGTCTTTGACTCTCAGAGGAAGGGCGGAGGATTTATTTCTGGTCTTGAGAGGAGGCGAATTTAATTTCTTTATCAGCACGCCCAGCGGCTGTTGTGGCTGCGTGCTTGCGGCGTGTCTGGTGAGCTCAATGAAGACGGTAGAGAATTTCAGAAAAGTTGAGGTTTTGTGTCGACAAAGGACGATGCTGAAATAGTTTCGCATGGACCTTAAATAATGATGTTTTCTCAGACTTTAATGAATATTCAATCATTTAAGCCGAGTTATTACTATCGCATTCTGGGGAAAAGGGTTTTCGCTTGGAACTCGACCGAGGATGTGCTCGCTCCAGTCCACTACGTCTGGTCAGTGGGATCCCCAACTAAGATATGCTGCAGTGGGTGGCGTGTAGATTCCTAACCCGAGATGGGGTGGGTTCGAATACCGCCGTTGGACTTAGGATTGTGTATGTGAGGAGTTACAGGGATGTGCACCTCGGTGTAGAAGAATTGAGCGGCTTAGGAAGAGTCTCAGATTAGAATTCGTTAAAGGGATGTGTTCACTAAGAGTGTGTTAGCGTGTCGGTTAAAAGAAAAAAAATGTAACAGCTTTACCGAGATTAAATAGTAAACTAAAAGAAAAGAGGAAGAACAGAGGAAGGAGAGATGTTTTCTTATAAAGAATTGTACGTTTCCTTTTTTTATCATAATGTCGCGCAACTAGGTCCACCAGAACTTGTCCCAGCAGATCTCCAGTCCCGCAGAACACAGCCCAGGTGAGATAAATTCTCACACAAAAACTAAAAAAAAACCGATGCCAAATCTTTTTTCTAATTCCGTTAAACTGGATGAAGCACACGGACCACTAATAATTTCATCCATTTAGATCAAGATCCTAGAGAATCGGTTCCTTGTGACAGGCGACTTCAAGGCCAAACCCATTAATTGGGGTTGGAGGCTAACAACAAAAGAGATGGGAATCTCCTGGAAGCAATAAAGGCAATAAAGGTTCTCCGTAAGTACCGGAGAACCTACCTACTCGCCTACTGACATGTCAAAAATACCCGACTTTTGTGTCGTTAAAAACTAATTAAAAACAGAGATGAAGTATTACAGAGATACCCGACTCCACAGCTGATTGCCCCCTAGTTAATCGACGAATTGTAGTACTTTTTTGACAGATGTTCACGAAATAACGTAAATTCCATCCTCTGATTAGTCAATTTGGTTTAAGAATATAATAATATGTTATAAAAAACAGTGGTCAAACATTTTAAGGGGCAAGAGAGGTAGAAGTCGGGCATCTCTGTAATACTTCATTTCTGCTTTTAACTTTCTGTGCGTTTGACAGATGTTTCCATGGAAATTCGTTCGAGTGCTCTTTTTATGATTGTTTTTACGATATTTTATGAATGAAAGAATACTTTTTGTTTTATTTAAAATTGCTTTTGAATAATTCCTAATAATACAAAACCTTTAAAATTTCTAATTTCTTAGGTTTATACGAGAGTGGATTGCGCACGGAACGTACTCATTTGGCACCTCTTTGCAATCCGGCAACTACGATGTTTGTACATTCTAAACGCAACGCACGTGACGTATTCTATAGGTTTGGGCCTTTAATCCCGAATCCGACATTATAATTCGCGCTGACACACTGGTTATCCACAATCCAGCTGAAATCGATATTTCTTGGCGTTCTACGGTAAAAACCCTTACGGCGGCTATATTTTCTTTCGTTAGCACCAATCTTTGCCTGTTAGTGGCTTACGGTCCAAAAATCACGATTAAACTTATCCACAGTCCGACGAAGCCGCTATGACCACCGGCTTTACGAGGAAATTCTCGTTACGTCGGGGTAGCTCTAAAAATAGTGCGCAGCAGTTAACTGGAGAGACTCAGTCTCCTCCAGCTTTCGTTAACAACCTCCAACGACGCGACGCGGGCTTGGCTACACCATCTTCGACCACTTTCACCACGAGGAGGTAACATCTTGAGTTCCTTGATAGAAGCAGAAGTTCCGACGGTAATGTCTGCACAGACCCACTTTTGAAATCTCGTCTTTCGAACAAAAAACAAAACCCACAAAAAAATCCACTTTATTCAACGAAACACCACAACTAGCCTAAACCTACATGCGAACGCAACGACTCTCTCAAGAGCCGCACACAGTGCTGCCAATCCGAGGCCGCCAGCCAGGGCGATCCAGGCAAACTGAAAGTGCTCGACATTCAGAGCCTTTGTCTGCGGGTCGCTGGAACGCAGCACCTTCAGGAGGCCAGCACGAAGTCCACTCGAGTACATGTCGCTCTGCCACTTGTACACCAGACCCGCGGCATTGATCCGCTGGATGTAGCGATTGAGGATGCCCTCGAATGGCGAATGCCTCGGCATGAGGAATCCCAGTGGGATGGTTGACACACTCTCGTCGACGGTCTTGTAGAGGGGCTGCTTCAGGTGCATTTGCTGGGCGAGGAAGAATGCCGCCTTGTCGTCGGTGGTGGTGTAGCCGAAGCTCTGGTTGCACAGCGCCGTCTGCGGCGGCATCATGACGTCCACACGCGGACTGGGAATGAGGAGGCGCTTGAATCCCGTCGGAAGTCCGCGGTTCTGCAGGATGATCGGGATCTCGAAGTCTTGCGTGAGAATGCTGATGTTGTTCTCGACCAGCTCCTGCAGCGTTTTGATCTGGGGCTCGAAGATCACCTTGGCGAGGAAGCTGGTGAGGTAGGCTAGGTACAGGTTGCACAACATGAACCCCACCATGAAGACCAGCGCAGTGCGGAGAGCTCGGTTGAGTCTGAACGGCCGGCTATCCGTTGTGGGCAGGTTCAGGATCAGGCGGTACACATCGCAGCAGGACCGTCCGAAGTCGTAGCTGTGGCCGCGGATGTACTCGTCCATCGACACGTAGAAGGAGACGCCAGCTAGGACTCCCACGCAACAGAGCCAGACGTACGGCTGGAACGGGCGGATGAAGTACCAGTAACCCTTGATCTCGCCGCGGAACGGGACCAGGATGCACCACTGCATCATCCGGATGGGGTAGCTCGACCGGACGCCGTCGAAGTTCACGAAGGGGTGCACGCTTATGTCGACCAAGCCGGCGCGGATGAGGTTCACGATGCCGGGGATGTTGTAGGCCGTGGAGTTGTTCACCCGCACAACAGCCAAGGTCGCATTGTGGGCCCTCAGGAACGCCAGGAATATGTCCGCGCAGTAGCCCGTCAGGCGCTTCCTGCCCCACGAGTCGGTGTACTCGAAGACCCTCGGCGGGTCGTGCTGCAAAGGCGTCCGGATGGTGTAGCCCATCAAATTGCTGAACTGGCTGGGAAAGAGCCCCGTCTCGTTGGGCGCCCCCCTGTAGATACTCATCTCGGGAAACCTGGTGTACGAGAACGTCTCGTCGGTGGCCGCGAAGTGCACGACGACGTTGACGAATCCCTTGGCCCAGCACCACTCGAAGTGCCCGCCGAGGTACTGCAGGTTCTTGTAGCGATTCTCTCGCACCAAGTAGATGCTCCTCGAGGCGGGATGGATCTCCCGGAATGCCACGTCGATGCGGTTCAGCATCGACCGCTGCCACAGATTTATGCAGGCCACCACGAGGATGTCTTTGTTGAAGCTGCCGCTGAAGTACAGCTCGCCGTACGAATCGGTGTACACCATGCGGGGGATGCTTGCGTCGACCTCGCCCAGGACGGCCTCCAGCTCGTAAGTGTTCCCAAAGAAGGCTATCGTCGAGATCTCCTTCTCCCGGGATGTTTGTTCGATTAAGTCCTTAATTCTGAGTGGATTTGCGTTCGCCAGGAACAGCAGTTGGATGAGTAAGCACACTCGGATGCGATGTGTCTGCGAAAACATCTTGCTGAACACTGACGAGTCGGAGGCTTCCACTGAGCACCCGGGCACGAGTAATCAGGGTAATGGAATCGAAGTGCATTGGCTAGGAAGGATTCCGCTGTTTGTTTACACATCAGTCGGTGGGCGGAAGTGTGATTGAAATCGACTGCCAATTGACTTTTCGTACAGCCCACTGGATGCGGGTCAAATTGACGGTTGGTCTTTGGGCTGATGAGTCTACGTTTATCGTGTGTGCTGTTTGTACGTCATTGTAGCAGGAGGAACTAGGAAGCGTTTGGCAGTGGCTCGTGGTGAACTTGACGTTTGAGAGCGTTTCTAGGCAAAGGCACGCATCCACCGTTCCAAGCTGTAACCATCCATTGGAAGCAGGCCTGATTAATAGGTAAGTGGGACAACAATTTTGGCTGGATTACAACTTCGAACTCAGGGAAGACGTGTGGCAATGTGGAACCAAAGTTCAGAAAAACGAACTCACCAAGATCTCAAAAAAGCTGTTGCACAAGACAGTCCACGAGGTGGCACACACGACTCTACGACGCTCTTCTCCCACACTGACAATTTCCCATTATCCCTCCTATCCAGTGGATCACATCAAGAAAACCTCATCCTGCATGGATCTTTCAACCTCAGTCCGCGGAATAGTCTCCTCCTCGAAGGCCATAGGACCTTCCTCGGCGCTCTGCATCTCGGATTCTGGCAATGTCCCAAAGGCATTCCTCCGGGGAAGGTGTCGGAGCAAAACAACCACCGGACAGCTTGGCATCCAAGGTGGTAAAGATCGCTCTAGATGTGGACAGAGATCAGAGAAGTGCTTAGAGTTATCAGAGTCGGGTTTAGAGGTGCTACTGGATCTTCTTCCACTTGACATCTATACACAGATGACTGCCGCAAAGGGAGCCGTTAGGATCTTCCAATCCAAAAACTGGCACCCCAGCCCCTATGGCCATGCATGTATTCTTGACAGACTTCACATTGCACAAATAGAAAGCGACGACTCTCTCCCCACCATTGACTTCGAAATACCCTTCAAAAAGTATATCCCTACAAGGGAGGAGTGGAGCTCAAATGTCAATAGGGACGGGTCAAAGATGGAAAATGGAACAGGCGCGGGCAACTTCTCCGAATTGTTAAACTTGCACTCCTCTATTAGACTACCTGATTACGGCAGTGTTTTTCAAGCGGAGGTCCTTGCGGTCAAAGAAGCGGCCAAATTGATATCATTATTGGAAATACCACCAGCTGACATTACCTTTTTAATTGACAGTCAAGCGGCCGTTAAAGGAATTTCGGCTATCTAGTCGCAAGCTGTCGCGAAGAGCTCAAGGTTCTTGGCACACAACATTTGATCACTCTGTGCTGGGTCCCAGGTCACAGGGACATAACCGGAAACGAGATACCAGATGAACTTGCCAGGAAAGGGGCCGAATACTACCCATCCCAGGCAATCCCATGGCTTTCCCCACCTCTGTCTGACATCAAGAGAAAGGTGGACAGTAACATCATGCAGCTAGCTCATGAAAGGTGGAATTCCTTCCCCACATGTAAGACCACTCGTACGATATGGCCTAAGATTAAAAACACAAAACTTCCCTCCTCCAATGTAGCAGGAAAATGCTGAGAATGAGCATACCACCCACTATCTTTGTCAATGTCCCAGTCTATGCAAACTAAGACAAAGAACTCTGGGAGAATTTTTCTTCTTGACCTCCTTCCATGGCTGGAAGGAGGACAATAACCAAATAACACCTTGGAGTCGGGAGTTTTTATCATCCGGCGAGTGTGAAGATAGGAAGGTTTTATCTCTTGGGCATCACAATGGGTCCAATAGGACCTCAATGCGGCGCGGCCCCAACGCGTCAACCCACGTACCTAACCTAACCTAAAGTGGAGTCGGCTATCAACCTCAGCCTGCTGTTAGGAAACGGGAGCCAGACACCATTCAGATATCGCGGGGTATTTTTTTATTTTTGCAGAAGCCGCATGGATAAAGAGGAGGAAAAGGGTTTTCCAATATGGACTTGACAACTTTGAATTTGTGAACGCACTCTTTCACTAATCATCGAACTGTCACTGTCACACTTTAATTATTTACACGAACGGGCAACGTCTGCAAATTATAAAAATTTTCTACCGAAATTCGGAGTCGGTGACCGCAATTTTAAGTGCGTTAGCTACAATTTTCGACGAAGCGCATTTTTTGCTCAATGAGTTCGTCAATAAGCAAATTGGTCTGGTGAAAATCCACATGTGCTTCATCACCACTTCATCCACAAAAAATAACTGTTTGGTGCGGTTTGCATGCCGGCGTCTTTATTGGGCCATATTTGTTTGTTCGACGAAGCGATCGTCACTTTACTGTGAATGGTCAGCGTTATCGCGCCATGGTTACCGATTATTTTTGGCTCGAATCGGAAGATATGGACTTGGACGACATGTGGTTTCAACAGGATGGTGCCATAAGGTCCACACAGCATACGCTACAATCAATCTATTGAAGAGTAACTTTTGTGAGCATGCTATCTCAAGAAATAGGCCAGTCTATTGGCCGCCTCTTGACTATTTTCTGTGGGGCTAGGTTAGGTCCTTGGTTTCTGTCAACAAGCCGACAACGTTGATGAAGAACTCAGAGCCAACATTGAACGCGAAATAGCGGCCACTTCGGCCGAAATGTGTGGCCGAGTCGTTGAAAATCGGGTCCAACAAATCGGCCGCTTCAAACGTGCCCGCGGTGCCCTTATGAACGAAGTCGAGTTCCATTCATAATTGCTTTGATAATATGAATATAACTTCTTTGCGTTTTATTTAAAAATGTAAAGCCCCTATTCGAAAACCCTATATTTGTTCACATCAATGCGGTTGCTGTGTGGGCTATTCAGAGGGCGCCACAAGCAGTCTGTGTGTCAACTTGGGGCATGCACTTACAGGCACCTAACAAAGCTGAGATCAATCAACCCCTTTGCTCTGTGTGCATTGGTCCATCCTGATTCTCATTTATTCGGGGAAACCCCATTCGCCAGCAAGCAAGTTCCTCAATAGGACCTCAGCCTAGTTGGTGAGTAAAGAAACTGCAGACAGAGGCAAATTGTTCCTCTTGCCAGATAAATCTCAAATCTTAATCTCCTTCATAATTGACGGGACATAATTAAAATTCATAAGAACAAATAAGAGCCATCGAGGGAGAGGGAGAAAGACACGACCGAGCGAAAAGAAAATCAATCACAAGAGGGCGCCCACCTGCCTGCAAACTAATTAACTTGCACATCCTATTGTCAACCCGCAGCGTGCCACTCGAATCACGGAATAAAATCGACACCGGTTCCATCTGCGGCGCAGTGTTTCCAAACACCGTGTGCGCCCCGCAAAAATTCACACCTAATTTGCGTTCAGGCACTTTCGATCATAACCTACATGACGACGGGGGCTCGTGGAGCCACACACTCGCAGCCTGCCGCCTGCCGCACACGTCCTTTGATTTCATTCACACGCCACGTCGCGTCGTCGTGTGCCTCGGAATGTGAATGCATGAATGAAATCGTCGCGTTCACGGCTCGTGTGTTTACATTTTCCTACTCCAGCCGTGACTGCGCATGTCCTCGGCAGGGAAAGGATTCCGCTTTTTTTCGTTTTCTTATCCTCAAGCCAGACGTCGACAATCCTCGTGGATTACTTCAGTGCATGCCGCTGTGTGGGAAAATCCAACGTGCTCCATCAGTTGCATCCTGGACCGTTGGCGCTGTAAGAGCTTACCGTTCTGCTTTCAGTGTCATCTCGTGTGTTTCGGCGAGCGACATAGTAGCGCGGCGCGTGCACGTACGACGTGGCAGCGATATAAGTTCGACTGTGTAGTGTCCTCCGGATAACCGTTGTGCTTGTTGTTTGAAAATTCAAATGTTCTTGTGAGTTCCTGTCGAACCGAGTGACCAGTGAACATTTGTCGACTTTTGTGTGAACGTCTCGACGATGATTTCGAAATTATCTTTCCTCTCGGGGTAAGCACTAGGACTCTCTCATGCATTCCATGCGATTAATTATTGTTTTGATTTAAATTGAAACGCAATTTTTTGACACTGACAAATGGACGGGCTTCTTGAGACGGAATCTGCGAAATCTTCAAAGCATGGGCACGTGATGTGTGTGCGTAAGGAGGACATTTTCAGGGACACAGGATCTTACTTAGGCAAATTGCAAAGATTCCAAAACAATCAACGGAAGCACTCGTACTGTGAATCGTGGTGAATTCTCGCGATTAATGTGAAATGTGAGCGTGAAAATCCCTGAGGGACTCTTCCCCATTTTGCTTCCTTTTTTTTAAAGTCGCAAAGCCCTTAATGGATTCCGAGTTCGTCGTCAAAATAAGATGGGCTACATTGGAGGGTGGCTTTGGGGGTCTATTTGTGACCGATTTCCATTTGAATCGATGTGCCGAGTGTAAATGATAAATGAAGTCCCTTCGATCCATGCACTGGCCTGGACATGAGCGCCTTCGAATTGTGATTACGAGTGCAATCATATCTTGTGTGTCAATTGGGGGGAGATTATTTGCTTTTTTAAACCTCTTAGAGGCAACATGTCAAGTGGACATGAGTGGGCGAGGTTAGCAGTGAATAAATAAAATTCATTTCATTCAAATCGATGACACGAACCACTTTCGATTGAACTCCGATGCATGCATACTAGATGGAGCCATTTGTGAAATTGAATTTTTGACGTGGAGAGGATGAAGTTTAAAGTGGGTTGATGTGGAATTTTAATACACTCCTTCTAGTCTTGTTAGGCAATTTATTTTCATCCGATTGCTGTGTTCCAAGGCAGTAACGGCTTAACATGTAAAAGCATAACACGAGAGGTTGTCGAAGAACCTAGGTAAGGAGCAAATGCGTGCTTGCGGTTCGTCATTCAAAACTGTCCCAATCTTAAAGTGAACTCTGTCCTCGCATTCTAACATCAGCTCTGCTAATGTCTTGCTCAAGCAAGATGGAGTCCATGAGCGCGGCTTCTGAGCAAGCACTTCTTTGATAAGCTGCAAGATTGAGTTGAGAAGAAAATTGCTTAATAGTGCCAACTATGGAATGGCAACTATTTGTGTAAGTAATAATTTTCCGTAGGGATTATATTATATTTTGTTGAAATGAATTTCAGAACATTTTAATCATAAAGCGAGCGGGTTCTATTGTGATTTGGAAAAGTTCGCTTTGTCTTAAAATTCAGAAGGGTACAGAAGCCCATTGAAGCACCACCGCGCAAACGCGACATTGTGATTTCAGCTTATAGGAGACAACAATGTCACAGAGTCATTAGACTCTCTCGAACACCGACGTCTCTTCTTTTTCGTGTTTTTTCGCTATTTCAACAAACGATGCCCAATCGAGCTAGACAACTGCATTCCTGCTCTCCATGAATTTACCCGCAATACCCGTCTCGCCAGGACTGTCCATCAGTATACCTTTAAGCCTACTTTCGGACGCACAGTTAAATTCAGAAACTCGTTCTTCAGCCGCACTACACGAATATGGAATACTGTTCCCAGCCTAATATGTTTCACAGACAACAATCTCCAGATATTTAAGACCAATGTACACAGGTACCTTCTCTCCCTTTCTCCCTCTATACCTTCGCCGCGTTCTGTGTCTTAACCCCGGACACTTAAGGGTAATCCCTTAGGCGCGCGCAAATTATAAAAAAAAAGTCTGTCTATGTGTCATCGAAACGTAAATGTTGCGAAATTTCGGTGAACCGATTCTTTGACATCGTTGCCCTGAACACTGGATGGACATGAATTTCATCGCAGAAGTTTATAAAATCGAAAATGCCTTATTTTTTAGTGCTCGCGTACATAAACAGTTTTATGAAACTTCGTTAACCTCTGCCCTTCCTTTTCTGCACCATGGTCATTCGTAAATTTGACAATCGTCCAAGCTACGGACTGACAATGCGTGAGACCTACTGCAGTCCCAAAACCAGACAGATTCATTTACGTATCTTAGGAGGTTTTTGAATTCAACACCGCTGAAGTCCTCCATCTCTGTGAAGAAGTGCTTTCATAGAAAATTCTTAAATTTCTTGGCAAGGGCTGGGCAATTACATAGCTGATATTGGCAGGTTCTGCAGAAGTAGTCACATTGCATGTGTAATTATGGCACAGTTCCTGGTAAGGACTCCTGTTAGCTCGCGTACGTCCTTGCGACTAAAGCCGGTCAATGATGTTGCTCAGCGTCGGAGCCCTTTGTAGCGGCAATATACACGCGAAGTCAGCGGGCTTCGTCTCTGTCCAGGGCTTCGTCTTCTAAATTTTCTTTTATGGAGCTGAGCGGCGTGTATGCATACGACATTGCTAGAGATTGACCGCCTTTTCATTTCCTTGGATCCCAGTATGTCCGGTATGTCGTACCATCATGATATCAGTATGTCGTTGACGCTCTATCTGCGTGGCCTAACCAGCTTCGATGTCAGAACGTCTGATGCTATGGCATTTTATTGCCGCTTGGCTATCAGAAAAGGGTAATCGATTCGCCGGTTAAGTTTTGGTCTGTCAGCACGACAGCTGCCTCGTATATACAGTGCTCCACAAAAGTTTGCATACAATGATGAAATTTGGAAAAAAAAAGGCTTTTATCCACAGAGTTAAATTTTGTGGAGTTAATTTTTTAGTTCAACTTCTTTTAGTTTTTGTTATTATATTTTTTTTAATGAATAACAATATATAATTTATTTTGTGGAAAACTGAAGCCTTTCATCTTATTTTATTGGAATATACCTTTCAAAAATATTCTTAACTTATATTATATGAATGACAGCTCTTTCTTTCTAAATTGCATTATTGAACGCAAACTTTTTAGTGTGAACCACTGTACATAGCAGTCACTTCGGCTTGAAAAATGCTGCAGTCGCCCCTTAGTGCCAGGGATTGTTTTGAAGACGCCACAGAAGACCACTGCGCCAGTATCCTCGCTCGTCTTTGAGCCGTAGGTGTCTAAAGCGATTTCCTCTGCTATTGCCGCTTGTTCCTTCGACTGTTCTATGTCCGGAAACCGTGGAAAGAAGTCTGCAATAATTCCTTGTGTTCTTATGTTTGTTACCTGGTGCAAAGCGAAAAAAATATGGCGACCGGAAATGAAGTATTATCGAGATGCCCGACTTCTATCTCTCTTGCCCTCTCTACCTCAGAGTACGGAATTTACGTTATTTCGTGAATAACCGTAAAAAAAAGTATGAATATCTGTCAAAAAGGCACTCAAATTCGTCGATAGACTAGGGGGCAATCAGCTGTTATGTCGGCCATCTATTTAAAACTTCATTGCTGATGGGGACTCTAAATAAAGTATAGTAACCATGCCAATTTAAAGCCAATTGGCATAAATTAACACACTTTGCACATAAGGCACGCTTTTCCGTGTATTCCATTATTGCTCCAATACTGGTGTCTGTGAGACAATGCCTTGGTGGATTAGGTGTGTTAAAAATGATGGCGGTATTTTTTTTATTTATACGTAGTATTTCCTTACGGAAATGAATTCAATGAGTGCGAATGGAAATGCTTTTCAAAATTTTGAATTTGAAAATTACTCTCACCGGGTGGGCGGATTAGGGTTAAGTGCACTCGGGCACCTGCCTACCTAAACAGATCAAAACGTCAGTGAAGACTTACGAACGAGCAACGTTTTGGTACAGTTGCGGCAACTTTATGAATTTTTACGCTTGTTTTCGAATTTCTTTAATCGTCCCACGTGGCGATTCGTTTACTTTCGTTGGGTTCGTCCACTTTTGCTTACTTTGAAGGGAGTGAAAAGAAACACTTGTGAACAGTTTGTGTGGTTGGTTCTGGAGAGTAGGCCATAGCTGTGAATAAGTTATTCTGAGCGAGTATACCATCTACGATTTACATGAGCAAGGCTTTCGAGCATCACTAGATATTTTGAAGGCAAGGATGGCAGGTCTCCATCCGGAACGAGTACGGAACCAGTGCCCTTTTTAGCGAGTTCGTCCGCTTGACAATTCTCAAATCTCATAGTCACGTCACTCACATAAGTTGGATGCTTAAGTACTTCGCCATTTTGTTGAAAGAAAGGCGGCCATATAGAGAAGTCTTTGAGATGATTGTGACTGCACTCAGAGCAGCCTGGCTGTCAAAACAGATACATCGTCATCTGTGCTGGATAAAAGTGCATACTTTTCAGGTCTGAGCTTGCTTAAGCCATATATTTTTTGCCCTCAAGATGCTGCAACAATTTGGTAATCGAAAAGATGGCTGGATGCTTTGATCCTTAGAATTGATACCACTACATACCCCATTCATCCATCGGAGATTCGCAGAGGATCATCAAGCGCCTGGTGCTTAGACTACCATTATAATCTGAGGAGGATGCTGATTGGGAAATCCTTATCGAAGAGGAGTTTAGAACCCATGAGGTTGGGGTCTATGGGTATAGAACTATTTCTGTCTAGGATAATAAGGAGCCCAGAAGCAGTGAATTCATCTTGATCGCCGCACTGACCACTGTCTGTCACCTGATTAAGTCCATCGGCGCCTAGCATCCATTGTATCATATCAAATAGTTTGCAGTTGATAGCTTTTTGGAGTACTGTCCACTAAAACGCTAATCCATGCAGCAGTGTGGATCTGGCTACTGATATGATTAACCAGAGGATCATGCAAGGCTGCAGTCTTTATTTTAGCCTTTTCGCAGAAAAAGAACACGTGGAGATCTCTCTCATTCTCATCTTCGTGGATGTTGGGTTTACAGCTTAAATTCGTGGCCAAGATTAGACTCAGGAAGTTTTCCCTGTCATTCAGCCTTATAGAGGCTCCACATTTTGAGCGAGGGTCAAAATCTGGAATATTATCTTTTCTAGTGAATGGGATTTTATCCCAACGGCAAATGGTGACTTGACCAGATTTGAAAACCAGATAAAAGCGTATTAACTTTGCTTTCACTGGGATTCGAACCGGGGACCCCGCTAACCAGGGGCAGGCACTCGAGGTAGTTAAGGACTTCGTCTTAGACCCAGGCTCTTAAGTAAACACTGCGAACACCACGACCACCGAGATTAACCACACATGAACTGTTGCCAAGCTGTTTATGTGGATTCAAGAGGCAATTGAGTAATAGAGCCGTCCCTCGATCAAGTAGAGGTGGCTGGCCTGGAGAACAATATGTCACCAGCGAACTTCGAAGTCACAACGCAATAGGGGACACCCACGAAACCGATGGCGCACACATGTGGACTTACCGCAGTTTTCCCAACACGAACTGTAGGCAATTTCATTTCAAATATAACGGTTTAGCTTATAATACTGATGTGTCAAGGCATAAATAAATTGATCGAACAAAAAAAAAAAGTAATTTTCAAAGTCAACAATTACAGCATTTCGTCTTGAACTTACTGAATGAAACGATGTGGCATCAGCTTTAAGTCCGGGATGTACCATTAACCGTCAAAGCACAACCTTCCTTCAAAGCACCCTGTAGGAGAAATTGTAAGATTTATGGAATTGTTTGTCATTTGAAAATATTCCACATCGAGACCAGAGAAGGATATTAAGGGTTGCAGAGGTCTTGTGATGCCTTACATGGCTGCCTGGAGCACTCTCAAAAATGTAAATCAAAGCCGACTCCAGGTATGTCGCATTGTTTTCTAGATGAAAAAATCGCCGCATGAATATCTAAGAGTGACGTTAAATGTTTATTTTATCATAATTCCGAAACAGTGACGCTCATGAAAAAGGCTCACAGTTCACCTTTGAATATGTTTTATTTCTGGTATGCAACAGATAAAATGCGTTGGTTTGCTCCAAGGTAATATAAATGATATAATCTTTTGCTTTATGTAATGCAACGGGGTTTTACGCGTACATACATGTTTCCTTAAGGCTTTAGGTTAGGTTTGGTTGGAGTGGGTGAAGACTGAATCTGATTGATTCTATCCCGCAAACCAGTTGTTTTTTCTTTAAGAAAGCGGTGAAGATGACTGACACCAATTCTACATAGTTCGGCCAAGTTTCTGAAGTAGTAGGCCCTTAAGGGCCGTTTGCTAATACTCAACTTAGCGATTTAAGTTTCACATCACAAAGTTAAGAAGGACTTATCGGTTTGAACGAATCGAAAAGTAAATGCCCAGTGGAAGAACTAGTGGATCATAAGACCTTAAGTGGATCATAAGATTGACAATGACATGACATCGTGGAGAAATTTGTGAATAAAAAAGGAAAAGTGAATTTCAAAATTATAGTAAAAAGTAAAATAAAAACTTACTTACTTACATACTTATCAGGCTGGCGATGCAAGGTCCAAGCCTGAGTGATAGCTGCTTTCCATTGTTGACGGTCCTAGGCACGCTGCTTCCAGCAATCAAGACAAAGCTGTATGGCATCCACGATTAGACAGATTCGGTCTTCCTCACCTTCTCGAACCAGGAGGCTCAGATTCGAAGACCCTCTTAGGTGGAGCATTGTTGTCCACGCGTTCGTTGTGACCGAACCAGTGCAGTTGACGGACTACATCCACATCCTGGTACTACTCGCAGTGCGTGGTTGTGTCTTCTCCTATATTCGCCTCGAAGACGAAGCCACCAAGAATCAACTCCGCGGTTTTGCTTAGCGTCCAGCTTTCGGCTCCATGAAGAAGCTCTGGCAAAGAGAGCTTAAGAGCTTTGAGAGCATGACCTTGGTCCTTCGAGTCAAGAGTTTTGAGCCCATTTGTTTGGACAAACCGAGGTAACACCGGTTGCCACGGGTGATTCTACCTCGGATTTCCACAGTGATGGCAGTGGCAGTGTAGTTTGTGGAGTACCTCGGAGAAAACGCACGAGGTAGACAAACTCCTTCACTAACTCAAAATTATTCCCGTCGATTGTGATGCTTAGCCCTAGGTGATGTCGACGCAGGATCGCTTCTTTTTCGATAGCATGTATTTCATATTATCCTCATTGACCTTAAGACAAGTCCGTTCCACCGTGAAAGCTTCCACTACGGCACATTGGGAACGCACGACAATGTCGATGTCGCCTGCATATCCCAGCAGTTGGACTGACTTGTAGAAGGTAGTGCCTTCCGTGCTTACAGCTGCCCGCTGTCTTCTCCATCCAAATTTCATCTTCTCCAGTACCAAATTGAAGAAATCACATGACAGCGCATCTCCTTGCGAAATCCGGTGCAGGTTTCAAACCGCTCGGAAGTCCTTGAACCGAACTGCACGGTGCGCCGCGTATTTGTTAGCGTAGTGGGACATAACCGGATCAGTTTTCCCGGGATCCCAAATTCGGCCATCGCACCGAATAACTCCTTGAGATGAATGCTGTCGTATGCGGCTTTAAAATCGATAAAAGGCGGTGCGTATCGATTTGAAACACGCTGGTATTTTCCAGGACTTGCCTTAGTGTGAAGATGTGGTCTATTGTCGATTTGCCAGGCCGCGCAAAACGGCTTTAGACGTTCACACAGTACGCTAGGCAGAATCTTGTAGGCAAATTTGAGCAGGGATATGCGTCTATAGTTGGTGCAAGAGGGAGGATCGTCTTTTTTGTGGATGGGGCATATGGAGCTGATATTCCAGTCGTCGGGCATGCTTTCGTCCTCCCAAATTCTACAGATGATCTGGTGCATGCTCCCTACCAGAAAATCGCCACCGGCCTTGAAGAGCTCTGATGGCAGGTCATCTGAGCTTGCGGCTTTGTTGTTCTTCAGCCTCTTAATGGATGTGCCGACTTCTTCAAAGCTACGTGGGAGGACTACTTCATCGACTAGAGTTGGGATTTCATGATTCTCTATCACTCTCTATTTCCTACGGTTCAGTAGCCAGGTTACCCTCACAGTTTCAAAGGAGCCTGGGTGCCTTTCCTAGAGCCAGCGGCAAGGCTTTTGGCTTTTTTTGTAGAAGGCCCGTAGTTTATACTTGTCCCTAGACTCTTCGATATCCTTGAGCTGGGAGGTTGCAAGAGACCTTTTCTTCAGGCGAAGAAGCTTTTTCTCCTCCCTTCTTCTAGCCCTGCACTCCTCCTGGGCTGCTCTAGTTTTACGTTGCAGCGTCTTTTGGTATGCTTCGTCAGTTGCATGTTTCACACTCGTAATCATACCACGGGTTCCTCGGCGGAGGTGGTAGGTAGCCTAAGGTGGTTTCGGCTACCTCTTCGATGGCCTAGCGGCAATGCAACCACATCTCGTTGGCGCTAGTGTATGACGTGGGCATACCGGAGAGTCTCTCACTTAGTTGCTCTTCGTAGGCTCTGGCAATCTCGGGTGTGTTTGGTGCAGATTTGTGACATTGAACAGTCGAGCTGTGAATCTTGCTGCTAGGAGGAAATGGTCACAGTCGACATTTGTACCCCTGAATCTTCGGACATCCAGGATATTTGACGCATGCCTTGCGTCAATGAGCCCATGGTCGATTTGGTCGGCGGTTCGACCGTCCGGAGATCGCAAGGTTGCTGTGTGGATTCTTTTGCGAGGGAACCTCGTGCTGCTTGTGACCATATTACGTGCTGGCGCAAAGTCTGTGAGTCGAAACCCGTTATCTGTTGCCCTGTCGAGGAGGCTGTGCTTTCGAATCACTCCGCCAAAGATGCTTTCCTTACCGATTTGGCATTGAAGTCTTGGTGTACGATTTTTACGACGTACTCCTGACAGGCTATGTAGGCACCGTCCAGGAGGTCGTAGTTATCCTCTTTGATAGAGTCCGATGCCTCGTCGGTAGGGGTGTATGCACATATGAGCCTGATGTTGTAGAATCTACCTTGGATGCGGATCATAGCCAGGCGATCACTTGTCTGTTTAAAGTCGATGGATATGTGCAATCTCTTATGACAGTTGTAATATATAAGAGTGCGACTCTTTTATTTATAGTATTGCCGAGATCGCAGTAAAATCCGCATTATACTGCGTGAGGATATTTTCAAGTTGTTGAGCAGCCCCCGGAGTTAAGAGAGGTCTTATATTCGTGAAGCACACTCACAAATCGTTTTCCTTTTTCACTCCCTGTCGTCGTTGTAGGTCCGTCCGTTGATCGGAGGCTGCTTGCTCTTCCGTAACAAGGGTTTTTTATGTGGGCGGGTTGTTAGCCATCCGCACAACCCCCATACATTAGTTCACCTCCCAACAGGTGTTGTGGAGGCTATCCAGGGGACGCCACGAGGAGGCTGTATGTCAACTTGATCTATGCAACGATAAGGATCCCGCCAAGTTGGGAGCGATCAACAACCTTGCCCTGTGTTGCATAGACCCTGCCTTTCGACAAATGGCGAGTGAAAACAAAGCTCGTTAACTTTGCTTTCAATGGAATTTGAACAGGGGACCTCACTAACTAAGATCAGGCACCACGTTCCTTGATCAGGTTGTGTTGCACCACGCTAACAAATATGCGATGTACTGTGCAATTCAGCTCAAGGACTTCCAAGCCGTTTGTGAATTCTTCAATCTGGTACTGGAGAAGATAGTGTGGCGGGCAGCCGTAAACACGAAAGGCACTACCTTCTATAACTCAGTCCAACTGCTGGGATATGCAGACGACATCGACATTGTCGTGCGTTACCAACGTGCCGTAGTGGAAGCTTTCACGGTGGAATGGACTGGTCTTAAGGTCAATGAGGGTAACATGAAATACATGTTATCGAAAAAGAAGCGATCCTGCGTCGACATCACCTAGGGCTAAGCATCACAATCGACGGGAATAATTTTGAGTTAGTGAAGGAGTTTGTCTACCTCGTGCGTTTTCCCCGAGGTACTCCACAAACTCCACAAATGACATCACTGTGGAAATCCGAGGTAGAATCACCCGTGGCAACCGGTGTTACCTCGGTTTGTCCAAACAAATGGGCTCAAAACTCTTGACTTGAAGGACCAAGGTCATGCTCTCAAAGCTCTTAAGCTCTCTTTGCCAGAGCTTCTTCATGGAGCCGAAAGCTGGACGCTAAGCAAAACCGCGGAGTTGATTCTTGGTGGCTTCGTCTTCGAGGCGATTAGAGGAGAAGACACATCCACGAACTGCGAGTAGTACCAGGATGTGGATGTAGTCAGTCAACTGCACTGGTTCGGTCACAACGAGCGCGTGGACAACAATGCTCCAGCTAAGAGGGTCTTCGAATCTGAGCCTCCTGGTTCGAGAAGGTGAGGAAGACCGAATCTGTCTAATCGAAGGTGCCATACAGCTTGGTCTTGATTGCTGGAAGCAAAGTGCCTAGGACCGTCAACAATGGAAAGCAGCTATCACTCAGGCTTGGACCTTGCATCGCCAGCCTGATGAGTAAGTAAGTAAGTTTCAACACACCTAGAAACCTCTCCTCATGACAGCTTGCTGACATGTCACATTCAACGTGAAAGGGATGCGTCCAGTAACTGGGGACGCCCAGTGAAAAGGGCGTGGAGTAAGATTTGTGTTTAATTGATTCTATTTAAATGAATTCAAATTGACTGAAAATTATCCCATCATCGAGATGAAGTACTCCAAAATAACCTCGCCATTCATTCCATTGACAGCACATGGCATGAGATGTGTTTTGAAAGGCAGTCGCCGCGTCGTTCTTAAAGAGAACTCACCACGCCAGCGCTGAGGCAGCAGAAATTTGCTTTAACTCAAGTGGATACGTTTATCTTTCCTTCCTGCCAATTAAGGCGGCCATCCCGCACTTCGCAACATCAATCCGAAAACGAAATCAGGACTCGTTAAATAATTCGAAATAAATGACTCTCATTAAGTGGATCCTTCGACGTCTTAAATCATTGCATGTCCGCCAGGACGTGATACATTACGCCTTGAAGCCGCATGGGAGATTTAATTTATTCGCAAATGTTTAAGTTTAAATTGTCCATCCATTCGTCCTGTTTGACTGGCGGAAGCGATTTGAATAAAATTAAATGGAATTTTAAACATTCGCCTCCTACTTGACCACAAACGGCCGGGAGGGGGTGCACCTGTGTGTGAGTGATGTTTGATCTATCTGCGGGTGGATTTGTGGAACTTGTGGGATCCGTGGTAAACCACATGAATAGCCAACGAAGTGACCACAGATTTGTTTAGGTTTTGTTTTGGCGTTGGCCGAAGCCAAAGCTCTTGACTCGGGCCATTTGGAACCGAATATCAAAGGGTTTTCGAGTGAAGCATGCTCGTTGTGCTATTGATTGATCCAGTCAATTGAACGGAAGCCACTTGGGGGGTCAAAGCATCGCAAGGACCTGAGCTCTTTCCTAAATCCACTCCGGGGTTCTTATGGTTTCGGTCGAAACTGAGGGTTTAATTGAAAGCGGATGACTGTGAACGAAAAGGCGTGTCCTCGAGTTATGCACTTCTCAAAGAAAGTGTACTTTGAGTTTTTAATTACACAGGATGCTTGTTAATGCTGCAGTTGCTGCAAACGAGGAAAGTTTTCATTTCATTCTAAGCAGTCTTAGACAAAGGACTTGCACAAACCAGAGGGCGACACTTGCTCCTTAAGGTCGAGAGGGTTGCGCTGCAAATGTCATCCGGTTTCAAGTCGAGGTCTGTGGAGGAGCAGTTCTGGAGCGCCCAGACACTGGAGAGTGAATCCATTTGAAGTTCACTGCGTGTGATGCTGATTACCTTGGTCTATCTTTAAGGGCAATGTCACTGAGTTTCTAACTTAAGCGAAGGCAATCTGATTTTGGAAACGGAAAGTCCATTTTCTTTTTCTGATTAAGGGTGGGAGTGGCAGCAGGTGGTGAGGAAAGAACTGTATGGTTTAAGAAGCCATCAGAAAGAAGAAGAATACCTACAGAGACTGGATTCTCATGGGGGACTCTTGCTGCTCCTGACCGGTACACCGAGTCGCGAAGAACTTGCAAATTGGCTGTGCGATCAGCTAAAGAGCAGCCTTGAATGAGTTCAGGGAGAAGTTGGAAAGCGACCAAAACTTGTCCTGATAAACTATTCGCCCACTCAGAGGAAGGAAAGTCAACATCATCGCAGGAGTCAAATCCAAAGTTGGTGTGTTACTTTCCAATGAGAAGGACATCTTGCGCAGCTGGAGCGAGCACTTTTCGGAGCGGCGCAATCCCGAACAGGGCACTGAGGATGACAGCCCGCAGTCTTGAATGGGGCGGATAATACTTCAACGGTGGAGGAAGTGATTTTGGCGACAGATTCTCTAAAAATTGGCCGGTGTGAATGAAATCCGGCCAGAAATGCTTAAGGCTATGGGTAAGGAGGGAGTTGAATGGCTCTTTCGTGTTATTAAGGAGACCTGGGAACGCGGTAAGAGACTTGGCGATTGGCAAACTGGGGTAATTGTGCCTCTTTTTAAGAAGGGGTATAAAAGAGACTGCTCCAACTACAGTCTTTAAGTTTTTTCCCAGGGGAAAGTCCACGCTAAGGTGTTGGAAGCTCGTTCTAGAGCTATAGTCGAGCCCAGGATGGGGAATGAACAGTGCGTCCCGGCAGAAGTACAACCGACCAGCTTTTCCCTAAGAATGGTGCTCGAGGAGGCTTGGGAGAATGCCAAACTCATGTACAGCTGTTTTGTAGGTTTGGCAAAGCCAAATGACCGAGTTCTTCGAGCTAAACTCTAGGCTTTTGATGGCCATTCAGTTTCAGTAGCAGCAGCTGTGTTGGGGTTAACAGCGCTAAATAGATACCCTTCACCGTGGGGTTAGTTGGGCTTCGCCAAGGGTGCGTCTTGTCACCTCTCCTTTTCATTGCTTATATGGATTGGATGTTGCAGCGCAGCCGAGGCGAGGAATGTTTCACATTGGGAGAGTTGAGGGTCATCTTAGTTATCCTCACATCTTCCCTGACGGAACTCCAGTGCGCACTCAATAGGTTTTGGCCGTACGTGCTGATGTTGGGGTGAAGGATAGCCTGCACAAATCAGAAGTTATGGTCATTTTCAGAACGCCTGTGCACTGTGCACTCTACATGTTAGGTTAGGTAGACCATGCTCCATTGTAAATACCCCTATTCAGACTACTACCACTGATTGACTACGCCAATGACAGTGCCATTAATTTGATTCTAACGTCAAATGGTGACCAGATTCGGAAACCAGATAAAAGCGTATTAGCTTTGTTTTTACTGGGATTCGAACCCCGCTAACCAGGGGCAGGCAATCCACCAACGGCGCCATCCAGACGTCGCTCTACTCCATATGTTAGTGGGATCCCATTGAAGCGGGTGGAGAAGCGGGGTCTTTTTCAAAAGTGAAATTAATTCCGCCGCCCGTCTTAGGGCGGCCCGTGTAGATTAATAATAATATAATAATATGGGTGGCGCTACAGCCCGTAGAGGGCCAGGGCCTAGCTTCTCAGCAACCACTCGTGTTGTGCGTGCCATCGTTCTCTCACGCGTGGAAGGGACCTACAGTTTAATGCCGACTCCGAAAGGCGAAGTTGAGAAGCTTTTTCTAGACAGGAATACTCTTTGAGCATTGTCAGTGACTCGAAAGAGGTGGAGCCGTGAATTATCAAAGGTGGTAAAATTCGGGTATTTAACCTGGCACCCTCTGCGTAGGAGTCGACACACTAACCCACTACACCACGGCGACCCAGGCCCGTGTAGATTACCCAGTTAAATGCCTGCACAATTGCTCACTCTGTTGTTTCATACTCTTGAGGATTAGAGTGTCAAAGCCTTCTAATGGAATAGGTCTGGGGCCAGTATAATCTCTTGAAAACAATACGAGATCTCTCGGTAGTTCATAAGGATTTTGCTCTCCAACGACCAAACTCTCTGAGCCGGCTGGTGTCAGTAAAAAGGTGGCGGATGGAGCACTACCGTTGAGCTACACCTGCTCCCTCTGAATTTTAGATCGACCATAGAGCAGTTGTAGCACCCGAGGTTGGCACATGTAAGGAAATGCATTTTTTTTTAAATGTTCCACATACGCCCGAGTGTGGGCTATGGGCTAGACTTTTACTCAAAATTCGGAACATCCCTTCAAGTGGGAATTTTGTCATAGCTCACGAAACACACTCTACTCTGCTCTAGATCTTACTGGAAGTCTGCCTTCAGATATGGATCGAGGACAGGTCTCTGCGAGTAGGATTGGGCTTAGCCGACGTGGCGTAATGGGCAGGTGTGTGGGCTCGTATGCTGAGGATGCAAGTTCAATCCCCGAACCATGGTTAACTGTCTACTTCCTTCTTCTTTCGACTCACTGACTATGTTCGAAGAGCATAATATAACAATATAGATGGCGCTACAGCCTGTAGAAGGTCAGGCTCTAGCTCATACAGCAACCACTCGTGTTGTACGTGCTATTGTTCTCTCATGAGTGGATTTTTAATATTTTTGTTACTCTATATATATTATAGATTTCTTCGTGCTGTTGTGGGAATCACTCGCCGGGATAGGGTGAGAAACACTGCAGTGCGCTAGGAACTCAACGTTGAGCAGCTGCTTCTTCGTACGGAGAGGGCTATGCTTCGATGGTTTGTCCCCCCTATCCGAGGCTGGCCTTGAATGCGTTTCCATCAAGTAGGCGACCACTAGGCAGACCCAAGATGAGGTAGTTGTATTAAGTCCATAAGCTCGCCCGGTTACACTTGGGCAAAACTCCTGATGAGTTAGAGTCGATGGCGGAGGATCGAGTTGCCTGGAGATTTCTCTCGTGCGGGTTATGTCGGAGTTGGAGACCACCAGCAAAGGAAACGACATACACTCATTGGTCCAAGGAGACGAGTCAGCAGTAATAAACACCAAACGTTCATCCGTCCAAGGAAACGACTCAGCAGTAATAGATACCACACACTCATCCCCCAATAGAGATAAGTCAGCAGCTATGATTAATACGAGGAAGAAGACAGCCCAGACGATCATGCTACTGTCGCCGAAACAATAACAATTCAGTTAGGAACACAATGAGTATCGAGGCGAGAAAAGTAGAATTAAGATTTTAGTCGTAAGACACGATTCATTCAATAAGGTTCGTTCGTTTTTAAAAACTCGATCGACTCGAACCAGCTCTTTGACTGGTGCATCGAATTGATGTAGTGAACCTGTCTCTTCCTATGGACATAGTTGCCATCCATCACATAGTGTCGGGCGTGGAGCGGACTACGCTCATCCTCCTGTGCGAGGACGATCTCTGGATATTCACAGGTGTACATGAGCAGCTTCCGCACTATTCGACATCAGTGAAAAGTGTCTGGGTAGCTAATTAGGTAGCATTCTGTATGATTCTTAGGAGGATAGCTTATTAAATCGCATTCCGTATCTCCTAAGCATTGGCTCTCTTTAATGAACGAGCTTTAGGATAGGACCGTTGCAAGGAGAATCAGTAAGTGGTGCTGTGTTGAGAGAACGGACAACTCACTCCAGAGCAGAGTAAGGTTCAAGGATATTGAAGTCTGATTGTTTCTGTGGTGTCTTCGTTCCGTTAGCGCCTTCTAAGCCACTGAGCGGTGAGGAGACCTGACCTCCTGGCACCTAAGCACATACTGTGAAAAGTCAATTTGCGTCCCCGACGATCCACTACCTGACCCACACACTGTGTCCCTCCCCCGACCACAGCCAAATAAACCCCAACCGCCCAAGTGACTGCACACTTTGTTTCCTTTCAGCGGTGAATCCCCATTTTTTTGTTTTTCTAAATTTAAGTACATTCATATCCCGCGTGTCTTTAAGTACAAGATGACATTGGGACCGCGAACAATAAAAACGCCAGAGACCGCGCGGAACAACAGAAACCTGAAATACAAGGCAACAGCGACTTAATCGCTTATCCTTTCTATTCGCGGATTTTTTTCCCCTCCATCCCAGCAGCCCAAGGAGTGAGCATTCAAATCCTCTCTCCGGCTGTCATTGTGATTTGGAAAAGCATAAAACGAATGCATCCGAGTGGGATTGCTGTCGTGATGCTTGCCACAGAGGCACACACCACGTACACCGCATTTCTGCTGATAAGGATCCGCGAAGGACATCCCCGATGTGTGTGCACACACACAGTAAACAGCGGTGGGAGGAGGACGATGAAGGTCAATCAGGAGGAGGGTGGAAAATCCTGGCATTTTTTTCTGCTGCTTCTTGTGCGGGTGCTTGGCTAAATAGTTTTGACGCTCCGAGTGAGTAACTGCCGATAATTGGATTTGAAGTAGCGCCACGACGGTGACGAAAGTGGATCGCCGGCGGCGGCGGTCAGTGGGATGTTTTCAAAAGGATTCCAACTCAATTATCCCAGCCTGCCAATGCTGCCAATGTGACAGCATCAAAGAAGTTTGTTTTTGTGTTTCTCCAGTTTTTTTGTTTTTTAATTAAATCAGATGAAGCGTCTTTTTTTCTCTCTTGCTTTGGCAAAGGTTCGTTTTTGCATGAAAGGACATTTTTGTGGCGTGGCGACACTGCAGTTTGTGTTGTTTTTGATTGGCATTCCTTTTATTTTTTCACCGGGACCAGCATTGTCTTTGAATGGGTTTGGGTACTGGTGTGTGCGTGTGTGTGTTTTCTTTAAGGACAATAAACCGGAAGAATCTTCTCCTTGAACTATCGAACAACTCACTCAAGGATGGCAATGAATTGAATTCAAATTGAAGAGTAGCTTGGAGTGAAGGTTAAGGTTGGTTTTTGAGTCTGACGGCATACGTTCAACATTCCCCTGACAGATTAAACGTCAAAAGAATGAATGACACTGAAAGGCAGTGTCCTTGATCGCATTGATTTCACAGGAAATGTGCGTCTTGAGGGCATTGGTTACTTTCTAAAATAAGGAGAGGGTCCCCCAATATGCTATTTGGATTTGAAATTTCTGTTTCAATCACATAAGCCCCACCAAACTGTCATCCGAGGCTATTTTACAAGAGGAAACCATTATACTCAAAGCCCTCTCTAGTTTAGACGTCGTCATAGCTAACGTGGGAAATGTGAACACGTTTAGTAGAGCGGGTGCGGGTTCGATTGTTGATATAACGTTCGTTAGTAGTAGCTTATCTAGGCATACGACATGGCGCGTCAGCAATCACTATACCCACAGTGACCACAATGCAATTATAACAGATGTCCAAAGTGTTGCGCGATCTCGAAACACTCGGTCACAAACTAGCAAGACGAAATGGAATGTGAACACCCTAGATGAGGAGCTCTTAGAGTACGTTGATGGGAGAACAGCAAACGAGATCGTACGTCAAGTAACGCGACAACTGCACGCTGCCTGCGATTTATCGATGGCTCGAACAGGGACACAAAACCGCCGGCGTCCAACGTATTGGTGGAACGACGACATCAAGGAACTTCGATCAGCCTGTCTAAAAGCACGGAGGAAATATCAACGGTCGCGTAGACGCGATACGGATAGACACCTGATATTAAGGACAGTGTATAAAGAAGCACGTACCGCGCTCAAATCGGCCATTAAGGCTAGCAAAAGACAGTGCTTTAAGAAATGTGTGGAGTAAAGCGTACAAAATTATAACCGCGAAGCTCAAGACGCCGCAGAGACCGGCGCCAACTTGCCCACTATTACTCAGCAGAATTGTAGAAGCTCTGTTCCCCTCTCAACAGGACGGAGTTCTACTAAGCGAGATCGGTGAAATACGCGAACACATTCCTGCCGTAACAGCTGATGAGCTCACCGCGGCAATAGAGAGGGCAGAGGATCGGAAAGCTCCTGGTCCAGACGGCATACCAAATCGGGTTTTAAAAAAATCAATGAAGGCCCGCCCGGACGTTTTCGTTGGCATGTATACTGCATGCTTAAACGAGGGAATATTTCCAGAAAAATGGAAACACCAAAGGTTCATATTATTACCGAAAGGAAATAAACCACCCGAGGAGCTCTCATCTTATCGACCGCTCTGTATGCTCGACACCATGGGCGAATTATATGTAAAAGACTACAGCCTATCATTGAAGCCAACGATGGACTCGCGGAATATCAGTATGGCTTTAGAAAGGGCCGATCGACATTCGACGCGATTAAAGTCGAAATAGACTAAGCCCATCCGGCTATAGAAGGAAGACGATGGAAGGGAGGCAGTAAAAAGTACTGCGCCGTGGTTACACTTGACGTGAAAAATGCCTTTAACTCGGCGAACTGGTCGCGAATTTTACATTGCCTCGAGGGACTAAATGTACCGAATTACATATTAAGAATAATCAGAAGCTACTTTACCGATAGGTTGCTCCTTTTCGACTCCGACGACGGGACGAAATTGTATAAAATTACAGGGGGCGTACCCCAAGGATCAGTGTTAGGTCCTCTACTGTGGAACGTGATGTCTGACGACGTATTACGACTCCCAGTCCCCAGGGAAGTATGCATTGTATAGCAACGAAGCAATAGCACTGATAAAGAACTGGCTACGCGGTATGAGCTTAGACCTCGCGGATCACAAGACGGAGTTCGTTCGCATCACGAGTAGAAAAGTGCTAGAGACCATGACGATAAAAGTCGGAGAGCACACCATTATTTCCAGTCCATTTATAAAATACCTGGGAGTGATGATTGATGCTTTGCTAAATTTCAAGCATCACCTCGCATACGCTCGCAAGCGATAGGCGTTCTTTCAAGACTCATGTCGAATATCGGCGGCCCGAAGCAAGGCAAACGATTAATGCTTGCGAGAGTTGTGGCTTCCATACAGCTGCTATGAGGCACAAATATGGTCTGACGTTGCGAACAAGAAGACACGCATGAAGGAAATCAAATCCGTCTACAGACTCTGTGCACTGCGAGTTAGCAGTGCATTTCGGAAGGTATCCCACGACGCGGTATTGGTACTATTCTCGATGGTACCAAGCGATATCCTAGCTTTAGAAGCTAGATGGCTATATGACAATCGCGTGCAAGGTGGGCCAAGCACAAATCATGAAGCGTGGCAACAACTATGGAACGAGTCCCAAAAAGCGAGATGGACGTACCGACTAATCCCACGGATTGAAAGTTGGGTAAATAGAAAACACGGCGAACTGAACTATTATCTTACACAGTTCTTGACTGGTCACGGTGGTTTCCGGGAATATTTATTCAAGCGAAACCGTGACTCGAGTCCGGCCTGTCCTACCTGCGTAAACGCGGCAGAGAACGTGGAACACGTCTTCTTCGAATGTGCTCGTCATGCAAACGAACGAGTTGTACTGCGGGACGCATTTGGTGAACCGCCAATACCAGAAAATATTGTCCAACATATGTTCAGCTCTGAAGACCTTTGGTCTGCTGTGAACGACACAGCAGTAAGAAACTTAGAACGGCAGCGGAAAAGGCTCAAATCCGTAAACGGAAAGTTTCCACGGGAGGTGTTTTTAGTCAGTAAGAATCTGACACTACCAATGGACGTCGGACCATTGGTGCCTATGCCAGGTTTCCATCTGCCCACGAGAAAAAAAAGGCTATTTTACAATGAGGATGATTTAATAATTGCTGGCGCAAAGCTGGAGTTCTGCATAACCTGTGTTGAATCGCTACTTATCGCAGCAGGCTTTTCAAGCAACGGGTTGAAATACCACACGGCAGTGGGAGACGATGGAAGGCAACCTGCTTGTCCATACTACAGTCAGCCAGTCAGGACCACCATTGCGATCAGCGGTGGCATCAATGGACAACGTTGCGAGTCCACGGAGCCGCTCCTTAACTTAGTGTTTGCCGAACCGTTTGTCACAATCCACACTGAAAAGCCATCCATAAGGGAGATCGAATCCATAAACGCATCGTGGGAGTCGAACCGCCACGTTGCACGTTCATTGTTCACATCATACTGTGAGATGATTTTCTCACGGACTTGGGATAGCGTGGGTTAACAGAAAGGTCATTGGACAAAGTCCTCTGTAGCCTTCTTAGTATGCCTAAGTAGTCTTAGATAACCCGGGCTTATGATTTCAAAGCCTGTTTTAATATACCTATTCAATACACTAATTGACAAGTCCTCATATTAAACAAAATTTTTATTCATGTTGGGAGCCATATTTTCAACAAAAGTTTAAATGTCTTTATCCCGAGCTTCATAAAATAAATTCTGTATCTTTCCTCTCTAGGCTACTTAAAATTAAACATAATATTAAAAAAATCTTCAAATAAACCTTCGATAAGTAGCTTCAAACATAGGAGTTAGAAAAAAAAACTCTTGATGAAAACTCTTTGAGTTTCAAAAAATCTACGCGTTTCGACTTACATCAACGTGTGTTTCATACTTTGAAGTTGCAGCACGGACAAAATTCAGCTGCAACTCCTTGCAACCTTCGGAGTTATGTTCAGATTTGTTTCGCTGTATCCGATTTAAAAAACAATGTTTTGACTTTGGTCATGTTACAAGAGTGTCACTTTCTTGGATAATAACGCCTGGAATCAATGCAACTAGGACTTTATTTTTAGAAAAATTTTAAGCTTTATTTTAAAAGAAAAAATTAAATGGATTCATGAACGGGGTTCTGAGATATTCAATTCCTTGTTGTAGAATCTTAATTTAGCACAAATTTGCATGGGGTGTGTTTTTTTTGTTTGTTGGACTGTAGACAAAAACCTCCAAGAGACTCCAACAGGAGAGGTTGTTTATTTGAAAGCTGGAATCGTGCTCTATTAAATCATATCCGCCTAACGACCACTTTGGCCGTAAGAGCCTTTTAAGTTGATGCAATAAATGACAGTTGTTTTGTAATAACCAAGTTGGGACCAATACAATTTAGCTCTACAAAATAATAAATCTTTAACTTTTGAACCGGTGACCCGATCTTACTGAAATTTGAAACATAGTACAACGGTCAAGAAATCTTTTCGTGGCTTAGTTTTTGCTTTGAACTACATCAATCATTTTTGAATCACAAAAAGATCTCGTATGTTTCAAATTTCGGTCCACGGGCTCAAAAGTCACATTCATTTCCGCGCTCCCATACAACGTATAATACACTGTGCGTCGTTGCAAACTAATCGACTATCTGTCCATCCTGCTGCAGCGAACATTGTATTTCTCTAGAGACTACGAGTCACATCTGTCAATGTCAGGAGGGCTTGTGTTACGGCATTGGGCCGTGTTTTGCCATCGATATTGCTTTTATACCCTTGTATAAGAAATTTCTAAATAATCCTTGATCAAGGTTCAGTTTCACTAAAGAATTTGATGCCAGCTGACCAGGGGTCTCTGTATACAGTGGACGCCCACAAATTACAACTTTCGAAAATTTGAATCTTCCAGAAATTCCAACCTGAGTTCAATGCATTAAGACATTGAACTTGATGTTCTAATTTTTGGGTTATTTTTTTCTTATCTTTGTACACATAGTGCAGTCTCCATTTTTGTACTTATTTTTGTTCCTCGCAAGAACTGATCAGATATCAAGACTCTAGACATGGCAAATTTCATTAAAAAAACAAACTGCCTGTTATCCAGCCAGCTGTAACTCGGCCAACGAAGATGATGACATCGGTGTATGAATTGTCTGACAGTGACAGCACAATAGTTTTACGCAAAAATGAAGCACAGTCCAACCCGGATAATAGTACATCAACTGTGCAACGAAATAGTGTGTCGTTTGATCTTACATACAAACAGTTTAAAAATTCGAAAAATACAATAAATGAGTTGGTTTTCCAAATTCCAGCAAGCTCACATATATGTACATTTTCAGGATAGGTATGACGTCAAATACAGTGTAAAGACTAACCACACCTATTTACTGAATTTCAGAAAAAAAATTTTTCTCCTCGGAAGTCGCATGAATTTAGGATTTGTGTAGGATGTGACAATAAGCGGGCTGGATTGTACGTGAGCTCTTTATTTCGCCATATTTTTATGTGATATTAAGTGGGTTGTTCTATTAAGCGATGTGCTTTTATCCGGGTTCGACTGTATTACCGAGAAGCTCGACTTATGCCTTTCTTGCCCTTTAACTTGTTGTTTTTATAATGTTTTCTCAATCTAATTGACCAATCAGAGGACGGCATTCATCAGAACCGTCAAAAATCCATGAATATCTGTCAAAAAAAAACACTCAACTTCGTCGATGTACTAGTGGCGAATCAGCAGTGAAGTCGGCCATCTCTGTAATACTTCATTTCTGGTTTTAGGCAGTCTTGTAAAAAATGTTCGCAAGTGCAAGCTTATCCAATCCACGTTATCCACGTCACAGACAGTTCTTCGTTCTCAATCCTCTTTCAACTCCGTTCGTGTGTAGACACACTGCACTAAATCCATTGTTAAGTCCCTTAGTCGCCAAAGACTCGTCACAAATTGACGAGAACTTACGAATTCCCTGCTGCTTAAGATAAAACTAACTTTCCCATGCAATGCACCAGTCCACCACGCGTTCATAATTAAATTTCTCCTTTTTAAAAAAATCTCCATTTTAGTCCATCTACTTGCACTCCTGGCAACACTCTCTACTGACATCTCCAGCTTTTCAGTGCAATTCGATCAAGGCATTGCCAACCCTACTGAAACAAATGACAGGAAATGTGAAATGAAATACCGAATCGTGACGTCATCAGCATTGAAAAATCCCTCTTTAAGCCGAATAAAGCAAATAAATGCGGAATTTCAAATGCAGATCTCCTGGAAATAGTCAACCACATACGGTCCGATTGTATTTTAGTCATTTCAAAGTTAAGTTTTCAAGAAAATCGAGTTTTTGTGAAATTGGCACCGCCCAGCGGAAAAAATACAGTAAAATGATAAACGAAATGAGTGGACTTTTTTTGGTTTAAAAATGCAAATTTACAATTTGTGTGATTTCAAGGATTCCGAAGGATGGTGATGGATGAGTGGGACTAGAATACTTACAAAGTGCAGCAGGAAACATAAAAAATATGGAACTTGTTGGATATCGCCCGTGAAACGAGAGTAAATGTGTAAAGTGTTTGTGTTTAACTGAACGTGGAAATTTACTCAACAGAACGTGCAGTTTCATTTTATTCGTTTTCATTGATCTGATTAAGTTATTAAATTATGCCTACATGGTTCGAACTCCTTCTCGGGTATAAATGTACGTCTGAGAAAGTAGTGTAGCCTCTGTACCCGAAGGATCATGGGACATCATGGGAGTGCCTTTGAAGCTTGATATAGGGTGAAGTTTGTCGAATACTTTGGCAATATTTCGGGGCAAATTTCAAATTTCGGGTGACCTTTTCGAAAAGAGCAGTGTTAATCGCATGGTGTCTCACCGCCTTCCCCGGTCACCTTGGTCACCATAGAGGGATTCATTAACATGATCATCATCGATTCATCCCAAGACGACGTCCTCCCCCGGACTATTTTCCGCTCCAAAGTTCCGGTTGCCACCGGAAAAGTTCACGGTCCTCGTCAACCTCATTAGAAAGCAGCACTCTGTACTCTGGAGTTGACTCCTTCCATGATGTTGAATTTTCTTTGTCTAGACGGCTTCAATGTGTACAGTGATTAACAAAACGCAGCAACTTGCGACACACTATAAGAGCTGCCAATGACCCCGAAAAACTGCACATTTTTTGTGTGGCTTGGCGGAGTCAATGGCCCGGATTGTTAAGGTTTCGACCGCTACAGCGCAATTAACGATTCATGTAGATGTACGGATTTGTGTTGCGTTGAGCATTAGATCGTCTGCATAAACACGTGTTTCCGGCTTGGAGGGTGATCAGGCTAGTGACGATCTTTTGAGAATCAATTTGAACAAGAGGATCTTACACTTCTTTATTGGATGCCGCAAGGAGGGGAGTTAAAAAGTTTGATCGTCCTATTCCCCGATTATTGTTTGTCACTGAATTTTATTCAATACAAGATCGCAAGTGTTATCAATTAAGCAGTCCCCATGAATGGTACATGAACTTTAAGGTCGGTTCGGACACAGGGAACATCAGGATTGAATTGGTTTATTAACCCCGACAACTTGTAGATTATGTGGTGATTGCTTGTGATTTTATGGGCAATGACTAATCAATTCTGGATGTAATGGGGGGAAGCTTTCATCAGTGTCCACGCGTCGGCAATCTCGATCGAACTGCAGAAGCTTGGAGAAAATTTAGCACTTGTTGAACAAATGCTAACAAGCTGGGTGCGATATGGGGCACCTCTAGATAGCACATGTTTAAGAGGCGTCTTGCCTCCCCTTCTCAGGTGATTACTGGTGAGCGATGGCACTTTAATTGAAGAAGCTTGTTAATCTCACAGTCTAGGTAGGTGGGTAGGTTAATGAGCGCCCTGTCGGCCTTGTAACCTTGACTCATTTAGACCAACGTGTCGAATCTGAGGAGGTTTCTCATTTCAGCACCGTTTAAGTTCTCTAGCTCTGCTATTTGAGGGGGTCCGTAAAGCCGTAATGAGTACTATATCGCAAAAAACTAGAGACTTCCCAAGTCAACTAAGTGCTGACATGATTTTTGACCAAAGCTTGCAACATAATTCTTTGAAGAATGAGTTGGAACTGGAGTCAATCAAAGACAAAACAAGCACCTCTTAAATCCGTGATTAGGAAGACTCATTTTTTGACCTTTTTTGTGGCAAATTATTTTAATTTGGACGATGTAACGGATTCAACATAATTTTGGAGACGATGAAGTAATGATCAGTTGGTCCACTTAAATTGGTTGTGTGCGATGAGGCAGTTAAAATTGGTCCGGCATTAAACGAGAGAAAAAAAACGAGTTATATGTAACCCTCAAAAAAAAAGACACTCATCATCGACGTCTTGGACAAAGTGTTTGAACTTTGATTTATTCTGCTCTGCAGTGAATAATTCAAACACGTACAGTACTAATATGAAACACACAATAACTCCTGTCAACCACTCTTCCTTCGTCGCTGAAATGCAATCAAATGAAAGAGCCCACACACGAAGAACCAGGCCAGCTTCGCACAAGACATAGATTATCTCAGTCCTGTTGTGCGGAAAATATCACAAGCGAAAGAAGGTATTAATCTCTTCAAGCGAATACTTCCAGCTGCAATCGTTGGTCGCGTATTCATTGATGGCATCTGAGAGGTTAGATTAAGCCACTAACTGTATGGACTTAACAACGGCATGAGTCTAAGCAGGCGTCTGTGGTTTCAACGTTGATGAGGTGTAGGCCATGTAAAGAGCACAAAGGTTCACAAGTGGAGAAGGACAACAGCGAGCTTAATTGCAAGTAACTGGCTTCACTGATCATGGCAGCAGAGACTTGTTGCTTGAGGAGAGCCTTGCATTCCCCGGTTGTAGAGCGAGCAACAGCAGAAGAAATAGGAAAAAATAGAAGAAAAAAGCTTAAAATGAAAAAAGATACATTAAAAACGGTAACACTTACAATAATGTACTGAGAATCAGAAATCTATTCTTTAATTTAAATTTAAATCAAATTAAAATAAAAAAAAAATTCGCATGCAAACATGATTGTTTTGGCGGTGAAATACGCTCCAAATGCTCATTGTGCACGGTGGGTGGGTCGAGGTCCTTTAGTTGCAAGCCCACGCTTTCTCTACCATCGATACAACTTGAGTACACTTTTTTAATCTCTACTAAGAAAAAAAACACCATGATCTCGGAGCAAATTTTGTCCTATTTTTACCAATGCAGTATTTTCGGTAAAAGAGATTAGTAAGACTTTGAAATTTTGGGATGAGTTCTGTAGATGAAGAGTACTGACACCACAGCCACCTGCCACACCTACCCTGAGCGGAGCGACGAAGTTACATGAGCGGGACCTGCCTCCTGCGGAAAGGGAGTTTAGATCTCTTAACCCCAAGAAGCTGGCCCCCAGGTACTGTTATTTAAGAACACTTTTGATATAGGCGACTGCCTTAAAAAGTGAAAAGACCAGCCAACAAATCAGACTAAGGTTATAATTTCAATTTTCTCAAAAACTAGGTGTATTTAATTCTGAATTGATGTAAGCATTGGTCTAAACATTTTCTCTTAATTTTTTCTATCAAACATTCTTTTTTTCAAAAACTATTGAAACGACTGATTTGAATTAAATTGTATGTTAAACAACAGATTTCTGGTTTTAAAATTCGGTATATTCGAGTCACCGAGAGAGTGTTGTGTGTGTTGAAGGGTCCTCAAGACATAGGCGTTCGAAATCGCCATTAACACTGAAGGTCCCTTCCACTCAAGAGGCCATAACATCTCATACACCACGAGTCATTGTCGTAGTAGCTATGACCAAAATTAACTTTGACTTAAGTTGGATTGCGTAAAAGCCTACGTCTGAGTAGAAATCACATTGAGTCCATAACGCTTAGCAGCTTCAAGGTCAAATTGAAAGCAGTGCTTGGGGTTACGAAGAACTTATAAGATCCCCATAGTTCCTCCATCAATGGACAACGACGCTCCAGCAAAGAGGGTCTTCGAATCTACCATACCTCCGGTACAAAGACCAAGACATCTCGGACGCCAGACAGCTTCATTTTGACGGCTGCAAGCAGCCTGCCCGGAACCGTCGTCTATGGAAGGCAGTTACTGTCTAGGCTCTAAACCTCTACGGGTCGCAGGCCTCAGTAGTAAGTAATTAAGTAAGTCCCTCCATCTATGATGAAAATCTCAATTAGAATTGCAAACCAACAGAAAGAAGCAGCGTTCCACTAAAATTAAAAATTTCGAAAATGAACTCACCCAAGGCCACCAAGCAGTTTCCGCTTGCCTTCATCTCGCACCCGCCGCGAGCACACATGAGGGTGCCACAGCGCTGCAGATGGGCCGGGAATAAAACACCGCCAAAACGACACACCACCATTCCCAGTAATGACTGAATATGGAATTAATCCAAAGCGGCGTATTCACTTCCAGTTCATCCATTGAATGGTTCGCAATTATGTGGGCTTAACCCTGGCATCGGCGCGGCAACATACGCGATGCCACGCCACGGGAGGCCGGCTCCGAATTCAGCAACCGCATCATTAGTACGCTTAGCTCACACACCTCTCCGCAATATCCTGCACATTAGATGATTACGTTGCAAAAAGAAAAAAACAAAGAGCCACACATCCTGATCTAACCTCAACTCTGCTCGGCTCTCACCTCGCCCACGCTGCTCTGGGTTCTGTGGTCTGAATGTGAAGGAATTCGTGTTCTGGAATTTCAATTTCGTTAGTTTCCTTCTTCGGTCTCCTCGGTTGCACAGTCACAATGCGAATGTCCTTCGGAACGCTGTGCCGTGACAAATTGCCGAAGAACTTCACCGCGTCATCGTCTGTTCATCGCTTTCGCTGGTCATTCATGAACTGTTCTCCTTTCCTGTACACACATTTATTTTAAGGATTCTAATTGAATGCAAATAAACGAAACATGACCCGCTGTTATCCTTTCATTTTCACTGAGTCATGACTGGCGACTCATTGCGCGGCGCTGTCAATGGCAGGAGACTACGCGGCTTTGCATTTAAAGGATTAGACCGACGACGGGAAGCTTATTTATTCATATTTTTTGTGTTCGTCATGAAATTATGAAACTTCGGCATTCGAATGCTCCTCAGGTGAAATCCAATTCAGGATTAAAATGGAGTGGAACACTGGCAAGGACGACGACAGACGGCGGAAGGGATCCATTGAAGTGGGCGCTCATTAGATTGAATCTGCTGCAGCGAAAAGGATGCTTGGCCGGGTAGGAGGCGGCAAGGAGAGCGGCAGAACAGTTTGGTTGGCGATTTAATTAAGGGACTGGAAATGTTTTTGTCGCGAAAATATGAGTGCTGTCCGGTGGTGGATGGGCAGGAAGGATGTCAGCGACTCAATGGGCCGCAACGGATTGTCTTCTTCGCGACTTGAAGAGTAAAGTGCTTGATGGCCTTGCCTAGGGATTTCTTTCTTTTGTTAGCGGGTGAATGGTGTGCTCTCTGCAATTTTGCACAATCTGCGAGTCAATGTGGATCCATGGACAGTGGCTAAAAGAGGCAATTCGACAGTTGTCGAGCGGAAGTGCGCACTCTTGCCATTTAATGGATCTCCGAGGCTGATCTAGAGCCAGAGGTGATAAGACAAGACTCGTGAACTGCTGAAGACCTAAACTCGCTCGTGGTTTCGAAAGGAAACTTAATGAATTCCCATTCATGACCTAGATTTCGATCAGATTTTTTTTTTCAGTGTATTCTCTGAATCTCTTGCCATTGTGAATGGATTGTAAGATCATTGTTTGACATGGTGAATCAAACGATTCTTTTGAATATCGTGACCATTTCTATGACTGCTTTACTTCCTACTTGGAAAGCAAAAATTGGTGACGTCCTTGGCGAATCTAAGGTTCTCAACCATGGCGTACCTCAAGCATCTGTCGTTGGGCCACTATTTTTTCCCAATATATGTATACGAAGCGGTCAAATGGTTCGGATGCCAAGCACGTCAACAACAATTCAGCTGTCAAAACAAAACTTAAGCCAGTATCGCACTGAATTAATCTTTTGGCATGCCTGGCTTAATATGACCGGCTTTAAGGCATCATAACCTTTTTTGCAGTAGCAGCGCATTCTGGCGGTCAAGGAGGTTACTTTTCACTCCACCTAGTACGAAGTGTGTGTTTTGATTGGCAAACAAAAGTTATGGCACCTCTCCAGTAGCCGTTTTTTTTTTCCTACCTCCCTATGCCCACCCCACAAATGTACCTCTAGTTGCAGGAAACACTTCTTAGAACGCATAAGAGGAGTATTTGAAGACCATGTCTTGCAGTCAAATACCCCACCGAGTGACCACATCACCGAATAGATCTTTAGGGATTTTCATTAACACTCTCACGCACTGCTTCGATATTGACATGCAAACGCCTTGTTTTTCGACGACCAGTGTTTTTAGCTTTTGCCACTGGAGACTGACTCTCCCTAAATTTGTTGTTCGAATTTTCATTGTTTTTGATATATTGTCCACTTGTTATTTTTGATCGTGTGTTGCTCCCTAACCTATCAGATATTTTTTTGTTTCAGTGTTTCTAACAATTTACTGCACAAATGCCGGTAAATTCAAATCTTGGAATTATCTTGGCACACCTTTTACTTTGTTTTGTCAGCGTCGTGGTCGCCTTGCTTAAATCCTTTTTGGACACTAAAGTTCTCGGTTAGTTCATTGCCGACCTTAATGCCCGACCGAACCGATTATCTGCCAAGTTTGACAGGAATGTCAAAGCTAGATATGGCGTTTTATAGCTCGTCTCCAGAAATGAAGTATTACAGAGATGCTCGACTTCTTTCTCCCTTTACCCTTGAGATCTGTGACAACTGTTTTTTATAACGTATTCATAAGCCAACTTGACCAATCACAGGACAACACCAATATCGTTGTAGGAGATTTCAACGCAAAGCTGGGCAAGGAAGACATCTTTGCTAGAGTCATCGGAAGGCATAGTCAACACGTCCGAGAACGGACTCAGGCTGTTGGACTTCGTAACGGGCCGAAACCTCTTTGTAGCCAGTACGCGGTTCCCTCACCTCAACATCCACAAAGGGACCTGGCGGTATCCTGATCAATCAACCGTCAACCAGATTGATCACATTGCGACCGACGTCAGACACTCCTCCAGTATTCTCGATGTCCGAACATTCCGAAGAGCCAACATCGACTCGGATCACTTCCTTGTTGTAGCCAAGGTATGAAAGGAGTATAGCAAGACCAAAACTAAACCAAACAAAGCTTCAATCGCAATTGACCGCTAGCAACTTTGACCATCGAGTCTCTCTAAGGCTCTCAGAGAGTCCAACCCTGCCAGGCGAAACAAACCGTTGTCAAAACGCCATCAGAGAAGCTGCATCTGATGTGCTGGGTCTTAAAACTCCACCCTAAAAAAAACCCTGGTTTGACAACGAGTGCAGGCCGGCACATTTAGCGAAGCAAGCAGCTTACAAGGCGACGCTGGACAGAAGGACGAGAGTGGTTCGTAAGCTCTACGAACTTAAAAGAAGGGAAGAGCACCGGCTTCTCAAAAAGAAAAAGAAAGAGCATGAGAAGCGCCCGATTGAGGAAATGGAAAGGTGTTACGGCAGAAATGAGGTCCGAAAGTTCTACCAACGGGTAAAACACCTATCCAATGGATACAAAATTCGGACAGAAGCCTGTTGTGACGCAGAGGGACTACTCGTAGTAGATTCGCAGTCGATACTGAGAATCTGGAAAGATCATTTCTGTAGACTGTTAAACGGCGAAGAAGACTCCAATACCGCTGGCAGGCAGAATGTTCCACTCAACGCAATTCACGATGATCGACGAGAATTCCCTCCCAACCGACCTAAAGTCGAATAAAGCTGCTGGTACAGACGGACTGTTTAAGGCAGCTGCACCAACTCATCTGTAAGACATGGTCGGAGGAAAGCATGCCCGACGAGTGGAACCTCAGTATCGTTTGCCCGATCCACAAAAGGAGACCCCTTCAACTGCGCCAACTACCGAGGGATAAGTCTCCTCAGCATCGCCTATAATATCCTCTCTGCCGTTTTGTGTGACCCCCTGAAACCATTCGTCAACAATCTGATAGGTCCTTATCAGTGCGCTTTCTGGGCCGGGGAAGTCCACCATCGACCAGATTTTCACACTACGGCAGATCCTGGAAAAAAACCCAAGAAATGCAGATCGACACCCACCACCTCTTCGTCGATTTCAAGGATATGACAGCGTGCATAGGGACGAGCTATACAACGCCATGTCTAGTTTTGACATTCCTGCCAAACTCGTCAGGTTGTGCAGGATGACGATGGAGAATTCTCGCTGCTCCATCAAGGTCGGTAACGAACTCACCGAGACCTTCAATGTCAAAAAAGGTTTTAGACAAGGCGACGCGCTGCCATGTGATTTCTTTAACATCATCCTGGAGAAGATCGTACAAGACTCACACGCCAACACTAAAGGCACGATCTTCCAGAAGTCCGTACAACTGTTAGCATACGCGGATGACATTGACGTATTTGCATTGAGACGGAAGCGGCTAAAATGGGTCCAGCGGCGAATGAGGGCAAAACGAAGTAGATGCTGTCTTGGACAGAGCGTCACAATGGGCAGCTATAACTTGTAGGTAGTCAAGGACTTCATCTACCTCGGCTCCGCAGTAAAAAGTACAAACAACATCAGTACCAAGATCAAACGCAGAGTAACCACTGCTTGTATGGGCTTAAGAGGCAATTGAGTAGTAGAGCCATCTCTCGAAGGACCAAGCTGACTTTATACAAGACCTTGATCATCCCAGTCCTGCTGTACCGCGCGGAGGCATGGACAATCTCAAAAGCGGATGAGGAAGTCCTTGTGTCTCTTCGAGAGAAAAGCTCTGCGTGCGATCTTTGGTCCTGTTTGCGTTGACGGTTTCTGGAGGAGAAAATTCAACCGAGAACGAGCGACATGAGTCTAGTCAGGCGTCTTCGGATCCAACGCCTAAGATGGCTAGGCCATATAGAGCGTGTGGACAACTCAGCTCCGGCCCGGAGAGTCTGCGACTCCGAACCCGTGGGACAACGCAACAGAGGATGCCCGCGTTTTTAAGGTGACCCCAGGTGGAGAAGGACCTCAACCAACTTGGCGTGCGACACTGGAGACAAATAGCCAGAGACCGTGCCGGCTGGAGAGGCTTGTTTTACTTGTTAATGCAAAAGAGATAACTAGATTGACACTAGTCTGACGTATTAAGAGCACGGGGTGATTCTGAAGACACTCTTTGCTGCTGACACTTGCATATGGAGGCCTATTGGTAGCAAGTGCAGTCGTTACTCTTCGAAGTTAATGTACACTAATTTCCATTCTTTATTGATCGCCTAATTGTCTCTGAACGAGTGGGCGCTTACAATTCACACATGCCAAGATAGAGTCTTGTTGCAAGTCGCTGCAAGAACTTGTGATGGAGAACCGGAAGTTAGCGTATGAGGTGAGGCTTGTCAAAGAATTCAAAGGCTGTCTTTTCGGTCTTGGCGGAATTTCTTTATAGTTATTTTACAACTCGACCAATATTGTCAAGGACTCGATTTTTTACCTATTCTGTGTAACAACAGTTGCTACGGACAACAACAGGGATTTCTTTGAGTGAACAGTGTTTGGTTAGTTGTATCCAAAGATAGATGTTCCATGTTAGATCATGTCCCACTGGCCTGTAAACTCTGGTGGCTAACCTAACCCATGACGAAACAACAGTTGTGAAACTTCAAATTAAGACTGTATTAAAAAAGAATGCAAGGAAGGCTTTTAAATGACACTCCCAGTGACTAGAGGACCACTGAGAATGGTTCCTTTCATCTTTCGAATTCATTGTCAACCCAAACTAAAATTATTTCGCTGAATATGCCAGCCCTCCCACCCTGTTTCGAACTCTCCACCTTCAGTGAGTTCACCAGAAAATACGCCGCCCCGTCCACCTCCCTCCCACGTGCAGCATGTCGCAACACCGGCAGTCTATCAAACGAAGCCAAAGCCGCATGGAATCACATTCGTTGTCACTGTGTCATCGATCCATCACTCACCATTCAATGGGCGCGTATTTTTTTCCTTCCCTCTTGGCACCCACGAGCCCACCCCCACCGAGAAGCACCCTTCGCCAATTCACCCAGATTTAGACCCATCGAATGCTGAATGGATAACTTCCACACATTGTGTGGGCGTTCTCTGCAACGCCCTCCCCCCACCCTCGAGTGTGCACACGTCCTTGTCCCCAAAATAGACGCGTCTATGGCCAGAGCCCATCGAACAAAATTACCCGCCCGCCCGACCGTTCGGCCGTTCCAGCTTGACGCACGTGATGTCAAACGCCTGTCAAAACCTGGTAAAGCCACTGCTGCAGCCATGCAGTTTTTGCCGTCGTCGTTGTTGTTGCTTCTCAGCTGAAGCACCCACTCACAGTCTACCGGGTGACCCTTGAGAAACTATTTTTGAAATGCGCCGAGGACTTGACTCACTTCCTCGAGGGGGGGCGGTTTAATGAATAGTTTCGAGGACTTAATTGCCGCAAAAAAGGTTGTCATGCCATCCGGCGAGTGCGTTCGGAGGCAGGCGCTGCTGCAGTTTGCAATGTCAGCCAAACAATGTGTCAAATGCGTGCTTGTCCTTTCTGGGCTGACGAGGCAAAGGACTGAATACTTTCTCAAAATGCCATTAAAGCCGGCGCACTAACCACCCGCTACCATTACACTTTAATGAAGGAGTTTCATTTGCGCGACACAATGGCAGACACGCGGCTGGTTGAGTGTGTGGGAGGCAGTGTCTGCAAATCGTCTTCATTACATCGACTCATGCCATCCCCGATGGGGTTGCGCTCGGAAGGGGATGTGCCACCTTCGGCCCCCTTCCGCGAGTGCGACACGTGAGGAAGACGTCGAATGTCGAAGATCCAAATGAACGCCTCGGGCGCGTGCTGTTACAACTAAAGCGGTGCTGAGGTCGGCCCCGCTCGAAAAACAAAAATGGATTTGCTGCCCCCGAGGTGTTGACAGATGCAACGATGCGGAGGTCGTGGATATGGATGGAAGCTGGTAGCTGGTAGCCGGTGGAGGGCGTGTTGTTCGCTGTTGGCTCTTTGTTTTGCTTGGCAGCAAGGACGAGCAGTGAATGACAGTTTTTGTTTGCCCAAGTAACTAGGTGAATGGGAGGATGTGCGAATGGGGCTACCGGGGGGCGCGTGTTGTTCCAGTCTTCGTTTCGGTTTCTGCGGCTTCGGTTTGGCCAATGTCCGATTTTGAGAAGACGAGCACTGACCTAGTTGCATTATTGATGGGCGAGCGGCTAAGGGTGTCAAGGATGCTAATTCTTTTTTTATGACATTAATTGAGAAGGTTCAACGGCAACAGGTCAGCGGAGAATGGTTTTGCGGTGGAAATGAAAGGGGCTGATGAATACGGGGTTAACTTGAAGGTATTCAGTCACGCGGTTGCCGCCGGCGGCGAGGTGAAAGAAAATGTAAATATTTCTTGAGGGACTGCGTGTTGATGATGTCTGGAGGAAGGCTTTTGTTATTTTCTGGCGGATGGAGGATTGGTGTCAGTCGTCGAAATTGGTGGAAACGAATTGTGATTCTCGCATTCCAATGCTTCGCCGCCTTATTTGATCATTAATCTTTTCCTCGACTTCAATCTGAGCAGACACTCGAATCCGTTTAAATGAGCGTTCGAATTTAGGAATTATTTTAGACCTTGTGGTTTCAAATTTTCAACGAAGACCTCGTGCGTTAAGTGCTCTTCCTTATCGGAAGTTTCGAGACATTTCATTGTGAGCTCAGAATGGAAGTATGCACATATTTTTTTTCTGCCTCGCACTGACTCTAGTCGGATTCGTTGGTACTGCTGAGTTAACAAATGTGACTGAGCAAAATTACGTTTTACAGATGTGACAGATGTGAGAGAGCTTATTGTCCAAGGCCCATCGTACGGGGGGTGGCTACTAGAGAATCAGTCTTGCCTCGAGACGATGGTGTTTCTGATCAAATCGAGATGCATGACCTTTCGTCTTGCGAAGCAACTTGACACCTCTGTGTTAGGATGATAGGCTCACAGGAACATAACGGTCGACAGCTAAGGTCTTGGCGAAGTACAGGAGCATTTCTGTGGGTGACATGATACTTCGGCAGCACTAACTGAACACATTGACACCAAAATTCCACATGGGAGCGTGTTCAAATCCGAGCCTCCTTGCGCGAGGTAGAGAGCAAGACCGAATATCAGGTAGGTCATAGCAAACGCAAGGTTTTGATGACTGGAACCAACGAGCCCAGAACCGTCAATGACGGAAGGCAGCTATTCCTCAGGCCTCTTTATCCTAAAAGCAGAGCAAAGGGTATTCGAGCAACTGGCACGGTGCAAGAGGCCGTGATTCTAGAAAATTTCTGCGAACCATGATCCTCGAGCATATAATCTATTGTTCACGCATTGGTTGCTCAGGCTACATCAAACTTATCATATATACATATCGCCATTCTGATTTTGGCATTATGCTGAGCACAGCTCCACCGAAGTTAGGTTAGGTTATGTGGCTTCCATCGAAAGTTATGAATTCACTTAGACCCAGCGGTCCATTTTATTGCCACTGAACCAGTTACTGCTGGAACCATTTTGTTTTTTGAATTTTAACGAATGCCCAGATTGATTTGACATCCTTTTAGGATATATCCGCTGACTCATATACAGTGACTCAACTACATGTTTATCAGCTAACCTGAATTTATTTTTTATTTACAAAGATAACTTGACGGAATTTTTGACAACATAATGAAATAATTTTATAATTAATCAAAAACAACAGAGATCGAAATTCACTTGCTAACTTATTTTAATTTAAGAAAAACAATAATAGGACACTTGGTCAATTAGTTGACCTTACTAAAGTGATATTTCTTAGTTCTTCGTACGGCTTCCTTTTGCCTTGAGAACTGCTTTTATTCTTCTAGGCATGGATTCTATTAAAGTTTGGCAAACAATTTGAATTAATATTTTGCGAGGCTGTTTTAGTGCGGCGCCATAATGCTTGTAAATTTGGGCAATCTCCTGGCAAATTTGTAATGGCACGTCTGACTTTAACCCGAAGATTCTCAATCGGATTGAGGTCTGGAGATTGTGGTGGCCAATGAAGTACTTAAAAATTGTTACTTTGCAGCCACGCTTTGGTAATTCTGGCCGGATCATTATCTTGTTGGAAGATAATGTGCGACACATTTTTGTTACAGCTTTCGAGACTTGTGAAGAGTCCACCTTCTAAAATGGTGATGTGTTGAAGGGCTTTCATTCGACCTGTTATCCTAACACATTGAGCAACCCTATCTATGCACACGCATCCCCAAATCATGAGACTGCCTTCTCCAAACTTCAGTGTTTGCTTGATGTGGCGATCCCTGATTGGCTCACCAGGCTTTCTGCACGTCCATTGGCGACCATCGGACCCAAAACGGTTAATTTTGTTTCGTCCTACCAAATCACCTTTGCCCAATCATTAACACTATAGTTGTTTTACTTTCGGTAGAATTGCAGCCTTAATCTCTTATAGCGGTCAGTCAGAAGGGGCTTCTTTATTTTGGCGCGCCCATGAAACCCGTTGTGCAAAATTTTTCGAACAGTTGTTACAGTAATTTGGTCATTCTGTAAAAAATCTCTATTGACCTGGGCCGCATTGTCATGTACGCTATACTTTATTTGTCGCAAAATGCGCCGTTGTAAGAGAGAATTCAAAATTGGCTTCCTTCCAACTCTATTTTTCTCGATTTCAGTGAACAAATTCTTGCGTATTTTAGATATGGATCCCATTGAAACTTCAAGTTTTCGAGAAATTTCTCTGCGACTCATTTTAAAAACAAGTAACCTTCACACTGTTTCACATCTTCTATAAAATTTAAAACACTTAAAAATGCCTTCAAAAACTAAAAATTAACTATTCCCTTGCCTTATGTGACATTCCAATATCGGTTTTTTTTTAATATTTCTTCTTCTTCTTTATTTGGCCCCCCATACAGTCCGGGGTGGACCTGGGCCTCAACCAACAAGCCTTTCCAACTAGCACGGTCTCTGGCTAGCTGTTTCCAGTGTCGAACGCTAAGTTGGTTAAAGGTCCTTCTACACCTGGGTGCGCCACCTTAAACGCGGGCGTTCTCTGTTGCGTTGTCACACGGGTTTGGAGTCGAAGACTCTTCGGGCCAGAGCTGAGTTGCCCATACGCTCTACATGGCCTAGCCATCTTCCGAAGACGCCTGACTAGACTCATGTCGCTCGTTCTTGGTTGAATTTTCCCCTCTAGAAACCGTCAACGCAAACAGGACCAAAGATCGCACCCAGAGCTTTTTTCTCGAAGAGACCAAGGACTTCCTCATCCGCTTTTAAGATTGTCCATGCCTCCGCGCCGTACAGCAGGACTGGGATGATGGAAGGTCTTGTATAAAGTCAGCTTGGTCCTTCGAGAGATGGCTCTACTACTCAATTGCCTCTTAAGCCCATACAAGCAGTGGTTACTCTGCGTTTGATCTTGGTACTGATGTTGTTTGTACTGTTTACTGCGGAGCCGAGGTAGACGAAGTCCTTGACTACCTCGAAGTTACAGCTGCCCATTGTGATGCTCTGTCCAAGACAGCATCCCCTCATTCACCGCTCATTCACCGCTGGACCCATTTTAGCCGCTTCCGCCTCGATGCCAGTAAACGCCTCATTGACGGCTCGCTGTGTTCTGCCAATCACGTCAATGTCATCCGCGTATGCTAACAGTTGTACGGACTTCTGGAAGATCGTGCCTCTAGTGTTGGCGTGTGAGTCTTGTACGATCTTCTCCAGGATGATGTTGAAGAAATCACATGACTGCGAGTCGCCTTGTCTAAAACCTTTTTTGACATTGAAGGTCTCGGTGAGTTCGTTACCGACCTTGATGGAGCAGCGAGAATTCTCCATCGTCATCCTGCACAACCTGACGAGTTTGGCAGGAATGTCAAAACTAGACATGGCGTTGTATAGCTCGTCCCTATGCACGCTGTCATATCCTTGAAATCGACGGATAGGGGGTGGGTGACGATCTGCATTTCTTGGGTTTTTTTCAGGATCTGCCGTAGTGTGAAGATTTGGTCGATGGTGGTGAAACCGCACTGATAAGGACCTATCAGGTTGTTGACGAATGGTTTCAGGCGGTCAGAGAAAACGGCAGAGAGGATCTTATAGGCGATGTTGAGGAGACTTATCCCTCGGTAGTTGGCGCAATTGAAGGGGTCTCCTTTTGTGGATCGGGCAAACGATACTGAGGTTCCACTCGTCAGGCATGCTTTCTTCGCTCGCTCGATCAGTGAATTTAATTTCTTGCCTTTCAACTTTCGTGGAATGATGCTTGGAATTTTACATCTCCTTGGGAACAAGACCAACTCAGTCTTGAATGGGGTAACAATAAATCCGACACTATTCGTCCATTTAAAGAAGGGAGGTAGAACTCCCCCTTGAGGTGTACCTCTGGAAAACCAGATCCGTATTTTTACTCCGTATTGTAGTTATAGTTGCCCATGAATTAAATTTTTCTATTTTTCAAGACGTTGTTTATCCACTCCCGAATACATATTTCCACATTCAGATCTCATAGCGCTTTTCTATCGCTTCGAATTGGACGTTGTTGAAATTCTTGTTGTCAAGGGATTTTTCATGGTGCTGTCTAGAGAGGGTAGTCTTGTCTCTGTAGATAAGCCTCTTCGGAGACAGGGATGTGAATAGAGTACTTCCTCTTATATGTAGATGTATCAGCCTCTCCATGGTTTTAGCGAATTGAGAATATCCTTCAAAAAACGAGACAAAATCACTCTCTAACGATGCAACTCCGACATCCCTGTAGCAGACACAACTTGCTCGGGTCCCCTAGTATACTTCACAACCTAAGAAACGTCGCCACCTTGGTAACTCCCAGACTTCCTGGGCGTCTTCAGCGCAAATGAGAAAGAAAAAACTGCCAACAGACGCATTCATGTCCCCACGGTCGCAGCACTCCCCAACTCGAGCATTGCTCTCATTTGAATCTCTAAGGGAATCAAAACAGTTTCACTCCCCCATCCCGTTTGTGCATCCATAATGCCCACTTAAAGGCGATTCCACGTAATCATCAGAAAATCTCCATATCCTTCCCTCCCCCTCCCCGCGAGCCACTGCAGTGTAGGGGCCGAAGAAGGGCCCTCGAAAAAAGGAGAAGTCCCTTCTGACCTGGAAAGGATAACTCAAAGTCTCACCACCCACCCGGTTGAACCACACAAAAAATGAAGAAACAAACGAATACAGACAGTGGAAGTTACAGCCACTTACAGCCGCATCCCCAGTGCCCCCCAGAGACCGGAGGCGGGACCAGAGCTGATCAGCTGCTCATCGGATACGCCTGCTCCGGCAGACCGACACACTCACACACACACTCCTTGTCCGCAGAAGTGATGTCGTTGACCATTATTAGAACTAATGAGAGCACGTTGAGTGGATTCCACCAGCACTTTGGCTTTTATGATCCCAGAGCGACCTTTCCTTTGAGTTTCTGATTACTGCGACGGGGCTGCTCTCGAACTCGGATTCGCCGTGTGTACACATGTGTCGGTCTGGTACATTAGAGTGCACTTTGGGTCGAGCGAGCCGTCTTACAAGGCGGTTATTCGTTCGGCGTACGTGCTGCCGTATATAAATCGAAGATGTCCCCGAATCTGATGATGATGATGTGGCGTGTGCTTTGGGGGAAGAGTGAGAAACATGCCCATGGGATGGATTTGCTGGAATTAAAGATTATGCATAAACTTCCTGATGTAACCGGAAAAACAAGCGAATTTCGCTTGCGACTTGCCGGAATGTTTGTCATGGAACATACTTCCTTTTCTAATGGGCCATGGACATGGAAGGGTGAGGGGGAGCATAAGTTGAGGTGCCGCACGCATATCTTTAAGGTCGACAGCAAAATTTACCGCAGAGTTGAGAGACAGAACATCTTTAGGGTTTTTACAAGGGAGTGCTGGAATATAGAACAAAATTTAACGCAAAACATGTCTGAGTTTTGAAAAGTGGTATCACTGTTTCGTGTTTAAAAAACGAATCAGCGTTTTCGGCGATCGTTTTCGGTTCAATTTCATGAGTTTCAAGAAATGTGTATGTTAAGTCGTCTGCTATCACTTTAAACTTTATGAGGGCACTTCTTAGCTGAGGATTTGCCGCAAGTGTTGCCACTGCACCAAGCTCTACCAAACATATTTTTTCCAAATCGAACATGCTGTAACGAAAAACAGTAGCCTATCCAAAGCTATTACAACTTGTGGAATGATGGGAAGATCAGATTTAGATCAGAGGAAGATCTGATGCCACAGTTGAACAATACTGCGACCACTTGGACCTTTGGTAGGTCTAAAAAAAAACTCTGTGCATGGTGACTTGCAGCAAATCTACATGCGCTCACTTCATTAAGAACTCCATTTGTGATCTGAATTATATGTCAGCTGTAGCTGTCAAGCTCTCCGAAGTTGTATTCGTCGAGTGGCGTCCAGCTGGGCAACAGTAGCTGTGTTTTTTTGCAAGCGTATAGATATGCTTAAATTATAAGTGCACAAAATAACGATCTTCGGAGCTTAATAATTCATCATAAAAACTTGGCAGCACCGACAGTCAGGGGGTGGAATCTCTTTTAGGCATAGTTTCACTTTAGAAAGGTTTTCGCAGATGCCGCCTGTCGAGTTCCGTGTTAGTGTGGCTCCTCCCATTCAGATGGTAGGCGTGATAGTAGCGTGTCAGCATTAGCAATAAAGCGTTTGAAGGTTCGAGTCCAGTTCGGGATAGATCTTGTTTTTTTTCTTGCAAGCTATATTCTTTCGGGGAACATACAGGATATGGGATTAATCTCAGCTGATATCCACGATGGCGGGTTTGGATTGATTGAGGAGATCAGTGTTTGGAGAGCGAGATGTTACGGGTTAGACGATTGGTGTGGTTTTGAAGGGACCTTTGGAGCGTAAGGGGAAAACGCCTGGTCAAGAAACGGTTCACGGGTGGTTTGCGAAGCGAAGCAATGAAGTGGCAAATTGATACGTGAGTGAAATTGAAAAATACATACAGTGGACTCTCCCTATGTCGAACTCTCCTTAAGTCGAAACTCTCCCTTACTCGAACTTTTTCGCCATATTTTACATACAGTTCCCTCAACTTTCCATACAAAAACCTCTCTCTAAGTCAAACTCTCTCTAACTCGAACAAATTTTGGTATCCCGTGACTATTCGACTTAGGGGGAGTCCACTGTATATACATACATACAATTATTTTTATTTTATTTTTTTTATTTTTATTTTATTTATTTTCATCAACAAGCTTAGCTTACAGATTACGAATATGTACAATAATATTTTAAATGATAAATAGGAACTAAATTACTACATTAGCTTGACAGAAAACTGAATAATGTGCTCGAAAAATGAAAATCTATGTCACTACTAATTCCATTGAATGAATTCAGAGATCTGGAGATTGGCTCATTGCGACCATAGTTTGTACTATGTCCCGTTTGGTAAAAGAAATGGCGATCCCTTAACACCCTTTCTGGGGGCATAGATAGGAAACAAAGACAACAAATATAGGACTGTTAATATGTGAACACAGGACGTCTCTCACAAACATGATGTCATGTGCATGCCTTCTTACACTAAGTGATATTATGCCTAATAGTTGGCATCTAGCCTTATAGGACGGTTCAAGATCCCAACGCATCTTAAAGAAGATATATTTAGTAAAGCGCCTCTGTACTGTTTCAATCCGGTCTGAATGGGTCAAATAGTTTGGATTCCAAACAACATCGGCGTATTCGAGGACTGACCTGACTAGAGCAATAAAAAGGGATAAAAAAGTATAAGGCTCAGAGAAATCTTTCGAGTTTCTTTTAATAAATCCAACAAGTGAATTAGCCTTCGCTACTAAATATTCAACATGCGGAGGCTAATACTAAATATTCCAGCTAAGCTTACTGTCTAATATTACGCCTAAGTATTTGGCCTGACTAGTAAAACTTAGTTCCTTGTTTTTTTTTTTTTTGTGTGCTCAAGGGATTGCTAATACCCTTATGTGTCCGGGGTCGTCTTGACAGCACGGGCCGAAGGTATAGAGGAAGGAAGGGAGAGGAGGTACCTGTGCACATTATCTGCGGGTTGTAGTCTGTGGGAAATATTAGTTTGGGAAGAGCATTCCACATCTGTGCAGTGCGGCTGAAGAACGAGTCTCTGAATTTAACTGTGCGTCCGAAAGTAGGCTTAAGGGTATACTGATGAGCATTCCTGGCGAGACGAGTATTGTGGGTGAATCCATGGAGAGGTGGAATGCAGTTGGCTAACTCACTTGAGCATCGTTTGTTGAAATAACGATAAAACACGGACAAAGAAGAGACGGTGCGTCGATGTTCCAGCGAGTCTAATGATTCTGCGATATTGTTGTCTTCTTTAAGTTTTATCGCTCGCTTTTGGATTCTATCAAGTAGGTGCAGTGTGGCCTTAGGGGCACCAGGCCAGATATGAGCGTTATACTCAAGCTTGGGGCGGATGTACGCCTTATAAATTAAAGCCAAATCAGAAGGGGTGAAGTATTTCTTGCATCGATTAAGAAAACCTAAACATTTTGCAGCATTTTTGGCGACCTCAAATATGTGATCGCTCCAACTAAGTGTTGTGTTGATACACATACCAAGGATGCAAAGTTTTCCGGTTTCATCGACACAAGCGCCATTCATGGATAATGGCTGATTATGAAGGGTTCGCTTGAGTGACAGCAGACAGCATTGAGTTTTTGAAGCATTGAATTCCACTCTATTGTTTTTTCCCCAGTTAATTATGCTGTCAAGATCGGAATTCAACGTGCTTAACATACGCTGCCATTCTAATTCTACGGCCGAAGGGCGGGGTCGTGAGTCTTGGAACGAATATGAAAAGCTAAGGGTGCTGTCATCAGCGAAGGAATGGATTGGATTCGAAGTAGCAGACAAGAGATCATTTATAAAAATGAGAAAGAGTGTCGGAGACAGAACTGAGCCTTGGGGAACACCAGCATTTATTTGGTGGATATCAGACTTGAACCCATCCAAAACAACTTGAATTGAACGGTTCGAAAGGTAATTTCTAATCCATAAAAGAAGAGATTCATCGATCCCATAGGCACGCATTTTCGACAAGAGAGCTTGATGCCAAACTCTGTCAAATGCTTTAGAAATATCAAGCGCAACGATCTTGCTTTCTCCTGCATTGTGCAAAGACTGGTTCCACTTTTCGGTGAGATAAGCTATCAGATCACCAGTGGACCTGTCGCTGCGGAAACCATATTGTCGGTCATTAAGAAGCTTCCGCGATTCAAGATATTTCATAAGCTGACGATTTATCAGCGTTTCCATGACCTTTGAAAGAAGGGACGTAAGTGCTATGGGTCGGTACGAGGTGGGTGACGAAGATTCGCCCTTTTTAGGGACTGGCTGGACAAATGCTGTTTTCCATCTGCTCGGAAAGCGACCTAGAGAGTAGGATAGATGAAAAAGCTTACGCACTGATTTTTTGCCAGCACAGAAGAACACCTCTTCAGAAGTAAAGGGGGGCCAGCGGATTTGTGCACGTCGAGATCTTTCAGTACTCTTGCAACTCTACGAGTGCGGAAGTGGATTTGTCCCATGGTGAAATCAACGCTCTCAAGTACAGGTGGAGACAAATTGGAATCTGGCAGTGTTGAGCTAGCTGCAAAATGAGCCGCAAGCAGATTAGCTTTGTCTAAGGAGCTGACAGCTGGAATGTCATTGTAAATGAGCGTGGGAATTGAAGACGAGGCGGAATTCGTTACGTTTTTTACGAATGACCAACAGTTTTTGCTACCCTTGGGACATTGTAGCACTTGTAGGCTTGTTCTTAAACTTTGGTGGGATTAAAGAAGGTATCTTTTTGTGAACAGTACGAGTTCCATTTTGGATGGGTTAACATCTAGACCAGCTCTCTGGTAGTCTAAGAGACGTCGAGATTTCTGGTGAGGTCGCGAAGATTTCCGTTTCGTTATCCGGCTTGGATACATCCAGAGCGCTTCTATTTCGGATGGTGTCAGCTACATATCTATTCGTCCCTGCTTGAGACCGAGTTGCGGGAATTATTTTCCAAAGAAGGTGGAATGTAGACCATTATATGGCTCTTATGGTTTGAATTGCACAAGCCGACGGCTGTCTCTTAGTCTTACAGCCGTATTTGTAGCCATGTCAGGGGCAATTGATTAGGTGAAATTAAAAAATGCCTAGTCCTAGTGAATGGCGCGGTGGCATGGACAATTATAAAAGCAGATGCAAATGCACTTGGTATTGGAGGGAAAAGTTCTGGATTCAATCTTTGGTGCAGTTTACGCCGATGACGTTTCGTTGAAGAAGATTCAACCGAGATTTGAACAGGCTGTACAGCGAGATAAGTCTGGACCGGGGTCTACAGATTCATCGACTGAGAAGGTTAAGCAATGTGCTACTGGTCCAATCCGAAGAGTCTATGGCTCCGAACCAGTTGGACAACGCTGTAGAGGACGCCCACAAAGCCAATGGCAACCGATCACACAGGTGTAGAAAGACCTCAAGTCAATTTGGCACTCGAAATTGGAGTCAGCTTGGAGAGGCTTGTTGGCTGAGGCCTGGAACCGGACTGTAGCGCCAGAAGAAGAAGAAGAAGAAGAACAGACGCACACACATAAGAGAAAAACTAAATCCATATAGTGCTTCATCGCTTAATGAACTATGAAAGCGTCGTGTGATAGTTGAAACAACAGGCACATGACACAGATAGATGTAACCCGAAATGAGACGAATGGCAGCAACAACGTGGTTCGGCTCAGCACAAACGCCCCGAAATCCGAATGTACCGAGGAAGGTGTTTCAAATAGAATAGCACATGACTTAAATTTGTTCAGGGGAAAACGCCAAGAGTATGCATTTTTCGAAATCTTTAGACTAAAAATCTTTGCAATCCTTTTTAGTCCACGCTAAGGTGTTGGAAGCTCGTTCTAGAGCTATGGTCGAGCCCAGGATGGGGAATGAACAGTGCATCCCGGCAGAAGTACAACCGACCAGCTTTTCCCTCTAAGAATGGTACTTGAGAAGGCTTGGGAGTATGCCAAACCCATCTACAGCTGTTTTGTAGATTTTTGAAAAGGCATATGACCGAGTTGCTCCAGGTAAACTCTGGAGTATTCTGCAGGAGTTTGGGATTAAGGGTCCTCTTTTGAGGGCCATTCAGTCTCTGTACACAAACTGTTGCTGCTGTGTTCCGGTTAAGAAAGCTAAATCAACATCTTTCATCGTGGGCGTTGGACTTCGCCAAGGGTGCGTCTTGTCACCTCTCATTTTAATGGTCTATATGGATTGGATGTTGCAGCACAGCCGAGGCCAGGAATGTTTCCCATTGGGAGAGTTGAAGGCATGTCATCTTCTTTTTACGGCTGACTTAGCTATCCCCACATCTTCCCAGACGGAACTCCAGCCCGCACTCGATAGGTTTGTGGCCGTACGTGCTGATTTTGGGTTGAAGGTTAACGTAGACAAATCAGAGGTTATGGTAATTTCCAGAACGCATGTTCAATTCACTCTACATGTTGGTGGAGTCCCATTGAAGCAGGAGGAGAAGCTTATGTATCTCTGAATATTTTTCACGAGTGATGGGAGGGGTAATGCTGAGCTTTCGTGTAGAATTGGTCAAGCTGTGTCAGCTTTGACACAGCCTGGCAGATCTGTAAACAGGAAGGCCGAGCTTAGTGTGAAAGCCAAGTTAGCAACTCAGTCATCTCAGTATTTTTTCCAACTCTCACCTATGGTCATGAAATTTGGGTAATGACCCAAAGATTAAGATCGCGAATACAAGATGCTGAGATGAGATTTGTTCGTGCTGTTGTGGGAATTACTCGCCGCGATGGGGTGAGAAACACGACAGTGCACGAGTTGAATTCAACGTTGAGCAGCTGCTTCCCCGAACGGAAAATGCTATGTTTCGTTGGTTTGGTCACGTAGCACACATGTCCCCACCGTCACGCCTTAAATGCTAATCCATCAGGTAGGCGACCACTTGGCAGACCCAGGATGAGATGGTTGGGCCAAGTCCATAAGCTCGCCTGGTTAGGCTTGGGCATAACCCCTGATGAGTTAGAGTCAATGGCGGAGGATCGAGTTGTCTGGAGATCTCTCGTGCGTGGCGACCCCTTTAGTGGATCATGCGGGACAGAAGAAGATGATGATGATGATCCCTTTAAGAGTCGATTATTTTGTTGATTTTTCCAACTGTCATAATAGGTATTCAGCTGTCAGACTGGTCTTAGATCTCTCGTTTTTATCATTGTAGGTGCGGTCAGTCGGTTCACAAATGTGGGAGCATGCGATGTCGATCCACAATAAAAGGGAAAATCACCATCGTCCTCCTTCATTTTGTGAGAAGTCTTTCAATGTTTTCATGTTCCTGCAAACCGGAGTCATACATCTTAATCCACATTCCACAGTCCATTCAAGCCGCTAATGCGAAAGTGTTCCTACGCCAGTCCAGCACCCAGTCTTGTCTTTTCAGTCGGGAGTCTATTTTCTCTCTCCCTTGAAGCCAATCTCATTTGTTGTTGCATTTGATGGAACATAGCCATATACACCGTCAACCGATTCAATTCAAGCAACAAAACTTATTCGCAACAATTTTCTACCTTTCCACACTTCCATTCGGCATCCAATGCGATACGCGACCACTTGCCCCTCTCAACGGACTCATTAATCTTGTCCCACCCCTCCTCGACAGCAGACAGACGAGACAATTTTGTTTTCCCATAAAACTTTCCCCAAAACCGTCAAGTTTCTAATTTTTCGTTTGCTCACTCCTCCTTCCGATCGGATTCCACTCGCATCGTGTGCCCAGACTGATTGCGGCAATAAGTCTGCTGGCACATCTCTGTCATGGCATACCGACCGCACAGAAGTCACCGGATAACAATGACACGCCTCCGACATCTGAGGCGACAGCAACCACAACAACGCTGCTCCTCCCGAGGAATGCAACACTCGACTTGACGGTCGACGGGTGAGCATTAGCCTTAAACCGTGTCCACAAGCATTTGTTCATTGTGTTCCACTGCAGGGCGACGACGAAAGTGACCTTTCCGTCCCGGAGGTCAACAACACCAATCATTTCACAAAAGCTAACCGCATCCCGGATTTATGAATCCTTTCGCACCACCACCTCGCCGAGCGACGGCAACGACGACGACCCATTCAGGACGACCACCCTCCACCGGCTCCTGCAGTCCACCCACGCAGCCACCGGTCCCACCGCCAGCCCCAACGGCACGTCATTGATGCGGAAGCGAACCGTATCGAATGACTACCTCAGCAAGAACATTTCCATCATCCTGGAGAACCTGCTGAAGAGCTACGAGCAGTCACAGTTGCCGACTCACGGAAAAGGTAAGAGAAGGGAGGGGAGGGGCTGAGGGACACATCCCTCGATTTGCATTTCACGGACGTGGATCGCTGTTGTTCTCCCCGGCTCTTTCAGGTGTGCCAACAATAGTCAGGACGAACATTCTGATCCGCAGCATGGGCCCCGTGTCGGAGCTAGATATGGACTACTCAATGGACTGCTACTTCCGGCAATATTGGCGGGACAAAAGGCTCAGCTTCAAGGGGCCCATTAAGAGCCTGTCCCTGAGCATTAAGGTGGGTGCCACTCTTCTCGCACTTGATTGCCTTAACGATTCGTTCCTCTCTTCTCGTTTGCAGATGCTGGATAAGATCTGGCGGCCGGATACGTACTTCTTCAATGGGAAGCACTCGCACATTCACACGATAACCGTGCCCAACAAGCTGCTGCGGCTCAGCCAAGACGGGGATATCCTTTATTCAATGAGGTTCGTATTCACACATGTGTGGGGGTGTCCATTAGTCTAATTGCATTTGATGTGGTCCCACGAAGGCTGACGATAAAGGCTACCTGCCCGATGGAATTGAAAAACTTCCCCATGGACCGGCAGTCCTGCCCGCTGATCATTGGCAGTTGTAAGTATTTATCCTTGATGTCCTTTATATTTTGGTTTGTTTCTCTGTGTGCATGTTTGTGATGAGGAAAGGGAAAGGGTGTAGTGGGGAAGTTTTGGGCGGCGGACGAAGTTCAGAAGTTCCTTAAACGATGTTCGACGTTGGAATTTTCTGTCACAATGGATGGCAATGATATCCTTCGCATGGCTTCTTTGTCCTTTCTCTGACTTCGTTAACGAGGCTTAACAACCTTTCATGAGGTAATCCTTGGACATTGCTGCGTTGAGTGGGTGCCCGTGGTCAAACTCTTACCAGAATTAAAGTCAGGAAAAAAGTACAGTCGCTAGATGTCGAGGTGGTCCTGAGCCCGGTAAATAACTCGGGCGGGATATAGATCTCTCCCGAGTGAATGTGATCTCCAGTTTTAAGTCGACTTCGACAAAGTTTGCGAAGCGGTTCTTCCACATTGCTCTTGAACTTAATCAGTTCGCACACCAATCATTGAACGTACACCCCTCCCTAGGAGTCCAGTACACCACGGCGGATAAGCCGACTCCAACTCACTGACGCTGTCTCCGATCCATCTGTGAAGGCACACCTCCAGTAAAATCAGAAGGGACTACTGGTGGGACTTGCAGGAAGTAGGTGTCCTGACGAAGCCCTTCAAACTTCTCAGTTCAGGGACGAAGTGAGTTTCTTCATTGAAGGGATGCTCCCAATTGCGAGTAGATGCCTGGCTCATAGTCCAAACTCGGGCGTTTGTGGAACATTTTTAAACAAAAATTTCCTTATAAGCTGATGTGTCCATTTGAGTGACACATTAGATATACTGCAGCCCACAGCACCAACAGGCTCAGAGCGTTTGGGCGGTGGACAGTTAAGGCCCTTTAGTCACGCCATTCTCTATCTGATATCGCGAACCATCCCTAACAGACTATATGATCTAGAGACTTACTCTATAAAACGGCTTTCACACTATAATACCCGAAATAATAGAATGACATGGGGGGCGGATGGCGGCGGTGCTGCCGTTTGAATTTGGCAACATGCACGGACGGCAATAAGATGACTGGCGGAGTCTGTTTATAAATCTCAGAATGTACGCCAGTCATCTTATCGTTGATCTAATGAACGCATTTGGGTTGGTTGTTCAGTGTTGCTCTCGGGTGGCGGTCAGGTACCGTTTGACCGATGATTTCCTGAAGATGTTCAAATCCTGCTGTGATTGTCCGTGCGTGTCAGTGAGACATATCCTTTCCAATTGTTTGAGTTTTTTTTCAAGCGACACTCCTCATGAGATGGGTGTACGTCGTAATTTATGTGCCGTCAGATATGCTAATTTGGTTATTTGGTTATTTGGGTGCAATATACACTTTGGTTCCTTTTTGATTATTTGTCCAAGCGAACTCTGCACAGAGTCGAATTAATGATAATTTCGTTGTAGTCAACCATTCATCAAAGTAATTGCCTCTGCACTTGAAACTCAAAACGGGTGCAGGAATGTCGAGCTGAGCAAGCGTCGGTAGATGGTCAGCTTAAAGATTTCCTAATCTACGTTCCGCGTCATGGAATGATGGCCCGGCTAGACAGGGATCTCCCCTTCAGTGCTCATTTGCAGAGGACCCTGAGTACTTCTGATCCAAAATAAGCGACATCCTTCGGCGAACTAGTTATGATATCGCTAGATTGACTTGATTGACCATCTGTATGTGACACTGGGTCTCCTATCACTCATTAGAACCTAGGTTCACACTGAACACAGGACGAACATAGCTGAGAGGGAGACTTGTTGCTGGGCTGGGAACTTGTTAGAGCCTGATAGTGAGTTCTAGAAACTTTTTCAACTCACCTGACGAGATCTCTGAGAAGGATATTAAGGAACAAGCATTTGGAACTTACATTTGAAATGGTGCTTCAAACAATTTTTGAGAAGTCCAGCATCTCCATTAGCAAAACACGACACCATCATTAAGAGAACTAAAGTGTGACTAGAACTAAGTGCCCCATGTGGCGCATGCACATACACATATGCTCAAACTCTAAAGACTATGACCCTTCTCGTGTAACTTCTGACAGAGTTACATGGACGAACGATAAGTTAGAGTTATCGTGACTGAGACTAGGGTGTCATTGCACAATAAAATTTGACTGCAAATTTATTTCGGTACCTTATGCCCTCTGGCTGTTTTTTATTTGGTCCAGCTGTGCTCCAGCACTCGCATCCGAATATTGACGCTATGTGATTGATTTAGGGTGGTCTATTTTTGCCTGTTGAAGCGGCCTCATGGTCAGTGAAGGTGGAGATCAATCAGATGAATGACGATATTCCTGCGTTGAAGAATTACCTGCTCATTGTCAGCAGATAACAGCTCGTTACTTCCACTCAAGTCTAGCTTACTTTTCCTTACCCCCGAGTAGCAGGGTGAAAACGGACAGGGTATCTTCGTCCAGATCATGTACATGTGTCTGTGGTATGATTTGCTATTCTCCAATTCGTGCCTCATGTCGCTAGTCTTAGTCACTTTACTCATTTAAGTGACAAATTTGTCACTTAACATGGGGGAGTCACATAATCACTGAAATTGAACGAACGACAGAAGCCACACTGCCTGACTTGTAATCCCTCTCTCCGGCGGCATCGGTGAACTTTTTCACCAGAAGAAGGTAATCGATTGCAGAAGCAGAAGGAGGAGAAGATAACCATTCCACACTGCTAATCATTGCACTCCTCCCCAGAGACGACGAAGACTAGTTGAAACTTCATGTCGTTCTTGGTTTAACAAAAATATTCCACATACGCCCGAGTTTCTGAGATTTTACATTAGATTGGATTCCATTAGTAGCTCGACTTCAAAGGTGGAGGTGAAATAGGCCCACGTGGCTATCACCCTTCCCGAATGAATTAATGTGCTGATTACCACGAACCACGAAAGAACATACGCTTTTCCGTTTAGTTTATATTTACTCATTGATATCCTAACCTAATTTCTTACTCCTATTACGAGGCAACTTAAATGCTACCTTAACTTGAACCGAATGCGCTGGACGCTAGCCCCGTTGCTCCGACACTCCACGAACAAAACAAAAAAGAAGTCATGTTCGGTATGTTTCCGGAATGTATGTATGGTAGTGAGCAAAATAAAACGGAAATAAGGACAGATTCGATCCCGGAACCTCGTACAAGCCACTTGAGAAATTAAGACCTTGCCTCAAGGCACACCGCCAAATCGACAGAAGCCACTCCGCCAGACTTGTAATCACTGCCTGCGGTATCGGATGTCTTACTGAACCTCTTCACCAGAACAAGGTCAATGATTGCAGAGATGAGGTCGAGATGTGAACCATTCAACACTGCTAATCATTGAAATCCACGTCAGAGACGAAGAAGACTAGTAAAAAGAGTTGAACAAAAATATTCCACATACGCCTGAGTTTCTGAGATTTATTTCTGAGAATTGAATAAGCATTGGAGTATTGTCATCTCACGTGGGTCGATGCGACGGCAACTATGCCATGCCTGCCAGGTTCAATCCCCGAATTGACCGATTCTCATAAATCAAGTGTCCACCTCCTTCGAGTCAAGGACGACAGTGTTCTTCTCTAGAGAACAACTTCTCTTCGTCGTTCGGAGTCGCCATAGAAATGAAGGTCCGATCCACTCTTAAGAGAACAATAACTCGAGTGGTTGCTGTGGAAGCGAGGCCCTGCCTATGCCATCTATGAACGAGCAGCGATCTTCTATGAACTCAATCCATCGTTGAGAACAACATCTCAGCCAGCATTCCTTCTAGATCGTGCAAGAAATTTGATTAACAGACGATAGATGGTCTTAATGCGAGAGCATGAGCCGAAGACAGACTAAAATAGCCTTACTAGACGTCAACTCCAAGGATCTGTATGTACTTGGCTGCCTTAGTCCTTGTACAGACAAAACCTCCATAAAGGTATCAAGGACGCAATAATACAAATATTTTCAGACAGTCAAGCAGTACTAAAGGCACTTTCGTCCAATCTAGTGGACTTCAAAACTGCTACGACGCCTTGCAATCCCTTGCTATACACAACAAAGTGAAACTTGGCTGGGTCCCTGGACATAGAGGGCTTGAAGGCAACGAATCCGCAGATGAGCTCACGGGAGCTGGCTCTGAATCAGCGTGCATCGGTCCAGAACCGTTCTACAGTGTCAATTGGACAGCAGCTACAACTCTGATTCACGAATGGGAAAATAAACTTCGCCTAGACAAGTGGACACATGGTCATTGCAGTCCAAGAGATTAATCAAGCCTTATTCATATGAGGAAATACTCTATCTTAATAAGGATAGCTTAAGATTTTTGACAAGCTTCCTTACCCGCCAAACTAAACCTGCGTCAAGATACGGTTTGTGGGCTTTGCCCGGAAGAGGTTGAGACTTCCGAGCACATCATGGGATCACATCATCTATCTAGGGAGATAGAAACTCACTTCAGTGGAATTAAAAAAACTCCACTACAAAAGATTTACTATCTTTCATGAGGGAAGCGGTTTGTCTTTTGTCTTAACTCCAACTCTTCGATACAATAGATCTACCCTGGTAGCGGTGTCGTTACCTACACGGCATGGGTTGTTCAAGAGGAAGGAACAAGTCCTCTTAACCTTTGAAAGCTGAGAACTATACCCACGATAGAAGCTTGTTCCATCTTGGATACGGAATGACGTGATATCGAAAAAGGTTTATCATCACCCGTTCTGACAGCCAGGACCCATTAATATCGGGTTTTTTTTTACTTAAAGTCTTCTCTGTACTGCCACCTGATTCTTGAAGCGATCACCCAGCGTTTGGGATTCATCTCATGGACCAAGCATGGACACTTTGATCTTGCGACAAAGCCGAGGAACTCGCATGACACCGGCGACCGACCTACCATACGGCAAACGACCAACCACGCGTGTCCCTACTGCAAAAGATCTTCCTACCCTCTATCCAGCTTACGCCCAACACTTAACTCTGAAATAGACTGACCACGTCAGCCCTGGGACTGTGCCATTGTAACTCGCGCCTTCAAGATTGGCCTTCCTTACAGCGGAATCCATAGAACTGTCTGAGACTTGGAGTTGGAGCAAACCTATACACACCTTCACCGCTCCAACAACACCCCCGACTCCCTCGAAGGTAATGCCGCCGCTTAGGAGCCTGCTTCTTCGGCAATTTAGCGATCGACGAGGGTACTTGCGTCAGCTATCTCAACTGTTAAAGTGAGTCCCAATCCACGTGTTAGCACATTAGGATCTCTGACACATATACACCTTGATCTGAGATCGGGGACTTTAGACAGGCTCTTGAAGGATCTACAGAAGCGGCTCAAAATTTGATCGTCATCTTTCAACTCTCATATTTTCTATCAGTAACCCACTCCAATCCCATCTTCTCGTCTCCTCCTAGATGGATACACCTCGCGCCAGTTGGTCTACGAGTGGTACAGCGACGACGCGGTGAACTTCGTCCCCGGCATGACCCTGAACCAGTTCGACCTGATCAGCATGAAGCACAGGAATTCCACGTACACCCGCCGTGAGGGTGACTTCTCCGTGCTCCTTGTGGCCTTCAATCTGAAGAGACACACTGGCTACTTCCTGATTCAGGTAAGTCCCCCTCCTCAGCGCACGGTGCCTGTAAGTCATCATTTCCGTTCCGCAGGTCTACGTGCCCTGCATCCTCATTGTGGTCCTGTCGTGGGTCTCCTTTTGGATCCACCGCGAGGCGACCAGCGATCGCGTGGGGCTGTGCATCACGGCGGTGCTCACCCTCTCAACCATCAGCCTCGACTCGAGGACCGATTTGCCCAAGGTCAAGTACGCCACGGCACTGGACTGGTTCCTCCTGATGAGCTTTCTGTACTGCATAGCCACGCTGCTCGAGTTCGCCGGCGTGCACTACTTCACGAAGGTAAGTTTGAGGAGCCACCAACTCCGTCAGTGATACGATGTCTTTCGCAGACGGGCAGCGGTGAGATTCCGGCCAGCGAGGACGAGTGGGAGGACGTGGACGAGATGGCCGAAGAGTCCGACGGCATGCTGTCGTCCGAGCACAAGAGCTGCGATTCGGTGAGGGACTCGCCGCAATCAGCGTCGGCGGCAGCCTTTCGCAAACGCAACTCAATCATCTGCCCAATTTACAACGTAAGCGAACTCCTCTCACCCCCAAATCACGACCTTCATTGAATTATCTCTTCTTCCAGGATCCCGCGCACATCTTCCAAGCGCCATCGTCCCACGCGTCTACAATGGAGCGCACCACACAGACTGAGCCGCCGGTGACGTCCAAGTGCAAACAGATTTGGCTGTGCTTCATCGGCGATGACAAGTTTCGCAAGCAGCGCGAGAGGGACGCCACCGTCAAGGGTAAGCGAACATGTGTGTTGCCTCTTCAGACGAGTGTGCTGCAATTGATTCTCTTCCCCCAGGCAACCGGCACGTGAACAGTGTCTCGCTGATTGACCAAGTGGCGCGCATCGCCTTCCCCGTGTCCTTCGGACTGTTTAATCTGCTCTACTGGATGGCGTACGGGATGTACAAGAAGGACTTTTCCTGGTCCTCCGTCAAGAATTGAGGTGAATCGGACTTTACCTCGAGTGGTGCACACACAAACAGACACACACACTTGTTGTAGAGAATCAATTGCATTTAGTTGAGGTTCAAAATGTTGTTTCTTTGTCTAGCGCGTGATGCTTTTTGTTGCGAATTTTTGTTATCTGAGTGCTTACGCTAAATAAAATTAAGAAAAAACAAATGGTTTTGTTGTTTGATTTGATGGGTGGTGGGTGGGAGGGGTGCAGGGGGGGGGGGGGGGGGTGGAGAAGGGCAACTATTTACAATTGAGCATGAGCTGTGGAACTCGAGGTCAGGTAGATGGACTTAAGGCCCCCAGCACTTAGTTCCGCTGGGGGGAAGTCTCCTCTTTACTCGATTTCGGCCAGACTTGGGATGATTCTGCCCAAAGAACACTGAAATCCATCTTATCTGACAAAGCCAGGAGGACGGTGGACACAGATGTCTGCAGAAACCTTAGAGCTACTCACTTTCCCAGCTGTGCAATCAACGCAACAGAACATTGTGTTCCGCAAACTACGAGTAAGAATAACTGGGAGTTCATAACCTCACTCGAGAACATAACGTGGTGGCTGTAAACAGCATCGCACCATATAAGCCAGGCTTCTTTCTCATCATGTTCCAGAATATACCCGACATTGGAATCCTACGGTTCAAGCCAATTTACAGGAGCTGCTGTGTTCCTTAGTCTTGGCAGCGGGTGCGTGTGGTTTTTATACCGACACCGCGATAGCTTATTTTGGCCCCTTCCTACCTAACCAACGTAAGGGTGAAATATCTGGGTATCAACATCACCAATAACTTGAATCTGGAACCACACCGAAAAGAGAAACCCACAACAGCCATTAGTGGGGTGTGGAAAAACTGCCTAAAGGATAAACACATAGCTCTTCTTTAAGCGGTTTCCAGGTCAGTCCTGCTGAATGGGGATATAAGAACAATTGGTGCGCTTTTTTTCTAAAAAGGAAACTTAAATAGCTTCAGTGCAACCCAAGCAGTATGCTCCTAGACGAGACTGGTCTCTCTCCGCTATTTATAAATACCTTGAAACTTCACTTCGACTACGTATTAAAAACACAATCCATGGACCATGAAAGGATGCCTAGTTCGTCTAGTGGAGTTTATTATAGACGCAAAAATACATTGGTTTGAAGAATGGCAAAGATGAGAGAATGCATACAGATCCCATCGAAAAGGTAGAAAGTTCCGTACACAACACCACAACGTTTGCGAAAATAATTACTTCTGTGATAACATCAATGCCACACAGAGAAGATCTGACAGTTTTGTGCACTTTGTGTAATCTGCCTTAAAGGGAGGACTCGTTTCACTTCTTGGGAAGGTGCCCGATCTTAGGCGAGTTTAGGTGTCTTTTATTTGGAAAGGGAATTCTGGAGGATTCTGAAGTGTGTTTCTAAATGGCATGGACTGGAAAAAAACTGCACACCCATTTTCAAAAAGCGTTAAAATACAGAAGGGCAATAGTCGAAGCTTCCTTCCTGAATATACACAAATCAAAAACATTGTCAAACTCGGGCAGACGGCTTTTAGCCATGTCTTTAATTTAAGAATTATAATATTCAATTCTTCAAAATTAATTTTTTTTCATTAAACATTAATTATGCGTTTTTGTTAAAGAATAGCAGCAAATGAATAAATTTTACCTATCTATCTTCTTTGGCTGGCGCTACAGTCCGGGGTGGACCTGAGCCTCAACCGATATGCCTCTTCATCTAGCACGGTCTTGTGGTAGTTGCTTCCAACCACGCTCGTTCAGCTGATTGAGGTTCTTTTTCAGCTGCCTGCCCCACCGGAGGCGTGGTCTTTCCTTTTCGCGTTGTGGGTCCCTCCCTCCCCTCCCTCGGGGTTGGAGTCGAAGACTTTCTGGGCCGGAGCATTGATGTCCATTCGCTTTACATGGCCTAGCCATCTGAGACAAGAGGCCCGAACTCGTTTGACCAGTTCGTTAGTCTTTCTGTCTCATCCGCAAAACACCATTAGTACATCCAAGACCAAAGATAATACGAAGGGCTTTCCTCTCGAGGCAACCAAGAATCTCTTCGTCCGCTTTGGTTAGTGTCCTTGCTTCTGGGCCATACAGCAGGACTGGGACTATGAAGGTCCTCTTCGGGTAGAGGGCTTCATTCCTCAATTGCTTTCCAAGCCCAAAAACACAGCGATTGGCAAGCGTGGTCCTTCGTTTTATCTCCGCGGTTGTGTCATTGTTAGCGTTAACTTCGGAGCCTAGGTAGACAAAGTCTTTCACTACGTGGAAGTTATAGCTGTCTATGGTAAAGTATTGTCCATGATGACGGTGTGGGTTCGTAGACAGCATAATCTTCGCCGCTTCCTCGACGCTCACAAAAGCTCCACTGACAGCCCGTTGTGTGCTTCCGATGATGTCAGTGCCAAGGCAGCGCTAAATAAAGAAAAAGAAGAAACTGCTCTATGCACCTCCGTTTGGCACTATTCTCTCGACGAAACGAGAAATCAAAACCGCAACACTTTGGCGTATACGTAACATTTTTTGAGCCAAAAATGTGTCGACCGAGAAAAATCAAAAAAAAATATTACGTATACGCCACCGAGTTCAGAAGTACCCGTCAAATCGACAATAGACCATATGTTCATTCCCAGCCAAGTCCTGGACAAGACTACCGAGTTTCAAATCGATACACACCATCACTTGATCAATTTCAAAGCGGCATACGCCGTGAATTCATCGCAAGAAACTGTTCGAAGCGATGGCCGAATTCGGGATGCTGGGGTAATTGATTGGTTTGTGTCGCACACAGTGGGATAAGCGGAAGGATCATAAGTGGTGGCCGTGGCGTTGGTAGTCGGTAGTCTTGTTCAGGACTTGCTTTGGAGTGAACATTTGGTCTATAGGAGATTTGCAGGTTTCTTATGAACTCGGTGGCGTACGCGCAACTTAACCACGTTGCCTTGTTTCGATTCCCGGCCGGTACGACAAAAAAGTAATAATTTTCACGGTCCGACCTCTTTCGAGTCACTGACTGATGCTCAACGAGTAATAAACGCCAAGAAAAAGCTCCTCAAGCTTGGCCGTTCGAAGTTGGCATAAAACTGTGGGTCCCTTCCATTCGACAGAGTTTAAGGGTCTTCTTTCATAAGGATCGGGCAAATGATGCTTAGATTCCATCCGGCGAGCATACTTTGATCCGACCAGATCTTACAGATGAGTTGGTGTATGAAGCACCTTAACAAATCACCGTCAGCTGCTTTAAGAAGTTCGGCATGCAGTCCATCAGCACCAGAAGCTTTTAGCTTGGCGATTGCTGTCGTAACTTCACAGAGGTCGGGAGGGCGGAATTCTTGTACATCATCCGCACCAGCACCGACTGTAATTCTACTCCTAGGTTCTCATCCTAGACACCAACTCTAGCTTTTTCAGGTTAATCCCCAGACCACAAGATTCGGAGGGCGGAATTCTTGTACATCATCCGCACCAGCACCGACTGTAATTCTACTCCTAGGTTCTCATCCTAGACACCAACTCTAGTTTTTTCAGGTTAATCCCCAGACCACAAGATCTCCGCAATCTGGTCACGGTTTTTAGTGCCTTTTCGACTAGTTCACTCAAGTTTGCCACGGGCTATGGGAACGGCGTAGGTGATTGCCCTGCCCGTTAATGTCTAGACCGCATGACTGACTGACAGAATGGCTGAGATGATAAGAGCACCCATTGAGGCTATAGCTTTAGAAGAGCTGTCGCCTAAGGTTGCATTAATTTTTCTTTTTCAAGGCTAATTGTTATAAAGGATCGATCGACATTTGGCTTATCAAGATCAAGCTTGATTTCCTTGGGGCCGCCACATTGTTAAGGGATCCTTCGATGTCAAGCAATGCAGCAAGTGTAAATTCATTCATGCCTTTGGTTTTCATGCAAGCGTGTTTTTTACACGCAGTACTTAAAACTAGCTTAACTAGCTTAACAGTTAACAATTGCTCTTAATACTAACTTACTGACCCTAAGCGGGTACTCTAAGATACTCAAATATTTGTATAATTGTGCCTTTCGGCTTAATCTTCGTTTTTTTTTTTAGTCTTTGGAGACAAACTTTATTATTTTTTCGTTTACCAAGAAAACTTATGAAAAACTTGGCCAGACTGAACTTCATAACCTACTACCTTATACTAACTTACCCTAGTGTTTCGGATTCAGCATCACCCTGTAGCTCAACGATGTCAAGCCTCGTGCAGATCGAGTGGTTGATATTTTTTGATCTCTCAATGACAGATGGTTTTTTGATAACCTTGATTTGTACTCTTCTCCTTTTTTTTGGTTATGTCTCACGCACGAAATAAATTTGTGAATTCCCTGAAGTCATTATTTATTTTGTTTTAATAACGAATCATTTACGAAACACCTAGTATAAAACTTAATACTATCTTAACTATGTCCGTAACAGTACGGACACGTGCACCAGGGCTTAAATGTTTTGTATATGTCTAACATATATAATTTATACGTCGTGGTGCAACTTATTTTTTGTTTTATTGATTTATATTTTTTTTTTGATTTTTTGTGTTATATATATTTTTTTTTTCTTAAAATCTACCTTAAAAACCTATGTAAACTGGCCAATATGGCCAACTACCTGATCATTAAGAAAAGCTGGCGGTGGCAGAGACTGGTTTTGGTGTAACCACCAGTAAAATTGGCGTTCTTTGGCAGACTCTTTCCTATCTCGAGCGGGGATCGCTGTACTGAACCGAAGAAGATCCTCTTGGGTGCGAGCGATATCCGGTTCATATTGGAGTCGCCTATCCACTGTTCGGCGTACGACATGGAAGATGACAGGACATCCTTAAGTATCAATTGTGTCCAAATTTAGAAATGCTTCAGGTGGAACAAAGCCGTTGAAGCGCACTGTTTCATGACACATACTATTGGGGTAATAAGCCCCAAAGATCAGACTGTTGGAAGAAGTCATAGCTCGTGCAATGTGCCTTCTGATTAACTTCATAATAAAATTATCAATCCTATTTCTCGTTAGGATAGAACTTCCTGTACTCCGACTCGGGTGTGCGATATAACCGGAGACAGGTTCGAAGACATTGTCAACCTCATCTTTTCCATCTGGGAAGGACTCACGTTGAACCACAGGGGACAGCCGTACGCCATAATTGGCCGGATGAGGGCCATGTAGCAAATTACCTTCACCCTGGTATCAAGTTGGCCGCTGTAAAACAACCCTCCTGCCAAAGCAAGGGCCTTTTTAGCTTTTGTCAGAGCAATATCTATATGTTTGTCAAAATACAGATATTGATCCAACCAAATGCCAAGATACTTTACTACACTTTTCACATCCAAAGCCCGTCCCTGCGGGTCAACTATGCCGAACTTACGCCAGTTTATGCGTGCATCCCAAGATGCCATGTACAACGGGGTCCTGAAAAGGATTGTTTCACACTTCTGGAAGTTGATCACCAACTTCCAGTCATCGCAAAATCGCTGGATTTGTTCGAAGTCACATTGCAACAAGTTATTTATCACTTCGACCTTCGGACCTGATCTGTACGCTACTAGATCGTCGGCGTACGCAATTAAGTGCGGCACGGAACCTACAAGATCTGCAGTGAATATTGAAAACAATATCGGCGAACCAACCGCCCCCTGTTGCAGACCATTTTTAATGTCAAAGACCGTGGTTGAAGTTACATCACCACTTTTCACAACGAACTTTCTAACTGTAATCATGTCATAGATCATGTATTGCAATGATTTTCTTATGCCGAGCCTGACCAGCTTGAGGAAGGACCAAACGGTGTCGAACGCTTTCTCCAAGTCAATCAGGCAGGCACCCGTACATTGTTTTTTGCCCTTATTCCATTGAATGTCGAATACCAGTTTGGACGCGGCATGTATGGTTTCATGCCCCGCCCTGAATCCGAACTGGTTTTCCGGTATGATTTTATTTTCGTCAACCCATTGTTTCAGGACTCGGATGACTACCTTTTCAAAAACTTTGCTTATGCAAGGAAGAATACTGATCGACCGGAGGTTTGTCGGTATGGATTTGTCTTTGTCGCGTTTAGGGATCGGTAGCACTACAGCTGTTTTCCAGTGCATCGAGTAATGTGCATTACTCAACGCATTGTTGAACAAGGTTGTGTAAATTTGGACTGCTTCGGGGGAAGATGGCGAAGAACAATGTTCGGTATTCCATCGATTCCCACTGACTTTTTCTTCTTCAGCGAGTGGAAGATACCCTGGAGATCTTCTTGAGAAATCAAGATGTGATTCCCATCATTGGCGATGGCAGTATGTGCCATATCGTGACTGAATCTGGTAAAACCCGGATTCTCGGATCGCCATTGACTTATCTCGTTACGAAGATTAATGTGGTTCAGACGGGCTTCGTTCTCCAGGTCGTAGTTCGGCCTACTTACTTCGTTGACCGTGTACACTCGCTGGAATACAGCACCAATAGCTTTCACCTTCTCCTGGGGATCTTCAACCACGAAGAAGTCATTGTCTAGCACTGCTCTAGCTGGATCGATGCCAATTGAAGTCAGTAAGTGTTCGTTGTCTGTCGTCCTGGGAAGTCGAACGGTCAGAATGTCGTTTTGATCTTTCCTCCGGAATATTTTATTTACTTGCGGGAACATACCCGGGTTGTTAGGACATGCAAGCGTGTTGCCCACAGGAGATTGTGTTGCGGTTGGATATTTGAAACGAATAGATGTGTTGATTGGCTTCGTCATAAAGGCGAACGGGGATGTCTTTTAAGACAACTTTAATTTTTCACCAAGCAGCAAGTATGGAACCGTGAGTTTAGTAGCACAAATGGAGTGCCTTCAGGATAGGAATGATTAAGGCGTATTTTAGTCCATTGTTTGATGGGGTGTTGATCGTAGGAAGTAGGTACTCCTCCCAAGGTAGGTAGGTGTATTCTGATCATCTCGAGGAGGCTACTTTGAACTTTAATATGGAAAGTATCACTGCGTTGATGCGAAAATTTGCTTCACTGAAGCAAGAAATCATCATCTTCTGGGTTCCATAATTCACTGGAGGGGTCACGGGGGTAATGCACGCACAAGCGATCTCCAGGCAACTCGATCCTATGGGCTCTAACTCAACAGGAGCTATGACTAAGTGAAACCAGACCAGTTTTTGGACTTGATCCAACCACGTCATCCTGCGTCTGCTAAGCGGTCACCTACCTGATGGATTCGCAATCATGGGACGCCTCGGAAGTCGTGATGGTGGGGACATCGAAGCAAGGCGCTTTCCGTACGAAAAAGCAGCTGCTCAATGTCGAGTTCTTAGCCCACTGTCGTCTTTCTCTCCCTCTCCCGGCGAGTAATTCCCACAACGGCAGTAAGAAATCTATAATAATATAAATATAAAATATAATGGTGGCCGTGGAGTAGTGGGTTTGTGCGTCGACTCCTACGCAGAGGGTGCCAGGTTCGATACCCGAATTTATCACCTATCGGGATAAATAAACGGATCTACATCTTTCGAGTCACTGACCATGCTCAAAGAGTATTTCTCTCTAGAAAAAGCCGCCGTCCGGATTCGGCCCCATCCACTCGTGAAAGAATAATAGAACGCGCAACACGAGTGATTGCTTTAGAATCTAGCCCCTTGCCTTTTACAGGCTGTAGCGCCATCTATATTGTTATTTTATGCTCTTTGAACAAAGTCAGTGAGTCAGAAGAAGAAGGAAGTAGACAGTTAACCATGAGTCGGGGATTGAACTTGCACCCTCAGCATACGAGCCCACACACCGGCCCATTACGCCACGGCGGTTGAGCCCAATCCTACTCGCAGAGACCTGTCCTCGATCTATCTCTGAAGGCAGACTTCCAGTAAGATCTAGAGCAGAGTAGAGTGTGTTTCGTGAGCTATGACAAAATTCCCACTTGAAGGGATGTTCCGAATTTTGAGTAAAAGTCTAGCCCATAGCCCACACTCGGGCGTATGTGGAACATTTAAAAAAATGCATTTCCTTACATGTGCCAAACTCGGGTGCTACAACTGCTCTATGGTCGATCTAAAATTCAGAGGGAGCAGGTGTAGCTCAACGGGAGTGCTCCATCCGCCACCTTTTTACAGACACCAGCAGGCTCAGAGAGTTTGGTCGTTGGAGAGCAAAATCCTTATGAACTACCGAGAGATCTCGTATCATTTTCAAGAGATTATACTGGCCCCAGACCTATTCCATTAGAAGGCTTTGACACTCTAATCCTCAAGAGAATGAAACAACAGAGTGAGCAATTGTGCAGGCATTTAACTGGGTAATCTACACGGGCCTGGGTCGCCGTGGTGTAGTGGGTTAGTGCGTCGACTCCTACGCAGAGGGTGCCAGGTTCGATACCCGAATTTACCACCAATCATAATTCACGGCTCCACCTCTTTCGAGTCACTGACAATGCTCAAAGAGTACTTCCTGTCTAGAAAAAGCTTCTCAACTTCGCCTTTCGGAGTCGGCATTAAACTGTAGGTACCTTCCACGCGTGAGAGAACAATAGCACGCACAACACGAGTGGTTGCTGAGAAGCTAGGCCCTGGCCCTCTACGGGCTGCAGCGCCACCCATATTATTATATTATTATTAATCTACACGGGCCGCCCTAAGACGGGCGGCGGAATTAATTTCACTTTTGAAAAAGACCCTGAAATATTTAAGCTTCTCCACCCGCTTCAATGGGATTCCAATAACATGTGGAGCAGAGCGACGTCTGGATGGCGCCGTTGGTGGATTGCCTGCCCCTGCTTGGTTCCCGGTTCGAATCCCAGTAAAAGCTAAGTTAATACGCTTTTATCTGGTTTTTGAATCTGGTCCAGTCACCATTTGACGTTAGGATCAAATGAATGGCACTGTCACTGGTGAAGTCAATCAGTGGTAGTAGTCTGAATAGGGGTAATCACAATGGACCAATATGGTCTAAGTGTGCTGGTGAATTTACTAGCAGCCCCACTACTTAACCCAACATGTAGATTGCATAGTGCATAGGAGTTCTGGAAATGACCAGAACCTCTGATTTGTCCACGGTATCCTTCATCCCATCATCAGCACATACGGCCATAAGACTATCAAGTGCGCGCTGGAGTTCCACCTGGGAAGATGTGGGGATAACTAAGTCACCCGTGAAAAGAAGATGACTTACCCTCAACACTCCCAATCAGAAACATTTCTTGGCTCGGCTGCGCTGAAAAAGCCAATCAACTTCTGCTGGGGCGTAAGTCGCAGCGTTTATCTCCGATGCTGAACTCGACTTGAAAGAGATATGTTCCTTACTACCATCTCTTTTGTCCCCCCTTTTGAAAAGACGGTCAATCTTCCCCGTTTGACACCGCTCACCGTCTCATCCCAGTCCACCTTAATGACTCGAGAGAGCCATAAACGCACTCTTTACCCATGGAAGTTCATATACTCCGGTAGATTTGCCAACATTAATAATATTAAATAGCCGAAATGACGTTCTCAGTCGCTGGACTGTATTCTGCCCTATTCAAGCCTTCGGGTCTTGCACCCTCAATATGTTCATCTCGTCATGGATTGTAACTCACCATCTTTGGATGGCAATTCCTTTATTTGAAAGGCTATGAAAAGCGCCAATGCCGTGGGTGGACCTGTAGAAAACAAATTTGAGTCCGAAACAGGAGTAGGAAATATTGTTGAGTCTAGAGAGCCGAACTTGGGTGCTGTATCAAATGTCGTGGACTTTCTCGTGAAATATCAAGACATCAGTATTATCAATTTGTATTTCGACAACTAGAATGTACATCTGGCACAAGAAGGCATTCTAAGTCTTAGTACCGTCCGATGAAATCGCAAACCGAACTGCAAGCTGTCCACTGATAAAGAGAACTTTAAAGAAGCACACGGGTACTCAGCAGCCTGACAGCCTTTAAGTTAAATGTGTAACTCTTTAATGCCTTAATGATCCCATCGCTATCTGAGAACATGGATATCTTGATGTTAATAGCTTTTCTGTTAATGATGCAATGGGCCGAATTCCTAAAAACAAGGGATATCCTTACAAGTGTAATGTCGAAGTATAAGTAAGAGGTTAAATTGTAAGCATTTCCTTCTTTTCGTATTCATAATGATTCCCTTGTACTTGCGAGGATATCCCTCAAGCACACGTAAAAGGTGGACTCAATTTGCATCGTGTTGCAATTATTATTCTTTGGTATATTTTCCAATTCGACCCGAAAGACGTTGCCCAAAACATCGTCCAATAGTTACTCCTTATTTTTTCAAAACCTTATATTTTTCTCCTATCATTGGGAATGGTCATATCCCGTATCCGCTGTCACCAATGAGCACAGCATTGTTTTGATTCCTTAATTTTAGACACACTTGTGAATTTTTTTTCCATATTCTCGAGTCATGTACGAATCCAGGCCACCTCACAAGCAGCTTGAACATTCAGAGTAATTTTCCCTTTACGGTTAATGTACTCATGTCCATAGAGTCTTGGTTTCAGTATCCCCACGTGGATCCAATCAGTTGCATGTGCAACTATGCTGTCAACAACTGCATTCGCACTCCGTGATACTGTAGCTTGACTGGCACCCAGTTCTTCACCGATACCTTTCCGATAACCAGGATCAGTGAGATATCACAAACGTACCTTCGTTCTATTGGCAGCTGACAAGGCACCTCCACGAGTTTCTTTAAAATGGTATACATTCTTAAAACTGCTAACAAGTGTAGATAAGCGGAGCTTGCAGTGTTCAGCACAATATCTGACATCAACCATTGTTTTGATGGCTCTAATGGATTTGTTGAAGGTTCAATATTCCGAAATAATATTATCTTGTTAGACTGATGCCTTAATGCCTTCATTTGATGTGCGTTTACGTGGCTACGGCTCATTAGATATATTAATTTGTTTTAGAAAACAACAGAACCTTTTACTTTTACAGACGCGAGTCTACTTCTGACCTAACTAAAATTTGCTTTTTATTTAAAGTGGAAGGTCAAGTTTATTTCGAGTTTTCCCTTCGAATGATATGTATATACTCGAAAAGTATAAGGTTTTGCACGAAATTATTATGAATACAAGCAGAAGGAAGGAACGCAAGACGGATTTCCTTCATATTCTGCAAGTATAAGCATATCCTTTTCTTTATGAGTACGGCCCACTCGGCAGTTCCGCGGGGAGAGTGGTAGAAGTGTGCTTTAGGTGGTTTAGGACGTCGGCGCGAGGAAAAAGGAGAACAATATCCCGTGAATCGTTCATGCTGGTAACACGGGTTACCAGTATCTTGAAGAAGATTCCACACCCATTGGCGCAAACCATAAAAAAAAAAAATGAGTACGGCCCAATATGCAGCTTCGTTAACTGCGAACAGTTCTGCTTGAAAAATTGACGTTTCCTTGCAGAGAGGAATGTCTGGGCTCGATCTTGATACTGTCACACCAGCCCCTACTCTGTTTTCAGATTTTGCCCCATCTGTATACCAGTTTTGTCCTCAAACCCCATACACCTTGTATTGTCCTCATTGACCTCAAAACCAACCTTTCTCCAAGGCACGTTTGGAAAGGTCGATTTGAGAATATGCCATCTGCGTCACCCAGACTTTTTGGACTGATTTGTGGAAGCTCCGTACCTTCTGTGGTCATTGTTGCCCTGTCCAGTACCAGTTTCATTTTAAGCACTGTCCATGTCATCATCGAAATTTGGTCCACTTTATACTTAAGATAAAAGACCTTAAATAAAAACTTGGTGCTTCCGTCCATCAGTTCATTAAATTGTCTTAATTGAAGTAATCTCCTTTGCAGACTAATTGCTTCGCTCAGTTATTGCTGCAAAAGAATGACGGACTTTTATCGTTTACATCGATAGCACACTCGTCCTGCTTCATTCCCGGAATAACCAATTAAGACACATATCACAGACATCGCATCCAATTTGAATTCGTTGATGGCAGCTCTTCTTAAAGTGCTGTCTGTCCGTCGTGTCGTAATGCATTTTGCGTAAATTAAATGCATTCGATAATCGAAAAGCATGCCTCGTTCACGTAGACAATGTGCCCACGTTAATGGAACTGTCTGTGAAAGAGTTGGTTTTTTCTGGCGCGCACATGAGCGGGATATTTACTCGCTATCAATCGAATGAAGTGTCTTCAAAATGTAATCAATGGTAATTTGAGCCGATGTTACATCAAACAAAATAACGAACAACGTCCCAATTAAGGATGAGTGGCAGTGTGGAAATTTGTGTTTCCATGTCGGAGGTGATTGAGATGAGATACAGGACATTGAGGGGTTGTCCTCCTCTCGTCACTCACTTGATTGTATGGGCATTTGATCCATGCCAGGGGCTAGGATCTGATCTCAGACGCTTAGTCCTTAAAGAGGGCTTCGAAGCAGAGAACAATCGAAGAGTTGTCTTGCAGGGCCACGATGGCGTAATCATACTATTTCCCCTAGGACGAGGGGACAGTCTTAAGAGCTGTATTCCATGGCCACGGTGGCGTATACGTACCATTTCCCATCGGACGAGGGCACAGTCTTAAGAGTTGTCTTGCATGGCTACGGTGGCGTATACGTACCATTTCCCATCGGGCGAGGGGGCAGTCTTAAGAGCTGTCTTGCATGGCCACGGTGGCGTATACGTACCATTTCCCATCGGGCGAGGGGGCAGTCTTAAGAGCTGTCTTGCATGGCCACGGTGGCGTATACGTACCATTTCCCATCGCACGTGAGGGCAGCCTTAAGAGCTGTCTTGCATGGCCACGGTGGCGTATACGTACCATTTCCCATCGCACGTGGGGGCAGCCTTAAGAACTGTCTTGCATGGCCACGGTGGCGTATACGTACCATTTCCCATCGCACGTGAGGGCAGCCTTAAGAGCTGTCTTGCTTGGCCACGGTGGCGTGTACGTACCATTTCCCATCGCACGAGGGGCAATCTTAAGAGCTGTCTTGCATGGCCACGGTGGCGTATACGTACCATTTCCCATCGGACGAGGGGGCAGTCGTAAGAGCTGTCTTGCATGGCCACGGTGGCGTATACGTACTATTTCACCTCGAACGGTTGGGCAATCTTAAGAGCTGTCTTGCATGGCCACGGTGGCGTATACGGACTATTTCACCTCGAACGTGGGGGCAGCCTTAAGAACTGTCTTGCATGGCCACGGTGGCGTATACGTACCATTTCCCATCGCACGTGAGGGCAGCCTTAAGAGCTGTCTTGCATGGCCACGGTGGCGTATACGTACCATTTCCCATCGCACGTGAGGGCAGCCTTAAGAGCTGTCTTGCATGGCCACGGTGGCGTATACGTACCATTTCCCATCGGACGAGGGGGCAGTCTTAAGAGCTGTCTTGCATGGCCACGGTGGCGTATACGTCCTATTTCACCTCGAACGGTTGGGCAATCTTAAGAGCTGTCTTGCATGGCCACGGTGGCGTATACGGACTATTTCCCATCGCACGTGAGGGCAGCCTTAAGAGCTGTCTTGCATGGCCACGGTGGCGTATACGTACCATTTCCCATCGCACGTGGGGGCAGCCTTAAGAACTGTCTTGCATGGCCACGGTGGCGTATACGTACCATTTCCCATCGCACGTGAGGGCAGCCTTAAGAGCTGTCTTGCATGGCCACGGTGGCGTATACGTACCATTTCCCATCGCACGTGAGGGCAGCCTTAAGAGCTGTCTTGCTTGGCCACGGTGGCGTATACGTACCATTTCCCATCGCACGAGGGGCAATCTTAAGAGCTGTCTTGCATGGCCACGGTGGCGTATACGTACTATTTCACCTCGAACGGTTGGGCAATCTTAAGAGCTGTCTTGCATGGCCACGGTGGCGTATACGGACTATTTCACCTCGAACGTGGGGGCAGCCTTAAGAACTGTCTTGCATGGCCACGGTGGCGTATACGTACCATTTCCCAAGGGACGAGGGGGTAGTCTTAAGAGTTGTCTTGCATGGCCACGGTGGCGTATACGTACCATTTCCCATCGGACAAGGGGCAGTTTTAAGAGTTGTCTTGCATGTCCACGGTGGCGTATACGTACCATTTCCCATCGCACGTGAGGGCAGCCTTAAGAACTGTCTTGCATGGCCACGGTGGCGTATACGTACTATTTGCCCTCAGACGAAGGCACAGTCTTAAGAGTTGTCTTGCATGGCCATGGTGGCGAATACGTACTATTTCCCATCGGACGAGGGGGCAGTCTTAAGAGTTGTCTTGCATGGCTACGGTGGTGTATACGTACCATTTCCCATCGGACGAGGGGCAGTTTTAAGAGTTGTCTTGCATGTCCACGGTGGCGTATACGTACCATTTCCCATCGCACGTGAGGGCAGCCTTAAGAACTGTCTTGCATGGCCACGGTGGCGTATACGTACTATTTCACCTCGAACGGTTGGGCAGTCTTAAGAGCTGTCTTGCATGGCCACGGTGGCGTATACGGACTATTTCACCTCGAACGTGGGGGCAGCCTTAAGAACTGTCTTGCATGGCCACGGTGGCGTATACGTACTATTTCCCATCGGACGAGGGGGCAGTCTTAAGAGTTGTCTTGCATGACCACGGTGGTGTATACGTACCATTTCCCAACGGACGATTGGGCAGTCTTAAGAGCTGTCTTGCATGGCCACGGTGGCGTATACGTACTATTTGCCCTCAGACGAAGGCACAGTCTTAAGAGTTGTCTTGCATGGCTACGGTGGTGTATACGTACCATTTCCCATCGGGCGAGGGGGCAGTATTAAGAACTGTCTTGCATGGCTACGGTGACATATACTTACTATTTGCCCTCGGACGAGGGCACAGTCTTAAGAGTTGTCTTGCATGGCCATGGTGGCGAATACGTACTATTTCCCATCGGACGAGGGGGCAGTCTTAAGAGTTGTCTTGCATGGCTACGGTGGTGTATACGTACCATTTCCCATCGGACGAGGGGGCAGTCTTAAGAGTTGTCTCGCATGGCCACGGTGGCGTATACGTACCATTTCCCATCGGGCGAGGGGGCAGTCTTGAGAGTTGTCTTGCATGGCCACGGTGGCGTATACGTTCCATTTCCCATCTGACGAGGGGGCAGTCTTAAGAGCTGTCTTGCATGGCCACGGTGGCGTATACGTACCATTTCCCATCGGACGAGGGGGCAGTCTTAAGAACTGTCTTGCATGGCTACGGTGACATATACTTACTATTTGCCCTCGGACGAGGGCACAGTCTTAAGAGTTGTCTTGCATGGCCATGGTGGCGAATACGTACTATTTCCCATCGGACGAGGGGGCAGTCTTAAGAGTTGTCTTGCATGGCTACGGTGGTGTATACGTACCATTTCCCATCGGACGAGGGGGCAGTCTTAAGAGTTGTCTCGCATGGCCACGGTGGCGTATACGTACCATTTCCCATCGGGCGAGGGGGCAGTCTTGAGAGTTGTCTTGCATGGCCACGGTGGCGTATACGTTCCATTTCCCATCTGACGAGGGGGCAGTCTTAAGAGCTGTCTTGCATGGCCACGGTGGCGTATACGTACCATTTCCCATCGGACGAGGGGGCAGTCTTAAGAACTGTCTTGCATGGCTACGGTGACATATACTTACTATTTGCCCTCGGACGAGGGCACAGTCTTAAGAGTTGTCTTGCATGGCCATGGTGGCGAATACGTACTATTTCCCATCGGACGAGGGGGCAGTCTTAAGAGCTGTCTCGCATGGCCACGGTGGCGTATACGTACCATTTCCCATCGGGCGAAGGGGCAGTCTTGAGAGTTGTCTTGCATGGCCACGGTGGCGTATACGTACTATTTCACCTCGAACGTGGGGGCAGCCTTAAGAACTGTCTTGCATGGCCACGGTGGCGTATACGTACCATTTCCCATCGGACGAGGGGGCAGTCTTAAGAGCTGCCTTGCATGGCCACGGTGGCGTATACGTACCATTTCCCATCGGACGAGGGGCAGTCTTAAGAGCTGTCTTGCATGGCCACGGTGGCGTATACGTAAGATTTCCCATCGGACGAGGGGGAAGTCTTAAGAGCTGCCTTGCATGTCCACGGTGGCGTATACGTACTATTTCCATGGCTTCAATGCAAGCGGTGCGACACAACCTGATAAATTTTCCCGTGATCTCGTGTGCGGCCATCGCTTCGAATAGTTGCTTGTGATGAATGTTGTCGTATGCGGCTTTAAAAAAATACACGATTACAGTGGAACGTATTAAAAATGGAGAAATATTGGAAAAGGAATCTAGGACTCATCTGCTCCATACATAAGCAAGAATAAACAGTCTGTAATAACTAGAGAGGGATAACGCTTCTACACTTCCCATATAAGATTCTATCCTGTCTAACACATGACACGAAGAAACCAATTGATGAAGAAATATTAGCAGTACCAGTGGGGTTTCCGAAACGGAAGGTCAACTGTTGATCAGATTTTTGCATTGAAACCAAGCATGGAGAAAACAAGTATAACAGAGATCTTAATTCACTTTTCATTATCTTCAACGAAGCGTTTGACAGTATCACTCGATTAAAGTTGTAAAAAGCATTGATAATACAAGGGATTCCTCGAAAACTAGACTAGCAATGATGACGATGGGCACATCAAAAGCTTAAGTATTCAATCAATCCAAGGTGTCAGCTGAATATCACAAGGTGACGTGTTGATCTTCAATATAGCTCTTCAGCATATGGCATGCTGGGCTCTTGGAAAATAGTGGTAGTTATTATTTGTTCCGACTGTTGAAACTCCGACTGTAGTGCCAGGTGTGGGTGGTCGATTCCAGTATCAGGGGTATCCGGTTCGATACCGCCGCAGGGCTTCTGTGTTTTTTTTCTCTCCCGATAACAGGATTTAACCCCTTTTTTCGAAGGGTTTCACCCGCTCACTAGACTCCTTCGCTCGCTAAGGACACGCCAACAACTGCCAGGCAGGCGATCCCAGAATAAGAAGTCTGGTCATTAAAATTTCATAGAATCAAATTTATACTATATGTGAACTAAAAAAAACCATATTATGTCGAAAGTACATCGATATCAAGCGCCACAGGAATTTATTTCCGCTAGATTCGCAAAATAACACAACAGCACTGTGCGTCGTGAAGAAGGCTAAAGAAGAGGAATGAGAAGAACTCAGAAAAGTAAGGCGCTTTGCTGACATTGCGTTATGCTAACGGATATTTGTATGGGCTCATCAGGCAATTGCCTAATAGATCCATCTCTTGAAGGACCAAGCTGACTTTATACAAAGACCTTCCAGGCCTGTTGGGTACCGTGGAGGAATGGGTAATAACAAAAGTGGATGAAGAAGTCCTTTGCCTCTTCGAGAGAAAAGTTCTGCGTACGATCCTTCGTCCTGTTAGTCTTGACGGGTTCTGGAGAAAAAGATTCCACCACGAACTGTACGGAGCTGTACATCAACATGTGGCTCATGCTAGGTGTCTACTGATCCAACGCCTAAGGGCGCCATATGCTGCGATGCAACACTAGTTGTTGTGAAGAAATGTGGCGGCTACGTCATCTTACGGACAGCGTTCGTCAATTTGGTACACATTTACATGAATGTAGCTTCCAAATATGGTCAGAATCAAGTTGTTTTGAACCATCCTCCTTTCCTGTTATTCTCCTTCTTTCTATTGTGAACGAAGCTCATCCCACGTTGATGACGGAAATTGCAATCAAACTAGATCAGGTTCCTCAATACGGATCCCGTCTGGGGTCTGCTGAAGTGAAACCACCAAATTCAGTGACCATGAAAAAAAGTGGCGCCCAACGCAAAGTCCCTCAAAGAAAGTCCCTCCAATCTCATGACTTCCACCCCTCGTACCTTAACGTCTCCCATAAAACAATACAAAAAACTTTCAAATTCCCATCAACCATCTGGACAAACTGCAAACTGCCCCAAAAACAATCGTCGCTGGAAATCTTCGCAGACGCACAACCCACACACCACTCAGCAGATGCGTTGAACAATTGCAGTGCCTGCCGCCATAACTTCGTCCTGGCACCAGCATGCATGCATGCAAGGAGCAGGAGAGTGGAAAACTTTTAAGAGGACATCCTGAGTGCCACGGAAGAGGGCATAAAGCGTACACGAATGAAATGCGACGACGAGTGTATTACAGCTTCGGGAAATGCAATAAACCGGGCAGAACCGAGAAAGTACTCACGCACAATTCCGCCCTTCGCTGGTGGGCCCTCGTGCAGTTTCCACTTCGAGTGAAGTGATTTTCGCGCTGTTTACCTCATGCTGGAGGAGTATTTTAGATTTGTACTCTCCGATAAAAGCGAGTGTCTAAGGACGTTCCGCTGGGGATTTCCAGTTGGATTTCGATCTGGATTGCACGACGGCTGACATTGGGATAATCTGCGAGTTGGGTGAGGTGAGAACCTCCTCCCCCTCAGTGCCCAATCGAATTGTGTCGTGTTTTGTGTCAAAATATTTGAAAGAGATTTTTTTTTTGAACGGGATGCTGACAAGGCTACAGGATAAATATTTGGAGTCACTTATTCGCACGGAACGTCTCAATGATTTCGTGTGATTTGCTGGGTGAAACAAATTTGCATAATCAAGTTGTGGATGTAAACACCGCTTGGTTGGTGGCATCTGCAAACTTTTGCGAAAGCATCAATCATTGCGATGTATGAGATGCCGCAGGGTAGGCATCGTGAGTCTGCTCCTGAAGTTTGCACTCTCATAACGAAGTCGTTGTGCAAACTTGCAGGTTGTATTAATTTCCAGAAATGTGAATGGATTGAGGTGGAATAAATGGGGTGTGTTGAAGTTGTGCATGTGGAGTTGGAACATGAGGGTGGTGGTGGGAGTGTTTGGGTGGTGGGCGGAGGGGGAGGGGGGGGGGGGGGGGTGATAAGGAGCTTCTGGGCATTTTTAATGAGACAAGTATTGCAGGCGCAGGCACGAGGAATAAAAATGATTCCTTTCGTCAAACGACTCAACCACAACAGAAACTACCCTCCTGAGTAAAAGAGAATGTGGCCAACGATCGGATGAATTAGAGAAACATTGGAATTGGCATTCGTCTTGGATCGCGAAAGGGTGTGGTCGTTGGTTTGCCGATCGAATGGGGTGCGTTGAGGACGATATGCCTGAAATCAGAAAACGACGAATGGAATTGGCTGATTGGCAGAAGAATCGTTTTTTGGAAAAAGCGAGGAAACAAAACAGTGAAACATTATCACATTTTTTCAGGGTGTCCATGAAGTTCTTTATATTACAGCAGAGACCAGAAATAGGCCGAGTCCATAAACGTCACGTCAGCGCAGTAGGTTGCGATCAAATTGGATTGCAAGGAACGAAAGGTGGACTATCATCATCATGTTCTGACACCCATGATCCACTAAAGGAATCCTGGGGTTAAGTCGTGCACGAGAGATCTTCAGGCAACTGGACCCTCCGCCATCGAGTCTAATTCGTCGGGAGTTATTCTCAAGCGTAACCAGGCGAGTTTTTGGACTTAATCCAACCACCTCACCCTGGGTCTGCCAAGCGGTCGCCTACCTAATGGAATCGCATTCAAGGCCAGCCTCGTTCGTGCCACATGATCAAACCATCCAAACATAGCCCTTATTAGTCCTTATTAAGTCGAACCTTGACATGAATGCATAAAATCAGTAACTGCTAAAACAGCCATCAACATAATGTGGCGAAGTTTCTTTGGCAAACAACGAATCGGCAGTGCTTCAAAGTTCAAGGAGTTCAATGCCACCGTGAATGCATGTCTCTGCTACGCTAACCAAGTGTTTGGCTATAAATAGAAGAGTGAGAAACCATCCAACGGTTTTTCTTTAAGCGAAGCTTTAAACTCCTGACGACAACCCCTTCATGCGCCATCTACGTCGAATCTGGTCTTCCTGAAATCTACATAAGAAAATGGAAGGCAAATGCGGGCTATATAATTAAAGTTATGCGCAGGTCGAACAACAGTCACAACAGTCACAACAGTCAACAGCAGAAGAGGCTTCTTAGGGCGGCACATCAGTACAACCCATCACTCTTCAAAGAATGGAATGACCTCAAATGTTCATATAACATTGACCTGGTTCACAGAGACTAATGTCAATGAATGGCAAGATAAACTTTATGAATGCATAAAGAAACGCGATGACAATATGTATAAGGATTGCATAAACAGAGCCCAATCTTCTTCCTCGAGGCTTGTCTATAAACTTTTGAATCACACTTTAGGGCCTAATAACTACTTTAAATCAGAATTTTCAGACAAGCAACTAAGCACAATATTTAGTGCTAGAACTGAACTACTAAGACTCAATTATATGCCACATCGGCACGACGGCAATGCTATATGCATGCTTTGCAATCGTAAGGAGGTCGAGGAAATTTTCCACTTTATCGCGATGTGCCCAATACTATTCGATTTGCGTTTAGTTTACTTCTCCAAAGACTCTTTCAGACTTGAAGAAACAAGGAATGTTCTAAATTGAACAGAGGGATGGAACCTGCTTATACGTTTTTGTATTCATGCCTTGACATTACAGTAATAGCCTTAATAAGTGCCGCGCTCTTAATATTTCTTGGTGTCTTTTCGAACTTCAATATATTCTATATAATTCCAGTCTATACTTATGAAGGCAATTTCAACATTTTAACAGACAGCTTACCATGTTAACTTTTATTTTGTACATTCATTTCATACATATATAGCAAATCAATAAAGAATGCTTAATAATAATAAATGATAGTCCTTTCCGTTCGAAGAAGCAGCTGCTGAATATCGAGTTCCTCGGGAAATGCCTTGTTTCACACCCTATCCCTATCTATAATATACTTAGAATAATAAAAATACTAAAAAATCCACTCATGAGAGAACAATAGTACGCACATCACGTGTGGTTGCTGTACGAGCTAACCCTTAGCCTTCTACAGGCTGTAGCGCCATCTATTTTGTTATATTATGTTCTTTGAACATAGTTAGTGAGTAGAAAGAAGAAGGAAGTAGACAGGTAAGCAGGAGTCGGGGATTGAACCTGGAGTCCACACACCGGCCCATTACGCGGCGTTGGCTACGCCCAAACCTACTCGTAGACACCTGTCCTCTGTGAAGGCACACTTAAAGTAAGATCTAGAGCAGATTTATGCCGGCGGCTTGAGGAAAGTATCACCGTTCTGTGTGTTTGGTGAGCTATGACAAAATGTCTCCTTGAAGAAATGCTCCCAATTGTGAGTAAAAGTCTAGCCCATAGTCAACACTCGGGCGTATGTGGAACATTTAAAAAAATATATATTTCCTTACATGTGCCAACCTGGGTGCTACAACTGCTCTACGGTCGATCCAAGACTCAGATTTTGAAGGTGTAGCTCAACGGTTTTGCTCATTGGACTGACACCAGCAGGTTCATAGAGTTTGGTCGCTGGACAGCAAAACCTCTATGAACTACAGAGAGATCTGGTATCATTTTCGACAGAGTATGCTGGCCCCAGATTCATTCCATCAGAAGGCTTTGATACTCTAATCTTCAAGAGAATGAAACAACAGAGTGAGCAATTGTGCAGGCATTTAACTGGGTAATCTATACGGGCCTGGGTCGCCGTGGTGTAGTGGGTTAGTGCGTCGACTCCTACGCAGAGGGTGCCAGGTTCGATACCCGAATTTTACCACCAATCATAATTCACGGCTCCACCTCTTTCGAGTCACTGACAATGCTCAAAGAGTATTCCTGTCTAGAAAAAGCTTCTCAACTTCGCCTTTTGGAGTCGGCATTAAACTGTAGGTCCCTTCCACGCGTGAGAGAACAATAGCACGCACAACACGAGTGGTTGCTGAGAAGCTAGGCCCTGGCCCTCTACGGGCTGCAGCGCCACCCATATTATTATATTATTATTAATCTACACGGGCCGCCCTAAGACGGGCGGCGGATTTTGTGCAGGTGGGTTCTTGGAATTAATTTCACTTTTGAAAAAGAGCCCGAAATACTTAAGCTTCTCCACCCGCTTCAATGGGATTCCACTAACATGTAGAGTGCACAGTGCACAGGCGTTCTGAAAATGACCATAACTTCTGATTTGTGCAGGCTATCCTTCACCCCAGCATCAGCACATACGGCCAAAACCTATTGAGTGCGCACTGGAGTTCCGTCAGGGAAGATGTGAGGATAACTAAGATGACCCTCAACTCTCCCAATGTGAAACATTCCTCGCCTCGGCTGCGCTGCAAAATCCAATCCATATAAACAATGAAAAGTAGAGGTTATAAGACGCACTCTTGGCGGAGCCCAACGCCCACATTGAAAGGTGTTGATTTAGCACGGTTAACCCGAACACAGCCGCTACAGTGACGAGCTGCAGAATGCGTGCAGGAAAATTGCCGACAAAAAAGCACCTGGCCCTGACAGCATCCCTAATAGAGCCATCAAGGCGGCCGTGGAGAAGAGGCCTGACCCGTTTACAGCAACGCTGCAAAGGTGCCTCGAAGAAGGAAACTTTCCTAAATGATGGAAACTCCAAAACCTGGTACTGATACCCAAAGGCAAAAAGCCCCCGGGAGAACCGTCAGGGTATCGATCAATCTGCCTGCTTGACACCACGGGAAAGATCGTGGAGAGCATCATATACGATAGGCTAATCGGCGTAGCGGAGGAGCGAGGTGCCTTGTCTGCCCATCAGTTCGGTTTTAGGAAATCGCGCTCCACCATCGACGCTATCAAAGAGGTGATAGAAACAGCAAGCGAAGCGATAACGGGTTGAAGATAAAGGGGCGGTACTAAATCAAAAACGCGTCTAAGTCAGCGAACTGGTCCTGCATCATGAGAGCCTTGAATAGGATTAGTACACCGCAATACTTGAGGAATATAATCGTCGGTTATTTCATGAACAGGAAACTTAGATACCAGACTGACGACGGAATGAAATACCACGAAGTCTCAGCAGGCGTTCCACAGGGTTCAGTTCTTGGACCCCTCTTGTGGAACTTAGTGTACGACGGAGTACTGAGACTAACGCTCTCGAGATGATGATCGAGACAGTGTCCAAGCACATCCACGAGGTGGAAGCAGCCACAAACGAAGCGATCGCGATGGAATCCGCCGACCTAGAACTAGCTGACCACAAGACTGAGGCTGTCTTAATAACCAGCCGAAAGACTGTGGAATACGCCAACTTCCGTGTTGGTTCCCAGATATCTCGGTCAAAGGAGGCTCTAAAATACCCAGGGGTAATGCACGACAACCGGCTGAACTTTAAAACTGACGTCGAGTACTGCAGCAAAAAAGCAGCAAGGATGCAGGCAGCGCTCCCCGGAATGCTGCCCAACATTGGAGGACATGGATATGCGAGAATGATCCTGCTTTCCACAGTGGTACGCTCAATCCTTCTTTACGCTGCACCAGTATGGGCGGGGGAATGGAGAACACGGAATCAACCAGGAAGCTCTCGACATCATACAGGCTCTGCGTAATAAGAGCAATCAGCGGTTTCCGAACGATTTCGTACGAAACAGCCAGCTTCATTGCGGGTATGGTCCCAATCGACATTCTCGCCACCGTAACGCAAAGGATGTACCCACGGAGATCTAGCGCAAGAGGTCTGAAAAATGAAGAAAGGGCAACATTAATGGCACTGTGGCAAGCCAGGTGGGACACCACAACCAAAGGCATATGGACCCATAAATTGATACCCAGAATAGAAGCCTCGACAACGAGAGCTCACGGGTAGTGCAACTACCACCTCACGCAGTTCTTGTTGGGCCGTGGGGGTTACCGAAAAAAACTTGTCCCGAATGCGTGGGCGAAGATGAAAACGCAGACCACGCAATATTCCATTGCAGACGCTTTGCCCTGGTGAGAGGAAGTCTACTAACTCCCGAGCTCTTAGTTAGCGAGGAAAAAGGAGAATAATATCCCGTGAATCGTTCATGCTGGTAACACGGGTTACCAGTATCTTGAAGAAGATTCCACATCCATTGGCGCAAACCATAAAAAAGCCGCTACAATTTGTGTATAGAGACTGAATGGTGCTCAAAAGAGGACCCTTAATCCCAAACAATCTTCACATGCGGCCCTAAGGCGGACCGCAGAGCTAGTGCGGATGGATATGTCTTTATAGCACTAAGTCTTAACATATTCAGCGTATTTTACAGAAAGTAAAAGAGGGAATGAAGTAGACAGGAAGTGAGAGCATTGGGTCGGTGGAAGGGTGGAATTAGGAAAGGGCGAAGAAGTGAAGGGGGACATCACTTTTAAGCCGTTTGCCATTGATGATATTTCGTATAGTCTAAGGTACTGAGTTGCATAGTCCTATTGCGATGGGGGTCCTATACTGGGGACAACTCGTTGGTCTTAACGGCCAAGGCTGATATGGCAATGCACCTTCGTACCTACCGACCAACGACTGCTGAAAACATACGTACGTGGTGTCTTCTGTAGGAAGAGTAACGTGGTGTCTTGACTCTAAGAAGAATACAGTGAATTAGTCCATTTAAACGACGTTACAGAAAGAAAGGAATTCAAACGAAAAAAAAAAGCTCCGCAACATCCCCACCTTCACAACTAGATGTCGCCACAAAGGAGCAAACATTTCAACTCTCTCTCACTCCCTCTCTTTCACTTTCACATAACAACGCGCAAAATCATGGAAAAGCTCCGTCCACAGCATCCGACATCCAACATCCTGTGGATTGGAAGAAAAATTTCTCACTCACTCACTCATCCGCGCGGTGCCAATAAAAGTAACTCTCCTCTAGGCAGTAGTGTTTTTCAGGATATACACTCTCACACACACGCTGCGTGTGAATCCTCGCAGAACGAAGAAAAAAAAACTATTTCCGAAGGACCCCTCCGAGAAGACCGAGAAAAAAAAAGACGAAAAACCAATTTCGCATATCCATCATTTCATTAAATTCCCAACCACGAGTCCTTTTGTCATCATTTTTCATCCCGTCACCACAAGACACCACACTCAGTCCGCTCTACGGGAAAGGTGTCACGGTTAAGCTAGCCAGCGAAAGGAGAGATTAAAGCAAAAGTGAAAACAGGTCACAGAACCGAGGCGCAGGGAAGTTTAAGTGCAAACAAAAAATTACATAAAATCCTCGACAGTGCAGTCGACAGTGTCCCCGTCGTCTGAATGGACTCTTGCTCCTCCTTCTGCAGGGTATCGCTGAACGGTGAACGGTTTTTCTGTGTCAAAAATTGAATAAGTAGCAAATCGCTTTCGTCCTTAATTCGGTTTCGGAAACTTTGTCGTGCCGTCGGTCGTTTTTGTCCTCGACACATCGCGCTC